>CM069918.1:41524033-42124033 GCA_036172225.1 Cryptocoryne crispatula var. balansae | reverse complement strand
TCCAAAATTATGCTAACATCTTTGGAACTTAGCCAAATCTCTTTTCCATGTATGTTGAACACTTCATCGTCCTGGTCTAGTAGAAATATTTCTCCGAGAATATCAATATTGAATTTATAATTTGAGAGTACCAAAAAAATTATGAATGATGTCTATGCTAACAAATCCCTATGGCATTGCATGAATGCTATATATGCTACCAGCTCAACATATTAAGAGAAGATATATCTATGTTGGGTGTAACATCCATTTGTGTTAAGATTGTTTCCTCCTCACCTGACATAGAGGTCATTCCTTGTGCCCTGTGACAATCCATTTTTGTAACAACGTATTTCTTTTGTAGAAAAGGGGAGGACAAGAAAAAAGCATAACAACTGATGGTTTATTATGACTTGACTAAAGAAATATATTTTTCATGTCCAAGAAAAGTTTTTTAAAGTAAACTAATGGTTTATTATGACTTGACTAAAGAAACAAATGTTTATTAGGATCTAAAGAAATACATTGAGATCAAATTAGCAAGACTGTTGTTCTCGTACATGAATAGAAAAAGAAAAGAAACTAACTGCAAACTAATAAATTGCAACTAACAAGAAATAGTAGCAACTCACTTAACACAGATCATCTATATAATCATTTTATCACCTAAGAAAAATAAAATTGCATCCAAGAACCATCTTGGAGCATCCCGAGCTTCTTCAACAACGATGTGAATTGTTTAACTTTTTCCCACCCATTGCCCATCGAAGTTCTTATTTACAATCTCATTATTCCGCATTAATGATGACATAATGAAGCTGATGAGGTCTCAAATGGCCTTCTCACCGTGGACGATTGTTGTCAGGCATCGAATGATCGATATGCAAGGGGATGCATGGGTCCATCATCAACGTGGCATCTCCGTGTTAGAGAGACTGCGGGGATTTTCTCTTCTAACTGGACATCTAAGGTGATCCGAACTCCTACCGAGTAGAGGGAGAAAGAAAGTGACGGTTTGATTTCAAACATGCCTTAGAAGATCAGATCGGGAAAATGAGGGCTCTTATAGTTTTTTGGACATATATTATGAGATTTCTTATATGACCCATCACACTAAAGTCAAATATATTTCAGCTACATCGAAGTGGTAAGAGGTATTTCACAATAACGAGTTATATTTCCATTAGTGTCGGTCATGTACTAACTACTCCACATTCAATTATATTGGACGTAAATCTATTAATCCTACACATAATAAAAAATAAGTATGTGATTTATCCTATGAATGACGAAGAAACTATGTCAGAAGAAGAAGAGAACTCATCGGATACGACAATTTCGAGTGTCGAACGCAAAATCAACAACTTCGAAGACGGACGACCGGCCGGGGATCAAATAATTTGTGTCCATGTCGAAGAAAGCTGATCGGCTGGCGCTGCGAGAGCCTCAGACGGTCAGAAGAACACCGTTGGGCGGAATAAGAAGCGACGGAGGGGAACACGATTCTCGGTGGTTGTGGGTGACCACGCGCGAGGACCACACGTCAGCTGGTGGCGTTGGGTAGTCACGCATGCTTGTGGGGGGCACAGACGGGCACACCTAGCATGGCAGACTGGTTAGGCATTGGGCAGCTGACCGCGCGGTACAAGGAGCGGGCAGAGTTGGGCGGCGAACAATAGTTGCGGCGGTTTGGTCTCTGTTTGGATACTCGTAAAATCGGCTGCGCCATGTTTTCCGAAAAGTTCTCGGCCGAAACTGTGTTACGTTACGTCCAGAAGCGCTGTAAACGCGGGTAGAATTCGGTACCGAAATCATCGAAACCAAGGAGGGTTGGGTCGGGGGTCGCGACCGGGTCGCGGGACCCCCAGGCCGACCCGGTCGCGACCGGGTCGCGACCCGGTCGCGACCCCTTTATTTTAATAATTTTTTTTTTGAAAAATTCAAAAAAATAAGAAAAATGCGGAAAAAAATCTGAAAAAATACAGAAAAATTGGATAAATTAAATGACATGATTTAAACAAATAATGCATCAATTTTATTCCAACATGATGTGTTGTACAGGTTGTAGGTAGTTGATGTACTCTCCCCATGTCTGTTGGGTTGAGTACAAAGCTGATACATGTACACGATTATCATATTCGCTCCGTCCTCGGGAAACTATCCTAAGACGGATCCAAACGAGTCACCATAACTATAGGTCGATTGGATCAAGTATCCGATGACTCTACATAATTCATTCCACAATACTCTTGATCGTATGTAGGGAACCAAGAGGCCTTGGGATGAATCATGCACATAGTCGAGGCATCGTGGTATTTCCGCTCCAACTCCATGGCTACGATGACCTCCCTACCTTGTGGCGGCCTTCTATCATGATCGGTATCTTGGGTCGCATGAGTATATTGCTCCTCGCCGAGAAACGTAGCGACGTGGTAGGAGATATGGGAGGATCCGAGGTCCCTTGTACTTGTAAAGTGTCCGTGCCCCCATATCGAGCACCATCATCGTCACATTTTGACGACGAATCCTCGACGTCCGGCACCGCACCGGATGTTCGGCTCCGGCGTATCTTCTCGATCGTCTTCGACCGTATCAGCATCCGCAATATCGAAAAGGATCACCATAACTTGTTTACCTTTTCGCCTACTTTGCGTACCTTGGCTAGTTCCTTCTCCGGTCCCTTCCGGCGCTTTGCTAGTGAGGGAGGGATCCGCGGAATTCTTCGGCTAAAGGGACATCGTCGAGCACTCCTTCGGCCCATTGTCGGTCTTGGGGGTTGAACTCCGGTTCTCCCAACCCTTCTCGGTCGTTTACCCATGCTTCTAAGGAGTTCTTCTCCGAGAAGATTTGATCCAAACCGATATCCTCCTCTTCAATTGGCGGCTCGTCGACCGAACGTCCCGCCGCTCGTGCTATCCAACTCTTTTGTTCCATCCGGTTCGCTTCATTCTATCCAAATTCCTCAACTTTAACCTCATGTTGTAGTGACAATACACGAGGTCTTCAAGCCTCCTTGATGTCAACCTATTTCTTCGTGTGAATCAAGCCGAATGTGTACCAATTTCGCTCGCATCCCGAAGCCGATGTGGTTTGACTTAGGACCCCGATGGCTACGTCCGCCAAGTCCTCGTACCCCCGGTACTTACCATGGTCCATCCACCAATCAGCTGCATAAATTGAATGTCGTGCATTATTATCTAAGTAAGCTTTAATTAATTAAGTGATGAAAAACATTTCTACGTACCCGGACTTAGTATCATCAACGGTACTGCTCAACTACTGCTCGTTCCAAAGTGATAACTCCGCATTCGTAATCATACATCTTGTTGCAAGCGATAATAGCCCGGTCCAAGTCCGTCACCAAGCAACGTCGGATGACGCTCTTCACGTCATCTAATAGCTCGTTCGTCGCCTTGAAATGTGGACTATAGCGTATCTTGGGTTGAAAAAGTAACCTACGAAACAAATAGTATTAGTAAACAAGTTATACACAACTTTGAATAATAAAAAGATTAGTAAATGTTTAAGAAAATATACCGTCGCATGTATGGGTTGATGTAATGTACGCTCCCAGCGATGATATATAATATCCCATCACTTGACGAAGTCGGACACGGTCTTGGAGATTTCTTCTTTGGCTCTCTCAATCGCATCATATAAATACCCCATGTCTGTTTTTCTATCTCCGTCAACTATCCTTAGTACCTTCACTATGGGTTGGACGATGTCTAACGTCTTCTTTACAACTTTCCAAAAATCTCCACTCTCTATTGTCTCTTCTACTTTTCTCCCCTTTCTCTTATCCGATGGGTTACATCTAGCCATCCAACTACCCCAACCCTTAGGTGAAATGACCATTTGAGTTAGAGCTCTCCTTTGACTCAATAAACTTTCTAAGGAAATATAGTGGGAGGCGAACCGGCTGCACCGGGACGTAACAACTCTCGCCCCTTGGTGTGTTCCCTCATAAGTGCAAGGACAAAGTTGTGGTTATAAATAAATGAAGAAATAAACTGGGCTAGCTTAACTACCTTGTCTATTTGAGGATCCTTGCATATATCCTCCAACATCAAATCTAAAGAGTGTGAACAAAGGGTGTCAATACAACTTTGGTCTTTTGACCATAATAGCATCCGACCGGTGCCGCCTTGTATGCCGCCGCGTTGTCCGTGACTACTTGAACTACCCGGCTCTCTCCTCTATTTCTTCTATCACTCCATCTATCAATTGGTAAAGATACTCTGCATTCTTTACCTGTCCTGATGCGTCGACCGAATTCCAAAAGACCGAGCCGGCTTGACTGTACACGAGGAAATTGATCATAGTCTTCCTAGTAATACCTGTTAAGTATAAGATGATAAATAAGTTATACCAAAAAAGAATGTTAATACATCTAATATGAATGAGTAAACGAAAATTTAATTACCGATCCATCCGTCGGTCATTATCGTGCAACCTCGTTCCTCCCAGATGCGTTCAAATGACTGCACGTACTTCTTTGTTTCTTGCACCTCCATAGGAAGATATACATTGTATATCTCCTTTGGGTTTGGACCAGGCACTCCCCTCCCGACGTCTGCGATCGTGTCGATCATGCGTTCTCGTAGTATGGTCCCTTCGCGGCATTTGCCGAATACCGTGTGTGAAAGAACCACCTTGACGTTGCCGGCCAATCCTATCCTTACATAATTTGAGGTTCTTCATCGCCGTCGTGATTGTTGTTCGACGTTGACGTGGTCCGGTGATTACGGGATCCACGGGACCTACCGCCGGTCGCGTCGTCTTGTGCGAGATCATGAACTCGATCTTGCGGTTGGTTGTTGGATCCTCTTCCGCTACCTCGACCACTCCCACTTCCGAGACCCTTGACCCATCATTCGGCCGGTATGTCTATAGAACTCTTCCTCGGCGAATGATCTTCGACTGCTGCTTCCATCCCTCGCGAGTTCATCTTTTTAAAAACATTTAAGTATCAAGGCTACTTAATTATCCTTTAAAATAGAATAATGAACAACGTTTATGAGTAACACCTCCCATACCTTCGTACTCTTCGTCTCCAAAATATCCGGCCTCTCTTGTCCGGTACCGTAAATGTGTACGGATCGTCTCCCGGTTGCTGGATTTCTTCTGACGGTCTCTTTATATCTTTTGCTAGTTCCCTTCGTTTGCTCCATCGCTTGTAGGTGCCTACGAAATTGAGTTCTCGACCTCCCGGCGGAGTCCGTGTGCAAGGAAGAACATTTCCCTTCATGCCTCGCAAGATGAAATTTTAAACGATAAATACCGCCGAATATTACTTTGTCGCAATATTTACATTGCACTTTTCTCTCCGCCATTGAGATCAAATCAATGCAACCAAGCCGGATCACTCCGGGTCGCGCCGGTAGTTTGGGTTGTTTGGCTTGGGAGAAGACATTTTTTAACTAAATAATTACTTACGTAAGTAATTAACTATTTAAAAAACTAATGACGTTAATTAGTCACTACTAATCTAAGTAAACTTTTAATTATGTAAAATAAATGACTAACTAATTATATAATTAAATAAGTAATTAACTATACCTTCCAACTAATGATGTGTTAAGTAACTACTAAACTAAATATCTAACTAATCTTCTAGCTAACTAAGTATGCAAGTAAGCAAATAAGTATTAAAAAGAATAAACTACTTAACCCACTAATCAATGGAACTAATATTAAATAAATATACTAAATGAACTAATCCAATGCTTGATGAAATAATTAAGTAAATGAGACAAAAAAATTTGAGCAATGAGAGCAATGAGAGCACAAATGAGAGGTTGAGAGTGAGAGTGGGGGGTGGGAGTAAGGAGAGCCCCTTGGGGCTTTAAATAGCCCCCAAGGGGCTGAATGGGGGGCTGCGCCCCAGCATCGTTGGCAACGGTCATATGACCGGTTAACGGTCCGGCAACGGTCACATGACCGCGTTGACCGGTCGCGCGACCCGGCCGGGGTCGCGCGGGACCCGGTCGGCCGAATCGCGCGACTCGCTGCTGACCGACCGCCACCTGCCGGGAGGTCGCCCCGACCGGGTCGCGACCGAGCCGGTCGGGCCTAAACCCGACCGGGTCGGGGCCGGGTCGCGACCCGGCATACCATGATCGAAACATAATTTCGATTTCGATTTCGATTTCGATTTCGATTTCGATTTCGATAAAAGTCAAGAGATTTTGATTCCAACATCACTAATTCCTGAATCGTTGTATTCCGATTTCGATCCCATCTCATTTTCGTCGTCGAAATCGGAACCGAATTCGATAATTTTTTGAATACATATTAAATATTAATTTTTATTAAAAATAAATTAATAATTCTCGTATAATTACTAAAATGCGATATAATCTCTTTAAAATTATAATTTTATAATTTATTTATTTATATTTAAACTTTTTAATTTTATAATTTTATAATTACTAAAATGTGATTATAATCTCCTTAAAATTATATTTTTTATTTACGTATATTCATTTTTATCGAAATCAGATTAACGAAAACGGAATCACCCGATTCCGATTTCGATTCTGATAAGTTACCGAAATATCCGATTCCGATTCCAATAGTTTATAAGATAAGAAAACAAGCTTCGAATCCATTAATTCTGATCGAAATAGAATCGAAATATCAAAATATCGAACTTTGTTTACACCCCTGGCTGCGCCTACTCAGGTCATCTGCATTTTGGCACCCGCGGAAGTCCATGGCGGGATGCCGTTTTCAGCAACCCATGAAGTCCATTGCATAAATACCGTTGTTCTAAATTTATTATTAAAAATTAATATGTTTAATTTCAATATACTGTCATATCCACCTACTTTTTCCAGAATATGAATATACGATCGATATGCATTAACGCAATATGTATAAACTAACTTTTAACATATATATATATATATGATAGATACAATTCGGAGGCATAAAACCATGTTTAAAATTCAGACTGCTCTTTATGTACAACAACAATATTTTTAAGGAGTTAAAATGATCCGAAAATATTTTACAAGCAACCAAATAATTAAAAATATTTTTAAATTTTATTTTAATGCGTACCAAAATGATATGTTTAAATTTATTTTATTAAAAATTAAATTTTTATAAAATAATCTTATTGTTTTTTTTGTTTTGCTCTCAACTAAATGCACCGTGGATATAAATACCCAATCTATTTTATTTTTTAGTTTGATGTCAAGAATGTTTGCTCAGATCTAATTAAAAATTAAGTGTATGTTTTTATTTTAAGTTTTCAACTCTAATTCAAAAAATAAATCTCTTTCTAGAAATGTGACTCACATACACTATTTTATAACATAACGAGTTTTTGAATAATGATTAGTTCTGTAGAATAACAAAATATATTGTAACAATTTTATAGAAGCGACCAACATACTGGAACATATATGTTGCGGGAGATTGATTTACATGCTGCCAAATAAGTTAGGATGTTTCCTGCTTCCACGGAAAAGTGATTACCCGTAAATAATGGATGTCATGACAGTTTTTGTTTAGTGCAAATGCATACTAGGTCCATTTTAGCGCTACTGCTAGACCTGTCAACGGGTTGCAATCAGGTCGGATTCTCCAAGATCCGAACCTGAATCCTATAAAAAATATCCAAATCCAATAACAAACCTGATAGATCATTGCATTTCGGATTTGATCCATGCCTGAATCCAAAAGTGATTTCGGATCCGGATAAACCTGTTTCACCTACCGTCAACCCGATACATATCTGCTGATATAATTTTGCTACAGGAACCGCATGTCCGCAGCGGCAAGCTGGCAGCACTCTCTGCTACAGGAAATCTATCCGCACTGTACACTTTGATTTTATATGCCGATTAAGACATCTACCATTAAAAATTACATCCACATACGCTGATCCATTAAAATACGCAGGTGTATTTTACAAAAACCGCACATCCGCTGCACCATTAAAATTTTCAGAATAAAAATTACACATGTTTTCAAATACACTAACATACATATGATCTAAAACTTTGAGTAAAATAAATTAAAATCAGGTCTTGCACAGCCACAATGTTCCACCAGAAAAATATTAATCATGATCTGAACAAAAAATGGCCAGAGATACGTCATGACATATGAAAATTGATGACATCTCTACACAGGGTGAGCATTTTTGCCTTCAGTCTTTTCAACTAATTTATGTTCATCACCCTCGTGTTTAAGACTGTTCCCAGACATCTGCTTCTGTAAATCAGCTGAAGACCATAAAACCAAGAATGCAAAGAGGTTATAATATTGAAGCAATCTAAAAGTTATGATATTGAAGCAATCTTTAGCTTTGAGAGAAAAATTATAAATGAACTTAACAAATCAACCTGAAAGATTTTTGGAAGTTAAAAAAAATTCAGGGACATGAAAATACGATGATGCTATAATAAATAACAAGGACATCTCAACATCATTCAGCAAGCTGAAAGAAGGGGGGGTGGAGTGGGTGCTTGGTGAACCTTACCAAGTTTTGACTTGTAATGCCTTCAACAAATAAAACTTCAGCAATTTCAGTGGTTTCATTCATATCAACAGTATATATGTCGCTCATTAAATGCTGCTCCCCATGAAATTGTCTCCACTTTAAAACATATATAGCTAAATGAAGGTTGTGTGCCATAGTACTTTTGAAGGTGATCTACATCAAGGGCAGAAGCAGAACTGTTGTCCATCAGCAAGTTACGGAGCCCCAGTGCCAACAAAATGATGACCTTTCTGGTACCCAATTTGAAAAGGAAGAACCTCCTGAGCAATATAATAATTTCTATGAGACTCTGTCACGACCCGGAATTTAAATAACATAACCACAAATACGCAGCGGAAATACACAATGTCGTGACAGTGGGATGAAACCCAACACTTGGATTCCACAACCCAAACTTAAACAAGTAATTTCCTAAGATCCATCAAAACAAGAGAATAGAACCATACTTATAAATCTAACCACACTCTTGTTCAAGGACAACCAAGATCATCTACCTAAGTAGAGAATACCAAGAATCTCCATGTGCAAATGACTCTGATTCCTTTGGCTCCAGCTGATCGTCATCTTCAAGGTCCTTGATCCTCAGTAGCTGCTGAAAAATTTATCCCACAACGGGGTGAGTCGGGGACTCCGTAGGATTTACACCCGTCACCCATCAATCGGGTAATTAACATATAAACAAGCAGTGGTATGTAACATATCTAATTTGAGATGTAATACAAAAGTATAGAGTGTCTTCTATATTAATCTCACAACCCATATCTGAACATAATTATCTTCAAAGAAAAGATTATGCCACAGCCAATTAATTCTAGACCAATACACACAAGACCATACAAGCTAGACAAATATCATCTAAATGACCTCAAGACTTGACTTAACATGACCAAATTAAAACAGACAAATCTGATTTTTCTAACATGACATGGTTTAACATCCATACATGACACACAAGTAACATATTTCATATCCTTTCCAGAACACATAGCCAAAGAGCAAGGAATTGGTCGTCTTGCTTCACATGTACAAAATGCATTCACCAGCTCTAATATAGATATATAGAAGTAACATATACTAAGCTAGCCCAAAGTGCACCTAGGCAGTGGTGACACTAAGGGAAAAACCGCGGTAATCCGGGAAAAACCGCGGTAATCCGAAAATTAAATCTGAGGCCAGAAAAATACCGCGGTTTTTCCCTTAGTGTCACCACTGCCTAGGTGCACTTTAGGCTAGCTTAGTATATGTTACTTCTATATATCTATATTAGAGCTGGTGAATGCATTTTGTACATGTGAAGCAAGACGACCAATTCCTTGCTCTTTGGCTATGTGTTCTGGAAAGGATATGAAATATGTTACTTGTGTGTCATGTATGGATGTTAAACCATGTCATGTTAGAAAAATCAGATTTGTCTGTTTTAATTTGGTCATGTTAAGTCAAGTCTTGAGGTCATTTAGATGATATTTGTCTAGCTTGTATGGTCTTGTGTGTATTGGTCTAGAATTAATTGGCTGTGGCATAATCTTTTCTTTGAAGATAATTATGTTCAGATATGGGTTGTGAGATTAATATAGAAGACACTCTATACTTTTGTATTACATCTCAAATTAGATATGTTACATACCACTGCTTGTTTATATGTTAATTACCCGATTGATGGGTGACGGGTGTAAATCCTACGAGTCCCCACTCACCCCGTTGTGGGATAAATTTTTCAGCAGGTACTGAGGATCAAGGAGCTTGAAGATGAGGATCAGGTGGAGCCAAAGGAATCAGAGTCATTTGCACATGGAGATTCTTGGTATTCTCTACTTAGGTAGATGATCTTGGTTGTCCTTGAACAAGAGTGTGGTTAGATTTATAAGTATGGTTCTATTCTCTTGTTTTGATGGATCTTAGGAAATTACTTGTTTAAGTTTGGGTTGTGGAATACAAGTGTTGGGTTTCATCCCACTGTCACGACATTGTGTATTTTCGCTGCGTATTTGTGGTTATGTTATTTAAATTCTGGGTCGTGACAGACTCATAGTCAATCCATAAAATATTTTAATTGAAGAAGACAAGTTAAATGAAACTACATGATAAAAATTAACTTACCTAATTAGAAGATGAAGATGTCGCAAATGAATCATCAACATGCACTACCTCTGGTATCAGTTCCTCATTCTCTTCATTTATCTTGCTACTTGCAAAGATAGTAGCAAGTGAATCTTCTTCCGATACATCAAGATTACATGTGTCATCACGTAGCCAACTCTCCGTGCAGATCAATGCTTGAACAGTTGTTGAATCTAATGAGCTTCTATACTTATTTAGCACTCTACCTCCAATGCTAAAAGCAGATTCTGATGCCACAGTAGACATTGGGATAGCTAATACATCACGTGCCATGCATGAAAGAACTGGATACTTTGAAGAGTTAACTTTCCACCAACTTAATATATCTAAATCACCTTCTTGAATTGGGGGTTCCTCGAGATATGTTTGCAAATCATTTTTTTCAGATTGAAGCATAGAAGATTCTTGAAGAAAACTATCAAATTCCATGTATAAGGTAGCTAATGTGCTTTGTGAAGATGCCCCCACCTTTCTTTTTGACCCAGCAGCCAAGGTAGTTAAACTAGATCTTCTATTTCTGGATGTCAACAAATCAGACTTATTGCAAGTATCTACACTGGAAGTTGCATATGTTTCATACAAATTTTGTAATCCAATTCTCACATCTTCTATCTTCTCTTGAGCTTGGTCATCATATAATTTTCCAAACAAATATTTGACCATAATTAATTTGAACCTTGAATCTAAAATAGCTCCAATTGCAAGCAAAGTGTTTGTCTTTTTTCAATATTTTTCAAATTTTATAAGCATCTTTGAAGCCATCAAAGAAATAATTGATAATGAATTAGAACACCAATGCTTTAAAGTCAAATGAATGATACAAATATCTCCAAAACAAAGATTTGCTGTTGTAAATTTACTTCCTGACAGTCTCTCAGTAACTTCATAAAATACAACTAGACACTCCAAAATATGCTTGACATTTTCCCAGTCATCATCAGATGGTGTATACACATAAGAAGTATCATATAAGTGTAGAATAGAGAAAACATCTTTAAACTCTATTGTTGTTTCTAACATCAAATATGTGGAATTCCATCTAGTAGGCACATCAAGAAGTAAAGACTTTTTAGGACCATTTTCTCTTCTAACTACTTTTTTGAAAGTCTCTTTCCTTAGCTGAGAAGATTTGACATGTTTTATACTTTCCCGTACTTTCAAAATAACGCCATCAATCTCTTTTAGACCACTTTGGACAATCAAGTTCAGAATGTGAGCACCGCAACGAACATGAAAGAAAGACCCATCAAGAACTAACAATTTTCTAAATGTTGTATCACTTATCAATTCTTTCACCGCCTTATTGTTAGCACTTGCATTATCCAACACAATTGAGAACAATTTTCTTTCTATATTCCATTCAAACAACTTGTCAAGTAACACATCTCTAATTTCTCTATGACCATGTGGTGCTTCAACATGCTCAAAATTGATTATCTTTTTTCTCAATTTCCATTCATCATCAATATAATGGGAGGTCAAACATAAATAACCCACATTACCAATTGATGTCCACATGTCTGAGGTAAGACTCACTCTACAATCAAGACTTTTGAACAATAACAAAATTTTGTCTTTTTCCTTCAGGTATAATTTTATGCAATCAGATTTAACTGTGTTACGAGACATCAATGTAATTTCTGGACGGACATTTTTCATGTAATGCCTAAAAATGCATGTTCACTTATGGAGAATGGATAGTGATGAACAATGACCATTTTAGCAAAATCTTCTCTACTTTTCTCATTGTCAAAAACAAAAGTATTATTTTCATCATTTGTTGCATTATCCATAAGTTCTACTTCTCTTGCTTGTATTATTCTTTGAGCATTGGCACATTTTGCGGTATGATTTGCTAAATGTTTGGTACCACTTGTACTACCCCCAACTAAATGTTTCTCACAATATTTACAAACTGCTGACATACTACCATCATCATTAGTCACTTTCTCAAAATCCAACCAAACTTTAGATCTGAGCTTTCTTCCTCTACGTGCTTGTGTAGCACTTGTTTCTGGATTATCCATATCATGATGATCGGTGCTATCCGAAACACTAGCCATAGATCTAGTTAATAATAGGAATGTCACAAAATTGTTCACCTAAAAAAAGTAGAAAAATAGTGTAAAGAAATTTATTAGAACAAATGCAATAAACATCCCCCAAAAAAGTTTGCATCAATATCAGGTACATTATCAACAGAAAATATCTATTAACTTGCATTGTTTATAGAAGAAGCTCATAAGAATTGTGACAATATGTATAACAAACATTGGGATAACTGGATAAGCATATAGAAAAATTTTAACAAAATGGATAAGCATATTAAAAAGAGTTGGCCTGATCAGCTAAGCTCACAGAGACAGCAGTTTGGAAGTTTAAGCCTCATTCATCACTCCCCTCACTTCACTAAACAGTACAACCAACCACCCTGGAGATCCATGATCTGGCTTTACACTTTTTGCCAAGGATCGCGGGATCAGAATCGGAATCGGGATCGGTGGGTACCGATCCGATCCGGATCGGATCGGATCGGACCGATTCTGACCGATTCAATGGAAGAAAATCGATCCAGAATCGGTAAAAAAAAAGCAAAAAAAAAACCGATCCGATTCCGATTCCGATCCGATTCCGGACCGATTCCGGCCGATTCCGGCCGATTCGGACCGATTCTGGCCGATCTGACTGGAATAGCAAAAAAAGAAAAAAAACGACTGGATTCATGCCGGAATCGGTCCTTCCACATGGATTTTCACCGATCCGATTCCGGAATCGGTCGGAATCGGTCCGATTCCACCGATTCCGTAAACAATGCTTTTTGCAGAGTGTTAGGTGATGTCAAATGAATACAAAATAAAAAAAAAGTACCAAGAAAAAGAAATTATGTTGCTATCACACGGGTAACTAACTTGCTGCAGAAAAAGAAATTGGCTCACCACAAATTTTGATAAAGCTACAGAAATTGTCCAAATAGAATGTCTGAGAATGCTTTAAATAGAAAATTCTTTGTAATAAAACAAAGGCTAATCTTTAACTCCAACGAAATAGAACCAAATCATCACAAATGCCAAGAGAAAAGGCGGAAACGTGATCAGTCTAAATACTGCAGCCATCAGATAACAATTTATCGGATGTGCGTGAC
The DNA here is from genome assembly GCA_036172225.1 of Cryptocoryne crispatula var. balansae. Taxonomy (NCBI): domain Eukaryota; kingdom Viridiplantae; phylum Streptophyta; class Magnoliopsida; order Alismatales; family Araceae; genus Cryptocoryne; species Cryptocoryne crispatula. Next base: position 42,110,276 of record CM069918.1, on the reverse strand, counting down.
AAAAAAACAATTTATCAGATGTGATAACAAAAAAGAATAACCACATCACAAGATGCGACTAATTAACCTACACCAGATGGCTTGAAGTTGGAAGATACAAGAGATAAAAATCAATATATTATACAAAATATATCGTGTAGGTACGTATTGCTGCGAATACATCTCGCCGCTGTGGATTTGTAGGGGTCGGTGCGGTGGGTAGGAAGCGGGAGCGGAAGAATTTGTACCGCGGGATTCGGCAGCGGCCGTGGGGGAAGTGGGCGGCGGAGATCAGAGATCCGCGGAAGGGCGTCCGCGTCTGGCTCGGCACCTACAACACACCCGAGGAGGCCGCCCGCACCTACGACCGGGAGGCTCGCCGCATCCGCGGTATAAAGGCCAAGGTGAACTTCCCCTACGCGGACGACGGCGGCGCCCTGGAGCCGCCTCGCCGGCGCCACCACCAATAGCAGGCCGGCAACGGTCCTCCTCCCCCCTTCGTCCCCGGAGCTCCCAGCCCCCTCCCCCCGATAGGGTTTTCACATCCACCCCGAAAGGATTGATTCGGGTCTCCACCAAGTCAGGCGTATCCCGAATCCGAAATGGCATATACGCCAAACCATGGACAAGTACTGATAGGCCAATTTGAATTTCGGATTCAGGCTTCATATTGGATACTCCGTATCCATTTACAGGTCTAGCTACTAGCTTCATGATGTATCCATTTTCAGAAACACTTTACCACTAGGTCCATCTTTTCAAAGTATTATCACATCCACTCCATTTTGGGTTGGAAAGATCTTTTTTACCCATTCACGTTGAAGAATATACGTCTCCTCCGCGTCTCCTCCAGCGCCACCCCCAAACCCTCTGCCGGCACCGCCACCCCCCACGTCTCCTCCAGTGCCACCCCAAACCCTCTGCCGGCGTCGCCACCCCCCACGTCTCCTCCGGAGCGCCACCCCCAAACCCTCCGCCGGCGTCGCCGCCCTCCAACGCCACCCCCCAACCCTCTGCCGGCATCGCCACACCCCACGTCTCCTCCAGCGCCAGCCCCAAACCCTCCGCCGGCACCGCCTCCAACACCCCCTCCCACACCTGACCCGCCCCCGAAACCCCTGCCTGTGCCACCTCCAACTCCGCCGCCCAAGCTTGATGCGCTGCCTCCGAATCCAGCTTCGCCGTCGACCCCTCCGGCAACCGCCGCCTATCCGCACAGAGCAAGCAAACTCGTCGGACACCTCCGGAAGGGGCGAACTCGTCGAACACCTCCGGAAAAGGGGTCGATGGCACCAACAAGGTCGCAGCAAGAACTTGTCTTCTCGGCGGAACTGAAGGATCAAACGAACGGGGAAAGGGTAGAACTGGGATTTGGAGACAGTGTGCAAGGAAAATGGATCAGGTGGTAACATATTTCGGTGTCAACGGACCTAGGAGGATACAAATATGGTCAACGGAGTTTTCAGTAAATCGATTTTGTTAAATAGACCTATCGGAAATTTTTCCTTTTGTTTACGCACAGCCGCCCTTGACTGCAACGAGGTTGAGGTTGGCACGGCACTAGAGTGTGTGGATGCTCAACGTGGATGGGTGCGCAAGGGCCAGCATACATGCTAGCAGTTTGCGCAGCCGGTAGGGATGTCAATCCGACCAGTTCGTTAGCTAACGAACAGTTAATGAATAGTTTAAAATTTTCGAATAAGGTATCTGTGTTCGTTTACCGATTAACTGTTATCTTAGCAGATACGGTCATAGATACACCATAAACCGAACTTAAAAGTCGTTATCCGTATTCGTTAACTAATACATAATACAATAACTTGCAATTTATGACATCTAAGCATATATATATCCCACCCCATCTAAAAAATCTTATTGTCCTTAACTCACCGGTTCACCCTCCTCCTTGAGACCTTAACATTGGATAAGCCTTGTCCTGACGTTCAACAGTGATATTTTCTTCCTCTTCTGCTTCATGATGGTGCAATCCACATACACACTTTTGCTACAAATCGACTATCTCATATTTTATGTTGGATATATATTATTTTGGACATGTAACTAAGATTTTTTTTCTATCTCATATTTTGTGTTGCGCATCTAATTATTTACTGTAGACTCAAAAATTATTTTTACTATAAACTTGTAAATTATTTTTTTGTATTTCATATTTTGTGTTAGATATATAATTAAGATTTTCTTGTTTATTGCTATAAATAGATACTTTTAATTGTAATATATATTTTTTATGTATGTTTCTATCGGTAAAATTATCTTTACTTTTTTATTTTGCTGGGTTGTATCATACATATGTTATCTCTTTATATATTCGATAACCATCTGTTATCCGACCGTAAACCATTTTTAAGCGGATAGAACAATGCGGTTCGCGGATACACTCGATATCGATAGTTAATGAACAACAAGTGGATACACCTTTTTCTTATAGGATACGGATACGAATAATACTATTATTCGACCCGTTGACATCCCTAGTAGTAGTAGCCGGTATGCACCCATGGCTGATTCGGAGGACAGGGCCTGAAATGCCTAAGGGGGCCGCACAGATGAAAAACATTGAAGGATAAGGCTCAGAAGAATGCTGAGACGACAACAATGGGGGAGTTGTGGCAGCAACATAGGGGTGTAAACGGGTTGGATTCGGTAGCGAAATCACAGAATTCGATTCCGATTCCGATAAGGGATAATGTGTTCCGATTCCGATTCCGATAATTTCGGAATCACCATGTTCCGATTTCAATCCGATTCTGATTCTGTTATTGAAATCGAAATCGAAACCGTTCAAACTAAATCAAATAGAAATGAATCAATCCCATTATATTTTATTTGATTATTTAAACCATATAATATGCACCTTTAACCGGCAGTGAAGAGCCACTGGGAGATGTGTAAAAACAAAACCAGTAAAAAGTTTATATTGGATATGATTTTAAGATAATTTGAAAAACACTGTTATTTGATTTTTTTGAAAATAAATTTTCAAAAACCTATTTCCTTTATTTAGTTATTTATAAATTTATTTTAGAAATCCTGCACTCTGGTGTCTCTACTTTCTAAGTGTATTTTTTTATTAACAAATGTACTAATAGTTGATGTTTTAGTCGACTACAAAAGCTTCTAATACTTACTAACTTGAGTTTTAAACATAATGTAATAATTAAATATAAAATTATTTTTACTAAAATACTTGTTCGGTATATGCGATGACACATTAAAATAAAACATGTTAAAAGAGATTACATGAAAAAATATTTATAAAATACTAAATTATGGTATATTATTTTATTTATATGCAAAATTTTTAATTTTTTTGAATAATAAAATTTATATATATGATGAACATATACATTAAATTTAAAATTTTTATGGATATATATTTTTCAAGTATCTTAATTTTCTGCATAAGTTAAAAAGATCTCACGTATGCTGAACTACATATCAAAAATAAATTTTATTCATTAAAATAATATTTCCTTTAGTTGTATAAATATTAAATAAAAATATTACTTTAAAGCAATAATATTATTGAAATTTCAAATACGTTTCTTAAACAAAATATTATGTCTAATATAATGAGTCTCTGATATAAAATTCTACATGGTTATATTTTGATTAGAGCGTTGTCATAGATGACAACCAATAGACATATATTGTAAGATACCAACATCGAAATGTCGAGGGCTCAGTTGTAATTTACGTTGCATGAAACCCCATTTTTCATGCAAACCAGTGAATGATTTGATATTACGTACAAGTTATTTTTAAGATAAACAAACAGATTCGAGAATTTAGTGACGGTGACGGGGCATTAACCTCTGTTTCTTGGCTGTTTCCGGCCCACCTTCTAGAACGTCGGGCAAGGCAAGCTGACAGGTCTCGCTCATCCGTTATCCACACAAAAAAGAAAAAACAAAAGTCTCACTCATCCGGCTCACCTTCTAGAAGGCGGGCACGACCGGCGCGTGGGAACCGGCGTTACGCAAGCTGTGGTCGCACGACGCCCCCCAACCTCCTTCTAGAACGTCCTGCTCTTTTTGCCACCGGCCCGCTGGCGCTGCCCGTACCTGTGGCGCTGGATCTGCTCAGCCGGTTTCATAGTATTTTTTTTTTGGATCTGCTCAGCCGGTATATTTAAAGATGATGGTGGAGAGAACACTCTTTTATTTTTTTATAAAAATAAAATTTAAATAATTATTTCAAGTCAAATTATTATTTAAATAGAATAGATCTTATTGTTTTTTAGGATAAAAAACATTTTCTTCGTCATTCTCTTGAGATGACTTGAACTCTAATGTGAGTGTTTGGTTATATGATAATTTTTTATATATTTTCATGATAAAAAATTATGTTAAAATAAAAAGTGAACCAACTCATGACATAAAATTATCATGCTTGGTGGAATGTGATAACATAAAAGAGTAACTATCATTCATGATCAAACAAAGCGGAGGATCACGAGAAAAAAAAAGAGGTGAGATCCTCTTTTTTGTTTAAGAAAAAAATCACTTCCAAAATATAAAAATGTGAAGGTTGCCAAACATTTTTTTTTCATTTTTTAACAAGTTTTGTTACAATTTTTAAAAATTTTAAAAAAAATCTCCATTCCATTATCATGCAACCAAACACCTCATAAATTTTTGTTTGATCTCCTGCCAACACAAAATGTTCAGGTGTTACTCCCTTGCAGAGACAGACGCATAAATATTCATTCACAATAGGAGTAGCACATTATCCATTAACTTATATATTCTCTGGATCTTAGACTTATATATCTCTCTAATAATAATACTTCTAGGAAATGTCGAACAAACAAACTTTTGAACGTACAACCTTCAAAATACCACCTTGTTTAATTTTTTACGGTCGTCCACTTGTTTATGATTTTAAGATAGAATCATATCATCCAGTCACAAGTTCAAACAAGATAATCATGAGAGAAATTGTACAATATTCCCCGCGGAGCTCAAGAAATTCACAAATCAAATCAAACAGTGTTACCATTTCTTTACTTGGACATTGTTATGTAATTAGTTTGTTACAAGTTAATTCTCAAGAATCCGATGATTACTGACCGGATAAGTATCGAGTTATCTTAAATTTATCGAGACTATGGATAGGAATGCGGAGAGTCGACATAGTTGGAGTTTCTTGATTTGTTCTTCTTATAAATAGTTTAGACTGGCGGTTCATTTGAGATGTTGGGTGTCGAGGGAGCCACCGGAGGAGAGATTATACGTCTACGATTTAGTGAAGTTCAATTTCTCCAAAATCTCATCATTTTTTGTGATGTGTGCATCTTGCTTTGTTGGCGATCAATTGTGGATTTCTGCAATAGGATATTTCTGTATATATTGTTACAATTCATGCTTCTTGCTTCAACCAAAATCAAATAACATCTTCAAGTGAGACTGGCAAAAACTGACCTGGTTGAATTTTAGTTTAACAAAATTTATATCAAAAACTAATAGATATTAACTGCATAATAAATTCACAAATTATGTAATTAAATTGGCTTATAAGTACTTATGATATTTGTATACCTATATGTGAATTAAATATATTTAATTTAAAATTTCACTTCACTCGATCAATGCAGTTTAGAAGATTCTCAAACTGGATAAACTGAACTAAGTCGAACCGTATCAAATACAACATAACCAAAGAAGGTTGGGCTCTTGCTCTAGATCATCTAAGATCAATCCCAAATTAAATATTGACCTCTTTGAAGTCAAAAATCTGTTTCTATTATGTTGATTTCTATTTGAATTGATCATGATGAATAAAGAGTGTGTTTGGCCGAGATTGTGAAAGAAATTTTGATCATTAAAATCTCTCACATGATATTAATCCCACTTTTGACTTTTTGACTGTAATAACTAAGTTTAGAATTTTAAAAGAAGAAAAATGTAAACTTAAATATTATTTTTATTGACTTTTAAAAATTATCCTGACATAAATTATAAGAATTGTCGATTATATAAAGATTTATTTTTTAAAAATTGAAAACAGATAATGATCCGAAAAAATAATGAGGTGTTTGATTACACAACAAATATATATACTTTTATGACAAAATAATATACTAAGAAAAATAACTAATAACATAAAATTATCGTGTTTCAAGAAATATAATAACAAAAAAAGAGCGAAAGTCATGCAAGGTCAAAAACAAATGAGAGACCAGTAGGTAAAAGAGAGAGAGAGAGAGAGGGTCTGATCTCTTTTTTGGTCCAATTTTTTTTTATAAGAACATAAAATTATAATGGTCGACAGACACCTCTTTTAATAAAATTGTAACAAAGTCACGACCCAAGTTGATCCTTATCCGCTTCAACTAGGATCTGACCAATATCAACTTGCTTATCATGGTTGAGACAAGATTGACCGTACTTGATTACGTTAATGGTGTCAGTAGAGTCTAAAGTTGGTTTAATTAAGGTCCAGTTTAACATATATTGAGTTGGCCCTTTCCAACTTGACTCTTAAAAATGTTTACTTGAACCGAGGCTAAATTCTTTAGTGCATAAATACATAGTTATCAAATTTAACAAACTTAATTTTTTAGATCCATTCATTTACGGCTGACCTAACCCATAAGCCTGGGGAGCCTGTTACCACCCCAAGTTTCTTTCAGTCTGCACATCACAGACCCTATTATATTTTAAAATTTTGTCTATGTATCACCAAACATATTAATTGAATAAAATTTAATTATAATTTTGAACACGATAATATCCGTATCTGATTTGAATGTGACATGAATTATCTGTTTAGTTAGGCAAAGAGAGTACGAAAATCTCGTTTTTTTTTGTCAGTGGCTCAGTGACGTGCATGCATGCAATGTCGCTGCATGTCGCACGCGGTTGAACGTTCGCTCGAACGTCACAAGACGCCGCCCCCTGGGCAGTCGGCCGAATGGCCGCTCGAACCGTCGACGGCTGTCCCCCGTGGACAGGCGGGTGCCAATCGACCTATGGTCGATGGGCACGAAAATCTAGTTTCAACTCCCTGTTTAGTTCAGTTCTATTCGTTTGAGATTGACTTATTATTTAAATAATTAAAATATTTAATTATTAACACTAAATCGCACGTCCCCATCTCGCCTTCCAGAAGGCCGGCGGTTGGCACGTCTCAACGTCGCTTCCCGCATCTCTCCCGGACACGGCGGGCGCGTGGAGACCGCCTTACGTCAGCTGTCGTCACGCGGCCTGCTTCTAGAAGGTCCTCGTCACCCGGCCCAGCTACCCGTTCCCGCTGGACCTGCTCGGCCGACCGGCGATTCGGATCCTCGGTAAATTTACGTTGATGTCCAACCGGAAAATAAGTACAAAAAACCGTGTGTTCCTTTCTCGTCGTCAGTTATCCGTAATTTTATAAATATTTATAGAAAAAATAATGTGAGCTAATAACCACTATATTTTTCCAACCTAGACAAATGCACCACTCTTAAATTGATAATTTCAACAAAAATACTCAAAATACGTTTTTGTTAATTTTTACCATCATTTAAATATTTATGTTTTTAAGATAAAATTTACCGTTTATCACAATTTTAAACATGAAAATACTGAGGAAAAGTATGAAATCATGAAACAAAATCGCACAACACTCTCTTCAGAGTCCGATCAGTGATGCATTTTTCAAATCGAACAATGTTGTTATTATTACTATTATTTTGACTTGGATACATTTCTATGTTTTAATATTGTAAGTGTCTTTTTTGAAAAGTTTACATTCCGTGGGAGGTGAACCGAATATTCTCGAGTAAAAAGCGGACACTAGGGGTGGGCACGGTTCGGTTTGGTCTGATTTAGATCATTTTTTTTCCAAACCGAACCAAACCGAATCATCCTCCCAAACCGAACCAAACCAAACCGAATCAATTCGATTTGGTTCGGTTTGGTTCGGTTTAAACCGAATATAAATAAAAATATTTAAATTAATTATTTTTTACATATATATACTAATTTTTATGTTAAAAATAATAAAAATAAATATTATTTTATTATAAAATTTATAAAAGTATTATTTTTATTAATACTATAATAATTTTTTATATTTTTTTGATTAAATCGGTTTAAACGATTTGGTTTGATTTAAATCGGTTTGGAGATTTTTCAAACCGAACCAAATCGAAAGGAGGTCCAAACCGAACCAAACCGAACCGAATGAGCTGGTTCGATTTGGTTTCTCGGTTTGAACCGTTTTGTGCCCACCCCTGGGGACATGACATCACCGCCCCGTGGGCCGGGGGTGCCGCTGGCCGCTGCTTTCGGGAAACCCGAACGCGTCACGGATCACGTGGGAGGTGAGCTCACCTAACTGCACCTCGACCCGGCTTGTCGTCTTTCCACGGTGAAGAACGAAATTACCGTCTACCCTCGAAAATAAACGCCCAGAGCTCGGGGTATTTTCGTCATTCGGCTCGAAACACAGAACGGCTGGCGGATCGAACCGGCGGACCCGGATCCGGTTTTTAGATGATCTGCGGGCGCCTCCCTTATATGATACGACCGCTCCTCGCTTCTTCTCCACCGCCGTCTTGGTGAGCGAAATTCGAAGATCGGATAACCCTCGATCGCCTGCCTCAGCCGAGCAGATGACCGCGTCGTTGAGCGTAGCCGCACTCGCCGCCGGATTCCACTCCCCGATCCATCGTCCGATGCGGACCGCCGCCGTCGCCGCCGTCGCCGCTCCCTCCGTCGCCTCCCCTACCTCGTCGAGGACGCTGTATGAAGTCCTCCGCGTCAAGCAGACCGCATCCGCTGCCGAGATCAAGGCGGCCTACCGCTCCCTCGCCAAGCGCTTCCACCCGGACGCCACCGTGGGCTCCTCATCTCGGGGATCCGGCGAGGACTTCGTCGATATCAACCGGGCGTACGCGACGCTGTCCGATCCGTCGGCCAGGACGCAGTACGACCTCTCTATCGGGCGGCTCGGCCTCGCCGGCGTGGCCTGGTCGAGGAGTAGGCGGTGGGAGACCGATCAGTGCTGGTGATCTAAAGAGGCGCATCCTCCAGCGGCTCACTGATTGAATGCCATTTTCGTCCTCCTCTCCCTTCCCCTCTCTGCGAAGGCTTCGTCGAGACTCGGCCTTTCCGTCCCGAGCCGTCCTAGACGACGCGGCGCTGAGATCCGGTGGGCTCTTCGCCTCTTTTCTGCCGGCGCCGGCGGAGCCCCCATTTTCGAACGCCAGGCCGGTTTTGCCTTTTCCCCAATTTTGTAAAAAAGAAGATGTTATTTTTACATTAATACCTAACTGATTTCTGTTCCTGTTTCTCCGCTGTTCTTCTTCTTCTTATTATGCCCATTTTCCCAGTCTCTTCCCTAGGCAACGCCCCATAAAATTGTTAAAAGGTAGAACGTGGAATTTAAAAAGCATATTCAACTCGGTTTGGTTGTAGACTCGAAAAAATTCCTACGGATTTAAAAAGACATTTATAAAGCTACAAAATAATAAAAGTAGAACTTATCTTACTTACGAAACCTGCTTTATGCATCTGATAATGACCATTTCGGACGCGTGAATTTGATTGTTGTTGTTGCTACTTGGTAAGTTCAAAAGCAGCTCTACCGAGTCTGCAAGTCTATTTTGATACGTTGGTAAAAAATTCAAGTTTACAAGGTGATATTTCATTTGAATATCTAAAAGCAAATTAGGCATGTACCCATTATAATATAAAAAGACACATCATATTACTTAAAAGTTAATGATTTTTTGAATAGTGATAAAAATGCTGGTTCAAGTGTTTTTGTCAAGTAGTTTGAAAATGTCTGATCCGGAAAAAGTTCGAAAACGTAAATATCAGAAAAATTTAGAGATTAAACATTTTGTCAATGTATTAAAACTTTAACTTCAACTAATTCAAAGGTTATTAATACGGATGAAAGGAAGGAAGCAAAATGGAGGATCCGGGTAGGATCGCCTGGTCCGAGTACTCCGGATCTAACAAACAAGGTCTGATGTAGATCCAAGTTGAATTTAAAATTAGAAAATTAAATAGAAAAAATAGAGAAGTATTAGAAAAAATGTTAAAAATATATAATAATATTTTCATTCAAGTATTACATGTTGCTTTATTTAAATATTCGAGGATGGAATGAAAATAATAAAATATTATTTAAAGTGTCCACAAACTATCAATTGTCTCCAACCAAAGAGTAAACATGATACCACAAGCTAAATAATTTCACCGAACAAAACCAACATAGTAAAATACCACAATATTATAATGTCTAAAACTTCTAAACAACTAGATAGATAGAAAAATATTCAGACTATAAAGTCTACTCCTCAACTCGAACTTTCACATCTTAATCACCTGAACCTTGAAAATCTTCCTCGGTAAAAATTTTCAGCTAAGGTAGTATGAGCCACCATGAAGGTGCATTCAATAGGTCTCACATCACTTACCACCGAAATAAACATATAATAAGACATGCATAACTCATATATCTAAACATAAAACATGATATATACATTATCATATAAAATAGAATTTAACTTGTTCAAAAACATATCACAGTGACTAATAGCGAAGTAAGATAAATAATCAACTAATGACAACTAAAAGAACTAATGCATTCCAATGCAGTTAATGACCAATATGAAAGAACAGAAGAATTTTAATACAAATAATGACAAATATGAAAGAACTAATACATTTTAAAGCATATAATTTCTCTTTTACAATTCACTTGTTTATTTTGCTTTATTACCAAATTATTTTAGTTTTCATGAACTAAATCTAAATTCTCAATGCAAATATTCTTATCACTTTCACAAAAAACTCCTTATCCCAACTCTAATATATAGTATTTGATAAGCATATAGCTAAGCTAATTCCCGTGCATCTAGGCATTGGCGCACAGGGACAAAACTACGGTATCCAGGACTATTGGGTACTCCAGACAAACTAAGAAACCCGTTGCCCTCAGGCAAACTAAGCTTAGGTTGGGGAAGCTCAAATTAGCATATTTTCAAATGATACACGTGAAAATGTGACATATTCATGTCTAAATACCAATCAAAATTCAAATGTTCACATACAAATTGCCATAGGCACAAATGACATATCAAATTTCAAATTTAAATGATGCATGACTTCCTAAAATAAATGAGGTTTCTAATTAAATGCATACACCCAGGAGATTTGGACAAATTCTAAATTTGCTTGATACAACATACGAATGTATTGCCGGCCAGCGGCGGGCCAGTGGCATCCCACCTTGTCCCGTGAGCAGGTGGGCAGGGAGAGAAGGGGTTAGGGCTCAATCCCTCATCATGTGCAACACGACACGCTGCTTGGCCGTTCGGCCATCCTAACCAAAAAAAACATACGAATGTATCTACAGATGTGTTGGTTACACTTAAAGGAGTTAAAAATGATAATCGGATGTCATAAGGAAATGATAAAAGACAAATTTAAACTATTTTTTAACTATCGCATATATATAGCATATTGCATTCTCTGTATGTACTTGGGTTAAGACATATTTAAATAACATCAAACAAGATAGTGTAAATGACATTCAACATATTTTCTTTTGCTTTCTTGTCCACGTTGTTGAGTAAAGGGAGCATACGTATAACCTCATATGCCATTTGGCAACGAGTTATTGGCGACGGTTTCGTTAAGCCGTCGCCAATAATGATAAACGCGACGACTAAGTTAAAGCCGTCGCTAATAAATGTAATGTTTTTGGCGACGGTCGAAGCCATCGCAATACCCAGAAAATTGAAACCCGTGCGGTTTTTCTCGAGATACTGACGACGGCTTTAGACGTCGTCGCTAATAATATTAGTGGTGACGGCCGTCGCCACAAATCCAAGCCGACCGTTCAACGGTCGACTTTTTTTGGCGATGGCTTTGGCTGAAGCCGTCGCCAATGTAACTTATCCTGTTATTGGCGACGGCTTCATCAGGCATCGCCAATAAATTCGTCTTAAAAAAATCCTCGACCCCCTCCTTTCTCTCCCCCCGCCGCTCACTCCCCCATTTCTCTCTCTCGCGCGCGCACGCTCGCCGTCAAGGGCTCCCTCCTGCCGCCGGTGCCGCGGCCACCGTCATCGCCGCTTCAGCCATCGCCACCGCCGTGGCCGGCGCTGTCGCCGCCGTCGTCGCCACCGCTGCCGGCTTTTCTCCCCCCTCCCTGCGTAGGGCACCGTGAGGGGAAAGCTACCTCCACCACCGCCGTGGGTGCCGCTGGCTCCGCTGCCGCCGCCTTCTCTGTGCCAGATTTAAACCCTACTTAGGGTTAATCGAACCTCCTTTGAGGTATACATCTTCAACGAATGAATTTTTGTTTAATTTTTTTCCTATACATCACAAAGCATATATAGAATAGATATGTGTTTAATTTTTTTTCCTATACGTTACAACATTGTGATCTTTATTTATATGCTATATTGTTGTTTCCTTATTCTTCACTAACATCTACCATCTCATCAACCATCTGATTTGCTTAGAGTTTAATGGGATGTTTAGATGCAAATTTTTTTTTCATACACTTTCATACTCAAATTTATATTTCAAACTATCTAAAATTAACATATCTCAAATTGTCTAATTATTCACATTTAATACGTACCCTGGATCTCTTTAAAGTATTAAAATTGTATTATAGCCATTTTGTATTGATATTTAGTCCATAAATTATCAATATCGGATTTGTGATGCAAATTATGAATATTTGTATTAGGATACGTACGTACATTGTTTACACCACAATTTTACAATCCCGGGTAGGGGTGGACACAAAACGGTTCAAACCGAGAAATCAAACCAAACCAAACCATTCGGTTCGGTTTGGACCCCCTTTCAATTTAGTTTGGTTTGAAAAATCTCCAAAACAATTTAAACCAAACCAAATCATTTAAACTGATTTAATTAAAAAATATAAAAAACTATTATACTATTAATTCGGTTTAGAGATTTTGCGGTTTGGTTTGGTTCGGTTTTAAGACTCAATTCGGTTTGGTTTGATTTGTGGGAGCATGATTACATTGCTCTACCGCAGGAGAAAAAGGATGTCATATTCCGTGATTTAGAGGTAACATTTAAGTAGCTTCATCTTGTTTAAATTTTAGTGAACTTTTTAATCATTTTTATATTAATGCAGCAACATTTTACCTTTGAGTGGAATCCACAATCCGATGCACAAATATTAAGGCACACGGGAGATATGCAAAGAAAACAAAGAAATCATTTGAAAAGAAAGATAAAATATAATTTATAATGTAATTTCAAGATAACCAATTTTTTGTTAACAATATTTGTCTACAGTATTTTTCAGGACGATCGAATGAGGAAGCTCGTGCCAACATTCCTCCACAGTGCAACGAGGAACAATAGCATCATATGTGCCATATATGGAGTTAAGATGAAGCTAGAGTAAATCAAACAAATCTCTTCTCTTATAATTAGATTTTTAATGTCGATAAATGTTATTTCATTTGTATATATATTTAATGTTATTTCATTTGTATATATATATTTGTAGGCGTTGATTGAAAAGAATGCTGGTAATAGGCGGCAATTAACAATGCCATACAGAAGAGGAAGAACAAATATACACCAGTTAGAAACAGATTTTGTAAGTAGTAAAAACTTAAAATTTCATATTAGTTGATCCTTATTTCCAAATTCTTTATTCTTTTTTAATTTTTTGGACAGGTACGAAAAGAATGTCGTCCTCCAACTCGTATAGAGGTATTCCAGATGAGTCAAACATATGAAGAGCTTGATGGAGCAGTTATTTGGGATAATGACCAAAGTCGTCTTATGATGGTAATGATTGATTGTCAAAATATTTTTTTCTTTATAATCCACAATTCATCACAGTAGGATTTTAATTTTTATCATATTATTTATAAGAAAATATGCAAGGATTGATGAAACATATGAAGAGCTTGATGGAGCAGTTATTTGGGATAATGACCAAAGTCGTCTTATGATGGTAATGATTGATTGTCAAAATATTTTTTTCTTTATAATCCACAATTCATCACAGTAGGATTTTAATTTTTATCATATTATTTATAAGAAAATATGCAAGGATTGATGAATCCCCCGGCATCTGAATCCTCGAATGCGGGGGTATCGCAGCCTCCACTCACCGCGAAGGAAGCATTTATATCCGTATTTGGTACAGATCGACCAGGACGGATCCGATGTGGTGGGCGAGGTGAAACTCGCCACACTTGGTATGGTGAGTCAAGCGGAGGTGCTTCTAGCTCGACTCAAGAAGTTCGGGAGCTTAAAGATCAGGTGACGAGACAAGGAGAAATCAATGAACGTTATGAAGAACAAATTACTTCATTAAAACAACAATTGGACAATCAACAGAAATCATTCCAAGAAAATTTTGATCGCCTCAATCTGATCATAGAAGGCTTGACTCAAAGGTTCCCGGCTTCTGATGTGCCATCCACATCGAGGCATCCTCCGCCTCAACAAACAGAGGACAGAAATGACGATGACGACGAGGACTACGCGGTTGCTGAGGAGAGTGAAGAAGATGATGAAGATGAAGATGAAGAAGATGAATATATATATATGTATTTTCTACTCTCTTTGGATGTTAATATTCGTATGTATCAAAACATTTTGGTGTATGAATGTGAATTTGAATGTGGTATGTGAATATGAATTGTGGTACGTGAATGTGAATTTCAATTTGGTATGTGAATATGTATTGTTTCACCCTAATTCGGTGCTCGTTCCGGGTTTGAAACGAGCAATCCGGCACCAAAATTGTTAATATAAATCAATTTTTGGATTGGTCGATCCGATTTTTGGTCTTTCTGGAAGTTTTAAGAATGATTGATTTTCTTAATTTGATCGTATAATTGATCCAATCCGGTCAATCAAATTAATTTTTTTAAGAAAATTATTATTGGCGACGGCTAATCTAAGCCGTCGCCAATAAACTTAAGCCGTCCCAAATAATATTAAAGCTATCGCATACCATTTGCGACGGCCACGTAAGCCGTCGCAAGTAAATTTATTGGCGACGGCTCACAAGCCGTCGCCGATAAACTTATATGGGACAGCTTAAGCCGTCCCAAATAAGGTTAATGCTGTCTGGGGCTCCTTACCATTTGCGACGGCTATAATAAGTCGTTGCCAGTAAATTTATTGGCGACAGCTTTGTAAGCCGTCCCCAATAAGTGGTCATCTTATTAATTTTTTATGCGACGGCTTACACACCGTCACCAATAAATTTACTGACGATGACTTAATTGTAGCCGTCGCTAATAATATTGACGACGGCGTTATTTGGGACGCGTTTGCGACGCCTTGAAAGCCATCGCTAATACATAGTAGCGATGACTTTTGGGTTTTTTGGGACGGCTGTAAGCCGTCCCTAATAACCTATTTTCTTGTAGTGAGCAGTGCCGAGAGGCGGCAGAAAGAATTGTGAAAATTGAGAGGGAGGCGGCAGACAGAAGATTAATAACCTATTTTCTTGTAATTGTGAAAATTGAATTATGACCTGTTATGATTATAATTATATCCGATTCATGTTATGTATGATTTTGAAGATTAATAATTGACAAATTGAATTGGAATTTGAATTGATATGATAATTTTTTAGCATAATTAATTAACTTATATTCATAGTGGCATAAAATTGTAAAGTGCATTATTTGATGAATTGGTATTGAATTGTGATTAATTGAAGTTATCATATCTAAATATGTTGCATATTCTATTCTAATTGAGTTAATTACATGAATTGGAATATAATCGAATTATTGTTCGTGATTGGGTCTATTACATGAATTTTTGCATTAATTGAATGGTCTACATGTGATTAATGGCATGATGATGGTTAATTGCATGATTTTGTGAATGGATAAAATGATTGGCATGGTTTAATGATTTGGCTATCTGGTGGAGTTAAATTGTATAAATGGTTATTGCATTGAAAATTGTCTGAGTAATTATATGACTTTTACTTGTGAAATGTTATTGATGTTATGATGCATGTGATGTAATATTTGCTCCTCCAGTCTATGATAAAATCGCCCGTGGGCAGCGATGTAAATAGATTGATCCGGTGCATCCTTTGATCCCGGATACCGAGTTTATCCTAAGTACACACCTGTCTAGACGTACTTTGGGATTTAACTTACTATATGGTACTTCCTATATATATTTATAGCTGGAGTGAGGATCACCAAGTAGAGCATATAATTTACTCAGACATATAGAACTGAAATGGTATTAAAGCATGCACAGTAGGCTCATGTAAGTCCAGGTGGCATGACATATAGAATAGTTTAGTTGGTTAAATTATAGTCAGTCTGGTTCATGTAGAATCTGTTTAAATCGGTTAATCAATTTTTGGAAAGGACCCAATTAAATAATAGAATTTTGATAATTAGTTTATCATTTATGTTATAATGTGATTTGTGAGTTCTAATGTATATTAATATCATTTAGGTTGATTAATATAATAGGAAAGTTGGGTATAAGTCCTACTGAGTACGTGTGACTCATTCCTATTCCTTTAACATTTTTCAAGTAATCAGGTTTAGTGCAACAGAAACGTAGTGGATCGGGATTAGTACAAAAAAATATTAAAGAATTAGTTTATGAATCGTTTATATTGAATCAAGATATGATTTACTTTTGGATTGAATCATTTATTTTAATGAACTGGGACCTATTATTCTTCAATTTTTTCCAAACCGACGTATATAGGGGTTAATCCCCCGGTCCCATACCCGGATTTATTCCACTGCGTGTGTTAAGAAATCCTGGGCATAACACTCTTGGGTTGTGTGGGTAGTTATGATAAGGACGTGAGTTACGGAAAAGGCAAAGGGGGAGGGGGGTTAATGAGATAACATAAATATCATATTAAATAATTAATATCTTTTATAAATTCTCTTTTTTTTGGTTGCGGCCGTTATACAAAGTATTTAGTTGCATGAGTACATGATTTTGTAAGAGTAGACCTGTTTCTTGTATTCTTTACTCTCTTGTGCAATTACCATATAATTTAAGATGAAGAAGCATCACACCCATAGATTGAATATATAAAAATTGTAAATGAATCATCTTAGGAATTGAAATACAAACTATTGTTGATATGTAAGATATTAAAAGAGTCACGAGATGATCTAATTTCTCGATTATGATGTTATTGATGGCCTTATTTCTTTTGTCTTCAATATTTTGTCTACGGACACCATAATCACGAAGATCTTGTGTAGCATGTGAAGTGCACAGGTGGATTATTGCAATGGTGAGAATTTTTGTGATACTTTATTTTATCGTGACGAAGTATCATCTACAAAATTGTCATCGTTACTCTATGTTGATTCATTGGATATCTAATACCAGATGTTGGTATTTGGTTGTGGCATGTCTTAATATATGTACGATTGTTTTTATCATATGTCATTGTTTTTATCTCGATTGAAATTGAATGATGAAACTGAAAGTCAAAGTTAAACGTATTCGAATATACCTTCACCTAGGGGTGCAAACAAACCAATATACTCATAGGTAGTTTGATACTTGACTCATTTAAAACTTGACTCGAATAGTTTATTAAGTAAAATAAACAATTTTGAACAAGAAAAAGTTTGGCTTATAAACAAGTTGAGTTTGAATACAGTCATACTCGACTCAATAATTTCGTGAGTAACTCGATTAAATATTCGATTAACTACTCGATCAAATAGTCGTTCAACTACTCAATCAAATATTTGTTTAATAAACTATTTTCATTATAATTACATTGCTAAATAATTAAATTATAATTATTTATGATATATATATATATTTATTGTATATTTTTTAATAATGTATATTTTACATTGCTAAATAATTAAGATATATTCTATTGAATCTTGAATGAATTTTGGCCATTCATTTGATGATCTTTGTGTTCATTGAATTCTAGCCAGCCATGTAACCATATGTCTTTAACATTTCAGACCCTAGTTACATGGGGTGAAAGCATAATGGGGTGTTTGGTTGCATAATAATTTTTTGTACACTTTCATGATAAAAAATTGTATTAAAATAAAAAGTGAACCAACTCATGACATAAAATTATCATGTTTGGAGGGATGTGATTACAAAAAAGAGTAACCACCGCACATGACCAAATAAAGTGGGGGACCACAAGAAAAAAGAAAGAGGTGAGCCCCTCTTTTTTTGTTTAAGAAGAAAATCACTTTCAAAACATAAAATTGTCATGGTTGTCAAACACCTCTTTTAACAAGTTTTCTTACAATTTTTAAAAATTAAAATAAAAACCTCAATTATCATGCAACCAAACACCCCATAAGCCTCTCTCTCTCTCTCTCTCTCTCTCTCTCTCTCTCTCTCTCTCTCTCTCCCACATGTCGTAGGCTACAGTGGAAGCCTCCCCCCCCCCCCTCTCTCTCTCTCTCACACACACACACATATTGTGGGCTGTAGCGGCAACCTTCCTCCTCCAAGCTATGCACACTTACACTAGCAACGACCTCTCTCCACCAAGAAGGTTCATTTTTTTTGTTCCTCTCTACTGTCCATAGGCAATGTTTTTTTTTTTTTTGAACAAAGATAACACGTACTTATATTGATAACAACTTTAATACAACAAGGATGACGACAAGATCAAGTACAGACACAAAGACACAGACACGTCCAAAGAACGAAAACATACTCTTCTCCCAATCACTTGGATATAGCCACCTAAGTGAATCGATCAGCACGATGAAGTGCATAGATGATCAAGAAGTAAATATCTGAACTCTCAAGGAGTTTGATTTCAATAAGGAGACTGGATGAACACACCGTATCGGTGTGGATGATGCCCAAGCCAACAGTCTCACAAAGACATATAAGGCTAACGAGATAACTGGAGAAGACATCCAGACAAACAGACAACTGGAAAAGACACAACAACAAACACATACAAACCAAGACGATGCAACTAAGACACGACAACAAACACAAGCTAATAGAAAACTAAATATGATAAGCCGATTTATTCCACTCAAATAAGAAACAAAAACTCAATGTCCGTATGGACATTAAGATTAGTCGTCGGAGTGGAAATGAAGATTTTTGGGAGGGAGGAAGATCACACGGATCTTCCTCCCTCCCGGACGAAATCACACCTCAAAAGAGAACGGACTGAAAAAAACTCTACTCTACAAGATGAAAAAATTCCAACACAAAAACGCTGAAGTCCACCTCCTACGAGTGCTGCGAAACCACCGAAGCCGACACAAAAACTTTGACAATGGAGGCAAAGATCCTCCGCACACGACAATCTGAGTTTTGCCTATGCAAGATGTTAAAATCGAGATTCTACTTTCACCGAGTGAAGGAGGCCAACGCCGACGAAGCCCTGACAGGCTAGCTGCTCGGAGGCGAGGTTTCCGCTACGAGGGCTCCGCAATATGGCCGCCGAGGGCGCTGCGAGATGGCCACCGGGGGGGAAATCCGCGGAGAGGGCTCCGCGGCGAGGGTTCGGCGAGAAGGGCTCCGCGAGCCGCCGAGGCCACCGGGAGGGATCCGCGGCGAGGGCTCCGCGAGCAGGGACCGCGGCGAGGGCTCCACGAGCAGCCGCACGGGCCGGGAGGGGTCCGCGGCGAGGGGGTCCGCGGCGAGGGGCTCCGCGACCTGCCGCGCGGGCCGGGAGGGGGGCCGCGGCGAGGGGGCCGCGGCGAGGGCTCTGCGACCTGCTGCCGCGAGATGGCCGCGGCGGTGGCTCCGCGAGCTGCCGCGAGATGGCCGCGGCGGTGGCTCCGCGAGCTGCCGCCGCGAGATGGCCGCGGCGAGGGCTCCGCGACCTGCCGCCGCGAGATGGCCGCGGCGAGGGCTCCGCGAGCTGCCGCCGCGAGATGGCCGCGGCGAGGGCTGCGGTCCACGGACGCCGCGAGATGGCCGCGTGGGCCGGGAGGGGGGCCGCGGCGAGGGGGGCGCGGTGAGGGCTCCGCGACCTGCTGCCGCCGTCCATAGGCAATGTTGGGAAGTGGCAGGTCAATCCATTTCAGAGCTTTGACATGAAATCGACGAATCTAATGTCGGATTTCATGGGGAGAGATTTCATGGGAAGAATAATATTTCATAGCGGATTCAAAGAAAACGTGTTTTTTAGATTCCTCTAGAAGAAGGGTATCAATCAATGTCTCCGTCTTTGACCAAATGGCTTCTCCCCCTAGGACGATGTCATCCATTGGTGACTCTTCATCATCGTCATGTCAGTGTTCAAGAGAAGAAGTCAACCGCGTCATGGAAGTTGGAACCTTCGAGACAAGTGGGTGAACAAAAAGATATTTGAGGTCAATCTCAAGCTCGAAAGCCAACTCGAATATGACTTCGATTTGAGTTCAAGCCATATTTTTATTCGAGTTCAAGTTAAAGATGGCTCATTTACATAAATGAACGGTTAGACAAGTTGAACTTGAACTTGTCAAGCTCAAGTCAAGCCAAGTTCAAACAACATTGGATCGATAGGGTTTGGCCAAATTCACTTATATTTATAAATAAATTAGAATTTTTCATAAAAAACATAAGATTTAGATAACTTACGCTCATGTCCCTACACTGACAAATCAATCTTTATGTGAATAACACACTAGACCCAATAGTCTATTTGGTTGAAGTCTAATTAAAAAAATAATTTATCTTAAATTAAATCTATTATCTAATAATATATTTAACAACTTCTAATCATGAAGAGTACAAGTCACATTCCATGATCTCAAATAACTTCGGGGATAATGTTATCTCTATTGAGTCTTTTCATCATCAGTTACTGCACGAATAAAACCCCTCATTCATCCAATGTCCTAGTTAGATAGGGATATGGTATTGAATGTCAATATCTTAATATACCGACATACTAAAATCTTGTACGTAAAATCATATCAATTGAAAAACTCATTTTTTAATCATCTTCTCAACCTTGGTTAAGGATGTAGAGTACTATCCCATAGGCATTCTCTCTAACTTATCGAGATTAAACGATCTCTTGTTGTTCGCTTAATTGTGTTCACTGAGTTTTTCTTGTACTCGATCTATTAATTGTATTGGACCATGGTATCAGTGATTTATAAGTCAATATCCAAAGCACAAGATATGCTCGGTACGACATCTTTGGTGACTCATGTCAAAGGTCTAACCATGCAACCGTGATAATAGAAAACTTTAAGTGATAGTTAGGTAAACTACCATTCAGGGCTTCTAATTTGGTTAGTTTAGTGATCTCATTACACTAATAAGCACTTGTATGCATATTTCAGTGTCTCTGCACTAATGACTATTGAGAGCGGCTATCCTCATCTTATGAGAAAACATCATATACTTTAGTCTATCCGAATCCTTAATGTCATATCTCAAGAATCTTATGACTAGAAACATTTAGATCATATACCTTTAGATGATTAATCTTATCTTGATCCAATCACCATTGTATGTGATCAACGACTTTATTGCAATATACAGTTCTAAATAATGCTAATAATGAAAATATGTTATTTATATTGAATGAGATATTTTAAGAAATGTAAAATTAAATCATATATGATTAGTTTGTAAGGTATACATTTCTATCAATCTTTCACTTGCACTAAAATCAATAACCTATCTATCTAATCTATATCAGCTCAAAGTGATACTCAAACACACTTTAAGTTACAACTTCAGTTAGTAGATTTGTAATACTATTAAATATAAGATAATTTATTCTTCATTATATCTCTGCAAGCTGCATTCTCTTTAAGCAAATGGTTCACCACAGAAGTATTTAAACTTCTAATATGACACAGACTCCATTGCATATGTAATAGCCCAATGTTTTTCACAAAACAATGGTTTACTATTAGAGATAGATAGGATAATCCCATACTTGAGATGAACTTCTTTTTCTACACCACTTCTTAAGAGGTTTTGCAATAGTTATGTAGTTTATATTAGTTGTAGAATACACAGTGTTCTTTTACATGGAACACTTTTGCACCACCATTCATAATAAACACATATCGGGGAGAGCATTAAACGGTTCAAACCGAAAAACCAAACTGAATCAGCTTGTTTGGTTCGGTTTGAACTATGTTCAGTTTGGTTCGGTTTGTAAGTCCTCAAAACTAGTTTAAATCGATTTAATTTAAAATATATATATAAACTATTATAATATTATTTTAAAATAAACTTTTTATAATTTTAGAATAAAATAATATTTATTTTGATTAATTTTAACTTAAAAACTATTATATATATGTAAAAATTAATTAATTAAAATATTTTTATATATTTTTGGTTTAAACAGAACCAAATCGAATTAAACTGAATTGAAATCATTTTGGTTTGGTTCGATTTGAGGGGTTCAATTGGTTTGGTTCGGTTTGGAAAAAAAATGACCCAAATCGGACCAAGCTGAACCGCGCTCACCCCTGAACACATACCCTAATGTTGACTTGCTGTCATACTTAATCTAACTAGAAACTTGAGTCCAACCCTAAAGCTTGAAGTCATATCCTTTAAACATATACTAAATATACATTCTTAGTGTTTTTAAAGTATTTAATATATAATTTTATCTGTCCATTGACTCTCACATGGATCTGTCTAATGACTACTCATAACACTCATAGCATGTGTCATATTAGGCCATGTATATAGCATAACATACATGATGGACTCTATAGCTAAGGCATAGGGGATGTTATCCATGTGCTCTTTTCTTTCTTCAAGAGAGATAAATTCGATATCTCATAAGTAAAAAACCTATCTTAGAGCTTTTTATGTCAAACACTTTAACTATGGTGCCTTTATACATTGATTGGGTTAAGCCAATCATCATATTTAAATCTATCTCTATAGATCCTAATCCTCAAAGTATAGGATAATTCACCTAGATCAATTATGGAGGAATAATT
The DNA here is from genome assembly GCA_036172225.1 of Cryptocoryne crispatula var. balansae. Lineage (NCBI taxonomy): Eukaryota > Viridiplantae > Streptophyta > Magnoliopsida > Alismatales > Araceae > Cryptocoryne > Cryptocoryne crispatula. The sequence continues at coordinate 42,087,376 of CM069918.1, read as the reverse complement.
TGATAGCCAGGCTTCATTGATCATTCTTAATGAGTAGTATGCCATCCATATAAAATATCAAGAAAGTTATAGCACTCATATTTATCTTTGTAAGGAATCAACCTATTAAATTTGGTGCAATAAAAGTGACGATTTCTATGGGTTCATGTTAGTCTTGTCTCAATTAGAACAAAATGACAAAAACCATAAACCGATCTCTATGAATTCAAATATACTAGATAGGAATTCATCTAATCCCTTGGAGGAGAAGAAGAAGAACTTCTTAGGCTCTTCAAACCGTTCAAACGTCTAGTTTCCAGCGGTATCCACACGAACATCATCCATAGCAAGTTCTCACTTCGCACGGGGCTTGAGAACTTTTCTCGAATTGAGCTCCATCAACCATGGAAGCCTTCCAGAGAGAGAAGAAAGTAGGGAGGAGGCTAAAGACATGGTTTCCACCAAGGAAGGCGGGGTCGGGGGTCGGCCTGGGGTCGGTCGGCCCAAAATCGACCTAGTCGGACAAGGTCGCGACACAGGTTGGACGGGGTCGGATGGGATCGGATTTTTATTTATTTTATTATAAAAAAGTATAAAAATTATATAAAAATAAGAAACAAATAGAAACAATAAATTTTATGTAATATATTTATGTATACATAAATTTTGTACATAAATATAGTTACATTTTTTATATTTATAAATGAATATGAGTGTTTATCTATGTATACAAGTAAATAAATTTTTTTTGTGATTATGTTGTATTAATACATGTTGGGAAAGAGTTAATCTTAAGTGAGAAGGTAAAGATACTTAACAAACAATTTTATAAATTTTAAGATGTATCATATATTTATAATTATAAATTTTACCTATACATAATAATATAAATGATAGTAAAATATTATTGTACAATCAATAAATGGAACACTCAAAAAATAATTATTCTTGACAAATTTGATGTGTGTGTAAAAGAGAAGAGAGTTAAAATAGATCTTTATAAAATGTAAGTATATAACACATATTTATGATTATAAATCTTATATATGTGATGGTATAAATGATAGTGAACTATTGTTATACTATTATTAAATGATAGTTAACTGGGTCGCCAGGTCACGCGACGCGAAGCTGGGTCGCGCAACCCCTCGTCGGTCCAGCTTAGAGTCGGCCCGGCGGGGTCGTTTCCGGGACGGTCGACCTAGAAACCGGCCGGGTCGGGCGACTCGGGCGACCGGGTTGCCGACCTGGCAAACCATGGTTTTCACCCATGGCTTGATTGGGTTTGGCTGAAACCAATAGTATTTATAAAGAGTTTGAAATTTTTAATAACAAACCAAAATCTCTGTAAATGAAGCCCTTACCCCTATACTTATGGATAAGTCCTTGTGTGTGTGACCCGTTAGGCTCAATAGCCTATTTGGTTGAGACTTAGTTAAAATAGAATAATTTTGTTTAATTAAATTAATTCCATTATTCGATAACAGATTAATCAACCTGTCGATCATGAAGCGTACAAGTCACATCCCATGATCCCAAATAACTATGAAGATAGTATTATCTTCATTGATCATTTTCATCATCAATTACTATATACGTATAAACCATCGTCTATTCAGTGTCTCGATCAGGAAAGAGTATGGCATCAACCCAACTCTTAAGTAAAATGACTCTATAGGATCTTGTACTCGAAATTGAATCAAATGGAAAACTCTTTTTCCAATTATCATTTCTATCCTAGCCAAAGATTTAAAGTATTTTCCCATAGTATATTCACTTCCACTTACCGAGAGTGGATGATCCCTTGTTGTCTGCTCAATTGTTTTCATTGGGTTTCTTTTGTACTCAATCCATCGCTATATTGGACCATCTAAATTATGATATATAAGTTAATGGTCAAAGCACAAGTTTCACCCAACAAAACAGCTTTGATGACTCAGATTAAAGGTCTAACCATGCAACTGTGATAATAGAAAATCCTAATTGACAGTTTGATAATGAGCACAGTATGTGTATCTTAATGTCTCTGCACTAATGATCAATGAGATTGGTCATTATCATCACAGACACTAGTTTATCTGGATCTTTGATGTCCTGTCTTAAGGATCTTATGACTAAGAATATTTGGATTATATACCTCTAGATGATCGATCTCATTATCATAATCTCATCTTATTTTAATCATCATCGCATGTGATAAAGCACTTCATCACGATGTACACATCTAATAAGAGCTAGTAATGAATATTTTCTTGTTTAATTACGAGATATTTCTAAAATATCGAATCATATATGATATGATTGACTTGTAGGGCATATATTTTTATCAATCTCTTACTTGAATTAAAGTTAATCACCCATCTAGATGATCTTTATCATCTCATGGTGAAGCTCAAACACTCTTTGAGCAACTACTTTAGGTAGTGGATCTACAATGTTATTAATAGTAAATACTTTATCTTTAATTACATCTCTTTGAGTTACAAATTTATTTGATTTTATGGTATCATTATAGAAGTTTTAAACTTCTGATTAGACGTTGACTCTACCCCCATTATTTTCATAAAACAATGGTACACTTTCAAAAAAAAATTGAAACAATCTCATATCTTAGATAAAGATCTTTATCTAGATTGCTTCTCAAGCAATGTGCAGTCATTATATAATTTTGCTTGCATTAGTTGTAAAATTTATAGTGCTCTCTTACATAGAACTCTTCCAAGTCATTGCACCACCATTATTTTGACTTGTTATCAAACCTACATAATTAGAAGCTTGTGTTTATAAAACTACAAGGTTTCAAATTTTATCATTCATTTTATAGAGATACATCCCTAGTGCTTCTCAAGTATTAAATGATACATCTCTAAACTATATAGTGACTCTCACATGGATCTACCTTATGTATGCTCATAACACTTAGAGTATTAATCGCGTCATGTACATAGCATCACATATGTGATAGACCCTATGGCAAAAACATGAGAGCTCTACTCATGTGTTCTCTTTATCTCTCAAGAAGTCTATAAAGAAATAGCTTTAGAGAGATTCAATCCACACTACACAGGTAAGCTACATATCTTGTAGTTTACCGTATCAAACCCTTTGACTATGGTAACTATGTACATTAATTGGGTTAGGCCAAGCAACCCTTAAGATCTATCTCTATAGATCTTAAAACCCGTATTATGTTTGAAGAATTAATTTGATAGCTAAACTGACTTATTATAACATACCTACTTCTTTCTTAATGAGTAGTACATCATCCATATAAAATGTCAAGGAATTAATAGAACTCTTACTTATCTTCTTGAATACATAAGGCTTCTTTAAATTCTTGACAAAGTCATAAGATTTAATCTCATTAAACCTTTTATACCATCTATGAGAGGTTTTATTTCAGTCCATAAATAGACCTTATGCACACCCTATTTGGATGTTATTGGGGCTTGATTCCCTGAAGTTGTATGATATACACATTTTTCTCAAAATACCAAAGAGAAGCATTATCTTAACAATCCATATAAAATGTTATCTAATTGACATATTTTATAGTCATAGTATGTCACAATCAAAATCCGAATGTATTAAACAATGGCATAGGTAAAATGGTCTCATCATAGTCAACTATTTGACTTAGATGCTATCTTTTTCAACTATTCTAGCGTTGAATGTCTCTACCTTCCAATCCACTCCTACCTATCCTTTAGGGATCCATTTACACCTATGAATACTATATTCTCAGGTAGATAAATCAAGTTCTCTTGATTAGATTAGATAGAGTTTATATTAAATTGTATTGTCTCTTCCCATTTTAGAATCAATACCTCATATTGCTTCTATATAAATTTTAAAATCAATATCCTTTTTATCTTATGTCTCATTTTTTCATTAAATATATGTCCCACATATGTCTTAGCTTGAATGGGCATAAGTAAAGACTTGTGAATTTGCCTTGTGTAATTATTAACTAGTACTTTAATAAAAGTGTCTTTGAGGTGTGGAACTAGAACATATTTTATATATATCTAGCTCCCACTACCTTTCTTAAAGAGAAACTCTTTCTCTAGAAATATAGTGAATTGAGCAACATATACCGTTATTCATAAGAGTGGTATATTTAATATCTATAAGTTTTTTAAGGATATCTCACAAGCCAACACTTCATATCTTATATTCCAACTATTTGGGGTTATACTTCTTCACTAGGCTAGACATTTCGAAACCATAACTTGCTTAAGGTTAAGCTTTAACCATTTTTCATATCCTATATGGAATAATCAGAATAGACTTAGGAGGTGCTAATTTAAGATAAAGTGGTTATATCGAGTATTTATCCTTAAGTAGACAAAGAGGATTTTGCAAATATTGTCATTGTCTGTATTATGTCATACACAATATAGTTTCTCATTTTGTAGACATGTCAAATTAGCCTGATTCGGAGCCCAAGACTCTTATTCCATTGTCGATACCTTCTATTTGACTATTATCCAACCAAAAAGACCTTGTAGAGATGAGCTGAGGACCCCGGTGGGTGCTTCAAAAGCTTACCAACTAATTGAGAATGAACCAAAGAATTTTGAGCAAAGTCGTAACCTTCAAGCGAGAGCTACGCATTAACAGTGAAAACACGAAGTTCGCTCAATGACCGACACTTAATGATCCACAATTGCATGTCACAATAATACCACATGCATTTCAGACAATTCCATCACATATTGGTTTCCTTCAGATTTTTTCGGCGGTCACACGTTTATGCCAGCTTTTATCATGGCTTTCTGATCAGTGTTTTAACAGCCATCCGAGACCACACATTATGTCTTTCTAATCATACCAGGCCTTTCCAAGTCTTCCAAGTCACCCCTAGCTTTTCCTATCGCCAACCCAAGCTATATTGGGTATCACCGGTTATTCCAGACTATTCGATGATCATTCCATGTTTACCAGGTCACTACAAGCTTTTTTTGCTTATTTCGAGTTTTCCAGGTCACACATGGCTTGTTAGATCATTGTTTCGAGTTCATTCGGGTTAGCCCTTGACCCCTTGACTTTTTTGTTCAATATCATGTCTTTTAGGATAACCACCCGGGCCTTCGGCACTGTCGGAAGGATAAATCAGACGTTAAAATCTTGTATGAAAGTTTTGAGATGTGTACTAGTTGGTTTATCAATTTTGAGAGCTGCATGTGTGAATCTTCTTTTAGATGCAACAAAAGGGAGTCGAAACAGATGACCTGTTTACAAGTTACGGCTCGTGAACCATAGGCGCGCAAGAGAGAGAGAGAGAGAGCTGAACGCGCCCCCAACCTGAGGGCGCGTTATGTGTGCCCCCAACCCCAGGGTGCAGCTTGTGCGCCCTCAGACCGGGGGCACATCCAGTTCCATAAACCCGGTTTCTTCCCTCCTTTTGACTTTTCAAACCCATTTTGAAAAGTTTCTTCTTCAAAAAATGATTATTTTCACTTCCTCCGTGAGTCGGGGGTGTATCCATTTAGAAAATCAAATTTTGGAAGGTTTCCTTAATTTTCTAGGTGGAAAATGAAAATTCCGCTTTGGATGCACCCTTAGGGTGAGGGCGCGGCCACCGCACCCAACCCGAGGGCACGTCCAATTCTTTCCTTGATTTGCACTGGGCCTACTTCTTCTATAAATTTAGGGCCATTCTCAATGAACCAAGGTTAACTACACTATCTGCAGCTCATGCTCAACCTCTCTAGCTCTCTTTCACATTCTTTTTTATCTTGGTGGTGGAAAATCGCTCCCGAACAAAGGAAGGAGGTATGTTCTGTCCTCTTCGACATTGACAGTCTTCATTGGCTTTCACATATGAAAACACGCAATTTTGGCCTAGTTGAAAAACTTAAATTCTTGTTTTCATGAGTAATATTTGAGTAACCTTTCAAGGGAATCAAGTTTTCCAAAAAAATCAAGTTTTTCGACGCATTTCGAAGAAGATCAATAGGCGTTGACCAGGGTCAAAGCACCCTATATACAGGGCACCAGGCCCTGGCGCCCTATATACAGAGCACCTGGTGCCCTACTTATAGGGCACCAGGCGCCCTACTTATAGGGCACCTGCACCTGATTTGACTGATGGGACATATTGATGGGACAGTTCTGCAGATAAAGTTGCCATCTTCTTGCCTATAAGAGGACCCCCATTTAGAAGGTTTAGCACACACTAAGGGCGTCCCTAACCTCCTCTCATCCACCACTACACATCCCAGGCCTTGCAACCCCCTTCCAAGCTCTCAAACTGTCCCAAAACCATCTCCCAAAACCCAAAAAATCATAGTTGCTTCTTGAAGGGATATTCCAGCAGAACGAAGTTACCCTCTTTTGTGCTGTAGAAAGACCCACATATAGAGGTTTTTGGACGCACTAAGGGTGTCCCGTACCTCCTATCATCCACCACTACACATCCCAGGCCTTGAAACCCCCCTCCAAGCTCTACAACCGTCCCAAAACCATCTCCCAAAACCCAAAAAATCATAGTTGCTTCTTGAAGGGATATTCCAGCAGAATGAAGTTACCCTCTTTTATGCTGTAGAAAGACCCACATATGGAGGTTTTTGGACACACCAAGGGCGTCCCCCAAACTCTCTCATCCACCACAACACTCCCAAGTCCTTACAACCCCTCTCCAAGCTCTCAAATCATTCCAAAACCCTCTCCCAAAAACCCCAAAAATCTGCAATTTTCTTCTTCAGAAATATGATTTTTCTCCGACTTTGAGGGCCTCTACACTCTATTTATCTTATATATAGTGCCAAATAAATCTTGCATTAGCTTCACTTGAGTATTGGCTGCTTGAAGAAGTCCTTTTTCCGTCTTGGAGGTCTTCCTACACTCTAGGGCGACGCCGCGAAGAAGGGAAGAAAATCTGCTGAAGCCAGTCCATGGTGCCCTATAAATAGGGCGCTTTGACTTTGGTCAATGCGCCCCATCAAGGGGAGACGTGCAGCAGGCGCCCCATATATGGGGCACTAGCAGGGGCAGACCCCATTTTGCATTTTTTGAGTTTATTTACCTTTCCGGTCGATCCTTTACTCCCCCCCCCCTTTCATTTTAACTCTCATTAACATGTCATTTAGCATATATTGAGCCACTCATTTGCATTTTCATACATATCTAAACCTTCTAAATAGGTGTTGGGATTTAGTCCCAATCTGGTTAGTCTCTTTCCTTTTGCATGTTTGAATTCAAATTTGAGCACGATACTATACTTTCATTAGAACTAATGAACTTTTCACTTGTTTCTATGTTTTCTTATGGACATTTTTAGGTAAATCCAATTGAGGCGGAGCTTCAACCGGATCAAAGACAAAGGACTCACTAAGCTCTCTTCTTTCGGCCGGCCGAGAGAGGAGAAGTCGGAACCCAACAATCTCCCCGCTTCCAAAGGTACAACGGTCATTTCTCCATTTCATTTCTTTTCATTCTACTATATTTTGGAGCCTTTGGCTCCTGGCAACCACAACCACTAACATCCCATCCACCAAGACCCCAAAGCAAGCGTAGGGGCCGGAAAAGGGGAGATCTACGGATATCCTCGTTTCGGGTGCTTACAACATATTTCTTGGGACACGCGATGCCAAGTTTGTAAGTAGATAAAATCTTATACTTCACATCCTCATTCATTTTCAACAGACGACACTCAATTCTAACATACAATTTGTCTGTGGTGATCATTGAAACGAGTTGCATAATCAAGTTCTATTTTTAATTTCTCTCTACTTCTAAAATTTCTACAAGATAGGATGGGCATATTTTGGATAAATTGTCAACATCAAAACTTTTCCCCTCCAGGTTCTCTATCTATTTCAACAAATGAGCACTCAATTCTGACAACAGAGCTATCAGTAGCAATCTATGCATCAAAGCTACATTGAGGGTACTAGATTGCAGGCCTACCAGTTTGGTCATTCTTCACTAGTTTTGTTTTCCTATTGGAGCTGTTTCACTTTCTATATCTTTCTTTTTCTTATTCTGCATCATTCATAGGTTATTTTAATTAAGTTTTCATCATATTTTATATCATAAAAAATAAAAAGAGGTTAGGGCTTGTCCCAATTCGGTGAGTAGAGAAACTATTAGAAAAGTATCAAAACTATTAGATTAGATTAAAGTGTTTAAGAATGAAGTAGATAAACTATTAGAAAGAGTATCAAAACTATTTGATTAGATTAAAGAGAGAAATACTCATGTACATAATGTACACATTATTTAAAGGACAATATAATTTAATCTCATTGGACATCTCCATATACTCTTTAGCTTAATGGAATAATTAAAAAGGAGAGATCATATTTTGTTGTATATGGTACAAGCAATGATAACCTTTGCTAAATTGTATGTCTCTTTAGGGATTAACCCTTAATACAACCACTTATTCTTAACTATGGTACCTTCTAAGTCTATTTCAACTACTACATATGAGATATAGAAAGGGTTAAAGCTTGGCCTTAAGTTTGTTAAGGTTTTAAAATGTCCAACAAAGAGATATAACATTGACAAGTTGGAATATAAGACTAAGAAGTGGCTTGTAGAATATCCTAAGGAAACTTATGGATATTAATTCTATCACCCTTATGGACAAAGAGTTCATGTTGCATAGCATGTTGTATTCTTAGAGGATGAGTTTCTCCTTAAGAAAGATAGTGGGAGCATGGTAAAGTTTGAAGCAATTCCAATCCCACAGCACAAAAATACTTTTATTGAGGTACTAGTTGAGAATCATACATAGGAGATTCATAGGCCTTCACTTATGTCTATTCAACCAAATAGATATGTGAGACATATCTGTGATGGAAGAAGTGAGGCATTATATAGTGAGGATGCTTATCCAAGGACCTAGGAAAAAGCAATATGAGATATTATTTCCAAAATAGGAGGAGCAATAAAATCTATGAAAAGACTCAGACTCTATACTTCAAGCAGGTCTGGAACTAGTTTATCCACTTGAGAGTTTAGTATCCATAGAGTAGAAATGTATCTTTAAAAGATAGATTGGAGTGAATTGGAAGGTAAAGACCTTTAAGACAAGGATGGTTGTGAAGAAAATTGTCTAAGTCAAGGAGTTGACTAAGATGAGAATTTTTACCTGTTGTCATAGTTCAAATTATTCATATTTGATTGTTGCACTCTATGACTATGAGATATGTCAGTTGAGTGTTAATATGATATTCTTCAATGGTCATCTTGAGAAAGAGGTGTATATGAAACAACCTTAAGGGATATGAGTCTCAAAAACATCCAAACAAAGTGTGCAGGTTGTTAAAGTCCATTCATGGACTAAAATAAACTTCTCATAGTTGGAATAAAAGATTTGACAAGATTAAATCTTTTTAACTTCATTAAGAACAAAGTGGATTCCTGTGTGTATCAGAGGGCAAATGGGAGTGCTATCACTTTCTTGACATTTTGTGTGGATGAAATACTATTCATTAAAAATGAAGCATGTATGTTATCATTAGTGAAAGCCTGACTATCAAAGAATTTCTCCATAAAATATCTGGGTGAAGCATCCTACACTTTAGAAATTAAGCTCTATAAAAAAGATTTAAAATGAATGCTTGGCTTAACCAAGTCGATGTACATAGGCATTATAGTCAAAGTATTTGACATGGAAAACTCCAAGATATGTTTATTACCAATGAGATATGAAATTTATCTCTTCTAAAAAGAGAATGAGCACAAGTTTAGAGTTTCCTATGCCACAACTATTGGGTTTATCATGTATGCTATACTATGTATATAGTCTGATATGGCACATACCAAAAGTGTTACAAGCACTTATTAAATACATGTAAGTGAAAGTCACTAGATGGCTAAGAATTTCCTAAAGTACTTGAGAAGCACTAAGGATATATTTCTAATATAGAAGGATAAGACTTGAAGTTTTACTATTTTATTGACTCAAGCTTCTAGTCAGAAAAGTATGATAGGAAAACTGCACAAGTGTACATGTTTACCATGAATGGTTGTGCAATGAGTTGGAAGAATTCCAAGCAAGAAAACATTGTGAATTCTACAATCAAAATAGATTACATAGCTACTGCAAACTACTTAGGAAGTGATCAAGATGAAAAAGTTCATCTTAGATATGGGACTGTCTATTCTACCTTTAATAATGGACTATTGTTTTGTGAAAACAATGGGTTATTGCATATGCAATAGAGTCAATATCTCATCAAAATTTTAAACACTCCTATAGTGATACCATTTGATCATAGAATTTGTAGCTTGTAGAAATATAATGAAAGATAGACTATCTTATGTTAATAGCATTGTAGATCTACAAACTAAGGTGTTAACTCAAAGTGAGTTTGAACGTCACCTTGAGATGTTGTAAATCAAATAGATGGGTGATTGACTTTAGTACAAATGAGATATTAAAAGAAATGTATACCTTACAAGTTAATCGTATTTGATATGATTCAACATTTCTTAAAAGCACTTCTTCCTTTCACTATTTATGTGTATATTGTAATAATGTATTTGATCAAATATAATGATGATTGAATAAAAATGAAACATAAAAATGAGATCAATCATGTAGAGATATGTGATCTAAATGTTCCTAATCATAAGGTTCCTAAGATAGGACACTAAAATTCTGGATATACTAGAATATGTGATATCTTCTCATATGATGGTGATAACATACCTCATTGGTTCTTAGTGTGGAGACACTGATATGCATATACAGGTGCTCATTAATAGAATGAGCTCACTAAACTAACAGAATTAGAAACCGTGAATGGTATATTACCTAACTATTTATCAAAATTTTCTATCATCATAGTTACATAGTTGGATCTTTGACATAAGTCATCAAATATGTCACATCCGGGATATCTTGTGCTTTAGCTATTTACTTATGGATCACCCAATTTGATGGTCACTACAATTAATGAATCTGGTACAAGGGAAACCTAGTAGAGAAGATTGAGCGAACAATGAGAGATTGCCCACTCTCGGTAAGTGAGACTGAATGTATGTGCCATAGTATCTAAACCCCTGAGTAGGTTAAAGAAAATAATTATAAAATGAGTTGTTCAATTGATCTAATATAAAGTACATGTTTCCAAAATGTAAGTATAATAAGGGGTTAATAGTCAATGTTGTACCTCTATCTAACTAGGGCATTAAATGAATGAGAGCTTATATCCGTGTGGTAACTGATGATAATGCTAATCCCTAAAGTTATTTAGCATCATGGGATGTTGTTTGTATCCTTCATGATTGAAAACTTGGTAAATCTATTATTAGATAACATATTTAATTTAAAATAATTTGTTATTTTAATTAGGATTCAACCAGATAAACTATTGAACCTAGTAGGTCACACATAAGAACTGATTTATAAGTACATGTGTGTGGAAGTAATTTATAGAAATTGATGAGTTTTATAAAAATTAATTAATTTCTATAAATAATAATGAATTGAGTCAAATCCTATCAAGCCAAGGATGCAAAATTCATGGTCAATCTTATCTAGCACATTCACCCACCTAGGAGGCCGTTGATATGCGGCGGAGCTCTATTTGTGATGAGTCAGAAGGTCTAATGTGTAGGAGAAGCTATCTATGATGAAGGTTTTTATGGATATCATTAGAGATTGTGCATTTGAATGACTTAGAGAACATGAAAACACGCATTCTTTTTCAATCTTGAGAGATTGTTGAATCCCACAAAAGTACTTTTGATTTGGTTTAAATCCACTCTTTCAGTTACACCATTCGATTCCAATCAAGACAATGACAATGAAATCCAGAGAATCGAATCCTTCCACTATGATTGGCTGATTTCTTATACTTACAACAATACTTACTTATTGATACTGTCAAATGTCAAGTTTACATAAAATAACATTTTTCATGAATACATGTGATCTTAGTCACCCCTAATAAACAACAATTGGCAAAATGTTTTTACAAATGCCCCTAAAAATAAAAAAATTATGTATGACTAAGAAATGTTGTCTCTAATAACCAACAATTGAAGACAAATTTTTGCAATCGTTCCTAATAATATAGTTTTGTGGACGGGTATATCAAGGTCATCCTTACTAAGATTTTTAGAAATGATTCTTTTATTCCATCCCTAATATTCCATCACAAGTAATGTCTATTCTTATAATGAGATTCAACAATTATAGAAGCAACCAATTTAATTTTAGGCCAATCAAACAAATCCTCTTCTATCAATAAAACTAGCTAACCTCTTGATAAATGTGTCTTTCTAGTTACTTGATGCATGACACAATATGCGTGTAAAACTTAATCCTCAGCTGATATGTTGTCGTTTTCCAAGGTGACACATGAACAAATTTCTAAAATGTTCCAATAAATGTATGAGGAGGGACCTTCACTATATATTAATGAGTATATTTTTTTCACATCATATGTCCATAATAAATTTAACCTTCTTGCATCACATATGGTGTGCACCATATTTAATATATATATATATAAGTACCATATAGCTAAAATATTTAATGTATTTAGGTAGTGATACATTTAAGATCAATCACGATAGCCAAAGGATACTCAAGATTTTTTGTAATCCCTTTTATCTATGAATATGACTTAAATAGTTTGGTGAAGCTCTCGTATCACAATAATATTACTCTATACATTTATCCACACGTCATCAACGGTTCAAGTCCTCACATTTACCTTTACTAAACTCTTCGGCTCTCATAGGTGTAATTTCTATGCATGCAATGTTTTGGACATCAAAATAAGATCTAAATCATATATGTAATGATCCTGACCATATACAAATCTAAGAGATCCCCAAAGGATATCTAAATGCACATTCTTGTGTATAACTTTCAATTTCACATTGTTATATTAATTTATTCCATATATTACTAAGTCAGCCCATTCTTGTAAAACAACATCACTGTCCTGGTTTTCCTTAGAAATGCCTATCCGTTCACTGTCTATCAGACACCTACAATTATTTAGATTGGGTTGGTAAAATATAGATGAGGTTTGTAAAATATGGAGGGAGTCAGTAATACATGGAGTGGGTTGGTTATATATGAAGTAGATTAGGCGTGTAATATACGGACATGTTAGTGTAATATATGGACCGGTATGAGTTAGCAATATATGGACTCAGTTAATATTATGCGAATTTAATAACATATAAATTGGGTTTGTAAAAGATAGGCATGTTAACAATATAAGGAATGACTTAGTACGTAATATATTGACTGACTTAGTAATACATGTAAGACTTGGTAATATATGAACAGACTCAGGAATTAGTAATCTATACCTATCTATTAGAAACGCGAGTGGTGTTTTTATCGACAAGCACCGGGTCACCTATCATGTCTGTATACATTTTAAGTGCCGGATGATTCCTCCCCTCCTACGCCTCTTTTCTCTTCGCGCTGCCCCGACTGTCAGCTCCTCCTACGCCTCTTCCCGGTTCCTCCTCCTCCTACGCCTCTTTTCTCTTCGCGCTGCCCCGATTGTTTCCACCTCCTCCTACGCCTCTCCCCTCCCCATGCGGCCTCCGCCCTCGGCCTCCCCCCATCCGACGCCTCGATGGATGCGGCCTCTGCCGCTGCCTCCCCCACCTCGACGACTCTCTACTTGCTGCCGCTCCCCACCCAACGCCGTGACAGATGCGGCCTCCGCCCTCGGCCTCCCCCCACCCAACAACTCCGCCCTAGGCACTCCGCCCTTAGCCTCCCCAGTCGATCGAACCTGCCCTCTCGTCCTTCGCACTCCACCCTCGGTCTCCCCCCACCCGACGACTCCCTCCCTCGACCGACCGAACCCGCCTCTCCTACGCCTCTTTCTCTTCGCGCTGCCCCGGTTGGTTCCTCCTCCTCCTCCGCCTCTTCCCGGTTCCTCCTCCTCCTAGGCCTCTTCGCGCTACCCGGATGGTTCCTCCTGCTCCTACGCCTCTTCCCCCCCTCCCCCCCTCGCCAAATAGGATATCAGTTCCTTGTTAACAACACCGAATAGGATATCGCCCCTCCTTTGCGGCCTTCCGACTTCCGATTGTTCCTCCCACGGCATCGACAACGGGTCGGAAGAAGGCTGATCGAAACGACGGCACGGTACTTACACCTCCTCCATCGCCACCGGCAACTAAAGGCCGCTTGACGTCGGCTTCCTCTTACACATCATACAATTGATTGAAAAAGGTATGGTTCCAAATCCATGAAATGTTGTGAGGTTTTGGATGTTCATGAACTTGAGAGCAATACCGTATGAAAGTATGCAATTTCTTACCGTACAAAGGAGACAGCTTCATTCTTCATAATTTCTAATTAAGAAAATCTCGCAAAATTTGGTGAAGCAGAACAAATAATAGAATGTTGCAATTTTTAAGATTTTGCTCTCTCAACTGCTTTATTTAATGAGAACGTACTACCCTTTTCTCTCTTGTAAAAATGCAATGAATGGATTGCATGTTTATCATTTAAAATGAACAAAATGATTTTCGAGTCTCTCGGATTTATGTAAAATAAGGAATGTTACCACCGTATTTTTCTTGTTATTGTCTCATGCGCTCTATCTCCATATTCTCGTGCACCGTAAATCATCATTTTTGGCTTGTTTTTTTTACTCATTATTAGTGTTTTCACTCGTTTTTGAAGGTTAATAGTATTGTTAGTCTTTATTAAGTACCAAAAGATTTATTTCTTTCTTAAAATTTCGTGTGAACCGATCGCCGCTTTGCTTGCTTGCTCATTTTTCCGCCCGTTCCCGCTTGCCGAGAGGAGTGCAAATCATCTCCCAACCATCAATTTTGATCACCCGTTTGCGTATGTTTGGATCCCGGCTTTTTTTGTTTGTTCTTTTTTGATATGAAGTTATGTGTCCGAGCACGTAGATTTTTTTTTATTCCATCAATTCTCAGATTTTAAATATGATGTTTTTGATTCTCGATCCGAATTCCGCCGGAATTTGTCTTGAGTCTGTCGAATCGTAATCGAATCCTGATTTTTTAAAGAATTTTTTTTAAAAAAAAGATTCATGCCGAATCGGCCAGAATCGGACCGAATCAGCTTGAATCGGTCCGTATCAGAATCAGAATCAGAATTTTTTAATTTTTTTTAAAAATATCCTGATTTTGGATTGGTTTATCTTCTTGAGAATCGGTCGGAATCATCCGATCCGATTCAAATCGGATCGGTACTGACCGATTTCGATTCCGATTCCAATTCTGGAATCCTTGCCTGGGACATACCAGTCTGGGCTCAGATCGCTAGTTCTCGTCGACCCGCATGAAAGAGCCAGCTCAACTTGATTGGCGTAGTCTAACTGGATTAGCCAATCCTCTTCCCCGTCATTTCAGGTCAATCCCAACCGATTCTACCTCGAGTTGACCAATGATCAGCCCTTCAAGGCCCAATATGGATCACAAACTCGATTCCAATCCAGATCAAATAATCCAAGAAACCATGTGCCGAAGGCACATCGTTGTTTATTATTTAATACAACAAAAACCATCAATTGTATATTGTTAATAAATTATACATCCAAGAATTACCATCAAGCTCATTATAATGCTCAATATAAGCCATATTCCATTTTGAGAATAAGGTGCCATGCTTCTGTGATGGCAAAGGAGTATGCTGTATAAACTAAATGCCAATAAACGAAGAGAAAATGCTATAAGCTGATAAACTATATTTTTAGCTTTTAGAAGGGGATAACAAAACGTAAATGTATAGTACCATGTATGTGGCATGTAGTGGCATATATATATGCAAAGGATGAAGAAGGGATAACCTGACTTCAATACCGGGTGTGCAAAGTTCTCAATGCACAGTCCAAGTCAGAGCTGAATTAGCCCAATTCAGACTGATTCTTGCCTTCCATTGGATCGGGATCACTTCGATCCGGGGTCCAATTGCGCCTTGCCTTGGCTATGAGAGCCGGAACCAATCTGAAGGTATGATCTTCCTGGGAAGGGGCTCGACTTTTTAAAGTTTCCTATCCTTGCAACCTAGGCACTATTCCTTTGCAAGGTCTCGCATCTTCGCAGCTCCCCGACCTCTCGTACTTCTATAAAATCTTTCGATTTTTTAGTACCGTGAAATGACAAGCATTTCTCTTCAATTTTTACGTAACAGCCTTCCCTAAGGGTAGTATCATTGTTACATATGATCTAGATGATATAATCATCTCTAAAGAAATAAATTTTTTGAACCAAAGACCTTCCTGATTTTATATTTTTTTTCAATTGCTTTTTATTATTTTCTGTTTTCATGAAGTTTTAAAGGGACAAATTTTTTAAACATTTCAAATAAAAATATAAACTTAAGGAACCGAAAATGGCAAGATGCAAGTTAATTCATACCAACACTAAAGAAGAGGAACCCGTAAGCAAAGTTCACCGTCACTAATCACCATCAAGCGCTATAGAGCCGAGGTCTTCTACCTCCGACGTTGTTGTGCAACATTGACCACCTTGAACCGACATCCGACACTACTTCGAGCATTGCGGCCAATGTACGCCTACCGTTCTCGGTGGAAATCATGCCTCAATTTGTTTTTATTTTAAATTTCTATTGTTCCCATGGTGGAAATTATGAGTCAATTTGTTTTGACTTCTATAAATCTTCGATTTTTTAGTACCGTGAAATGACAAGACTTCTCTTGAATTTTTACGTAACAAATTTCCTTCCCTAAGGGTATCATTGTTACATATGATCTAGATGATATAATCATCTCTAAAGAAATAAATTTTTTGAACCTCGCACCTTCCCGATTTTATATTTTTTCAATTGCTTTTTATTATTTTCTCGTTTTCATGCTAGCTTTAAAGGGACAAATTTTAAACATTTCAAATAAAAATATAAACTTAAGGAACTGAAAATGGCAATATGCAAGTTAATTCATACCAACACTAAAGAAGAGGAACCCAGAAGCAAGTTCACCGTCACTAATCACCACTGCGCTATAGAGCCAGAGGTCTTCTACCTCCGACGTTGTTGTGCAACATTGACCACCTTGAACTGGCATCCGACACTACTTGAGCATTGCGGCCAATGTACGCATTTGACTAAATCTCTTTCCTTCGCTCTGATTTTTAAAATATACGGACCGGAAGTTCCCTAATTTTTGCATCCATAAGGTTTTATCATCTTCGCATTTCTCGCATCTCGGGTTAATTCTTTTAAAGTTTTCCACCCCTTGTTCTCATTGAAGTACTCCACCGAGGCAGCCGAGTTCTCGCACCTCGAGATGTTCACGGATTTTCAGATTTCTCGTCATTTGAGATGTTTCTATCCGGATAAATTAAATATAAAAACCACCTTCAGCTGTTATCGTTTATTTTAGATATATAATGGTGATAATTAATTAATTAAGATCTCTTAAGATCATCCTTCTTTCCAGTTATTTGGACACAAAAAATGGAGTGTGAAAATCAGTTGATCAAAGACTAGACCCAATGAAATGTGCCCACATTTGTAGAGACTGAACATATTCTGCTAAGTTGGGGGGTCGACTAACCATCCGCCCCTACGTCCTTAAGATACTTAAAGCATAAGTCTGAAATCCGAAACCTGCACATTTAAAATCAAAAACCCAAGAGCTGGAGTTCTGAAACTGAAATGCTGAAACATAAAATCTGCAATTAAGAATCCTGGAGTTTGAAGATCTGAAAATCTGTTTTGGAGCAGAAAATCTGAACTATGCAGAATCCGAAAATCAGAAAATCTGAACTTTGCAGAATCCGAAAATCAGAAAATCTGAACTTTGCAGGATCCGAAATCTGAAAATCTGTACATTTCAAGTCCGAATTTCTGGAGTCTGTAGGCAAATCTGGAGTCTGAATTCAATCCATTTAAAAATCTGAAATCTGAACTTAACAGTGCAGAACTTTAAATCCGAAGCCTGAGAGCCTGCAATGTGCAGAATTTTTAGGAAGCCAGAAATTCAGATTAGGTCCGAGATGAGAGAGAGCAGAATCTAAAACCTGCAAATCTGAAATCTAAAATCTAAAACTTGCAAATCTGAAATCTAAAATCTAAAACATGCAAGTCTGAAATCTAAAAGAAATCCGAGTGCGGAATCTGAAACTCGTGAAATCTAAAGCCTGCCGAACCCAAAATCCGAAACACAACTTGAATCTAAAAATCTGAAAACAAAATGTGAAATCTACCAACCGGCAGAACCCAGAAACAGAAATCAGAAATCAAAACACCCAAGACTAAATCCATGTCATTTCCAACCGTTTGAACATAAAACTCCACCCAGATCCGAAATTAAAAAATCTAAAAATCTGCAGTTTCTAATTCAAAAATCTGAACTCCAAGGATTTAAATCTGAATGTCTATCCAAAGATAAGAAGAATCCGGAATCCAAGCAAACTTGTAAATCTGGAAAACTGTAAACCCCAGAAATCTGTAAAGCCCAGAATCTGAAATCTAAGTCTTCACATAACTGACCGTCCATCAAGCTCAAACATAATCAAATCAACCAACAAGATCTACAAACTGAATTAAAGTTATAACCCAAATCAAAGAAAAAACTCCAAACATATTCAAATCAGTTAAATAAAAAAATGAAATTCAAATGAATTCAAACAGATAAAAAACTCAAATAAATCAAACACAACCTAATTAAAAATTAAACTCAAATCAAATTCAATCAAATTCAATTCAATCCAAATCAATCAAGTCAACCAAAATAAATCTCTCAAATGAAATTCAAACAAATCAAATTCCAATCAAATTCATTCCAAATAAACTTAAATCAATCAATCAACTCAAATTAAATCAAATTCAAATCAAATTAAAACTTACACACCTAATCCAAATTTCAACCAATTTAAACAAACACAAATTCAAACTAAATCAACTCAAATACAAATCAAACTTAAATCAAATTTAACTCAAACTAAATTCAAAACAATTCAAAACCAATTCAACTCAAATTCAAATCAAATGCAATCCAAATTAAACTCAAAACAAATTAAGTGCTTGTATTCCATCAAGTTTCATGGGATTGTTTTCTCCTATGTCCATATGTGTGTGAATGTCTATTTTTGTGGATACATGTTTTCTGTTCCAATGGATTGCTATGACGTTTAATCAAGGATATTCGAGTTATCTCGATGTAATTAACGTCGGATCTTCGCACCATCCAACAGGGAGAGGTCAAAACAAATTTCAAAGAATTTCTGTTTTGCCAAATAGAAATTAACACGTGTATGGTGGTGTTGATGGTATACAAGCTTATGGTGGTGTTGGCATAGAAATTAACACATCTTATAAATCACATGCTTTAAAATCCCATGTGTGTTGGCATATTATAATCCGATTAATAATCTATGTATACAATTGAAATTAACAGCATCCGATGAATACAAGCTTATAGTCAGTTTCCATAGTTACATGAACTAACTAACTAACCAAAACATGTTACTACTTACCGCTACCACTCTCCTAACTACGTATACATATCATTATGTTTAAGTTTCTTTTTTCCAGTGTTTCGTACTCTTAGATTTTCTCGTTTTTCCGTGGATTTTCAATGTTTTTGGATTCTCCAGTGTTTATGGTTTTCATTGGTTTCAAAATTTTAAAAGTTCCCTTAACTTTTAGAGTGCCCGTATTTTTGATGTTTCAGTAATTTTCATAACTTTGTTGACTTTTTAAACTATGTTTTCAGGTTTATTTAACTTTCTATTAAAAAGTCTATTTTAATATAGTGCCCAGATTTTTATTTAACTTTCTATTAAAAAGTCTATTTAAACCAAAGTAAAGTGCAAATGCCTAAATACAAGTCACAAACCCCATGATGCAATCTAGATGTCAAATGCAGAACATAAAAGTTCACATTTGATGTTAACAGGTTCATTAAAAAATTTATCTAAGCCCAATAATGGAGAGGGTCTTTAAGTTTATCTAAACATGAGCCTTAAACTCTTAAACCAAAAGATCTTAAATCAAGAAAAAGGTCAAAATTCCTAACAATTTGGCTTTGGATTTAAAGACACTAACAACATGTCGTTGGCTTTGCTTTGGATTTTCTTTGGATTTAAAGACACTAACAACATGTCGTGGCTTTGCTTGCGTAATGGGCATGTTGGGTTTATGTTGTCTTGTTATGATGCTCAAGTCAGCTATGACAGCCGCACGGATACCTTCACTGCGAGGTATACTTGAAGAGAAAAAGGGAGATATATATATATATATATATATAATCTTCTCTTGTTTGCCATGATCAAAGCTATGGCAATTCTCTCTGATGTTGCCCTTCTGGATGACATGTCTGTGTAGATACCCACCGCACGGGCGACGCACGCGGGTGACCGAAGAAGGGGTGCAATGGGAGAGACCGCGGGCGCCACCGCCGGTACACCCGCTCACGACTCGCACATCTCCGATCGTCTCGGTGATCTTCGCCCTTGTGATCACATCGAGATTCGTGCGGGAGGAGGAGCAAGGAATTCCCTTACGGTACTCGCCTGATGCCCTCGTATTTCAAGTCTTTCGGCATATGATATACTTCTTAAAGCAAGATGTTTCGGCTTCTCGGAGATGAAGGTGAGCAAAATAGAAAGTTTTGATCATTGTATTGGTTCTATTGCAGCTGGTGGTACGGGGTTGTTGGTCACCTGGATGCCCGTGATGGGAACGGGCGCCGCCGCCGCCGCCACAAGAAGCTGGTAAGACTTCTTTAGCATCGCTATCAATTTTCTTCTCGCATAGAGAGGTTTTCCTAAAGAAAAAACTGATGGGTAATGGTCCCCGTATTATAGGGATAAATGGGCTTTTAAATTTGTGCCTTTCGATATCTTGAAGTAGAGCGAGTAAGAAAAAAGCAGTGTGCAAACCCAATCGTAGGCCTTTGCTTCCATTTCTATAGTCTATACCGAATGGTATCCGCATCATATTCTACCGGAGTGCATCCGAGTCTACCGTAAGGTGAAATCAGGTCCTTGAAATCTCGTCAGCTTTTCTTCTTAGTAGAGTCAACTTATGCTTGGGAAAGAGCATTCATCTTGTTGTAAGCGAGGATGAGATTCCCCAATTACCACCTTATCGTTTCCAAGATACCTCGTCTCTTCCAGATGCCGAAGATTTAGTTGACCAAATGTCCGTTTAACACGTATTCAGTTCTTGTTTCTTTTCTTCAGAACTCTTTGTCTTATTATCGTAATTCAAGAGATTAAATTCATTTGGTGCTCACACAAGAATTTTTGTTTGGTTAAAATTGTAAATAAAGAAGGCGATTACGTGATCGAATTCGTAACAACTGTGAAAATATGGACTTTGGTTTCAACTCCCACCATATGAATGACAATTTTTTAAATGTATCATTTTATCTCGATCCAAACTATGAGGAAATACTGTTAAAGGGTACAAGCGCCCTGTTTTTACAGATTTTGCAAGGAAACAAAGAAGGACACGTGAAACAGGTAAGTTTCATTAGCAGCTTCTTGAAGTCTTCCCCCTTTTCCTTTTTTTCTACTGAAGTTTGATATTTGTCAAGGCATAATTACATCGATCTTTCATGAATTTGCTTCTCTCCCAACGGCTACCATCTAGCCACTGCCGGTGAAGATAACACATACCGAATTTGGGACCTGAGGAAGCGGAAGTGTTTGTACATTATTCCTGCTCATTCATCTATCATTTCGCAAGTGAAGTTTGAACCTCAAGAAGGATACTTTCTTGGAACTGGTTCCTACGATACCAAAACAATGCTATGGTCTGGCAAGGATTTCAAACCCTATTCTTAGACATGAAGGAAGAGTCACAGATCTTGATATTACCGGAGGTATGGCTGATGACAATGTAGCATTTTCCACCCTTTTCTTTGTCTCTGCATATCTTGTGGATAATTGTGTTCATCTTCTTAGTTCTTACTGGGTAACTCCATCCTAATATAAATGATCAGTTGTTCATCCAATATCTGATGCGTATCTGCATTTGGGTGATCAACATGGTACTGTTTTCTGATTAAAAACACAGCTAACAAGGTTGAATGATCACATGATATTCAGACCAATTGCATCAGAAAAAAATATGTAAAGAAGAAGAAGAAGAAAGGCTTCTGTTCGTCATCATGTTGTGCTATGATCATCCTCTGCAGCCTAAACCAAAAAAAGGGGGGGTGAAAGCTACCAATGTATTGAATATATTGCATCAACTATCTAGCTTGGGAAGGTCTGTCCGGCAAGAAGGGATCGCTACGGGCGGGAGGGAGTGTGATGGCGCATCCGTCACTCGAAGACCATAAAAATATGGACCAGCAAAGATGAGAAGGATGCCATGGAGGTTGATGACCAGCCTGCAGCATGAGGCCCTCACGGTCTCCTGAGCTAATGTATGATGTAGTTGTCCTCGATGTAACCTGTAGCATAAGGTAGTCTGAAATTTTTTCTCAATTTTGATACATGATTTTGCAGCCACAATTTGTAACTTCTTCCAAGTACATGCCTGTGGTTAGGTGAGGCAACTTTTCTTCTTCTGGGTCCTATGTTTATTTCAATCTTGTTAAAGTCTTTTTAGTTTTCTGAATGCAGCTGTTTGAAAGGGCATCACAGAAATAGTTTTTTATAAATACACCTCTGTTGTATGCGAGTATATTTGTTTCGAAATTTTTGACATTTCTCAAGTAACTCAGAGAATTTTATAACAACCTCTAAATCTGTTATTTTTTTCCGTCTATAGATCGAACCAGAAATTTAAAATTTCAGATTTTCTTGTTAACTAATAAATATTATATGATTTAAACTAATTTTCAATAGACATAACGTTATTCTTTACTCTACTCTTGGATGGTTTACACCTTAGGAAGAAAAAATAATGAAACCCTTTTCTTTTATTCTTGGGAATTGTGTCATGCTTGTCCACATGCTTAGGCTGCACCTTTTGGGGGCCAAAACGCCAGTGCGCCTTATTTAAAGTTTCCACTGGACACATAAAACTCCAAGTGGCCTAGACACTCGCCAAGGCAGTGAATGCTTTAAATATTTATGTTATCAATTTTTTTAATTTTCTATGAGCCTTTTATCGCGTGATTGCTTCATAAAATTACACTGTAATTTAGTGTCTACGTTATTCTTATTTGTCGTGTACACATCCTTGCATCATGCTAACTTGATTTAAGAGCATCATAACGATTGAGATTTCCTTCACAGGGTTATTTTTGCAGGAAAATAATAGGTGCATGTTGGTACATCAAAGGATGTGAAACAAAATTTGCAAAGTTAACACAAGTGACATATTTGAGTTTTTGTCTCCTTGTGATGCATTGGGCCATGGGACACGTATTTCTTCCAAAGCAAATGGTTTAATGGTACAAAATGTCAGCTTTATAAGCCTTGCAAATGGTCAAGATAGAGAGGGTGCCTTCGGTGCACATTTAGCAACGCACAAAGTATGTTGGGCAAATGGTGAATGCAACTTCGCAGATATTCTTGCTTTTGATGAAATTGCTTAGAATCCCGTAATGATTTCACGTAAGCAAACTATATTAAGGGTTATCATTCTCTTTCCATTCCTACAGATCCAAATTGTCAAATTTAGCCTCACTGAGGACTTCTATAGGGTCACTCGATTTCCATTGAAGTGGCATTTTTTTCTTCGAGTTCTTTATCTCCTTTCATATTAAAGGTGACACTTAATTTTTCTCTTCAAATGATTATTTGTAAGATGATAAAGTCAATTTGCATGCAAGCATCATGTACTTTGTTTAATACGACTTTTTTTCGATTCTTCCAAATTATTAAATAATATTATTTAGATTTTAGTCGGAGATAGAGATCTGTCTACTCAAATTTTTGTACCATATATTTTTTCGATTCTTAAATTTTTTTATAGAATTTCTCACAGTCACATTACAAATTTATATTTAATCAGTATAGAAAATATTACAAGAACACGTGCGAAGCACGTGATTTAACTAATATATAGGGTATCTCAGTAAAACATCGACTGCCTGAGGATTAGTAATATATAGGTTAGTCATATATTGTTTAAAAATTTTAAAAATATTCTATTAAATCGCATAATATCTACCCTTTTCATATAACTCAATGCATCAAATTTATGAAATATCTTATTTCATTCTGAACTTTCTTTGATAAAAATATCTGCAACAATATCTTTCTTGCAGGTTTTCTTCAACGAATGATGACAATTGCAATTTTGCATATGATGACCCTGTTTGCGCTGCAAATTTCTAAGACTGACCAATATATGAAATTTTTACACATGCAAAAAATATGCCCATGTAAAATTAAATCATCGAAAATTATTAAGGTTATGATTTTTAGAGAATTTGATATTTTGATGACGCCGTTTGGTTGCTCCTATAACTATTTTCTTTGTTTCGGTTACGCATAAATTATGCTTATATTATAATATTTTTAATTATATAGTTCACTAAAAATATTATTTTAGTTGATAATACAAGATGTTGATGTACTAACATGAACTCTAAAAGATACAATAAAAGTATGTAAAATAATTATGCAGAGGCCCAGTTTAGTAATATTATTAGACACACGTGTCACTGTCGATTTTAAAATTAAAATTCATAACAATTATTAAGAGATGTTTGACTAATAGTATTAATTTTGAAATTGACGGTGGAAACAAAATATTTTTTGTAATATATGTGTCAACATGTATTAATTTTGATATTAATAATCTACTCTCTAAAAATAACAATATCAATATTGTTATGATATCAATTTTGAAACTCTAACTAAATAGGTCATAAAATACGTATTCAATCTACTTGATAATATGTAAAAATAATTGAGATTGTATGGGATAAAATTTTGTAGAATATATTATATTTATTTAAAAACATATAAATATTTTCGACCCCAAGATTTTACTTTTTATAAATTTTTGCACGCACCATGTACCGGTGTATTCGGCCAACTGTCGCAGCGCCATGTACGGATGCCAAATCTTAAACATTCTAACCTGTTTTTTTCCGGAGAACTTAAATAGAAACGCCTCCTTTCACGGGGATCCAACGGCCCCAGATATGGTGGCTGCCTTTTATTTTACTCACACATATAATATGCATATATATATTTATTACATACATGAAAGTGATAGAGGTTTTAAACGTGATTAAAATACCTGATAAAAAATAACGACGCACAAATGTAAAATTAGTTTTTAATTTGTCGCACATATTCCGAATAAGTTTAATAACCAAATTTGGCAAACTAATCCACGGTCGTCAGGATGCGGTCAGCGGTCCCCTACGATCACCGGAGTGCTTCCCAGATCCCACGTTTCCGGCTCCCGCTCCGCTCCGCCTGCTCCCACGCCAACATTTATATCGCTTCGCGTCTCGTCTCGGCAACCCCCCCTCCTCCCCTCCTATCATTATTTCTTTCCCACATCCGATCGGGTCTCGGCAACAACCGATCGGGTCGCTCTCCGTCTCTCTCTCGCGCGCGCGCTGCTGCCGGCTCCGCGTCCGGAGCTGCATCGGGGAAGGATGTGCTGCTGTTCGAGCAGGGCGTGCTGCATCTGCTTCCTGCTGGTGCTGGTGGTGCTGCTGATCGGATTCGTCTTCGGCTTCGGCGTCTTCGCCCACGGCTTCGAGAAGATCAAGAACGCCGTCCATGTCTCCGATTATCCCGCCTCCCGGCCCTTCCTCGGGGTTCCCTACGCGCCGCCTCCCTTCTAGATCGTCGTGGACGGAAACACCGCCCAGGCACCGGAACTAGCCCCACGGATGCGGCACCAGTCCGCCACCTTCCGCCCCCGATATACCCCGGCCGGTAAATAACTATTTCTCCGCCGTTCCTTGAATCTTTGCTCGCAGAAGGGGCCTGGTCGCCAGATCTGGATCGGCACCGTGCGGTTGGCCGGTGCGATCGCTTTCTCTGCTGTTTGGATCCCTAGTTATAGGTTATGATTGATTCATTTGTTGCTGGTGTTGAATTTTACTGTTATTATTATTATCTTCATTTTTTCATTTGATCTAGTGGAACTGCTACCGATTGTGCTCGGGATTTCCCTTGTTTAATTTTCTGAGGCAGCTGGCGATTGATCGGGATTTGCGTTGCGTTTGTCGCGGTCTCTCTTCGATACCACCCAGTTTCCGCGTGCCACCAGACGGGTGCACTACTGGGCCTGGGGACTCGCTGCACGTTTACGTATAGAGTTTGGAACTATCCGTTGTCTGGCTCGAAACTAGTGCCGTCGCCTTCGCCTTTATTGCCCTCGCCCGCCGCCCGTTGGGCGGTTTTTAAGGTCCCCTGCTTTGAGATGAGAACATCTGTTTTTTTTTTTTGTAGAGAGAGATCTGTTTATTTTGATAATATCTGTTTATAAGATGATCTGCTTCGAATTAAATTTTATAATACAAAGATTATCATATATTTAAATTATATCTTTTGTTTGAAAATATATTCAAACAGTCTTTAATATACATTAATAGTTGATATTTATAAATATGTATAATAAGCTTTTTTTATTTTAATACTTATTGTTTACATACTTGTATATTGTAAATTTGTCGGTTAATGAAAATTTAATTAGAATAATATATGTATCTGCTCCGAATTCAAGAAAAAATTTGACTACCCATATTTAATATCTATGTCAGGTCGAGTGTACAAATCATTCTTTCAGCTAATGGTATATTTGTTTGCAATACCTGTAACAGATTTTTCGAAAAGTCAAGTTAATTTTATCTGGTTTCATGTAAAGCTAAATTGAGAATGATTTTGGCATCCATATGCTTTGAATGGATGATTGTGCGGTCTTGACTGGTCATAGACGTGATGTAGCTGCTGCGCCTGTAAGGGGGGGGTGCCAAGGTGGGGGTTAGTAGGCTGATGCGGGGCGTCCTTATCATTAAAGGATTTCTTTAAAAGTTCTGAAAAATTATTTTAAGGAATTGTAATAATTTTTGTGAAAAGCTGACATCTTGTAAAAGATTTTTATTGTTTTTCTCTGGCCTCTTGGTGCAGTGGACACGTTGGCATGTACGGCTCTTGTCTCCGGCAAGAGGCCGCAGGATCGATCTTCCGTCGCGTTGGGTGCGCTTGGTAGTCTCAACCGTTGAGATATGCCTTCCATATGAAAGCTGACGCTAATGGGGTGTTTGGTTGCATGATAATTTTTTGTACACTTTCATGATAAAAAATTGTATTAAAATAAAAAGTGAACCAACTCATGACATAAAATTATCATGTTTGGAGAGATGTGATTAATTACAAAAAAGAGTAACCACCGCACATGACCAAATAAAGTGAGAAACCACAAGAAAAAAAGAAAGAGGTGATACCCTCTTTTTTTGTTTAAGAAGAAAATCACTTTCAAAACATAAAATTGTCATAGTTGTCAAACACCTCTTTTAACAAGTTTTCTTACCAGTTTTAAAAATTAAAATAAAAACCTCAATTATCATGCAACCAAACATCCCATAAACGAAATATATATAAGTGTCGGATACGTTTACAGCTCAATTTAGCCCCCATTCGATGCAAGTTGTTAGGAGGACTGAAAGTACTTTCAGATGATATACGCTCAAAGAAATGGCACATCTTGCAATATCGCATGTACCCTCTGGGCCCACCTTAGAGGCTTTTGTCGTCAGGCGTTTGACCGGCGCTCAGTTGGCAGCCGGACCTCCGTAACACAAAGATTCCAATCTTTGTTTAGGCTGTCGATATGCAATGCTGAAGGAAACTCAGGAGTGCAAACGAACTAAGGGTCCATTTGGTTACACGTAAAATCAAAATCTAATGGGGGTGTTTGGTTGCATTTTAATTTTTAAAAAGGTTTCATGATAAAAAATTATATTATAATACCAAACATGATAATTTTTAAAAGTGAAAACGTGACAATGAATGTGTTTGGCAAAAACATTTTAATTTTTAAAAATGATAATGAGGTGTTTGGTAGCATTTTAAATTCAATTTTCATCAACTTCGTAAACATCGAAAAATAAGCATTTCATGCCATAGAAATTTAGAAATTCGCAAGATCAAGAAAATGACAAAATATTCATGTCATACAAGAATTCAATCATCTAAAAATATATAATTACAATCTACGACGCCTAACATCATCTTTCCACATTTCTTTTGAACAGAGAAGGATGTATCCTCTTGAATTCAATTACAGCCGATGTTTAATTCTGCATCTGGAAGCACCATGGTAACAAAATAAAAGTGGAAGATTACCTGCTACCACCGATGCCCAGCCCAGGAGGAGATAAAAATCTCGAAAATCTGGTGCAGCAACTGGTGGATTGGATGCCAAAAGGAGAGTGTCGGACCTTATAGCACAATCAGAACAGAAGAAGGCAATATCCTCCTTGGTTCAATAACAACTAACAACAGATGATCAATTAGGCCCCCTGGATGACAAGTGCAGAGCCTGACAGAGCAGATGATAGCAGAGCCCAAATCTAAAGCCTATATGTGCAAAGATCAGAATCTATCTCAAATTGGCCATAAATTAACATGAAATCAGGCCCAATTGAAATCTAAATGTGACTCAATTGTCACCTTACTGCACCATTATTGCTGATACAGATTGAATTAATATGAAAGTTTATACTAAATGAAGAACTACATGTCAGATTTGAACCCATGTGATTGTCATGCATCAAAAACATGCAATGGAATCTAATGAGATCCAGAGAGTGAAGGCTGATTGCACAAATTCAAGTCTCATGCAAAATGCTCCTTATTTTCACACATAATCAGGCCCATATTAGATCTGAACATGGCCTATTTGATGCCCCCCTGCACAACATGTATTTGATCCTAAAAATGAGATCTGATAGCCAATCAATGGCCTTGGATTATATCTCGAATAAATGAGATGCTGTAGCTGCCGGGAGCTCCTAGGAAATGGGAACTTAGGGCTACATGGCAACCTCACATATACATGCCTTCTCTATGCCCCCACATATATAATCAATGATCCGAACTCTATGCCCCCACATATACGTGTGTCAATGAAGTTCAATACCTCACATATACACTCTACCAAGGCCATTTAAGAAAAGCTTCAATGAAGTTCAACAATGCTTTGGTTGAAAAAGCCAGAAAAGAGAAAAAATGAGGCAAAACTGTTGAACAGTTGACAATACGCAGAAAGCCAGAAATAGAGCAATCAAAATCCAGACAACAGGCCCAAAATTCTAGAAAAAAAACTCTATAAACCAGCATATTATATCTAAGCCATCCGCAAGAAATTCTGGTCGGGATTGGATTGGCAGGTCCACCAGTGCCAGAAGTTATGGCTGATTAATGGAGAGGCAGAAGGGCGGAGGGACAAAAGAAGGGCAGCCGGCACCATCCATGCCAACATGTTTTGAGCAGGAAGATGGCATGTCAGGTGCCTTGGAGCCCGTCGATGCGGGTGCCGAGGATGGTGATCTTCCTGCGGAGAGCAGGCGCCTGTCGCCGCAGCTCTGCCTGATTTGCGCTGCCGCCAGCGGAGGAGGAGGATCCCCTCCCGGCCACCGCGGCGGCGAGTTCATCCGCCAGCTTGCAGGCATCGCCGTACTCCCGCGTCCAGGAGTCCAGCGGCGACGCCATCTCTCCCGGTCCTCCGCTGCAACAACGAAGAGAAGAACGTCGCACGCGGAAGGAGGAGGCCGTCGCTGAGATGCGCCGTGGCGGAGAGGGCTTCGCGAGAGTCTGTCCGCGAGGGCTTCGCGATACAATGAGTTCGGCTTTCAAAAAAAAAATGGTCTCGACCTGTTTTTTTTCCTACGATGCCCAGTCGGCGAAGAATTTTTTTAAAACAAAAAACGATACAATGAGCCAAACATAATTTTAACATCTCTTTCACTACAATTTTCAAAAATTAAAAAAAAAGTGATCATTATCACGCAACCAAACACCCTATAAGAAAAAATAGTTTTCTAAGGGGGTGTTTGGTTGCATGATAATTAAAGTTTTTGTTTTAATTTTTAAAAATTGTAAGAAAACTTGTTAAAAGAGGTGTTTGGTAACCATGACAATTTTATGTTTTAAAAGTGATTTTCTTCTCAAACAAAAAAAGAGGGTCTCACTTCTTTCTTTTTTTCTTGTGGTCCCCCACTTTGTTTGGTCATGTGTGGTAGTTACTCTTTTTTGTAATCACACACCCCAAACATGATAATTTTATGTCATGAGTTGGTTCACTTTTTATTTTAATACAATTTGTTATCACGAAAGTGTACAAAAAATTATCATACAACCAAACACCCCATAAGATATTGTTTTCAACGAAATCGAAAACATTTGTTATTATTTGGTTGACAGAAAATTGTCTACGCTGAAAAATTTTAAAAAGCGTTTTTGACAAGAATATATTAGTGATAGATATAATTTTATGAATATTTATAAAAGTAAAATTTTTATTTATAAAAAAATTTAAAGTAAAAAATAATAAATATTATCTTTTGTATAAATAAAACTGATCAAATAATAGAAACAATTAAATAAAATAAATAAAAATTTATTAAAATCGTAATTTGTTTGTTTTTTGTCAATATTTACTTTATGAATAATTTAAATATTAAAAAGTATTTGGTTTGTTGTAGAAAAATTAAATAAATATTTTAATTTATTTTTATAAAAATACAAATATTTAAATTAATACAATTATATATATATTTAAATAATTTTATTTATTTTTTGGATATCAATATTTTTATATTATTATTAACGTTTGTATTAGTATAGTCTAATCAAGTTTTGATTCAAACTTACAAGATTTTAGTGTGTGAAAGTGCAAACATGCTGCAAAAAAAATTTAGAATTTTTAATGTAATATATTATTTTATTTATCTAATAAAAAGTTAAAACTATTTTAAAAATCAATTATTCATAAATTTTTTGTTTAAATTCTTACTTAAAGTTAAAATATTAATGTTTGCGTGCAAGTATATATTTAATAACATAAAATTTTCTATTCTATTATGAATAGGAAATAATATAATTTATTTATTAAAATAAATGTAACTTACCAGTATTACATTGAAAACGGCATCCGCCAAATCTGGCTGGATGCCAAAATCGGAAATTGGGGGAGTCAATGTAATTGCTTTTACGTTGACTCCTTATTTACGTGCAAACAAATGAAAAGTAAAAATATGTTTTCCAAAAAAGTTGATGCATGCGCTTGTTTTCGGGATAAACAAACAGACCCTAAGTCGAGCCGGTAGTATGATGTTCAAACTCACTTATTTATTTTACACGAGTTGGAGTTTGAGCTCGAGTTTTAACAAATATGTAAAATTTTGGTTCAAGCTTGGTTCATTTATTAATCAAGTCGAGTTGAACTCAAACTCGAGTAATAGTTAAACTCAAACTCGAGTAGTAGTCGAGCTAGAATTTAATCCACATTCAAGTTTAAGTTATATACAAACTCATTTATAAAACTCAAAATCAATAAAAAATTATTTATCGAATTCTAGATTTAGCTCATTTATGAAACACGATCTAAGTTTAAACTCAAATTTTGAATTATTTAATATATTTAAGTTACAATATATAATATTAATACTCTTAATTGAATTCTTAAAAATAAATATTTAATAGAATATTTAATCAAGTTACTCATGACTTTATCAAGTCACAGTGGCGAACACACGTAAAGAGCTGTGAGGTGACGTGACCCCGCTAAAATTATTATCATTCACTTTAATAAATAATAGTCTGTTATGTTGTTACCTTACTACGTCCAACCTCCCCCTGTACGTCGTGTACACTGGCGGTGAAATCCTCTTGGATGCCTCCCGGTGGCTGACACTCTCCCGACCAGGTCTATGACGCCTCCGCCGATGATTAGCCTTCCTCTACACCGTCGGCTACACCACTTGTAGATCTATGCAGTCAAAACATAACATCACCTGTGAGGGATGAGGCTACTGGCTACGACTTCGAGAAAAAGTACATCGTATCGAATCTCATTTGTTATGACATTTTGCGACAATTGAAAGCGCATGACTGCCGCCCGCTCAAAAGAAGAGATCGTTGTTCGCTGGATTCTTCATGTTTGTCATCAAGTGTTGCTGGAGCAAGATATAGAGAACGAGTGCAAAAAGACAAAGTGGTTCTGAAACCACAAACTACGCCAAGAGCACTTTTCATGGTGAATTTTTTTCAAGTCTCCGACCAATTTTCAAGTATGTCTATGTATATGTGAAAATTAACATAGCTTTGAACTAACTATATATTGTTAATCGATTCTTGCTCTGTATGTTAGAGTAATCACGATAAAGACTTTGTTAAAATTTTAAGTTAGACGACTTATTTATTTAAAACACATGACATCCTTTTTTATCTTATTCATATTGGTTGTCACATATTTTTTAATTAATGTATACTTGTGTTTATTAGGATGGAACGTTACTTTACGAAATTCACATCTGGACAAAGTAGTTCATTCAAGAAGGGAGCTCACTCAACCAACGTACTCTACACCTTCAAGAGGGGTACTTGATTTGTTTCACTATTAGGGCATCTAAGAAGGGAGCTCACTCAACCAACATACTCTACACCTTCAAAAACACTATTCTTCGTGGTTACCACCCTCTCTTTCAAAGATTTCCTACTTCTTGACTTAGTATGTTTTTGTTAAGACCTTCATAAGTCTCCATATGTGAAGAATTTTCTCTATTTAGTTGTACTATTTTCCCAAAATATGAAGTCACCCAAGTTGACCCAAATGTGGTGAGAATTGTGAACTTTATGTTGCTTAGAGTTGGTGGAGCATAGGTTTAAACCCAATTTTTTAGTGAACAATACCCTTCAATTCATTAACATAAGGTTGAACCAAAATATTTGTGATAATCATTTGAGATTCTTGGTCACAATTGTTTGTCAAAAAAATAAAAAAATAAAAAAAATTTGTTTAATGCATAGTATCATGTCAATGATGTTAAGATTATGACATATCACTAAATGACATACAACTACTATAAAAAAGTAAAGTATGACTAGGCTTACTAAGAGCCGCAAGATGTCCAATTGATTTATCCTTAGGCAATGTTCAATCTAGATAAGTTGGAAGAGCAACAAGAGGTCATTTAAGTCTCTCCAACCATTGTTCTTTACTCACTCTTAATGTCCCTCACTGTCGGACGGCAAAACTAATCTAGTTTTGGATCATAAAACTCTTGTTATATAGGTAATATTTGACTTTACGCTATCATAAATTGTACCATGCCATTTTTGGACCAACTCGAGGGCTTTCTGAGCTGAACCACACATAAATGAACGTACTCCAATTTTAGATTGACATCTCCTTGTAGAATTGCATTTGTCTTCTCTTGTGCCATATAAAATGTGGGGCCATGAAGGGGGCAATATTAGGGAATGGATTCCTTTGATAAAAAATAATGTGTTTAAAATTTATTAATACATTCAATGAGTTCTTAATATATTAATTCAAACACTTATGATTTTATTTTTTTGATTTTGATAAAATTTTAGTACATTTATCCAAAATGTTATAGTATAATAAAATAAAATAGATAAATTATAAAAATATAATACACAGAGTTTTAAGAAAAATAAAATGATAATTTTTAAGTGATTGAGCATAAGGAGAACATCTATCAAAATCAAGAATATCCAAAGTACTAATGACTAAGGAAGGGAACGAAGATTTCCATCTAGATAATGTTAATCTATGTGTTAGTTCAGATAGTTATTACCACATAATACATAATAAAGATGTTACAAGTGATGTAAAATAAAATTTTAAAAATATATTTAATCTACAAAATACTATAACAAACTATATATTTAATTTATATAAAATACTTTAATCAATTGAAAGTAAAATGAATCCAACAATAGTCACAATGATATCTAAATTAGTACCTCAACAATATACTCGTAAAATAAATTTTAATAAAACCCCAAATTTTAATTTTTAATTATAAATATATATTTAAAAGACAATATGACGAACAAGAAATAATAAAAGTTTGTTTAGAATTAGACTTTCAACAATTCTTAGTGTATAAGGAAACCTTAAAAAACAAAATAGAATATTACACTGCAAATCTAGAATTAAAGAATTTGAATGAGCTCCAAGAATATTATGTAAAGAACTGTGATATCTTTAAGCAACACAACTTTAAGCCCTATTTCGAAATAAAATCTCAATCTTCTATAAAGTTAAGTGATATAGAAAAAGTTCTAAATAATAATTTTGAAAACATCAATATAAATATAGTTGAAGAAGTAATGCAAAATCCTTCAACAATAGAACAAGGGGAATTGTCTAGAACACCTGCCCAAGCCTCTACTCCTACTTAACAATTCCCAAAATATCAAACATATGGAAAAAAGACTAGTTACTTGGGGACAAAGAGGTTATTATAGTTGGAATGATTATGGTATACCTTATAAGCCTAAAAGAATAGAAAATTTTTGGTGAGAAAAGAATATAAAATGACGTGAAAATACAACTTTAACTTCCACAAATAACTATTTTAATATTGATACAATACCTACCCATGAAACAGACTATATAATAGAATGATGTCATTCGATGTTTTTCGTTACAATTTCTACATTCAAATTTAACAGTAGCAAACTTAATAAACTTTGTAATTAGTAAAATGTGAGGTTGTGCTGCATATGTATTAGTATTAGAATAGGAATAAGAAATATTTAAAGAAATAAGAGAACAATCCTCTTTTGAAAATGTTTTAATACAATTACAATTTATTTTTCTATAATTCTTTACATTATCCACCGGATCAGATGATATAAATATTGATGATATATAAACAATATTAAGAAAAATGAGATTATGCAATATCTGATATGTAGTAGAATTCTCTACTTATTATTCTATACAAGTATAGAAATTACCTCTTATAAATTGAAATCATTGAGAATTATAATATTTTTAATAAATTTCTATTTCCTTGGGATATTAAACTAAAATATTATTATCATACTTCCTTAAAAGAGACATAAATTAGAAAAGTTGGAACTGATAGTTTATCTATTAGCATAAATTTTGTAATAAGTTTTTTTAGAGATTATTGTAAAGAATCATGATCGCACACTCATTTAACAAATCTAAATATTTATATCAAAAATATTCAGCTTCACCATCCACCAAATTGTTGTGAAAAAATATTTTCAACCCTACTATACGACTGTAAACTAACGTGCAACAAGCGTGGTGAACTTAATAAAAATGAAACCAAAATATATAAGGAAAAACTAACTACAATACCAATCCAAAGAAATATCCTTATAAAAGAAAAAATTTCCAAGTAAAATCTAAACCAAAAACATTGAATCCTAAAGGAAAATATTTAAAATGCAAACCTAATAAAAAATGTAAATGTATTAAATGTGGAGAAGAAGGACATTATGTAAATATGTGTCCAAAAAAATAAATTAACACTATATATATGAATATTATTAAAAAAAATTATGATATAATAATAGGATATGAATTATCAGATATAAAACACTATGAATATGAATTGCAAGGAAGTGAAAGTGAAGACATAATATTAGAGATTCATTAACATATATCTAAATAAAAATGGTATGCAGTATAACTTTAAAAATATTATTATTATTGTTATTTATTTATTTATAATCTAAATCAAAATATCTTAATCGCTATTATAATCAAATTAGAATTATACAATTTCATTATCAAATCTGACATTTTTTCAGGCAAAGACAATACAATGGTGCATGGCCTGTTGAGCACGAAAATGGACCGTTTAATTTTGAGATAGTTCGATTATTTCTAAATTAAACAAGCTTAATAGCAAATACCAGTTTTTCAGTCTTTACTAATTGTAAAAATTGAATTCATACCGTTGGTGCGGATTAGTATGTAACTAAAATGTTTAATTGGTTTCAAATGCACAATAATTTTTATATATTTTTACCATTTAGTTTAATTATTAAAAATATATTATACCAATGTTGATATTTATATTTTTAAAAATTAGAGTATTCAATATATATCAAAATTGATATAAGTCGCCACCTTTATCACATATTTTTATTTATAATATAAAATATAAAAATTATATTATTATCTAAATATTTCTCAATAATTACTATTAATATAAAATTCAAAATTAATCCAAATATTTTTTGATAATTATTAAATGTGTCTAATAGTGGTGGGTATAAGCAAGCAAATACTGTAGAAAATCAAGAAAATAAAAAAATATCACTTTTTATTTTGTTTAAAAATGATTTCTTCGTAACAATATTTTTAAAATAATTATCTAACACTTTTTTAAAATATCATTTTGTAATGAAAATCAAATTATTGGACATTGGAGGAGCAGTTGCGAAGCGTCCCCCGCCTCCTACAGCTCTCGGATTCGAACCCTGCACGTCTGGTCGAGGGCGTTTCTCGAAGTGTTCAGCACTACACGCCAACCCGACTTACCGCGCTGTAGTCCCGATAAATTTGTAACACAGATCGATTTTAGGTCCACCGGATATCCGAAAATTCAATCCCCTCCCAAGCTTGACCCTGAATCCGGAGAGCGCAACTGGCTGCAACCAGTCAGCGTCCAACACTGGTTTCTGTCCGGCCCCCAGAATCCACCGTCGATTTCCGGTCACTTCCCTACCGATGCGTCCCATCTTCCAGTCATAAAAGCACAAACCTGGTCGGATCG
Source organism: Cryptocoryne crispatula var. balansae (assembly GCA_036172225.1). Lineage (NCBI taxonomy): Eukaryota > Viridiplantae > Streptophyta > Magnoliopsida > Alismatales > Araceae > Cryptocoryne > Cryptocoryne crispatula. The sequence goes on along the minus strand of CM069918.1, from coordinate 42,050,777 downwards.
TCCAGTTTCTGTCTACCCTCGAGCCATTCCAGTCGGGAATCTGTCCGCAGCACTGTGATCGGCGGCGCCCCCGGGGCGGTTCCCTTCGAGGCAATCTACTAAGCCGAGTCGCTCATTCTTGGAGAGATCTTCTTCGAGCTCGGGATCCTTCGCTAATGTTTTCGGTGCAGACGGAACGGTAGCTCCTTGGATGATCCAGTCGCGAGTGCTCGGCAAACGAGTTCTTACTCGCTTTGCGTTGTTCACTTGATCTTAAATCTTGAATGTGGCGTTTCTCGGGAGAGCAGGAAACGTCTGCTTGCTTATGACGTGAATAAGACGGATCTGCGGCGACTACAACCTCTTTTTTTCGTGGAACTAGATGTCAATTTAGATTCTGTGGTTTCAACCCTTAGATTCACATAATTGAAGTGGTTTTGTTGCTGAAAGCCTTCTTCCGCAACCCCGTTCTCAGCTTAGACGCGCGCTGGCAAAATGCAGAGTTGTAGAGCGATATGCAGACTGGCGGTTGTGGTCTTATTCTCTCTGTGGTTTGCTCTCGTTGCTCTCTATGGTCTGCTGAAGCCTGTTCCAAATGGTTGTGTCATGACATATATGTATCCTACGTACATCCCCATCTCGACGGACTTGCATGTTTCCTCCGGCAAGTATGGGCTGTTCCTGTACCACGAAGGCTGGAAGCAGATAGATTTCACGGAGCATTTGAAGAATCTTAACGGCGTCCCGGTCTTGTTTATCCCTGGGAATGGCGGAAGCTATAAGCAGGCAAGTGAATTATGACCTGAAGAACGATTTTTCTTGTTAACACCTTTACCGGTTCATCCATTAAATGGTCAGTTGGCAATTGCAATATTATTCTGTTGGGCATTGTTCTCCATAATATCGCTGTGGTGACACAGCTACCTTTTGGAGTTTGCTGTTCCTAACATTGTACTAAAAGCAGTGTGTATAGGTTTATCTTTTGGGAAAATGAGACTTCATTTACTGGAGTCATGTACTGATGGGTACTTCTTTTTCAACCATTATTTTCTCTCACGTTTCCCTAAAGCTGGGTTTGATTGAAAATTAAGTACTGTAAGCACATGCCAAAAGAATTAAGCTAAAAGTAAAAAATGGGAGGAAGTTGATGTATGAGTATCTGTCAAATATACTCAACTCAACTCAACTAAGACTTTTATCCCAAATTACTTAAGATTAGTCATATGGATTATCTTTCTTCACTCATATCGATTTTGTGTTATTTCTTCGGAGATATTTAAACTATCTAAATCATATTGAATTACCTTCCTCCAAGTTAACTTAGGTCTACCACGCCCCTTTTTTGTTTCTGTCATTTTAATATTTTCTATCTTTCTAACTGGAGCCTCTTTAGGTCTATGTTTAATATGTCCAAACTATTTCAATCTCCCTTCTTTCAATTTCTCTACAATTCTCGTTACTCCTACATTTTCTCTAATATATTTAATTTTTATTTTATCTAATATTGTGTGACCACTCATCCATCTTAACATTCTCATTTCGGCAATATTTATTTTAGAAGTATGTTTTTCTTTTATTGTCAAACATTCACTACCATACAACATTGCGGGTCTTATACTTGTACGATAAACTTTTCCTTTCAACTTTAATGAAATTTTACGATCACATAGAACCTCTGAAGCCAATCTCCACTTCATCCAACCTGCTTTAATCTTATGATTAACGTCTTCATCACATTTTCCATCTTTTTGAATAATTGATCCAAGATACTTGAACCGAGTTTTTTGAGACAATATTATCCAATCTAAATTGACACATTCACCTACTTTTCTTTAGTTTTCATTAAATTTACAATGCATATATTCTGTTTTAGTTCTACTTATCTTGAAACCTTTAGTCTCCAAAATATTTCTCCACATTTCCAACTTTCTATTCACTCCTTCTTGTGTTTCATCTATCAATACGATATCGTTTGCAAATATCATACACCAAGGTATATCATCTTGTATAGTCTTTGTTAATTCATCTATAACTAATGTAAAAAGATAAGGACTTATTGCAGACCCTTGATGTAAGCCAATTGAAATAGGAAAATCTCTTATTTCTCCACTAATTGTGCATACGCTAGTAGTTGTAATATCGTACATGTCTTTTATCATTTGTATATACTTAACAGGCACCATCTTTTATTCCAACACCCGCCATAGAATCTCTCTTGGTACTCTATCATAAGCCTCTTCTAAATCAATGAACACTATATGTAAATCTTTCTTTATATCTCGATATTTTTCTATCAAGCTTCTAATAAGAAAAATAGCTTCAGTTGTAGATCGATCAGATATAAATCCAAATTGATTAGCTGAAATATTTGTACAGCTCCATAATCGCCACTCAATAACTCTTTCCCATAATTTCATAGTATGACTAGTAAGTTTGATCCCTCTATAAATTGCACAATCTTGTATATCTCATTTTTTCTTAAAAATAGGTATAATGGTGCTCTTTCTCCATTCATTCGGCATTCTTTTCGATATTAGGATTTTGTTAAAAAGTTGAATTAACCATTCCACTCCTAAATCTTTCAAACACTTCCATACTTCAATAGGAATATTATCCGGACCACATGCCTTTCTTGTTTTCATCATTTTTAATGTTTCTTTAACTTCTGAAAATTGATTTTTTCTAATATAATTTAAATTAAAGTTTGTCACATTCTCTATGTCGTCTATGTTTTTAGCAAAGTTGTCATTAAAAAGAGTATCAAAATAATTTTTTCATCTTTCTTTGTTATCATTATCTTTAATCAAAATTTTCTCTTCTTTATCCTTTATGCATCTAATTTGATTAAGATCTTGAGACCGTCTCTCTCTCATTCTTGCTAGTTTATAAATATCTTTTTCACCTTCTTTAGTTTCAAATTTCTCATACATATGTTTAAAAGCATCATCTCTTGCTCTTCTAATAACCTTTTTTGCTTCTTTTTTTGCAATCTTGTATTGTTCATAAGCTTCATTGTTATCACATTTTGGCAATCTCTTATAACAATCTCTTCTATTCTTTATCGCCTTTTGCACTTTTTCATTCCACCACCAAGTCTCTTTTTTAGGTGGACCATGTCCTTTAGACTCTTCAAGTACTTTTTTAGCTATCTCTCTAATTTTTATAGTCATATTCATCCATATAACATTAACATCTATGTCTAACTTCCAATCATTTATCTTTAAAAGTTCGGTCTTAAATATTTGTTGTTTTATTTCTTTTAACTCCCACCATTTTATTTTAAGAGAAGACTTTTTTTATATGTGTTTGTTTATGTTTTAATCTTAACATCTAAAATCACTAACCTATGTTGGCTTGCTAAAGTTTCACTCGGAATTACTTTACAATATTTGCAAATAGCACGATTGGATTTTCTAGTGAGAATGAAATCAGTTTGACTTTTATTTTGCCCACTTTTAAATGCCATTAGATGATATTCTCTTTTAATAAAATGAGTATTTGTGAGGATAAGATCATAAGCCATAGCAAAATCTAAAATATTCTTCTCCTCTTCATTTAAATTTATATATCCAAAGTCTCCATGAACATTTCCATATTCATGACATTTGTTTCCAACATGTCCATTGAGATCTCCTCCAATAAATATATTTTCTTCATTTGGTATACTCTGCATAAGATCGTCTATATCCTTCCAAAATTTTTCTTTAATCTCGCTACTTAATCTAATTTGTGGAGCATATGCACTAATTACATTAATTATTTCTTTTTCTATAATCATTTTTACCATAATAATCCTATTTTCTACTCTTTGTATTGAAACTATTGCATTTTTTAATGTTTTACCAACAATGATACCTACCTCATTTTTTCTCTCTTTTCCTGTATACCATAGTTTATATCTTGTATACTTTACCTTTTTCTCCTATCCATTTGGTTTCTTGGATACACATAATATTAATTATTCTCCTCTCCATACTATCAACAAGTTCCATAAGTTTTTCTATAAGAGATCCATTATTCAAGTGTCTATTCTTATGTTTCTTTCAATATTTTCTTTTTTACATTTCTTTTTGCAATAATGTCTATTTGCATTTGAGTATCTGTCAAATATGATCTGAAAAAAATTATTTGGAGTCAATGCGACATTGAAATCTTTTTTACATATCCAATGTTCTTATTACAGCCTCGATTTGGAGACTATATTTCATGAACAAAGGACCTTCTCATCAATGGACAGATACTGTACACATTCAACTAAACTGGGTCTTCATACTTACTAGCAACTATTTAGGTGCCAAGGTGCCCTTTGCAAGGCAAGGTGGATGGACGCCTTGACAAAACTTATCAAGGCTATTCAACAGCTAACAACAGATCCAAACAGGACAGACATAAGTGGGAATGGGACCTAAATGTATCTTTTTGTCAAGATGTATAGCAATGTTTCTGAACTCTGGAGGGGTAAAACTAAGAAAACTGCACTTTGCTTGTTTGAGCAAAGGAAGTAGCTCTGAAGATTAAGATTTTTGGGAAAAATTCAAGGGAGAGACTATCAACATCAGCTAAAACAGTCTAGATGAAGGAGCATCTTTTTTGTGGATTATACGATGAAGATTAGGACTAGGAGCATCTTTTTTCTGAGGTTTGGGGTTATTAATTATCTGTGACAAATTTGCTTCAGAATTTTTATTACTCTTCTTTCTTGTGAAAAACTACTTTGATGCATAAGCTCATGTATTGGACGAGGGAGATGCCTTGTTGGTTAGATATATATATATATATATATATATATATATATATTTGGGATGCTTTTCTCTTGGCACTGCTTTGGGTGAATTAGGAACGAAAGGAAATTTGCAGATCAGTTTCAGCCTTTTTAAGACACTTTTGCAAAACCAAGATGACCAAGGCACCTACGTAGATGGCACATGCCTTTACACATTAGTAATAAGCCATTTTTTGTCGGTTATAATTTGTCTATAATCGTTGATATTACTAGGGGTGCAAACGAGCCGAGCCAAGTAGTATGGTGTTCAAACTTGGCTCATTTATTTTACATGAGTTCGAGTTCGAGCTCTAGTTTTAATGAGTATGTTGAACTCTTGTTCAAGCTTGGTTCGTTTATTAATCGAGCCGAGTTGAGCTCGAACTCGAGTAGTAGATAGACTAAAATTCAATTCACATTTAAGCTTAAGTTATATACAAACTCGTTTATAAGACTCAAAATCAATGAAAAGTCATTTGTGAAACTCTAGACTTAACTCATTTATGAAATTCAATTCAAATTTAAACTTAAAATTTGAATTATTTAATATATTTAAGTGATAATATATAATTATTAATACTCATAATTTAATTTTTAAAAATAAATATATAATATAATATTTAATCGAGCTACTCACGAGTTTATCGAGCTGAGTAGGAGTCTGTTCAAGCTCGGCTCGTTTAATTAGTCGAGTTTTATTTTTTGTTCAAGCTTATTCATTTAATGTAATAAACGAGTCGAGTCGAGTTTTTATCGAGCTACTTGTCGAGTCTATTGGTTCGTTTGCACCCCTAGATATTACTATATTTTCTCTAACATGTTCATTTATGTATTCTATCTGACTAATCTAGTATGACCACATTTGTGGTCAGGTGACATGCTGAGCCTGGACCTGCTTTGCAGGGAGGTTCAGTTTTCTTTAACATGTTCATTTATGTTCTTACAATCTAGTATATTTTTCCAATACATTCAGCGCTGATGCTTAGGGATGGGGTTTGATCATCCCTCCTGGAGAGGGTGCTGGTGAGACTGCCCAATTTTTTAAAAGGCGCTGTCTTGAGGCGCTAAGGGTTACTCTTCAAAACAAGGGACTTCATCTTCTTGGTGAGTCTTGCGCCTTGTTGCAGAACATACAACTTATGTCTTTCTCAAGGGGAGGTGTTGTGAGACATTGAGACGTTGAGGCAGTGATAAGGCGTAAGTCTCAAGTTAAAGGACTTATTAATAAAAATGAGAAAGAGAAATAGAGTTATGATTCTTATGAACCATCTTTTTATTCAAAGAGAGTGCTTCATCTTCCTGTCATGCAAGTTTTTATATCGCATTTTTCCTTTTCTGAAAGGACACACGCTGTGCTTGTTTTTTTTGGTGCAGTTTTGCTGAATATATAGAAATTTTTTATGTAATATGTTTATATAAAAATGTCAAGTATTTTTTAGACTTAACTGTTTGTTACAAAATTATATTCTTTTTATATTCTAAGTATTAATCCAACTTTCTTTTACAAAAATGATATTGTGGCGTTAGCCATATTAAAAAAATACAACTTTGTTTATTTGAAGAATATATAAGTTTTAACAATTGATAATTGATTATATTTTGTTTTGATGCTAGTCTTTTAGATAATTTGTGGATTGCATGATTATTTATTTAAATGCGTATAAATTATATACTTGTTTTTTAAATTGAGGCTTACACCTCAATAAGTTTTGAGACTTATGCCTTGTGAGGTGTTGGCATAACTTTTGAAGTCCATCTTAAAACTTTACAAACATTGGACTATCCCAAAGGGTGGAAATGCTGGTGGGGCGGAGGTTGGTCTTGGCTGGTCGTTGTAGGGGTGTAGTGACCCCTAGGGGCTTCAGAAGGATACCTGTGCTCAATTCTTAGGAAGAGGTCATACGAACGTGGCTTGCAAGGATAGCCTTAGATGTCAGCGATGTTTGGTATCATTCACAAGAGCTTTAGTTGCTTTGTTTCTTCGCTGCTAACCAGGGAATGGAACATGTTCTTTATCAGAGGTGACAGGAAACTAGGGAGTGTCGGGTAAAAACAATCAACACTTCATAATGTCTAATGAACTTTGGCTTAAAGAAGGCAACATGGACACTATATACTTTCACACACATGCTTGTCTTAAGAACAACAAGAATTTTCTTAATAGCCACAATGTCAATGATAGTGTTTTGGAAGATATGGACCAGATAGGCCAGGCAATGGCTGCACTCTATGTGGAGTTGTTTAAAGAGCATGGCATTTGGCGTCCCCTTTTGAATTTTGATACTCACATAAATCGTCAGGCGAGGAGGCAGCTACTTTGGTGAACTCTTTGGAGAAAGTGTTGGAAGCTCTCATGTCAATGAACCCATATCAATCCTCTGGACCGGATGGTTTCTCAGCTGGGTTCCACCATAGGTGTTGGAACATTATTAAAGGAGATTTCATGGTGATGGCTAGAGGATTAAGGTTCTTGCTAATAGGTTGAGCAAATATGTTGAGGAGCTTATTAGTCAGGGAAGGTATATTCTTGACAATTTCATGATAGCTTTTAAGTGCATTCATGATTAGAAAATAAGGAAGAAGGAACGTGTGATGTTAAAGTCGAACCTTGAGAAAGCTTATGACAGAGTAAACTATAATTGCCTGTGTTGGGTTCTACAACTTTTGAGGTTTAATCAGAAATGGATTCAATGTTGTGTGAGCACGACTACATTTTCTTTGATAACTAATAGCAAATCCTTCGATTTCTTTGGGAGCTCGAGAGGCTTCAAGCAAGGGGTTCCTATCTCTACCATTCATTTTGTTATGGTCCATGTTATTTGAGGTGTGAGGCACTAAAACTGAGGTGCCTTAGGCACTTGAGACATTTATTATTATTTAATTATTTTTATTTTAACAATACACATAGCTAATATGAATAGTTGAAATAAATTTAAAAAATGCTTGTAAAATAGAAATAAATTTATCTTCTTAATAAGCATGTATTGTAGCCATAAATAATTAAAATTATAATAACAAAAGAACGTTAATAGAGGTGGTTAAGTTAAGAAACGGTTTTGGTCTTATCGGATCCATTTGGCTTAGGTGGGCGAGGTGTTTCAGGGCGAGGTGAGTTATTTTGTCAGTGCCTCGCCTCGTCTCATCACCTAGGCAGTTGAGGTGAATGCCTCTAACAACTATGGTTATGGTAGGACAGCTAAGGATCATGGGATCAGAATCGAGACCCCGATCAGGGGTACAGATCAAATCTGTATTGGCTGATCCCAATTGATGCTCCGGGAGAAAAATTGATTCGGAATTGGTTCTTCAGAAACCTTAAAAAACAAAAAAGAAACATAGAATGGCCCTTTTGGGCCAAAATTGGCTCCAAATGTGCCATATGAGGCCTTTACGATGCTCTATCTGGCAGGGAGGCGACCTTACCGAGTCTGAAGACGACTATGACATTTTGGATCGGGGTTCGGAATGGACTGATTGAGTCACTTTTGGTCTCGATTCCATTGAAATCAGGCTTGATTTCAGTTTTTACTTAGCCAATTCTCGATTCAATCTTTTTATATTGGCTAATAAGGGGCCGATTTAGGCCAATTTTTTGGAGTTGCTCCGAATTGGTCCTTTGGCCAAATCAGATTGGCGGGGTCAATTTATCCTTAGCTTCACGTAGGAAAGACCTTTTGCCGGTGGTCTCATTGAGGGGATTGAAGTTGGGGGTAACAAAGTATAGATTACTCATCTTCAGTTTGTTGATGATACTTTGTCGTTCTCTTCCATTTCCTAGGACATGTGTAGCAAATTGAGGGTCCTACTCTATTTATTGGAAGTGGTTACATGGTTGAAAATTAATGATGATAAATGTGAACTATTTGGTATTAACATCCCAGAGGAGGATAAGTTTAGTGTTTAAGGTATTAACTATCTAGGATAAGTTTAGTGTTTAAGGTATTAACACATCCGGTTGTGTTATCAAGCTTGCCATCACTTTCCGCAGCACTACAAGTCTCCGGTTCTGCCTCCAAGCAACACCGTAGGTCTCTGTTTCCTTCTTCAAATAGTGCCATTGGAGATGTTGGAGTCTCCTTCTCCTTCATCTGGGCCCACTGGAGTCCTCCCCCTCTTCCGGACGACCTATCGAGACCCGCGGTCTGCTCTGCCTCCGTTGCAGCCAAACTGCGGGTGAAGAGGATGCTGTCAAACGCCACACAGTGCCACGCAGGGGGGGATTATTCCCCCTTCCTCCCCACTATAGTCCACCGTGGCATATTGTGGGGCCCACCCGGGTGAAGAGGTTTTCTTAAAAGAAGGAGAAAGCTCCATCAGGCCAAGGCTCAATAGGGGACTTCACGTGATGGGTCGTTGCATCGCCGAGAAGGCTCAGTAAACCTCTTGGATGAACACTACCAGGGAGATTCAAGTAAAAAAAAAAGCTTTAAACAAACACTTCATGAAAAGTAAATTAAAATTCATTAATTTAATCTAACAACCAAGACTAGTTGGGAGGTCGACTAACCAATCCGCTCTTACGTCTCGGATTAACCATCCACCCCTACATCTTTTTAAGGTAGACATACAAAGGTCTAAGAAAGACCTTAATGTCTTACCGTTTTCATTAAGTTATGCAGGGCTTGAGTATATTTAATATGTTGATATGCCGGTCATATGCTAATGAAATTCTCAAAATAGTGGGAGGAATACCCATATGTCTATCAAAGATCGGGTATATTCTATCCATGAATTGACAAGTTCAGCTATATCCATTGAGGATTGAATGAGGTTTCAGATCTCAAATTATTCAAAGTTGTAAAGACATGTCATGTTCGATGCACAATCGATATTGAATGGAGAATCAACAGCTCCATGAAATTGAGAGAAATGCAAGCTTGAAAGAAGAAACCAGTCAATCTGGACATACAACTTGGACCAAAAAAAATGATGAACAGCCCTCGGTCTCAACCTGAAGGCAAAGTTGAAGCTTGTTTGAGGCTGAAATTTGCAAACAAGGGAATCAAAAAAAAAAATCTGGGAAGATCTTGAAGACAAGCCATAAAATCCTTAACCCAGAATCTGAAAAATTAAGTGAAAGACAGAGAATCCAGAGATTAAAAAAAAATCTTTAAACTCAAGGTCTCAAACCAGCCTATTGAAATCTAATTTGATCGTTGATCGAAGACCTAAAAAAATGCAAATCTGAAGGGGGGCTAGACCAACCTTCAAAAATCAGAATACACATCCTGCAGTTAGGAGTTTAAACATTGAAAAAGACTAAAAAGATTTGAATTAACAGGAAGCAAGCGTCTCTAGATCATAAAACCCATTCAATTTAAAAGGGGTGCTAAGACATGATCAAGTCCTGACTGAAGTGCAATCACTAAATTGACATGAGAATCTGCAACTTACTCAAATTAGAACTGAAACACACTTAACATTAATCAAATCTAAGTGAATGCACCTTAGATAAGAATTTCACCAACTAAAAAGAGTCAAAAGGCCATCTTGTCATCTTGTTAGCTAACCGGCTGAAGGACCTTATCAATATATATCTACTCAAGTAAGGCTGGGAGTTAATGGTTTCAAGGATCTGAAATGCATGAAATATTAAATCCAACCAGCAAGATCAATATTCACAGGGCTATTTTTGAAATGGGACCTTAATAAAAATAAATAAATAAATCAAACAACTTTCAAATTAAGGTTTCCGAATAAGTGAAATCAGGCTCAATCTAAATATTCCAAACGTTCAAATCAGGTTCTTTAATCAAGCTCAAGCCGAAATCAAACCAAGCTGTAACAGACTCCAAAATCTGTCAACTCCTTGATCCAAAGCAAGCTTAATGCAACAGAAACCAGAATTTCAGCAGAATTCTAAAATTTGGATGAGATAAATCAAATGTAGATTTAATTCATGAACCACGTTAATTTCACTTCAAAATAGATTGTTTAAAATAAATCTAAACCAATTTAAATCAAGCCAAATTCATGACTTAATTAAATAAGACACTTAATTTGGAATAAATAAAGATCTTTAACCAAACCAGATTTCCCAAAATCGAACTTAAAATCCAACTTCCCAACAAATTCAAATTAACCAAACAAATTCAACTCTAATCAAATTAAGCTAACTTGAACCAAATTCAGACCAATCTTGGCCAAACAAATTCAATTCAAATTAAATTGAACTTAAACCTATTCAAATCAATTTAAATCAATTTAAATCAAGGAAACTTAAAACATATTAAGTGTTTGCATTCCATCAAGTTCATGCGGCCATTGTTTTTATATGTATGCTTATTTTGTGGATACATGTCTTTTACTTCGTGAATTGCTATTGTGGATAATCAAGGGTATTTGAGCATTCTTGATGTAATTGACATTGGATCTTCACATCATCCGATGGGGAGAGATCAAAAACAATTTTCAAAGAACCTAACAACCTCAACATATATCTTTATACATATTGTGGACCTGGCTAATACTCTTATGAAATATCACCTATTTTTCTAAGAAGTCAATGCTAAGTCAAATCAAAAAATCAAATTGGAAAATGAATTTCCAAATTTTAAAATATTTTATATTTTTGAGGTTACATCAGTTTCATACATGGAAATTTAAATGTAGAGGGAAAAATATTTTTGGGATTACTATGGCTTATGATCTAATACTAACAAGTACTATTTTATTAAAATAAAATTTAATTTAATATTTTAAGTGAAAAAAATAAATGTTAAATGGATTTTATTTTTACAAGAAAGACTATTGTGCTTTTTTTAAAAGATTGTGAGGTTATTCTTAGTGAAGCTTTAACAAACTTAACATATGCTAGTGGTTAACATGTTTTAGATAGAGGATAATGCATGGTGCACAAGTTAGACGGTAAATTTCAAGTCTAGAAGAGCAGAATGCTCTCTGTTGGTGGATAGTAGGTGTTATCCAACACTGTGTTGTAGTGTACCGTTTTTACTTTTTCTTCATTCTCAAGGTCTCTAGGGGAATTTTTAACAAGCTTGAAAATATTAGAGCGAAATTCTTTTGGCAAGACACTAATGATAAAAAGTGTCTTTACGTTATCAATTGGGATCACGTGTGCAAACCAACAAAAGGTGGTGTGGGTTCGGCCTTCGTGTAAACTATGAACAATGCACTTCTATCAAATGCTTGTGAAAGTTGAACTTCAATTGTGACAATCTTTGGGTTAGAGTTGTCTTCACCTTGTCCAACACTCTTTCGGCCGATTCAGGTGTGAATCGGCGGTGAATCAAGTTTTGCCTCCCCTTTCTCAAATTGGGTCAGCTCATGTCAATTCCGATCCTAAATCAACTAATTTTGATTAGGGGTGCAATCGACCCGAGCCGAGTTGAGCAGGGCACTATTCGAGCTCGGCTCGATCGATTATTTAACCGTTCGAACTTGACTCGATACACGACGAGCTTTCAAAAGTCTTGTTCGAACTCGGCTTGATTTAAGCTCGATGAGTTTGAGCTCGGCTCGTCGAGCCGCTCGTTTATGTAAACGAGCCAACTTAGTTCAGACTCAATTCAAATTCGTTTTTGAGCTTGAGATTGAGCTCGTTTACATAAAATTAGAGTTCAAATATTAAATTTTTTTTAAACTACTATTTAAACATAAAAAATATAAATTTACTTAATATTAAAAATATAAAAATATAATAAATATAATATATTTTAATTTAATTATTTAAATAAATAGTTAATCGAGTAATTAATCGAATACTTAATCGAATATTTTATCGAACACTTAAACGAGCTGCTCGTGAACTTATCGAGCCGAGCAGGTCTCTGTTCATACTCGGCTCGTCTATAAGTCAAACTTTTTTTCTGTTCAAACTTGTTTATTTAACTTAATAAACGATCCGAGTCAAGCTTTTAACGAGCCGAGTGTCGAACTACTCGTCGAGCGTATTGGTTCGTTTGCACCCGTAATTGTGATCAAGATTGGCTGATTTTGCAAACCATGATATGTATTATATATGTATCTATATATTATATGCTTATATATTTATTGTTTAGGCGATGCGTAAGCAACCTCCTTGTCACCTAAGCAGAAATTTATTCCTTGAAAGCTTTTGAGCACTTCGTTGTCTACAAAACTATGCTGTCAGCTCACACACACCTCGATGCCCTGGTCCTTCATTCTCACGTCCCACCCTCACGTACCTAGTGCTAGCCGGATCTAGCCAGCTTCAGGCCAATTTATACTGGCTTGGAGCTGGTCTTATTTAGTTATGTTTATTTTAGTGCGCTTCCACCTTTAGTTTAGTTGTTTTACTTGCTTTGTCCCTCATCAATGGTACACCATGTTAAAATCTCTCAAGTTAAGCAGGGGTAGTAAGCTTTCGACATGTGCCTAGATCTCATTTATAGAATCCTGCTTTAACTCATCAGCCATAGACCCATAAACTGTGGTTAAGCCCCAGCTTGCTGTCAATAGCTTGCTTGACGACCTCATTTATCAAGAATCTGCCAACATGCTTCTTCAACCTTCAACTGATTGCTTTCCCACAACAGAGTGATGACACCAGCAGCCCCGCAGCAGGTTTCTTGGTACAGCTACCCAGACTCCTTTCTTTAATTCTTCTATGAGGTTGTTGTTGTCTCTAGGCTCCATTTCTGATTCCTATGAGCAAAGCATGTAAAAATTTTACCTTCTCTAATTATCCTTTTTAGCCCAACCACCTTGTCTTGAACCTTAATTCCCTTAATACTTTAGGTGAACTACATTCAAAATAGTCTCATCTTATCACCAATCAGGCTCCTGGGTTGTAGAGCATCAATTTAATTTTCATTTTGCAGTACAGATTGGATCCCCTCTTTCACAGTCTTCTTGTCCCTCGGTCTCCTGTTGTTGACAGAGATGCAGGGCCATGTCCCCAGTTTGATTCATGAGGAACTCATGGCATCATCTCTTGACAAATGAAATAAACAAACAAGTGATGTAACCTCAAAAAGTAGCATTCCTTTTCCTTTCTGGAAAAAGAATTTTGTATTTAACTTGAACAACTATGAAAATAGATGGTATTCCATAGGAGTATGTATTAATTAATTCAATGATATGTATAAATGGTATTCCATAGGAGTATTGTGGTTGTTGAGTTCTTTGAAATTTTATTTTTGATTTTTTTTTGTATTAGTTAATTCAATGATATGCATAAAATGTGTATTGTGGTTGAGTTCTTTGAAAGTTTATTTTTTGACTTCTTTCCATCGGACTTATGAAATACCGATGTTAATTACGTCGAACTATTCGAACACCCTTAATTAATTGTCATAGCAATTTGTGAATAGAAGGCATACATTCACAAAAAATAATCAATCGGGAGCAATGGCCCCATGAATTGTTGGAATGCAAACATTCAATGTTTTGGATTTTGTTTGGGAGTTTGATTTGTCATGGGTTAGGACATACTGTTTTTTATCTTTAAGATAAATTTTGACTTAATTTGAGTTGATTAAGGCTCATTTGGCAATTTGATTTTGTTTGTTTTCTATTAATACTTGATCTCTTTTGATTTGAGAATTTGATTTGATTTTTTTAATGTTTTTGAGTTTGATTTGATTAAGATTTTTGGGTTTTTATTTGAGATGTGCTTTATATGGTTTTGTTGTTTTGGTTAACACTAAATGTCTTCTAATTTTAGGGCCTTTGTTTTGAACTTGATTTGAGTTCTGACTTAATGCCTTTTCAATTTGGGATGTCTTGGTCTTCTTCTTACTCAACTTGTTGTCTTTCAGATTTAATGTGTTTGGAAGGTTTCAATTTGAGTTTGAGTGTAATAGATCTTTGGGGTTTGGTGTTTTGAGTTGTGGCTTTGGACTTGGGGAGCCATTGGAATCTGAATTTCTTTTAGATTTAAGTTTAGGGTTAAGTTTTAAAGTATGTTGGTTTAAATATCAGATTTGAACCTCTGATTTGATTGTGACTTCTTCATTTTTTATTTGTTTGTTTTTGTTATGATTTCAGAATTTTACAGGTTAGGAGTTTTTAGGTTCGAATCATAATTTTGCCTTAGCTCAGTGTCACTTGTATTGGTATTTTATTTTCTTTTTTCCTTTTGAGGATTTGAGTTGTATGGATCTTTGGGATCTGTGATTCAGATTTCAATTTCTGCTTTGAGGAGTTTTACATTAGTCTTTTCATCTTTTGATTAAATTTCAGGTCTGGTTATATTTTGTTTGAGTTTTTTTTGTTGTCTGAACTTTCAGATTTCTGAAACTCTGGATATTGTATTAGACTTTCGTGGCTGGGATTTCTTTGATTTTTTTTTATAAATCTGACGGTTCTCAAGTTCTGAGACTTTAAAGTTATTGTTTCAGAGTTGAATTCTTTTTGATTAAATTGCATGTATGTCCTGTTTGTTGTGTGAAATTGGGTGGTTTTGGTATTTGGGGATCTTTTGGCTCCAGTTTTAGGTTTAATATCCTCGACCTCAGTTCACAGATTCGGGAGATTTTGATTTGGGATTTTTTTTTGCTTCAAATTTGAAGTTTCAGACATAAGTTTTTAATTTGTAGTTCTTTTGAATTAAGAGTTTCTTAATCTGATTTTCTGATTTGGGTATCTCCACTGTCCCAGATTTGGACATTTATTTTGATTTGAAATTCTAAATGACACATTTCTGATTTGGAAGTTTTGGAGTTCATCTTCAGATATGACATCCTATGTTTCCAAGTTTTTGATTTGAGAAAATTTTTTATCTGAATTTCAGATTTCAGATTCAAGCTTCGAGTTTTGGGAATCAACGTTTCAGATTGGAGATTAGGCATTTAAGATTTATGAGTCTGGGATTTAATTGTTTCAGTTTGAGACGTTGGAGTTCTGATTTTGATTGATGGAAATTACTGTTTTTTACAGTTTAACTCTTTTCTGATTTTTGGATTCCCAATTTGCAGAAAATTCAGATTGCTGAAACTTTCAGAATTATCAGATTAAAGTTCCCAGATGTTTAATATTTTTATATTTTAAGTCCTTTTGGATTGTCCGATTCTTGGACTTCCCAAACTTTCAGATTTCCAGACTTTCAGATTTTTGGGTTGCATAGATTGGAGCTCTGATGTTTAAATGCCTAGTTTCAGATTTAGGAACTTGCGAATTTGGGATTTCAATGTCGATAGTTTGCAGACTGATTTAGGATTAAATTGATGACTGGTTCATGAACTGATCTTTGATTGATTTGAGGATCGATTTTTTGACTGATTTTGAATTTTTTATATGGTTACCTGGTGGCTGATTATTAATTGTTTAAGTTCATCCGATTTGCTTTGCATCCTTTTCAAGTTCATAGGGCTATTTTAGCTCCTTGTAACATCACAATCATTGAACATGAAAGTTCTCATTGATTGATATGAATTACATGTGTGTGGGGAAGGCATGCAAACCATAGTTCCCTTTGATAAAATTCTCTTTACCCTTGATGAGTATGGGATATTCTTTCCCGGCATCATCCTCACTTAATCTAAGGGTCAGTTTTAGCATGGCAACATGCATGACCTTCCCTCAAAATAGTGGGATTTACCTCTCTTAGTTGATAGAGTTTGATATTTCTTGCTTCGGGGGGGGGGTCATTCTAGCATGGAGATGTGCCCATCTACCTGTCCAGGATCAATCCATATCTGGGACGTGCCCATGTGTCCGCCCAAAATTTTGAGGGTGCCTAACTTAATATGTTTAGCCTTTTAATGCTTTGATTTCAAAATTCATGTTTGAATTAATTGTTATTTGTCTATTGGCCTTGATGGCTGGTTGTCATTATTGGGCCTTTATTGATGGCTGGTTCGGTCCTTATTGGGCCCAGCAGGCTTTTCTGCTATGTTGCTATCGTCAGTTTTAGGCCGAGTAGGCTGCCGCCACCAGTGTTAAGCCCAATGAACCTTCTGGTTGACATGGTTGTCCACTGTTCGAACTGCTTTGGCTTGAGCGGCCTCTGCAGCATTTTCGGCCTCTAGTTTTGCAGATCTTCGGCTTGCTGCCGGTCCTGGGCCTTGTAGGCTTGCTGCCGTCTTGTTGTTATCAGTTTGAGCCCAGTGGGCTACTGCCATCTCCGCAATCCATTGGCTGGACTGCCCTCTATGCCTGCTTGCTGTTGTTGATGTGCTTTGGTCAGGTTTCTTACCCGAGTTTTCTTTGTTTCTGCAATGACTGGCATGCCTGATCGGTTGGATGTCTTCCTGCACACCTCTGGCCGCTGATGCATGAATTATTTGTGATCTGCTGAATGGTGCTAGACTGACCTATACAAATGTGTTATCTTTGACTGAACATAGGGGATCTGAAAAGGGCATTTTTGGCCAACTTATAGGATCTGATTGGGGTCAGATCGGGGACTGGTTAGGGGAAGCTCTTGGATCTGCTTGGGCCGGTTTGTGACTGAGAGCAGACCCTGTTTAAGGTTGTCTTAGAAGGCTGCGCAGGGGCTTGAATATAGGTTGTTCAAGGGATTGAACAAGGGGCTTGTTTCATTAGGGTTTCGGGACAAGTTTGGGGTCTGGTCCAACCTGATCTTGGGGCTGCACAAGAAGGGCATGAAGGGGCCCGTATGAAGGCAGAAATGTGGCATACTTATGGCTGCGCAAGGGGACTTTAAGGCCAAAATAAAGGGGCGGGATAGGGGTGTTTTGCAGGCTGTTTGGCGAGGGTTTATGGCAGGTTTGCAGCTAAGTCCCACAGCCCTCAGAGGGCTTGGAAAAGAGAAGTTTAATCCTTGGAAATCCCAAAACAGGGCATGGTGCAACAAGGAGATGCCTTGGGGGCTTGTTAGGATAGGATTAAGGATGGAAAAAGGGATATTTTTTGAGAAAAGGAAGGGCGAGAAGGGCGTGACAGCAGATTTCTTTACCTTCTTCCCCTTTTTCCTTATCCTTTCCTTCTCTTTGGCGCATCAGCAAGGGGATGGTTCCTTCTTCTCTCTCTCTTCTTCCTTGGCCTTCCTCGGGCTCTCTTTTGTTGGTATGCAGCAGAGGGGTGTTGGCACCAAAGTTTTCCATGCAGCCCGCTCAACTCAAATTTGAGCAATGCCGAAGTCGGTTTGAAAATCCAATCCAAATTCGATAAAACAAAGGCTAGATAGTGCAAGTGGGTTTTGGAAATGCCTCGTCATGGCTTAATGGGCTTGGGTGGCCAGGGCAACAAGTCCGCTGCATAGCCCTGGCCACAAGCTTCGCAACGGTGCCTAAAACATGGAAAATATACACTGAAAGACCAAAATGGCCATTTTTCCCCCAGCACTTTGGGACAAATGAAGACTCTTTCAGAATGGTCTAACGTCACCACATTGTCAGTCTAAGATAGTGTTGGACAATGCTCGAGATAGATCGAAAATTTGACCACCGATCGGGAAGTCATTCGGAAATGATCAAATTTGGACGAGAGTCCGTACCCCATCACCCCAGGGGTATAATGGTCTGATCAGTTTTGAAATCGGCTCATGGCTGAAAATTGTAATTTTACAGTCCAAGATTTTAGTCTTGGGAATATTGATGCATCAAAAATAAATTTTGACCATCAGAGTAATTTAATTACATCTAATTGTAATTTTTAGAATTATCAACAGTTAAGATCGCACTGATCAAAAAAATCGATAAAATCAGAGATTTGATGCAATTTAGGAGAGTTTGGCCACACATTTTGATAGAGCATAAGATTAACGACCATCGAAGCACATGCCAGATTTTTTAAGGCAAATTTGGGGTATAATGGTTTGATCAATTTTGAAATCGGCTCATCAGTTGAAAATTGTAATTTCTCAGTCCAAGATTTAGTCTTCGGAATATTGATGCATCAGAAATAAAATTCGACCAACAGAGTAATTTAATTACATCTAATTGTAATTTTCGGAATTATCGACGGCTGAGATCGCACTGATCAGAAAAATCGGCAAAATTAGAGATTTGATGCAATTCAGAAGATTTTGGCCACACATTTTGATAGAGCACAAGATCAACGAACATCGAAGCACATGCCGTATTTTTTAAGGCAAATTCGAGATTTATTTAATTGATTCCGATCGGAGTTAATCACATCCGTCAGATCAGGAGCATCTCTCTCCTAGTTGGTGCGTCAACTCTCTCTTTTCTCACCAGCCTTGTATGCACACCATCATGGTAGGACTTCTCCTCCGGATGGAATTCCTCCTTGGAAGACTCTCTCTCCAATTGGAATTCCTTGAGAGAAGACTTCTTTCTAGGAGAGAGTTACAAAGGAGTTACAACTCTTACTCTTATCTTCCAACCATCTTATCTCCTAAGACTTCCACCATCAACAATAGACTTGGAGAGCAAAGTTTTGTGTGCCAATTCCTCTCTCCTCACTTCACCTTGTGCGCACACACTAGCCCCAGAACTTGCTTCATCCGCACATCTAGCCTGGTAGGACTCCCTCTTCTGTTAGAACTCCTCCCACAGGAGAGTTCTTCAAGTGTTGCAACTCTCACCCTTATCTCTGATCCATCTTATCTTTTATACTCCCTAGTCAGAGGGGACTTGGAGAAAAAAAGAGGGAGGGTGCCATCCTCTCTCTGACCCTCACATATGCACCAACTTTCTTCTCAACCTCAGTTGTGTGCACTACTCCAGCAGGAGCTCCCTCCTCTCTCTGTTGGTGCACACCCCAACAGGAGCTCTCTCCTCCTCAGCACCCTAGCAGCAACAACCAGAGCACCTGCGGCCTTATCCTTCAGCAGCAGCCACAGCAGCGCAAGGAGAAGAAGAAGAAGGCCAGGCCTTCCTCCCCCTGGGGCAGTTCTTGCGCATAGTAGCAGCAGCAGGAACATTGCTCCTTTCCCTTTGTGGCCTGATCCTCCTCCAGCAGTCCTCTGTGCCAGAAGGAGCAAAAAAAGAAGGTGAGTAGGAAAAAGGGTGCATGATGTAATCCTTGTTTTTTTTCTTCTATTCTCTTTCTCTTCTCCATCCCTCTCTATGCCCAAGTGCCTCCTGAACAGCACCCTACACAACCTTCTGTTCCACCCCTTTTGCTGCTCCCACAAGCATGTCAGAAATCAGCCCCTTGTGCTCCCCATGTTGGCCATCCAAACAGGCCCCTTGCTGCCCCATCCCGGCCACCTGAAATAACACTCTTGCTGTCCCCTTAAACAGGCCTTGTGTGGTCCCAAAACAAGCACCTGTCCAGCCCCTTGCGCACCCCCCATTTGGCCTTCAGCAACAGCGCTTGCTGTACCTCTTAAACCAGCCCCTTGTAGGCCTCCAAAAACCAGCCCCTGCTGTCCCCTTCAAATCCCATGTGCGCCTCATGTTAAAGCCCCTTGCTGGCCATTATAAATCAGCCCTTTGAGCACCCTAATCAGACCCCTTGCTGTCCCCCTACACAGCCTTCAAAAAGCCCCCTTGCTGGCCATCAGAAATCAGCCTTTTAAGCATCCCATTCAGGTTCCCTATGTGCCCTTGAACCCGTCCATAATCAGGTCCCCTGTGTGCCCTTAAACCTGTCCCTAATCAGGTCTCCCAAACAGCACGTAAACAGCCCTTGTTCTGTTCTTTACATAGTCCCTTGTTCAGTGAGGAGGAATGAGTGATGTCCCAGGCATTCTTGTAATCCATATGATGGGCCAAGTCTCCCCTGGGTAGGCTCTCGATCCCTCGTTTTGGTTGAAGGAGAGGGTGTTAATCTGGACATTCTTGAAATTCTTTTGATGGCCCAAGTCTTCCCCCGGCGGACTCTCAAATCTACCAAAATTGCCCCTTTGTGGCCTAAAAGAAAAACTCACTTGCTGTCTTTTGAGCATTCCATGGAAACTCCATTTCTCTAGTCCTAAAACAGCCCTCCGAGAAGCCCAAATCTGTCCCAAAATCTGCCCCTGTGCAGTCCCTTTGAAAGCCCATTCAAACAGCACCAAAACAACACCTTTTCAGCCCCTTTGAGGTCCATGTTGCCTGCTGCTGCAGCAAGGAGAAAGGCATGCTCAAAACAGGTCTTGCATGTTGCAAACAGGTCCTGCTGGCCCTTGATGCTCAGAACAAACCTCCCGGCTCATGAACTTGAAGACTGGCTTGTTATGACGACTAGACTTGAAGATCAGCCCATTGTGCCGATGGGACTGAAGCTTACCCATTGGTCCTTGGACAAAAATTCACTTTAACTAAATTTCGAAATGCAAAATGTAAAACTAAATATGGAGTCAGCATCACCTCGTGGGTGCTCCATCTTGGGCGACTCATCTGGCTATGCTCTGGAATGTTGACTTGGATGTAGGCGTTGGCTGACTCTTGTTGTAGATGATCCTTTTCATGATGTGATGAGTCAAATTCTTACTGCACCGAACAGGTAAATTCCACACTGATCGCAAAATAATGCGGCATAAATTTTCTCGGTCTTGTGGGAAGGACATGCATACATTCACATTTGGACAATAGGAACATGGCATATCAACTACCAATTAAATGTACACCGACATG
Source organism: Cryptocoryne crispatula var. balansae (assembly GCA_036172225.1). Taxonomy (NCBI): domain Eukaryota; kingdom Viridiplantae; phylum Streptophyta; class Magnoliopsida; order Alismatales; family Araceae; genus Cryptocoryne; species Cryptocoryne crispatula. The sequence continues at coordinate 42,029,621 of CM069918.1, read as the reverse complement.
GACATGCAATGCATCGAACATCTTAAGTTTTGACTCAACTTGGTGTGACCGGACAATCGATGTTAGCCCAATGGACTGGATGGGATGCGAACCGAACTAGAACGAACATAAATAAATCAAATATGAAAAATCACTTAATGAATTATGAAAACACCTTAAAACAGGTCAATAAGTATGAAAGTGCAATAAAAATTCAAAGCTCAATGCAATCTGAAAATTCAAATTCAATACACTTAAGTCAATGTAATTCAACTTAGTTAAGCAAGTAGAAATCAAATAATTCAAACCAATCAAATAAAACACATCAAAAATACTCCAAAACATCTAAAATTTATCTCAAAACACGAAAAATTAGATCTTATAACAATTTGAAGCTTGAACTTAATTAAGTTAAACCAAAGTCCGAAAACAAGTAAAACATACCGAACATATTCAAACCGGTATCAACACACCAACCGTATCAACACACCAACCGACATAAACAACAACAAAAATGACTTAACACATATCAACCAAACCTAAATAAATCAGACTGTTCAACTCATTTAAAACTCACCAAAACTCAAAGAAAACAAAAAACAACTATACCAATTAAATTAGAAACAACCCAAACAAATTTAAATCAAACAACATTAAAATTCAAATCTGAAATCAATATTTCAAATCAAACTCTCATCAAATTTAAAATAACAGAATTTGTTCTCATCTCATTGAGTCCAAAAGATCAGAGTCTTTTGTGTTCCTTTTACGTTATGGATGTGCACGCTCTCGACAAATAAATCAATATGGTAGCTAATCAAATTAATCAAAGGTATTTGAGCAGTTGTTCGATGTAAATGAACATTGAATATTCGCATCATCCGATAAAGAGGCATCAAAAGCAAATTTTTATGTAACCCGAGCCTCGGTTCTATATTCTTATAATATCACCAGATTATCTAGTATTTTTATAGGATATTACTTATTTTACTAAAAAATTAAGACATTGATATTTATAACATTCAACAAATCTTTTCCAAAAAATATTAAAAATATTTTGAGGTTCCCATGAGGGGGGGGGTTGTTAGGGTAGGATCTGATCTCTGATCCATTGGAGGAGAAATAGGGGTGATTTCCAATTTTTTAAAGATTTTAATAGCATTGTTTGCTATTTTTTAGTGGTGGATCCCACCTTAACTGATTCTAACGTGAAAAGTACATCTTCAAGGGTATTTTGGGGATTTTTCAAAACATTCTAGGATTTATTTCCTATTTTTATGGATTTTTAAATGATAAAAATACCATAAATTCAGGTGAAATATATTTTTGTGCCCAAAAATGGAAATTTTAGGGAACATTTAAAGACGTTGAAAAATAATATTGGATATGATAGATCATTTTTTCTCAAAATTGGAATTTTCGGAGAGATAAATTAATTTTGTGAAATTTATGGAATAAAATTTTTAAAAATATGGAATTTAAAGAAAAAATGTTTGGGGAGTTATCCCGAAATTTCAAATGGTTTTGGTGATTTGACTGAGTTTTCTCTTAATTTTTGAATATTTATTTTTATTTATGTGAAATAAAAAGGGATAAATAAGAATTTCAGGAAAGTGGGCCCGATATGAAATTATGGGTTGAGATGCCCAATTTGGCATGGAGTTGCAATGGTTTTGGGATTTATCAAAGAAAAAGGATTGAGAAATTGGATTTCAATATTTATTTGAGATAAAAGGAATATCCCAATGAAATTTGGAAATATCCACATTTCATCTTTTTTTTTTTGATTTTTTGTGTCAGCAACCAGCAACTCCATTCTAATAAAACCTTGTCTTCCCATCTTGTGGCATGCTCCAAAGTCAATGATATTAGATCATCAACCCAAGTTTAAACAAAGAAGGTCTGTTGGGATTCTTTTTAATGAAAAATATAAAAATCGGGAAAAATCTGAAAATCATAAATATAATTATAGCTATAATTCTATTTAAGCCATATAAACTTCAACCATACACATACACATCACCTTGAAGTACTCTAATATGGGAAACATATCGTTTCATAAATTTCTAAGTAATTTACAATTACAACTTTTAAGTCACTAAAAATAACTGATAAATATCATATGAATCTTCACGTTACTTGTCTGTGACAAAATGTTAACCAAGTTCCCTCTGTCTTGATAGTTTTGCCTTCGTAGCCATTTAAGGAGTAGAGATTGGTCCTTCCTTGTTGCGACACATCCTGCTCCACTCATTTGCATGAAATTCTTCTCTTTACTTGCTCCCACCCATTCAGGTCTGGATGCTCCAGAATTTTCTCTGGAATTTCTGAACTGTTTCTTCTTTTTTGTTTGAACGATAAGCCAATCTTCTCCTCTCTCAAGGATGACTTCGTTCATCCACCCATCTTATTCATGTTAGGTCCTGGATGCCTTTTCCATCCACTGCCACCTCATCCTGAACACCTTCCTTACCAGGGTGCTCTTCCCCCACTAAGTCATCACGTGAATGGAGGGTTTCATGGGAGCTACTGCATTGTCATGGGTGGCCTCGCCTCTGCATACCTCGGACAGGGGGGGTGATCACACTGAAGCCAACATCAGCCATGCTTGTTTGCATTGAATACTGAAGAATTATGGATTACGTGTATTTTCTTTGCTTCAGCTGGAAAGGACCAGAGTCATCTATTTTACATGCGTGGCTTAGTTGGTACCTGTTTGAACATGGTTGGCAAAGTAAATGTGTTATACATACATTAAACTTGAAGAAGTTGGGTTTTTTGGAAGTGCCTTAATTGGGTTAAGGGAAGCCGGTTGTATGGGACCTGATTTTATTAGCCATCCAATGGAGTATCTGGCATGCTAGGAACAGAAGAATTAAGTCATTTGACAACAGTTCTGCCACTCCAGGATATATTCTCATGACAGCTACCAGGTTGACAAAAAGCTGGTTTCTGGCAGTGGATAAGCAGAGTTTTAATCATCAATGTTATTTAGGAACTTTTGTAATTTTTTTTCTATTGTATTCGGCTTGTCTTTCTTCTTTCTTTTTTGTTTTATTCTCTTTATATCTTCTTGATATAGGCCATTTGGCTTTTTTTTCCTCGTAATTTTCTTATTCGAGTAATGCATGATCAGTAGTTTGTTCTTCGTCACCTGTTAAAATGGTTATGCATTGTCTTAATGGATGCTTGGTATTCTTACTTTATTTTGCACATTTTCTGAATTTATTTAAGAAAAGCAGTTATCTCAAAAAAGAGAGATGTATATTGATTCCTTTTTATCATCTGTTCATTCATGTAATTGTCTATCCTGCGATAGAAGTTATGATGGGTTTCAGAATCCCTTTCTGTGGTCATGATGACTCTCGATCCTCATTTGCATTTGAAACTTTCACCTGTCTTTTCCGGTTTCTTTTCTTGCATCTAGAGGCCTGTATAGATGCTTTATCATCGACTTAATAGTATGTTCTTGATTTGTTTTACTCCTTTTTGCATATTTCGCCATAGATAATATGTTGCATTTGGTGATTTTTTTACCTTGCTTTTTCTCCAGGTGCGCTCCTTAGCTGCAGAGTCTTCTAGGGCCTTCCAGGCAGGACCACTTGAGCCTACGTATTACCAAGAGGATGCTCTTGGATTTTCAAGAGGAAAGAGTGGCAAATTGACCGATAATTCAAATATATTTTCATTTGCATTTCCAAATCAATATTCTTATAACCTTGATTGGTTTGCTGTGGATCTTGAAGAGGAGCATTCAGCATTGGACAGTCAGATACTTGAAGAGCAAACTGAATATGTCGTTTATGCCATTAGTAGGGTATTGCTTCTGTTTTGATTTTATGAATTCAGTATCTACTGAAAACAGCCAGTTAGTCCTTTAGTGGAGGGTGTCATGGGATTGGATTGTTAGTAACTTTCCATCTGCTAGCTTCTTTTGGATGGAAAGTGGATATTGGTTTAATAACAAACAGGTGGCCTTTTCTTTCATCTACAGTCCCCTGGAAATTAATGATTGCAATATTACTTGGTCTGCATATTTACTGCTTTTTTGATCTCGCTATCATGTGTTTGATGGTAAGAGCACTGATAGAGCTTTCTAGCGCTGTGGTCATTTGCCTCAATGATATGGTTGAAGGAAAACATCATCAGTTTGCTTTGGTCTGTCCTAGAGGTCTCAAGACATTTAATTTACTTTTGTGTGTTTTTTTTTGCAGGATTTTTATTTGAAGGACAAGGAATAAGTATGTAGCTGCCATTTACATTTAAAAATCCAAACTATTAAGTCGAAGGCTGCCTGCTCGTTTCCATGTAACTGTGTCAAGTTAAATGGTTAGGCTGTATTTACTTAACTGCTGGGCTACATTAAATCCGGGAAATCTCGGTTCAAGTTAAACCCACACCCACGATGGTGCTGGCTGCTTGAATTTTAGGAAAGAATAAAATAGAAAACTAGAGGTAGACCCATCTCTTGGTAATTGTCGAGAAATGCAACAGATGATTTTTTTTCTTTCACTTTTAGGTTCACATTTTTTTTGATCTCAATCGAAGGATCTCAGTTTTTTAAATTCTTTTCTTTTGTGCCTTTAAGTCTGTCCTGCCTATTCCTAACTCCTGCAGATTTTTCCCATTTCCCTTTTCAATTGCCTTCCTTACTGTTGCTTGCGTTACTACCTCTTTTCATTGCTTTCCTTATACAGCTTCCTTGTCTCTAAATGCGCATAAACAAGAAGATTGTTTGGTCTTTACCATCTCTCTCTCACACGCACGCATATACACTATATATGGTAATTAAAATCCTTGGACATTTACTTTGCATGTGTAAGAGGGGTAATAGGATGAATAAGAAATGACAGAAAGCGTTTGAAGTTCATACGAGTTCAAACTGAATATGGCCACACGTTTTTGGCAGTTTCGATGCTTCAATCTAGAAACATAGTCTGCATGTTAGGTATAGCTAAACTGTAAAAATGTTTCATGGTGGACCATGCTCTTTGTTTAACATCATATTCCTGTCATTCTCGTTAATTTATTGCATCAAAGTTTAAGGAACAGTCATGTTCTTTAGGAAAATGGAAGTTCTTTTCTTTAAGTATGATCACTTAGTGAATGCTTTGTTTCTTTATCATGAAGCAAATCTAATCAAGCAATTTTGTTTTTGTTTTTTATTTATCATTTCCCTTTCTGAATCTATTCATTTTATGCAATATCTAGATACTAGAACAGTATAGAGTGTCCAAGGAAGCTCGCTTAGCAGAAGGTGTGGAAGCCCTTGGAAGCTTGCCCACTAGTGTGATATTAGTGGGTCATTCCATGGGAGGTTTCGTTGCTAGATCGGTGATTGTACACCCAAACTTGAGAAAATCATCTGTCGAAACTATTTTGACACTTTCAAGTCCACATCAGTAAGAACTTTTACTTATGATTTGTAGTGCCCCCATTTTGTATTATATGCTATATATTTTAACTTCTTTTTGGATTAATTATTTGTTCAGGTCAGCACCTGTTGCATTGCAGCCATCTATGGGACATCTGTTTTCACATGTTAATAATAAATGGAGAGATGGATATGCAATACAGACTACCCATGCTGGACGTTTTTTGTCAAGTCCTACACTATCCGATGTTGTTGTTATCTCCATTGCTGGTGGTATACACGATTACCAGGTTATTGATATTTAGTCTTTCTGTTTTTTGGTACATTATTTTGTCTATTTATCATTTTGTTTGAGCTTCTATTTCATTGTATTCTTTCTTACTTTAAGATAGGCCCTTGAAGCCTGCCAAATGTTAATGGTGCAACGTGCAGGGCAATTTAGCAATTAGTTTGAGTTTTTGTTTTCCAGCTTACTTGGACCAATATTTATATCCTATTTTTGGCTTTGTTTCCAGGTCAGATCAAAATTGACATCTCTGGAGGGAATTGTCCCAGACTCTAATAGTTTGACTATAAGTAGTTCAAGTGTTAGGAATGCATGGCTTTCAATGGATCACCAGGCTATCTTATGGTGCAATCAGCTTGTTGTGCAGGTAAAAGACAACTGATAATCCTTCATAAAGTTGTCTAGATTATACATTTTTCAGTTAATGAGGGTTTCATTGTTGCTGCAGATTTCTCACTCTCTTCTGGCTATCATAAACCCTGACACCGGAAAACCATTTCCGAGCACTCAAAAAAGGATCGGAATACTCTCAAAAATGCTACAAAGTGGTGTATCTCAAAGCTCCAGCTGGCTGGGGGATGTGCATATGTCCCATCCATCCAACCATGTTCCCGTCAGTGATGTACATGATTCTTCAGGTATGATCTGATGCAATGCATTTAGAATGCTTGGTCCTGCCAGGCATGATGTCTTACTGCTGCTTAGCTAGATTGCGTGGTTGCTATTTGAATGCCAACTTATGACTCATGAGGAACCACCATCATAGGCAACATGCGCTATGTAGTTAGAGGCGAGAGGCGAGGGAGGGCTCGCCTTGCCTCAGGCGCCCGAGGCGACAATTTTTTTATTGAAGAATTTCTCAAAAAATATACATATAACATTGAAACTTTTGAAGAAAAACATAAAAAATACAAAAAATTTACTTCTAGGACCTATAATGCATCAAGATATTGAAGTCTCGAGGTGGAAGACTGGACATTGGGGGTTTCGGGGTGGGGAAGAATGATTTAAGTTTCCAAATTTGACTTTCACAGAGTTCTCACCTGGGCGAGGCGAGATCTGCCGAGGCGAGGCATTTTTTCCTCGCCTCGCCTTGCCTCAGCGCCTAGGCGCCTGAGGCGAGTGCCTCAGATAACATAGAACATGCGTCAACCTTGACTTTTAATTGCATTTGCCATTGATATTTGAAAAAAATTGAGTATATGCATATATGTGAATCTCTTTTTTACGTGTTTGTTCTTAGAAGGAAAGACATTTTTCGATACCACGGATTTACCTAAGAAAATAGATGATACCTAAAATATTAGGTAGTCCAGTGATAGTTTAAAAAATATAAGAACCGAGGTTCGGGTTCTTTGAAAATTTCATTTTTTACTCTTCTCTGCCGGATGGTGCGAGTATCTGGCGTTAGCTTATATCGAGCAACGGCTCGAACACCTTTGATTAACCGTCGTGACGACCTGTTTTTTGGAGAAATGCACATCCACATAAAAGTAAAGAACTCAAAAGGGCAGCGGCCTTTTGGGTCCGATGAGATGCAAACCGATTTGTTCGGGTTGATTTTGTTTGTTTGTTGGTTGACTTAAAAGTCGGTTTTGTTGGTTTTTTGGGTTTTGAATCAATTTGTGTGATTGGTTTGTTTGTTGTTTATTTGTTGTTTGTTTTTGGTTTGGATTTGGCTTTTGATTTTGATTTTGTTTTGATTTGAGTTTGATCGACTCAAGTTGTTTTGGTTTTAATATTTGATGTGCTTAAATAGTTTTAAGCATGTTTGGATTTTTTATTTGGTTGGTTTTCTGAATTTTCAGATTTCTGAGTTTTCTCTTTTAGGTTGATTTTTGACAAGCTTTGATGTTTGAAATGTTGCTTGTTTGGTTTCTTTTAGGGGTTGATCTTTGTCATTTATTTAAACAAGGTTTGGTGTCTTTTTGAATGGATTTTCAGATTGCCAAAAACCAGATTTTTTAATATTTGGTTGAAGTAGGTTGGAATATGTTTTTCTTGACAGATTGCTTAAATCTGATTTTTTTGGTGTTGACAGATTTGATTACAATCTGAAATTTGTGTTTTGGATTTGATCAAAATCTGATTTTTGTTGGAAGTTTGATTTAAAATCGGTTCGTTCTTGTTGAAGATCGGTTGTTTGATTAAATCGGGATGAATTTTTAGATCTGATTTTTTTGCTGATTTTATTAGAATGTTCAGATTTGGTTATCTTGCATTTTGTTTGGCGTTTGCATCACATTCGGCCCATTGGGCTGGCAATCGGTGTCCATTCTCATGCATTTCAAGTCAACATTGAAGATCACTTTTCATTTCATATGTGATGAAGTACAATGATGTAAAAAAAGATAGGCAATTCTTCCCCCAACATAGGTTCTTCACCGATTTGGAAAATTTCGGCATTACGACGACATGCCGGTCATTTCCAACTTAGTGAAGTTTTACCCATCCAAAATTGCCAGCCTTAGCTTAGCCATATTGGGGGAAGGATCGTCGGCTACAGGAGCATGCCCGCGCCTCCGTCCGGATCGACGGCTACGGGAACATGCCCGCGCCCCCGTCCAAGGTGGAGTTCCCGCTGGGGGAATGATCCTTAATTTAATGTAACTTTCGCATTCTTATTTTTTATTTGTTGTTTTTTTTAAAGGCCATCTAGGCCGGTTCAAGTTCCATCAGCGTTCTTAGCCGGCCTTCAGTCTTCATAGGCTCAACGGGCCTGTTTTGCACTGTTTTGGGCCTGAAGGGCCTGCTGGAAAGTTTGCTGCCTTGCTAGAGTTTCTTGATGGAACCGGCTTGGAAGGCCACCCGGCTATGCCCTTGTCCCGTCGTGCGGTTTCCAAGGGGTGCCGGGCCGTCACCTTCGAACCAGCCATTGTTCAAACTGCTGTCCTCCTGTTTGCCTTTTCTGCATGACTTGTTGTGAAGTGCTTTTGCTTTTGTTGTGGCGGCCTGAAGCCTGGATTGAAGGGAGGCCGAAAATGGCCTGCTTTAAGGGGCCTGTTCGGGGCTGTACAAAGGACAGTTTGATAGCCTGGTTTTGGTCTGCGCAAAGGGCTATTTGATGGCCTGGTTTTGGACTGCGCAAAGGGCTGTTTGGTGGCCTGTTTTGGGGCTGTTTGGGACTGTGCAAAGGTCAGTCAGGTGGCCTATTTTGGGCTGCGCAAAAGGGGCTATTTTAGAACCTGTTTGGGGGCTGCTCAAAGGGCATGAAAACAGGGAATTTACGGAGGTGCGCAAGGGGCTATTTTTGGACGTGTTTAGGGGCTGTTTGGAATAAAGGGAATTGAGGATCCGCCCAGAGTAGACTTGGCCCATCGTGCGGTCTCCAGGAACCTCCGGGTCATCCACTCTCATCTAGGGCTCTAATGGATGCCACAAAGGGGCAGAAAGGGGAATCAAGGATGCCACAAAGGGGCTGTTTTGCTGCAGGTTTTAGGAGCAGGTTTTGGGTCTGCCTAGTGGGCCTGCAGGTGGGTCGAATTGGGTCTCAAAGGGACCTGTTTAGTGGGCCGAACTGGACCTGTTTTGGGGAGTGTTTGGTTAAGCCACAAGGGGGGCTGGAAATTGGCCACATGGGGTCTGCTGGATTGGGCTGAACAGAGACCGGTTTTGGGGTCTGAACATGGGCTGAACAAGGGCAGCTTCGGACCTATTTAGGGGGTCTGTCCAGGTGGCTGATTGAGACCAATTTTGGGCCATGGGTTGCCGATGACGATGAAGGCCGGTTTAGGCCATGAGAGGAGTTGAGAAGAGAATTTAGAAGGGAAGGAAGGGTAGCCCTCTACATAGTTAATATGTATATGCCCCTACCTTTTCTTCTCCTTCTTTCTTCTTCTTTGGCCGCTGGCAGGTATGCACATGGGCAAGAGGAGAGAAGCAGCTCTCTTCTTCTTCTTCTTCTTTTTCTTCTTCTCTTCTTTTCTTTCCTCCTCCTGGCAGCGGGCAGGACTGGAGCAGGAGTGCGCAGTGGTTGGAGAAGCAGCCTGTCGGCGTAGATCAGCCAGCCTCCTGCCCTTGGCCGCCCTCCCTTCTTTTATAAGAGCAGGTGGGATATGAAGGGGGAGCTGTGGTGTACGTGAGATGGCTTTTCCCATGCTTATTTATTGACTAAACTCCTTGGATTCCCACATATTTTAAATGCTTGACCAGTCCTTTGATCTCCCCCATGTTGACCTGCCCTTTGGGTTTTCCCATGCCATTTATTGGTCAAAGATGAGGTGGATGTTGATGTGGACAGGGTGGTGGGACCTGCTGAGGTGGCGGCTGAACTGGACAGGTCAGCTGGACCTGTTGACTGGGCCAATTGGCCTTGACCACAGCCCACTTTTCTCTTCCCATGGGTTGTACGTAGGTGGGTTTCAAGGAGGGCCAGAAAATAATTATTTAAGTGAAAACAAAGGCTGGTCAGCTAGAATTTGGGCATGTGGGCCCATGGAGGGCCTGATTTGCCCAATTGAGGCCCGGACCAGCTCATTTTTTCTTTGTTGATTTTCTTTTAAGAAAAATTGATGCCAACAGCTTACAAGAGGAATGGTAATTTGTAATGTTCAATTTTTAAATTAAGTATATATTTGTAATAGTTACATATTAAACCTCTATCTAAGGAAGCTCCATTTGGAAAAATAGAAAATATCAAAATCATAGAAATAAAGGGCGTACAAGGTTTGGTTCGTGTCAGTTTAATGTCAATTTTTATGAAATTGACAAACTGAAATTTGAACAGAGCCTTCTCAGTGAACTTTAAACGGAGTGTGTCACCAGTTCATTGTATATTATTTATTTATAACATAAAATAATATATGATTAAATCAAAAGAAAATAACTGTTCTGTTTAGGTTAATAGATGTACTAAATCAAATCAATCGAATATCAAATTAATTATTCAGTTTGGTTCAAAAACCCGAACAGTCAAAAGTCCTAAACAGGTCAATTTGGTTTGGTTCAGTTTATTGGTTTTACCAATTTCAGTGAACCAAGGTTAGCCTAATCGACCGATTTGGATTGGAATCCGTTGATCTAGATCAGGATCAACAGATGTTGACCCGATATAGGGGAAGTCAGATCCAAGATTGGATTTTCTCTAGAATCCATAGTTGTCAAGGTGACAAGGCACCCAAGACGTTGAAGCGTACCAATTCCGCTTAGGCGACAAGATGGCTACTTAGGCGTCGCCTAGGCGGTCAAGACGGTATTCAAGAAAGACTACGTTAGGGGTTTGTATACATAAAAATATGCATAAATATAATTATATTTTTATGTTATAATTGAATATGAGTGTTTTATCTATGTATATAAGTAAATATGATGTGTGTGAGAAAGAGAAGAGAGTTAAAATAGAATTTTATAAAATTTAAGTATATTACACATTTATGATTATAACATTTATATATATGCAATAGTATAAGTGATAGTGAAATATTGTTATAATATTATTAAATGGGGGGCGCAGAGTAGTCGTGGATTGACCTGTGTGGTCAGGTCATGGGGGTCAATGAGGCAGCGCCCCTTGTGGGGGATTGTCAGTGGGGTGAAGCGCCCCGAAAGAAAGAAAATGTAATAGTATAAGTGATCTTATATATGTAATTATGAAAGTGTGAGTATTTATTTTTAGATAGGAAGTTAATCTTGATAAATTAAGGAGAGAGAGAGAGGGGGGGGAGAAGAGAGAGTTGAAAGAGAATTTTATAAATTTTAAATATATAATATATGTTTATAATCATAAATTTTAATTATATATGATAGTATAAGTGACAGTGACATATATTAATATGTTTAAACTATCATTAAATAGGTATCCTTTGTGGGGGTATCAAGGGGAAAAACCCCCAAAATTATTTTCTTAATCATGTAAAAATATCTATGGCGCCTTGTCTGGGCGTCTTGGGCACCTAGGTGGGCGCCTTGGACGCCTTGGGTGCCTAGGCGGGCACCTTGGGCACTTTTTTGGGCTCCCCAAAAGGCGCCATGGCAAGGCGCCCGAGTAAAGGCGCTGCCTAAGCGGCGCCTAGGCATCCGCTTTGACAACTATGGTATGCCGTCATGCAAACCATTTTTCATTATATCTTAAATATATATGGAGGAAGGAATCTTACCATCATGCCCATCTGGGATCAACATCATCACATTCATGTCAATGGCCTACATGTCACACACCGACGTACTCAAATGCTTCATGCAATGCAAAGAATTTCAATTGCTGTTACTGATGTTTGAGTTTGGATAATCGATGTTAACCCAATAGAACGGATGGGATACGAACCAAACAACAATACACAATATAAAAGAAACATAAAAGAAATTTGAATAAATTTGTAAAATATCTTAAAACAGGTCATTAAATTTAAAATTATTTTAAAAAATTATTTAATTCATGGAATTAAAATCCTAAACTAAATGATAATTAATGGTTTTAATAAAAACTAAATAAACGGCATTCAAACCGCTTAAAATCAACCTCAAAGCAAAAGTCAGATTCTAAAAATAAATCAATTTTAAACCAACATATTTAAAACACCTTCAAAATACTTAAATCAAATTGAAAATGTTCAAATTAAATTTTGAAAACATCCAAACCGACATAAAAGATATGAACCGACGTAAGAAAGTGATAATCAAAATATCTCATTTAGCACATGTCAATCAAGTGAATTAAATTTGAAAATACTTAATTCACTTATCAAATCCAAAATCGAAATAAAATAATTCCAACTAAGTTTGGAATTCAAATTAAATTCAATTCAAAAACAAATGAAACCACAAACAACAAAATGACATACAACTTTAATATCAAATCTGAAAAAAATTAAAAAAATAAATAAAATCAACACCAACAGACATCACTCAACAATGTTTACATCTCATTGGGTCTATAGGGCTACCGTCTCATTGAGTTTATTTCTCTATTTGGATGTATATCTTCTACCAAATAGGTTGTTATGATGGTGAATCGAGGATTTTCGAATTGTTGCTTGATGTAATTAACATCGGATATTCACACCATTTGATGTGGAGAGGTCAAAATTAAATTTTTATGGAACTAATAATCTCAGTCTATATTTTCACATATATCACCAGAATGGTTAGTACCCTTAATAGGATATCACTTATTTTTTTAAGTAGTGCAATGTCCCACAAACTTTGTTCCAAATTTCTAAAATTCATGGTTTCACACTTGCACACCCCTTTTATTTGGTCTGCAGGATCTAAATGGGCTGGCACACAGATCCTTACTCTTCCCTTCTCAAAACAGTGCAGGAATACGCAGGGTATAGTTGCTAACCCCTCACTTCACTGCCGGCTGGCTCTCTGGTTTCACTTCCCTTTTTCCCAATGTGTTCCATCTATGGAGACCACCCTCTCCAGCCTCCCCTCTCCCTACCTGCCAATATTCCCTCCTCTGGCTTCTTATTTTGAATCTCCTCTTTCGTTGAAGGTGATTATTTGTGGTAGTGAAGCATCTATAGGTCTTTTGCTTTAAGTGTCTCTCCTTTGACTACATAGTGCAAGAGCATAAGGTCCTGTTTGCTAACAATATTAGACGTCTCTATTACTATTAATTTTGAAATTGATACCAATATACATCCTGAAGAGGTATTTGGCTGGTGGTTTCAATTTTGAAACTTGTAGTACGAGCAAAGCATATTATGTGGACAAGTGTCGTCTTGTATCACTTTTGATATTGTTACTATATCTTCTAAAAATATTAATATCAAAATTGATATAGTATTTCTTTTGATACTCTAACCAAATAGGGCAAAAGTACAGGTGTTGTTTTACATGATACTTCGGAAGCCAGCTTCCTCCAAGCCAGTTCGGTGCTGGTTTGAACCATGGACATTCCCACTACCAGGAGAGCTGTCCTGTCTTGTCCATGCCAATTCAAAATTTGAAAACCAGTTAAACATGGATAAGCTAAGCCGCCTGCTTGTCTGCCAGGTTCACCATTTCTATTTATTGATAAGCTAAGCTGCCTGCTTAAGTCTATAGGATTCACCTCTTCTATTTCTTGATGGCTGGCTCTGCCATTAACTTCTCACCGATGGATCTGTAATCTTAATATATCACCCTCTTGGTTCAAAATTGTCAGCCTTCTACCTTCCTCCCAATGCCAATGGGCATTCGAAAAGAAGCTCTTGACCGTGAAGTAGGCATAGTTGTCAAGGCGCCCGCCTAGGCGGCGCCTAGGCGCCAAGGATCGCCGGATCGGGATCGGATCCTGGATCGGTGGGGTCCGATCCGATCCGGATCGGATCGGATCGGACCGATCCAGGCCGATTCCAATGGAGCCAGACCGATCCAGAATCGGTCTGGATCGTTTTTTTTTTTTTTTTTTTTTGCTTTTCGAAAAAATATGGAAAAATCGCCAAAAAATCAATAAAAATACATAGAACTCAGGAAAAATGTGAAAAAAATATAGGGAACACTCATTCATATAAAAAATTAACAATCAATCATATAGAACACGTATCACTATATCAGCCCCGATCAACGATAGAACACATCATTCCCAAAATAAGATACATGTTTTTAAAACAAACAATCATACCCAACTCATGGTTGTACAACATTCTTCTTACCACTCGTATTACATTGCGTGAAATAAACGAAAGAAATACATTATACGTATGCATCACCACCAACTATGGTAACGTCGGAGTAGGATGGATGCGGATACGGATCTCTTGTCTGGTAATTTTGATTTTACGCAAATCTCCATTGATTAGGGTCGGTCATAATTGGCCCGTATCCGTAGAAAATAAAGAGCGGGCCGTGTCGGTAAACTCGCTTAAACTCCACGATCGGTCGGAGGTGGAGGTAAAAAGATGGTGGAGGTGGATAGCCGGGCTCATTGTCGGCCGAGCGAGGCTGCGGATAGGAAGATGCAAAACTCGTCGAAAAGCATTCAACCTCGTCCGGCGTCCGCCCACGCCACTCGAACATGAGTGTCTTTTATCACTCAAAATCATCTGGACTGCTCCACTTGTCCGAGCACTACTAGTAGAGCCACCTCGCCCTCCGCCACCCGCCTCCACCTCCACACACTTATTGTTCTTGTGTGGTGTGTACAAATTCTTCTTCGTCCTCGTCGATGAAGGTGGCTGAGTGGTCTCGGTGTCAAGGAGATGATGTCGCCGTTTGATACTTATCTTCTTCCTCTTCAATGTAGTACCTCCTTGACTTGCTTCTTTGTGAAGGTAACGTGCTTTCTTTAAAGCTAAATAATCCGAGTCTTGGTGGTGGTGGTGGTAGAAGGACCGGCCGGAATCCGGCAGGGAGCGCCGCCGGGGCGGAGGTGGATGTCTCTGGAGAAGGCGTAGTCCGGGGGTGGATCGGGAAGTGGAGCTTGTGCACGGAACTTGCACGACTTTCTTGACTTCTGCGTGTCTTCATCCTCGCAACGCTGTCAAGCTCTCCTTCGACCCGTGATGCGTCGTTCGGGTCGAACTACGCTCTCCCTCGGCATCCTTGTCTTCCACCCATGCGCGCAGTGGATGTTCTTCTTGGAATAGATATTCCAAGTCCACATCCGCACAGGACAAACACGAGTAGCTTGGGCACTGTGCTCTTTCTTGTGCAATCCACTGCTGACTGCGAAATCTCTTGCTCCGATATCTTACTTTATCTTTGATATTCTTTATCCTCGGCCTCGTATTGTAATGCGGTAGACAAGCTTCTGCGTCTTTCTGTCTTCGACTTTATTTCTCCTCTTCGTATGAATAAGGTTGAAGGTGCTCATTCTCTCGCCGGGATGACGATGTGCTCGACTTAGCCAATTGCCGCTGCAGTGATTCGGTGAGATTCCATGAGTTCGTTTGTCACCATAATCCACCACTCGGTTGTAATTGTAAAGAACGCAATTACATGCATCGATAACGTTATGTAAAAAAAAAAACAATTAACGAAGAGTCGTTAATTCGGGTAAGCATATTACTAGGGGGACCCTATCGTATGCAATCTTGCAAATCTGGATCCCCGTACACCCGTCTTGCACTGTATGAAGTCATCCCGAAAACCTGAGAAAACAATTATCTTCTCTTCTTGAGATAAAGTTAAAAGTTTAATTAATATGAAACGTATTACTTACTTCCAACCTCTGCGCACGTTCGTCTTCTTGGGTCTTACATAGTCGTTTAATTACGGATAGTGTGTGCTGATAATACTTCACCATGCATTCATACTTGGCCACCATCTTTTGTATCCTTGGGTTGAAGAAGTACCTGTAACAACATTATTACTCCTTTAGTTTAAAGACGGGGTAATACCTGAAAATATAACTTGTAATCATTAGCGTATTATACTACTAAATTATACGACGTGCCATGAATGTCGTGGTGTAGGGTTTTGTCCCCAATCCGTTGTCAATCACCTTCCCACCTTCTTGTAACCCCTTGGGATGCTTCTCTTTAATTTTCAACTTAGCTTTATCAATAGCATCATACGGGTACCCACGTCGATTTTTGTCGTTTGAATCCACCAACCTAAGTACACACCAAAGGTTACATGACGAACCGAAATCTTGCACCTTCTCCCTTTGTTATCTTATCGACTCCGTCTTTAGCGATATCTCATCTTGATCCAAGGAGCTCTGTATGTATCCATGTACTCGATGCGGTGGAGAGAATGAACCTTTTTAAACTAGCCTTGTACTGTATAGGCTCTCAATGCAATAAAATGGGTGGCGAAATCTTGTGGGACCCGATTACGATCAAATCATGACCATCGGTGTCTTTGCCTCGTTATATGTAAAAGTCGTGGATGGCCATAGATAAATGAGGTGATAAGTTGTCTTGGTTGACGAGGACTTGACATTAGCATCCCTACGATATCTTAACATCGAAGTCGATAGAATGTGCCGCGCGGGGCACCCCGAAATAAGTGGTCGAGCCTCAGTGCTTCTTTCTGCAGCACTTATATGAGGCCTCATTGTACTGCGACAAAAGCTGCAGCGATGTTGGCCTCCCTATCTAAATCCACCGCATTGTTCATCAAGCCGACTAGGTAATCTGCATTCTTCACCTGGCCTCAGGCATCAACCGACTTCAGAAATACGGTGCCCTCAGAACAATACACAAGGAAGTTTATAAGTGACCTCCTTGTGATTCCGGTCCATCCATCGCAGCATTACGGTGCACCCCCTCTCCTTCAGGATGGTTTTGAATCCATCTATCCGTAGGAGGTCAACTCATCGACCTCCTCATCAGCTTTGTTTCATATATATACTTTGATGTCGGGGACTTTCGAACCCGAGCCCGGCCTCACCAATCGCATCAACCATAGTGCGGAAATATGGTGGTGAGTGTGCATGCGGGACACCTACAAATTCAAAAAACAAGATAAGGGAAAAGAAAGGGTTGTTAATAATAGCTAAGCTAA
The DNA here is from genome assembly GCA_036172225.1 of Cryptocoryne crispatula var. balansae. Classification (NCBI taxonomy): domain Eukaryota; kingdom Viridiplantae; phylum Streptophyta; class Magnoliopsida; order Alismatales; family Araceae; genus Cryptocoryne; species Cryptocoryne crispatula. Next base: position 42,012,606 of record CM069918.1, on the reverse strand, counting down.
TAAATAATTCATATCGACAAGCAAATGCTAACTTGAAAACTTCAACGAATCTTTACTGCGTGTAGAAAGAACTTGACCGTATGCTTAAGGGCTTTCTTTGCGCCGATGATGCCTTCACCCCACTTTAAATGCTTGTCTTATTCCCCTCGACCTCTACCACCCTCCCCCATACATCGCACGTGTCTCCTGTCGGCATCGGTCGAACGAATGTGACCTCCGAATTTCGGAGCTCTGAACGGGCCTTGTCCCCGCCCCCGCATCGGATCGTCAGAAGCCGAACCTCCTGCTCCTCGTCTTCGTTCCCTCGTCCTCGCGGGCTGAGCCTACTCTCGCTGACTCTCTCCCCAACTTTGGGCATCTTCCTCGTCGGTGAAGATGGAGAATCAACTTGGACCCTTTCGTGTTTGGCCCTTTCCCTTTCTTGCCCTTTCCGGCCATAAGATCGGCGTCTCTCCGACCTAGCAACTCGTCGTGTAGGTCTTGTCTCGACAATTCTCACCTCCTGCGCGATGCCCTTCCGGTTATATAAGCCCCTCGTCTCCTCCCTCGGCTCTCAGGTACTTTATCGCACTTCTTTACATTGCCACCCGTCCCGGCTATATGTTGCTTGAGCATACACACCTCGTTCATCTCTTTTTGGCACCACTTGCATCGACTCTCTTCTTATCGAATCGAGAGATAGCCGTATTTGCTGCATCCAATGTCACGAAATTGCGGGTCCGGTGCCATGCTCCTCGTCCGAGCATCTTATCTACAACACAAAACCATACCAATATTAGGCCAAGCAATTACCCCCATTGGGGGTGAAATAATCCCCGATGGGGGGATTTTTATCTTTGTGACCCCCCCCCCAGAGGGGGGTATGAAACGGTGCCCCCCTTTGGGGTGGTATTGAACACCCCGAAGGGGTGCTAATCACCCCTTCGGGGGTGCAATTCCACCCCCATTGGGGGTGAAATAATCCCCCGTGGGGGGATTTTATCTGCCCCCCCCGCGCAGGGGGGGGCTGAAACGCGGTCACTTCCCTTCGGGGTGAGTGTTACCAGAAGGGGTGCTAATCACCCCTTCGGGGTGCAATTCCACCCCGTTGGGGTGAAATAATCCCCAAATGGGGGGATTTTATCTTGCAACCCCCCACAGGGGGGGGGCTAGCAAACGGTCACCCCTTCGGGGGTAGTGATGAGCTACCCCGAAGGGGTGCTAATCACCCTTCGGGGTGCAATTCCACCCACGTTGGGGGTGAAATAATCCCCAATGGGGGGATTTTATCTTTGGCCCCCCCCCCGCAGGGGGGGGCTAAAAAACGATCACCCCTTCGGGGGTGAGCGTGGTACCCCGAAGGGGTGCTAATCACCCCTTCGGGGGTGCAATTCCACCCCCGATTGGGGGTGAAATAATCCCCCATGGGGGGATTTTATCCCAGCGACCCCCACTGGGGGGGGCTGTAAACGATCACCCCTTCGGGGTGAGTATTAGCTACCCCGAAGGGGTGCTAATCACCCCTTCGGGGTGCAATTCCACCCCGTTGGGGGTGAAATAATCCCCCCCAATGGGGGGATTTTATCTTTGCGGCCCCACCTAGGGGGGGGTACAGCAAACGATCACCCCCTTCGGGGGTGTTTGACAGTACCCCGAAGGGGTGCTAATCACCCCTTCGGGGTGCAATTCCACCCCGTTGGGGGGTGAAATAATCCCCCCCGATGGGGGATCCCGTCTGCGGCCGGCCGGGGGCCAAGGCCCGGGGGGGGGGGAGGGGAAAGGAGATCGAAAACCACCCCCGCCACCTAGGCAGCACGCGTTTGGGGTGGATCGCCCCTCCCACGAGGTGGATCGCCCCTCCCCCGAGCCTTGATTTTGCTTCGGATCGCCCCTCGGAAAATTTGGATCGCCTGTAGGCGAAGCCACTAGATCTCCAAGGTGCCTTGGGAGGAAGGAGAACAAGCCGAAGGGCAAGTGGGGGGAGAATCGGTCCGGATCGACCCCGAATAGGGGGTGATCGGACTTGAAAACGACCGGATCGATCCGAGGAATCGGTTCGGTCCAAGGGTCTTCCGGTTTTCCGGCGGATCGGTCCGGATCGACCGATTTTGGGATCGATCCGGGTGGATCGGTCCGGGATCGACCGATCCTATCGATTCCGGCCGATCCAGCCGGGACTCCCGGCTGGATCGCTAATTCCGATAGGAATCGGATCGGTAGGTACCGATCCGATCCAAGAATCGGTCGATCCCGATCCGGATCGACCGATTCTGCAATCAGTGCTAGGCGCCGCCTAGGCGGCAAGGCGCCTTTCCAAGGGCGCCTTGCCAGGGCGCCTTGTCTGGGGCCAAAAAGGCGCCCAAGGCGCCAGCCTAGGCGCCCAAGGCGCCCAAGCAAGGCGCCTTGGGTATTTTTACATCATTAAAAAAAGTTTTTGAGGGATTTTTTTCCCTTGATACCCCTCACAAGGGACACTTATTTAATGATAGTTTGAATATATTAATATATTGTATTATCACTTATACTATCATACATATTTAAGATTTATGATTATAAACATATATTATAACAATATTTTACCATCACTTATACTATTGCACATATATAATTTTTATAATCATAAATGAGTTATATACTTAAATTTTATAAATATTTATTTAACTTTCTTCTCTTTCACACACACATCATATTTACTTATGTGCATTGATAAAACACTCAAATTCAATTATAACATAACAAATATATTTATATTTATATTTTTTTTATATATAACAACCTCCCGACTCAGCCTTCCTTTAATACCGCCTTGACCGCCTAGGCGACGCCTAAGCGGCCGCCTTGTCGCCTAAGCGGAATCGGTACCCTTCAACACCTTGGGTGCCTTGTCGCCTTGACGACTATGGAAGTAGGAGAGACAGTTCACAGAATTGGCTGATACTGGGATCAGATTGGCATAATCCAATCTAATTTGGGGGGGGGATCCGATTCAAGATCGGAATTCCCTTGAATCAGCTATAACGTACCGGGAGTGGCCTGAATTGGCCAATTCGGAGCTGATTCCGGTGGAATTGACTGACTCCTGGTTGATTCTGCAAGAATCCACTGCAGGGGGAGGCAGGATGCCGTCCTTGCATCTTCCCCACCCTATTGGGCAGGAAAACATTGTATCGGGTCCATTTGCACCCGAACTGCCCAATTTTCATTTTTTATAGTTCTTTAGATGTTTTTGGTTTTTTTATTTTTAATTTTTAAAAGCACTGATCTGGGCTGGTTCTGGATCTGTTTTCCTTTTGTGGATTGGTGATTTGGCGAATCTGATTCTGTCTGGAATCGGAATCATTATCGGGCCTGTCCGATCTAGGACCCAATTCCAATTCTGCTTTCCATGATGAGAGGATACAAAAAAAAATGGCATTACAACAAGGTGCAGCTCAATTGGGATCTCAAAGCATTAAGGGAAGCATTGGATGTGGAAGAAAAGCAGCATAAATGAGGAGGTTTGTTCTGGGGATCAATTTTTCTATAACCTGATGGCCCCTGCAGTCCTGACCATGGAATGCAATCTCCCGAGAATCTCTCGAGATCTCCCGAGAATCTCTTTTTTTTCACACGTCCGAGAAACGAGATCGCCGAGACGAGAATATCCTTATAATATCTTTGGTACCTTGATCTCCTTTGCCTATTACTATTCCTAACTTGTTAGATGACCTTAAGTTTGATTCATATATTTTCAATTTTATTATGGAATCCATACAAGTATTTATCTAAATATTATTGTTTGATAAAATTTTATAACTAAATATTTTTATGACTAAAGATGTACAATTGACCCAAGATGTCATCAATCTTCTATGTTCTATCCATATTGTTCAAGATGAAGTTTTAGTCTAACATAAGATCTCTTATATGTCTCATGTTAATAATAGTCACCCTTTACGTATTACACTTTTAATTCTTCCATATCTTATTTTGATGTTTATTATGAATTCTCTTGTTCTTTTTAAAGAGATTACATAACATTTTACATCTAAACATGTTCATTGATTGTTATTTTCAAGATCCAATCTCTTTAGATTTTTTCGAGATCTCTTCTATTCAGTATCTATGAGATCAATCTAGATGCAAAATGGCAATTCTTGAGTAAGACATACCCTATATAAATGAAATCCGAGATCTGATCTCCCGAGATTTTTCCGAGAATCTCACGAGATCTCTTCTCTTTCACCCTTCCGAGATGAAGCCGAGATCCGAGATGGCAATCCTTGGTCCTGACCTGTGTTAAGCTTCTAAAGGTATCTGCTGAAGGATGCCATTGTCAGAGTGAACCTTAGCTGATGCTGATCAAAGGGAGTAGCTTGCCTAGACACACAGGAGCACTTCAGAAACATTTGATCCTTGGTCTCTAGCACTGGATCACAATACTTGTGGAGAAAAGTCAGGAATTCAACAGAAGTAACAGAACTGATGAGGTTGCTGGTTGTGAATGCCTTCCCTGTTCTATTTTTTGTACCTTATTTTGTCCAGGTAGAATCATATCATGTAATTTCTCTAACGTTCATCTCTTTTGGTATTAGTTATATGATTGCACGCCCAAGTTCTTTCTCCATTCACAGACAATTTCTAATTTAATGCACTAGCTTAAACATTCTTCTCTCCTCTCAACCTTCTATCGCATTCATGCTCACTTATCAACCTGGGCTAAGTTGGTGAATAGTATGCATAAAAAGGACTTATTGGTTGCCATTGTCTTTTATTTGGGTGCTTAAACTTCGTTAATAGATTTAAAAGGTACTTTTTTTTTACTTTTATCATTAATTGTACCTTCTAAACAAGGTTCCTTGCTATGTTAGGCACTTGCTTATTTTGTTGTAGCCCTTTAATGCTATTTTCTTCAGATTAATTTTATAATACTGAAGACGGTAATAATTTTCCTTCAGGATCATATACATCTTGTCCATCATCAGTTCAATGGCCTAATGATGGGCTTGAGAAAGACCTATACATTCAATCACGAACTGTCACTATTTTGGCGATGGATGGGAGGAGGAGGTGGTTGGAAATACAGAAACTGGTGCGTATCTGAAACTTAAATTTTTTGGTTCACTTTTTGAACTGATTAACTTGTGTTTTTTTTGAAAGTTTTATTTACATTCATGTCCTGGTAGCTGGTAAATAATTTTCCACTTCAAAGTTGATATAAATATATAGTGCTTTATTAATTATGTATTAAACATCTGTATAAAAATAGGCTTTGAAAGAAGATAAAACTAGGTTTTGGCATAGTTGTCAAGGCGAGTGTTTAAATGTTTTTATATGTATATAAATACATGTGTGTATATATACATATATGAAAACATATACATATAATTTGATGTTAATATTATATATATGTATATTTATATATAAACATATATACATAAATACAATGATATTTGTATGTTTTAAATACATGTATGTGTTTATATGTGCATTCATGTAAAAATGTGTTTTTATTTATGTAATTATGTATGTGTGGTATACATTTTTGGGGAAGAGTTAATATTGATAAGCTAAGTGAGAGGGAGAGAAAAGAGGGTTGATAGAGTCCTTTATATTTTTTAAGTATATAATTGTGAGAACCCCATTTTTAGACAAAGAAAAACAATAATGTCAAGTCTGAACTTTTTTAGGAAAATAGGTAGTAGCCTGTAAAAGTAGTAAATAGTCCAGTGATTTTGTAAAAAGGATATAGAACTAAAGTTCGAATTCTGTGAAAATTTATTTTTGACCCCTCTCCATTAGATGAACTGAATATCCGACGTTAATTACATCGAGTTACAGCTTGAAGACTTTTGATTAACCGCCATAGCAATCTATTTGATAGATGTGGTGTACATGCACAAAAAAATAATAAACTCGTAGGCCGTAGCCTTGTGGGTTTGATGAGATGTCAACAAGTTGTTTAATGTTTATTTGAGATTGATTTTATTTAATTCGAGGGTGTGCTGAATTGAATTTTATGTTTTGATTTTTTTGTTGAGTTTGATTTGGTTTGAATTTGATTTATTGGATTTTGTTATGATTAGAACTATGTTGTTTTGATTTGAACTTTGATGAGTGAATTAAATATTTTATGATTTAATTTCACTTGATTGACATGTTGATTGATATATTTTAATTATTTCTTTTTTATGTCGGTATTGAGTGTTTTTGAGATTTTTTGGTTGATTTTATGATTTGATTTTCTTGTTTTGAAGACTGTTTTGGTCTCTTTTACATGTTTTGAATGTTGTTTATTTAGTTTTCTTGGAATTATTTAATTTTCTTAATTAAGGATTTATTTCTATTGAATCAAATGCATTTTAAGTGACTTTTCGAATTGTTAATCATCTGATTTTGGGCATTTTCAGATTTAATGGAATGTATTTTAAATTTGTTTTATTTCGTTTGTTTAGTTCGGCTTTGCATCCCATTCGATCCGTCTGGCTATCTTTTGGTACTTGATGTAACCTCAAAAATCTCTCAAAATTTTAAAGATTTTGGTTTTGGAAAACCATTTTCCTTTTGAATTTGGATTAGGCCTTAGCATTGACTTCTTAGGAAAATAGATGGTGTTCCATGAAAGTACTAACTAGGGTCAAAATTATATGTTGAGGTTGTTAGTTTCTTTGAAATTTTATTTTGACCTCTCCCCGTCGGATGGTGCGAAGATCCGGCGTTAATTACATCGAGATTACTCGAAAACCCTTGATTATCGTCATAGCAATTCATGAAAGTAGAAGACAATGCATCCACAAAATAAACATTCATACAAATACATGAGAAAACACCCCATGAATTTGATGAAAGGCAAGCACTTAGTTTTGAATTTGATTTGAATTTGATTTGGTTCGATTGATTTGAGTTGAATTTGTTTAAGTTTAGTTTGAGTTGAATTTAATTGGTTGAATTTGATTTGTTAATTGCTTTTGGTTTGAATTGAAGTTAGATCTGTTCATTTTAATTGAATTAATTTATTTGAGTTGCTTATTAATTTAAGTTTGATTCAATTTGGATTTGTTTGTTGATTTTAAACTTGGTTTGAGTTTGAGACATCTTGTTTATGGGTTGATTTAATTTCAGTTTGTTTTAGATTTGTTTAGTTAAAGTTAATTTGTTTTGAGGTTTGATTTAAGAAATTGATTTGGATTGAGTGAAATTAATTTAAATTTTTTCAAGTCAGATTTGGCTTGAAATGAAGTTTGTCTGGTTTAGTTTGTTTGATTGAAATTAACTTGAGTTTAATTTAAGTGTTGGATCTGAATTGAATTTTGATTGGTGTTTCCGAATTTTCTTTGAAATTTTCAGATTTTTTCAGATTTGCCTGGCTGTGATTAATTTATTTTAAGTTCTGATTGGAATTGAGTTTCAAACATACTGTTTGGATTAAATTCGATTTAATCAGGATTTGGTTAGGATAAATTTAATCAACTCCAGATTTGTGACTTTTATCTGTTCAAGTTCCATTATTAAGAAATTGGATTTGGAAAGTTTGGCTTGTTTACAGATTTGGTTCGCTTATGAATTTGTGATTTGCTTGAAATTGTTTGATTTAAGCATTATGTGAAGACTTAGATTTCAGATTCTGGGGTTTACAGGTTTCTGGGGGTTTACAGTTTGCTTGGATTCCAGATTTTGGAGTTCGGATTTCTGCACCTTTTTTTAAAGACTTTCAGATTTCAGATTTTTGAATTAGAAATTGCAGATTTTAAGTTTATGTTTCAAATGAGTTAATTGCAGTTATTCGAATTTGGAATGGCCAGGATCGGCCCCTGCCCCAGAATTCTGCACGTTCTCAGAGTTCTTGTTTTCAATGTGAAGTTCAGATTTTGAATCTTTGAAATGCAGATTTCAGATTCTGAACCTCCAGATTCCAGACTTCTATTTATTTCAGATCCACGGCTCTACCTGAATTTCATATTTTTCAGACTTTGTTTTATGTCAATTTTGTTGTCTTGCCTTCCAAAATATATCAAGTGATTGTTCTCTCCTTGTAGCGTCAACTTGTGTACCGAACATGAACTCTTCATTTGTTCTCTTAATATGAGACATGATTACAATTTGACCGGCAATCCGGTCCCTTGAGTCCTTGTTGAACTTGTCAATTCATGGGCGGCATGTACCCGGTCTTGATAGACTTATGGGCATCCCCCACTGTTTTGATGATTCCATTAGCATATAATTGGCTTAGCGGCATGTTGACCATGCACGGCCTCATATAGCTAAAAAAATGGTAAGACATTGGGGTCTTTTATAGACCTTTGTATGTCTACCTTAAGGACGTAGGGGCGGATGGTTAGTCGACCCCCCAACTAGTCCGAATTTTGAATTCTTTTAAGTTAAGCCGAGACGTAGGGGCGGATGGTTAGTCGACCCCCCAACTAGTCCGGTTTGTTGAATTAAATGTATATTTTTATTTATTTTCACTTGATTGTTTATTTTTTTTTTTTGTTGAAGGCTCTGTCTGGGCGCTGCTCAGCCGAGGAGAAGAGTCTGGTCCACTATTTAGACCGAAGGGAGTTCGGTCCATTGTTCCTCTTGGACCGGCTGCTGTTTGAGCCGGACCGGCTACTGTGCATCCTGCGAGGGCTGGCCGGCTTCGCCCGGTCGGCCTCTTTTTCCTTTTTTTTTAACAACCGATCCTTCGGTGGACTACCTCTTTTCCACGCTGGCCTAAAGTCGGGAGGCATTATTTACCCCCCGCTATAGTGTCTTCCCGGCGGCCTCCGGCTCCCGACGGCAGCGCGGCGCCATTTCCAGCAACTTCCGGCCTCGTTCGACAGCAACGGCACCGGCAAAGGAAGAAGGAGGGGCCGTCGGCCCTAGGGGAGGGGGAAGAAAGCTTCTCCGGTGACGATGGCAGTGGCTTATGGCCTTGACGGTGGCCGCAGTGGCTTACGGAAGCTGGCGAAGACCCGGCGGTTCCGGCGGAGGAGGAAGAAGGCTTCGACGGTCCCGCTCACCTCAATGGACAATCCCAACTCCTCCGGCACTTCTAGCAAGAAGAAAGGGGCCTCCTATTGGCTTAGACGGCTCTAGCGGAAGAACAACGAGCTCCGGCGACGCTAGCCGCTTCGGCAAAACAGGGACGGCAATGGCAGGTGATGCTCTCTCCTCCCTCTCTGTCGCCTCGACCTGTCTCTCTGGTCTTCTCTCTGTCTCGCCGCTCTCTCTTCTTGGGGCTCCGCAGCGACGGACTCCCTCCTCCTTATAGGCTCCCCGCTGCGCAGTTCAGGAAAGGACTAGGTGGCTTACGGAAGCAGGTTGGAATTTGAGTCCGACTAGGGGTCGAACTCTCTAAGCTTTATCGGAATCCCTCTGTGGATTCCCCTCCTTGCCATACTTTTGAACCAAAAAAAAATTCTGAAACCCAAAAAGGGTCAAACACGTGCGCGTGTTAATCAAAAAATATAGACCGGTTTCGTTGAAACCAAATCTAGAAAGAAATAAATCCTGATTGGATAAACAACACTTTCTTAGCACCATCGACGTCATGAAACAACACCGACGTCGTCGAAATCAGGTCCGAACGGCCCCTTGTTCGCCATACATGAAAGGAACAAGGCTGAGGGCCTTTCACCTCTGTCGACATCGCGAAACGTCGAAGTTACAGCCGAAACCAGGTCCAAAAGCGTCAATGCGCGGAGGAAGGATACATGGCATATTCGCCCCCGTCGACGTCGCTGCAAAAAAAAATCGGATCTAAAAACTCTGATGCGTAGAAGACGGTCTGAGGCATGTTCGCCTCCGTCGACGCCGCGAAACAACGTCGACATCACTACCGAAATCGGATTTGAAAACGCTGATGCGTAAAAAGATGGACCGAGGCACATTCACCTCCGTCGACGCCGCGAAACGACGTCGACGTCGTTGCCGAAATCGGATGTGAAAACGCTGATGCGTAGAAGACGGTCCAAGGCGTGTTCGCCCCCGTCGACGTCGCGAAACGAAGTCGACGTCGCTGCAAAAATCGGATCTAAAAAACGCTGATGCGTAGAAGACGGTCCGAGGCGTGTTTGCCCCCGTCGACGTCGCTGCAAAAATCAGATCTAAAAAACGCTGATGCGTAGAAGATGGTTCGAGGCGTGTTCGCCCGCGTCGACTTCGCGAAACGACGTCGACGTCGCTGCAAAAATCGGATCTAAAAACGCTGATGCGTAGAAGACGGTCCGAGGCGTGTTCGCCCCCGTCGACGTCGCAAAACGACGTCGACGTCGCTGCTGAAACCGGATCTGAAAGCGCTGATGCGTAAAGGACAGTCCGAGACATGTTTACGTCCGTCAACGTCGCGAAACGACGTCGACGTCGCTGTCAAAATAAAGCAAAAAAAAAAAACCTATGTGCCAGAAGAAGCCGGTCGTTCCCCGTCGCCGTCGGACTCCAATCGGCGTAATCAACTTCCCCTTTTGCCGCTGTCTCCACAAGGGAGAGCCGCTGGGGAAGCCCTCGCCAATGGAGATAGAAAAGAAAGAGACGGAGGAAGCACCGCCGCCGCTGCGTCGTTGACCCGCACCTCCAATGTCCTCCAATCACACAAGAAGACACCGCAGAAGTCCTCGCGATCCGTTGCTGCCGCCCAAATCACCGAGAGGAAGAAGGTTCGCCACCAGCCGCTTCGTGCGCGGTTCAGCCGCGCGGGAGAGAAGGCGCATGGGAGAGACGTCGCGGAGAGAGGAGCCCAACAGAATCTCGGGTGAACAGTATCTCGGGTGCACTGTTCACCCGAGGTCAAATCCCGGTCAAACTGTTCTCGGGTGAACAGTGAAGAAGGAAAAAGAAAAAGAAAAAACAGGCCGTGCGGCGAACGTGCGCGCGTGGGTGCGCGCGCGACCGCCCGCCCTTCCCCGGTCAACCGGGCTCCCCCCGGTCAAACCGGGGGGGGGATTTTGAAAAAAACAGAAAACAAAAAAAACCGCCCGCACGCAGCGGCCGCGGCCGCTGCGCGTGACCAAGTCAAAGCGGTCAAAAAAAAAATTGAATGCCACGCTGGCGGCCAGCGTCTCGCCAGCGTGCGCGCATGCACCACCCTCGGTCAAACCAGGGGTAATTTTGGTGAAACAGACCCAAAAATCAAAAAAAAAAAGAAAAAAATTGGGAGACTCGATCAACCAGTCTCCCGCCACGATCTCCATGTCCAGGGAGTGGCCCCACTCCTTGGATCCGGTCACCCCAAGGTGACTTTACCACCAGGTTTGACTTCCGGTCAAACAGAAGCATAAAAAGGGAGAAATGGAGGTTAAGCTCACCCCGAATCGGGTCACCCCCCACTATTGCGAAAATGGGCTTAGTGGGGTGGTTTTTTGTGACCAATATACCCCTCCAAAATCTTCTATAAATACCCCCACATGGCCATACATGGGAAGAGGTTGGAGAGTGTTGGAAAGAGATTATATTGGTGAGAAAAGAAGATTTTAGAGAGAGAAGCTCTGATCTTCCAAGTGAGTCTCAATTTCTCCAAAAGGAAGGAAGGGTTTTGCCCAACTTTCAAAGAAAATTCCAACCGCCTCGAATCGGCTTTTGGCCATTTGAGAAGGGAGTAAGGGTTTTGCCCGACCTCTAAAGTCCAATCGATCCCGATCCTATCTCGTTTCGCGAGAGTGATCGAGTAGCCCGCATTTAAAAAATGCGAATTTAAACTACTCGGGATCAAATAGAAAACCCAGGTCGGTCAAACCGAAATGCCGGTCAAACCGAACGGGAATTCAAATAGAAAACCCAAGTCGGTCAAACCAAAATGCCGGCCAAACCGAACGGGAATTCAAATAGAAAACCCAGATCGGTCAAATCGAAATGCCGGTCAAACCGAACGGGAATTCAAATGGAAAACCCAAGTCGGTCAAATCGAAATGCCGGTGAAACCGAACGGGTATTCTAAATGAAAACCCAAGTCGGTTAAACCGAAATGCCGGTCAAACCGAACGGGAATTCAAATGGAAAACCGAAGTCGGTCAAACCGAAATGCCGGTGAAACCGAACGGGTATTCTAAATGAAAACCCAAGTCGGTTAAGCCGAAATGCCGGTCGAACCGAATGGAAATTCTAAATGAAAACCCAAATCGGTCAAACCGAACAAGAATTCTAAATGAAAACTCAGATCGGTAAAACCGTAATGCTGGTCAAACAGAACACAAGTTATGACATGTATTGGGAAGAAAGGCTTGAATGCCCTCTCATTTGTTGTACTTCCATGTACTTTGATCGACATGAAATGAAATTCAAGTTCGATTGATGTGTTATGTTACTCCAAAAGTGACATCAAATCCCCATGGATTCCAAAAGATGGAATAAACTAAATAAATCATTTAAATAATTTCCAAACTTAATCAAATAATTAAATTTGATTAAATCAAATCAAATAATTAAATCTGATTAAATCAAATAAAATAAGTAAATCTGATTAAATCAAATCAAATAAATACTTATTTATTGACCAAAATGCCATCATAATAAAATCAAATTCATGACATAAAATCATACATAAAAAATGGCTACAAAACATGTTAAGTTTGAATCCGACTTAACTATGAAAAATTAAATCAACCTAAATAGATAATGCTACTTAATTAAATAAGTATGCATAACAAAATTCAAATCAAATAAATGATCAAAACATTAATAAAATGTTAACATAATCCAACCAAAATTATGTCATTAAATAATGCATAAAACATGTCAACCAATGACTACAAAAATAAGTTATGTTGGATTAAAATCAACCATAAAAAAATTAGAGTGATCAATATTATTAAGAACAAATCTTAATAATAATAATAAATTCACTCAAATCAAGCAAAAAATGCTAACAAATACAATAAAAAAATAGAAATTAATTCCTACAAACAAATAAAAAAAAGAGATCAACTCAAAATCGTCTAAGTCAAAATGACCAAAGAGATAAACAAAATAAATCTTAAATCACATAGAAGAAGAAAATGAATGAACCCAAACTTAAAAGTTTGAATTAAGTTCAACTAAATTCTATCTCATAAGGCCATGAGGATATGTGTTCCAGCTTTGTGTTTATGTGGATGAATGACTTCCGTTCAATATGTTGCTGTGACGGTCAATCAAGGGTGTTCTAGTGTTCGCTCGATTTAATTAACACCGGAATATCGCAAGTCCGGTGGAGAGAGGTCAAAATTTATTTTTCAAAGAACTCAGATAACCACATAAATTAAATTGTGGTTCAGATCATCTAAGTGGTGGGTGATACCCATATCGACACTTAGCAAATCTGTGGAACCATCGGTGTTCCTATAAAATGATACCACATCAAATTAGCTAATACTCCTATGAATACCACATATTTTCATAGTAATCAATGCTAGCCCAAAGCAAAAAAGGATTTTCTAAAAAAGGGAATTCTGACGACGAGAGGGAAAATTCGAGGTTCCAACACATATGTGGCCTTCTCCTGCCGGGAACATACTCCAGCTCTGAAAGGGACTCGAACAGCCGCCGTGACATCCGGAATGGCCTCCGGAAGGATTCCGAATGGCTGGCGTACGTTCCGGAAAGGCTTTGAGCGGTTGGTTGCCATGCGATTCCGGCTAGGAATCCTGGCTCGAACATAATTTCCTCAATCGACCTGGCCTTTCCTTAGTTGCTGTAGACTTCCCATTTTTTCTTATTTCATGCCCATTTCTGACCACCGACCCCTTCAAACAGGTCTTCTATCATGCCAACTCCACCTCCACAAACTTATTACAGCATTGCTATTTTCTCAACCTGGTTATGTCGGTCCTATCAAATATTTTTTTTAATTGGCCTCATTTTTTTCTTCCAAAAATTTAGGTGTCAACAGTACTTAAACTCAATTATTCACATCGATGCTTGAATGTTCTTTATTGAATAGCACGTTGTCATGTAATACTTCAACTCGGTTTTATGAAATGAAATCTGAACGTGGTGTTTTTCCTTTTACCGAGGCAATTTTTTTCATAAGATTGAGGGAAAAATTCGACATTACGGCAGCATGACCGACTCATCCTTAGTTAAATGAAATTTACTTCAAATATGGCTAAGTCTGTACTAGTAGCTTGTCACATCGGGGGGAAGTTCCATCTATAGTAGGAGCTTGTCCTATGCTTACGCCCAAGATCGATGTACCGGGGCATACTTGGAGTAGCCGTCCAATTGTGGAGCGCCCGAGTAATAGATTAACTTTTTAATTTATTTTATTTCGTGTTCCGAATTTAATTAAAGTTTATTTTTTTGTTCAAGGCCCATTGGGTTGGTTTGTGTTCTCTCGGCCTAGTTGGCTGACTTCATGTCTTAATGGACCCGATGGACCCAACTTCAAGCTCCTTGGGCTTGGATCACCTGTTTGATGCCTCAAATCTTCATTCAAGCTTTTGTTTGGGCCGAGAATGAAGACCCACCCCAGTAGTCTCTCAACCCGTCGTACACAATCCAAGAGGCTTGGATGTTGTCTCTCATCTTAAGCCCTTAAGAGGATTGTTTTCAGGTAAATCTTGGCTTCTGTTTAGGGATTGTTTAGGGCCGGGAACATCATATTTTTTGGGCCGAAGAAGGGTTGGAAACAGGTCAGTTAGGCTTGTTACGGGACTGTTTTGGGGGTCCTTGCAGATGGCAGCTTTTTGGACTGAGAATGTTCTTGGGTGCTGAACTTGAGTCTGTTTGGGGATTGTTTTGGGGGACTGTTTGCGCCGAAATGAAGGGTGGGGGGACTGATTGCACCGAGAATGAAGGCCCCAAAGCAAATTAGTCTCTTAGCCCATCGTACGGATTATAAGAGACTCGAATGTCGACCTTCATCTTAAGCCCATGGGAGGACCAATTGGCCTTGGAGAGTGGGCCGCGAAGGGGCTGCTGTAGGGGCCAGTAGAAGGGGCTGACCAGGCCTGATTTAAGGGGCACTGCAGTGACTGTTTAGGGGTCTGCAGATGGCTGTTTGAGAGGGCTGCAAAAGGGCTGCTTTGTAGTGGTCTGATCGGACATTGGGTGAAGACTGAACGAGGACTTTGAGTAACTGGTATGAGGGCAGTTTGGGGGACTGTTTGGGCCGGTGTATGGATGATCTGATCGGTGTGATCAGATAAGGCTGATAGGAACTTAGACTGGGCCTATGCATAGGTGTTTAGCAGGTAGGTTCTAAGGGGATGAGAAGTGGCTGAAATAGGGGCAGACCAAGGGGCTGTGTAGGGGAGCCTCGGCAGTAGGTTTTGGCCATGGAGACAGGGTGCGCAGGGCCTGTTATTTGGGGCTGTTGGTGATCTGATTGAGGGTTGGCAGTAGGCCAAATAAAAAAAAAATTGCAGGGGCCATGTATAAGGGCTGTGTGCAGTTGGTTTTTGAGGGCTGTAACCAGACCTGTTTAATGGGAGCTAGCAATGACTTAAGGGGCTGTAAGGGTTCTGGAACAGGGGTGTTAAAGGGGTGCTGACATGGCCGATGAAGGGTCTGTGGATGGTGTTAAGGGGAGGACTGAAGGAGAAAGAAAAAAAAATGGGGCAGGTTCTGTCTTGAAGGGGCCATGAGAGGCTAAGGGGAGACCAATGGAGGGAGAAGGGATGAGGGAGAGGGGCTGCGGTCAGAAGAATGAGGGAGAAGAGAGAAGGAAGGGAAGGGGAAAGGTAGGGGTAAGTGCCTTTCTTCTTTTTCTTCAGTTGGCATTGGTGGCTGCAGGACACCCTGCTTTTCTCCTGTTCTTCTTCTTTTGGCGTTGGTGGCGGCAGGGACTGGATCTCTCTCTCTCTCTCTCTCTCTCTCTCTCTCTTCCTCTTTTGTTGGCGGATGCAACAGAATGTGTTATTTCTCTCATCTTTTTTTTATATATATGAGAGGGGAGCAGGATGCCGGATCTCTCTCTCTCTCTCTCTCTCTCTCCCTCTTTTGTTGGCGGATGCAGCAGAATGTGTTATTTCTCTCATCTTTTTTTTTATATATATGAGAGGGGAGCAGGATGCCGCAGGATTGGGAGAGAGAAAAATGTGCACACTTAGGATCTGCTGGCCATGGCTGTGAGACCAGGGGGGGGGGGGGGGGGGGGGAGAAGATCACGCTGGCCCATCCTTTTTTATTAAATTCCATCGATGCAAGATAATGCTCCCTGATTTCTCTCCTTGATTTTAGGTAACGAATCTGGAGAAGACTTCATTTTGAAGTAATCGGCCGACTGCTGGAATTAGGTCAGATTTTTGACATAATCTTCATTAAGGTGGTTGCCGATCCAATGGTCTTCCGCCTTGAATTATTTGTATTTGTCAAATATGACCGGATAATATTCAGATCATGCTCCGATGGCCATGGATCGCATGTTCCATCAAATTTATGGCTAAGAGCTTCCACTTTGTATTGAGATTTTGAATTCGGTGATTTTCTCGATTAGTACAATCTTAATTTTCGACAATTGATAAAATTACATATAAAATGTAATTAAATAAAAATGTAGCTCAACTATGATCTTCTAACATAAATAAACTTGTTTGGGGGACTGTTTGGACTATTTTGCCCCTAAGAGGATTATGGTAAGAGTCCTATCCAAATTTGATTTTTTGTCCATAACTTCCCGAATATGAGTCAGATTTTCGATTTGTCTTTGGCATTGTTCGTTGATTGACTTTAAGTCAGTCGAACATTATGGTGTTGCCACTTTTTTATTATGCCACCTCTAAGCTGTTCTGGCCTAAGAGGGGTAAAATGGTCATTTGCCACTCGAAGTCAGTTTCTGACATTCAGAGCACTATTGTGAATGTTTTGACTGGTAAGGTCTCGTGGACTGACTAATTTGTTCTTTTAGATCCATTAAACTTTGATAAAGTTGTTCGAAAGTTGGCTTTCAATGTTTTGCTTATAACTAACCGAATATGAGTTGGATTTCTAATCCAACTTTGGTGTTCTTCAAATTTGAGTTAGGCAGACCTGATGATGGTGTCAATCTGTTATTGGGCCGACGTTTGGTTGTTTGGGCCTAATAAGGGCAAAACAGTCAATTTACTACTTGGAGCCAATTTTTGACATTTAGGGTACTGTTGCAAAAGTCTTGATTGGTACTATCTTGTGGGCCCACTCATTTGGTCCTTTGGCCCCATTACGCCCCAATAAAGCTATTCAGAAGTCCATTTTGACTATTTTTATCGTAACTTGCCGGATATGAGTCGGATTTCCGATCTGATTTTGGCATTGCTTGAGTTGGAGCTGGGCAGATCCGAAGTTGGGGCCGATCTATTATTGGGTTGGTCCTCGGTTACCAAGTCCAATTAGGGCAAAAATGTCATTTTGTCATCCAGAATTAGTTTCTGATATTCATGGCATCATTGCTAAGCTCTCTACTAGAATTGCCCTGTGGGCGCCATTTTTTTGTCTTTTGGGCCAAATAAGCCTTTATAAGGGCTGTCCGAAAACTCACTTTGACTGTGTTGACCATAACTTGCTGAATACAACTCGGATTTTAGATCCTACTCTAGTGTTCTTCAAGTGGACCCAGTGTTGGAGCTGATTTGTTATTGGGCTGGCCCTTGGTTGCCTGGGCCCAATAAGGGCATAAACGACATTTTGTTATTCAGAATCAGTTTCTGACATTTTGGGCACTATTATGTGCTTTCTAATGGAGCTTACTTGTGGACTTATTTATTTTATCTTTTAGGCTGAACAAGTCTTTATAAAGACTATCCGAAAGCTCACTTTGTCTGTTTTGATCATAACTTTTCGAATACGAGTTGGATCTCTGATTTGACTGTAGTGTTCCTCAAGTTTGAATTAGATGGATTCGGTGTTGGTGCCAATCTGTTATTGGGTTGATTTTTGGTCAACTGGGCGCAATAAGGCTTGTTGAGCCCATCCGGTCCATTGGACCCGAATATGGTGCAAAGTGGATCCATCTTATTAAATTAGTTTTTTTATTTTGCGTTTTCCAAAACTTTTCTAATCTGGGTGTATCAGAATTTTTGTGCACCAACAATAACATATATTTATAGTTAAAAATCTTAAATATGTATAATAATATAAGTGATGATGAAATATGTTAATATGTTTACACTATCACTGAATGGATGCCTATGAATCATGGATTCATGGTTAGGTCATTGGGGGTCACAAGGGCATTACCCCTTGTGGGGGATATTTAGAGGGCAATGTCCCTGGAAGAATTTTGTTTTTTTGTTTAACCATGTAGAGTGGTTAGGGGCACCTAACCAGGCACCTTGAGTGCCAAGACGAGGTGGGGCACGTTGCCTTGGGTGCTTTTTTGGCTCCCAGAAAGGCCCTGGCTAGGCGACCCTACAATGCCTAGGCATGCGCCCTGACATCTATAGGTGTTATGTAGTGACCACTAAAATTACTATCTACTTATACATACCAGATTAAAACGGAAAGGGTTTTCTTTTTCCTTTTATGCTCTAAAGAACTTCATTATGTCCTCATGCTATAGAGATCTTTGCATACTTCCTCCAGAACATAGTGAATTGAAAGTTTTTTTTACTTTTTTTTTAAAATTTTATTCAGTGCAATTTTTGATTCCATGACTGTTTAGTATTTTATACTACAACCTAATGCTCTACTAATATTTGTGTTTTGATTTATATTAGTCTCATCAACTAAAAGACCTTTTGCCTACCAAGGGCTTCCTTGTCCCTTTAGATCCCTCTTTACATGTCTCTACCATATTTTTTTACCACTTGTACCTTAGATGCTACCCTTTTCTCTAAAATTAAGTATTTTTGGTGTTCCATTCTTTATTTACTCTTTGCCAAGGTTTCCTGTTTCATCTACACGGCTTCCATCTACATCTGACGTTGATGTATTCTATGGCACACAGTATATCTGTACACGATTCTTTTTGCATGCCTTGCTATCTTTCTCTTTCTCCACTTATGTTTCACTTTTGCTTGTTAAATAATTTATTGATCTCTGTCAATGCACTATTTGACAGCTTAAGGGAATTCACCCTTCTGTGAGCTGGCCAGAGTAAGAGATATTTGCTCCTTATGCAATTCACTTTTATAAGTTTTAATTTTATGAAGATATGCTTTTACCCTTGATTTTGTTATATTTGTTGTGCTGCATGCTATTTTCATGCTTTCAAAATTCTATGTAGATTTTTTTGTTACCTTTGTTCCAGATACCTACAAAAGCCCACATATGGTCTTCAACTTTCCATGTTTAGTTGCTAGAGACTCTTATGTTTTTTATTTTAGTTTATTTTTCTTTAGACTCTGTGAATCTTTTTTCTTTACTCATTAGTATATGTTCATGTTTAGGGATCAAATGGTAAAGATCACTTTATACTTGTGACCAATCTTGCTCCATGTACTGGCATTAGGCTTCATCTCTGGCCAGAGAACAACAGATCACAAAGTGAAGGACCCATGACTGTCGAAGTGACATCGAAGATGGTTCACATACCATCAGGACCTGCTCCAAGACAGGTATGCTTCTCTTTGTATTTTTTTCAGAGATTTTTTCTCTACAGAATTTTTTGTTCTTGTTGTTCTGTTGGCTTGACGTCTTAATGCTTATTAATATTATATTTGTACAAAGAAAACAGTGTCTTTGAGAGAGTCTTATTATCAGTAACTCAGATGGTTAAAATTTGACAGATAGAGCCTGGTAGCCAGACCGAACAGCCACCACCATCAGCTGTTATTCAGTTGAATCCTGAGGATATGCATGGCTTCCATTACTTGACTGTTTCAGTTGCACCACGCCCGGTACTAACCTCATTGTCATCTAGAATTTTGTTTTTTAAATGATCTGGAATGGCTATGTACTGTAGCATCTTGTTGTGTTGTGAAGTATGTTCATTTGTTTGTTTCAGTGTTTTGAAGTCTCTTATGTTCTAATATTTATAGTAATTTCTAGATGTTTTAAAGTTTTAAGCTGGATATTGGTACCATTTTTTTATACTAGAAAAGAGTACAACATGTTGGATCAGGTCTGATCAGGCCCTGGCCTTGGGATCTACTGATCTTGGCAGTCTCAAGCAAAGATTGCCATCTCGGATCTCGGTTTCATCTCGGAAGGATGAAAGAGGAGAGATCGCATGAGATTCTTGGAGAGATCTTGAGAGATTAGATCTCAGATTTCATTTATGTAGGGTATACCTTACCTAATGATTGCCTTCTCATATCTATATTTTATCTTATAGAGATTCAAAAGAATAGATCTCGAAAAAATCTCGAGAGATTGGATCTCATAAATATCAATCAATGTGCATATTTAAGTGTAAAATGTCATGTTATCTCTTCAAAAAAGATAAGGGAACTCATTTTAAACATCAAAATAAATTGAGAGCATTAAAAGCTTAGTACAAAGAGGATGAACTATTGTTAACAGAAGACATACAAGAAATTTTATGTTAGACCAGGGTTTCATCTTGAATAATATGGATAGGTGATTGGTGATATTTTGGGTCAATTGTACATAAATAGTCATAAAAATATTAAGTTATAAAATTTTATCAACCAATATTGTCTAGATGAATATTTGGATGAATTTCATAATAAAACTGGCAATACATGAAACAAACTTAACAAGGCCATCTAACAAGTTAGGAATAGTAATAGGTAGAGTATATCAGGGTACAAAATGTACTATATAGATATTCTCGTTTCGGTGATCTCGTTTCTTGGACACTTAGAGAGAGAGATTCTCGGGAAATTACATTCCATGATGTCAGGTCTACCAAGCTTGATCAGCCAGATTGGCTGATTGAGACCATGCATCAACAACAGCTGTTCCTAACTTGTATCTGCCATTATGCAAACCATGTTCTACTGGTATCATTCATAACCTTGCACAATGGTCATCGGGCAATTAGCACTCCAATCAGCAACCCAATAAGAGGAGAGATAAAGCATTAAGCTCTCGAGATATGATGACACAAGCACATGATCTTGGGAACAAAATGGAAAAGGCATCTGCCAACTATTTTGTTTCTTCATGAAAGTTCCACTTATTTCTCTTCGTTCACATTGATTTCACAAGGATCTATTTCACAAGGATCTTAAACCGTGCACCACATGATCCACCAAACTGCTTTTTCCTCCTTTCTGATGTTGCTACTTTCCCCAGGATGCATCTGGCTATACATCCACTTTATTCCCCTGTGCTGAAGTCTAAATACAATAAATGCTCTCCAATGTTTGGCGCAAGAACATTAATGTTTAGGACCCATGCTTGAGTCCGGTTCAACCCAGCACTTGGGTATTATCATTGCTTGCATAAAAGCTCTCTTTAAGGAACTGGATTTGATTCAAAAGCATCCATAAATTTTCAGGATTATTAAATAATTTTTTATCCTCAGGAATTCTATATATACTTAAAATTTGTAGATGTGTCGATGCTATTTATTGCTGAAATTTTGGGTTCTTAAATTGCTAGGTGCCTGATGCATGTCATTGGGTGAGGAATACGATGTTGAACCAGAAGTACGAAATCTGGGTTAACTGTCCAAGATATGGATAGCTTGGAGGTCATCTCTCATTACTTGGAGCTCTCTGCTTATTGAGCTGCAGCCCTTTTTGTTCGCTGGCCAAATGGATGATGTTCTGTCTAATGGTAAGATGGATGCACCATGATGTTGCCCTATGGCATGATGGATCATTGAGATGCAGCACCAAGTGGAATGCAGCTGCTGCTTGTATCTGGGCCATACGTGGCATCACCCAGTCCAACACAGATGCCCTCGGTTGAATGTTGGGTAAGCCTGAAGTTGTTGATGGCGTAGAGGAGGGAGGAGACATTAATTGGATGGTGTGGACAGAGTCCTTTAAAATGTTAATGTTCAGGAGGTTGATGTGGATGAGGCTGTGGACACAGTGGAGGATGGTGTGGCATGTTGTGGTTAGTGGAACAAGAGGACAGGGAAGAGGAGAATAGGGAAGACAAGTGGGATAGGGACTGGCTGCAGAGAGGGGAAGTTGGTGGAACTGGATGGAAATACTTGAGCTGGAAAGGAAGGAAGGATTTCTGTGTTGGGGTCAGACCCTAGATTGGCAATTCAGCCTTTCCTGGCCCAATTCAGCTATGACTCCATCTGACTCGGTCTGAATCTGGCCTGAATCAACTGATCATGCCATAGCAAGCTGATCCAGGCACAGAATGAGCCGATCCTTGCCGATCTTAACCAGGTCAAGCATGTTCAATAGGATCGACTGATTTCATTATAGAATCATCTAATCCTGGCTGATTCAGGCCTATCCAGCAAGATCTTGGCCAATCAAGAGTGAAATTTAAACTGGGATCAGCCTTACCCTTTGGGATCAGATCCACTGGTGACAATCTTGCAAACCATGTGGAAAGGAGCAGAAAGAGCTGGGAGGTGCCATGGAGCATTGGCAGAGATGAAGGAGAAAGGCCTATCCAGAAAGAAGGCGTATCCAGTCGGGTATCTGTGACCCAAACATGGCTATTGGCTTCTGGAAAAGGGTCATTTGAACATCTGCTTTCTGCATATTAATTCATCTAGTCCAATATTTGAGTTAGACTAATTAGTCCCAGTCCTAATAGGATTAGGACTGGTGGTGCAGGCAGACTTGAGTTTTAGTGGTTCTTGGATTTGATTTTGATTCAACCACACACACTCAACTCTCTTATAAGCCTCATCAACTTGTCCTCTAATGCTAATTATGCAATCTGCTCCCGATTTCCCTTTACATCATCCAATCCTACTCCTAGTAGGATTAGGAGGGGCCGCCACAAGGAGCATTGTGTTTGACCATGATTTGAGTTTGACTTTGGTTCAAACTTATATTCAAATTCTTCTATATTGCAGATGGACCTGTCATTTTAACCTCCTTGCGCAGAGCATCCTTCTACCGGCCTGTTTTTACTTATCTTCCTTGCTGCTTTGGTCCGATTTGCTGGATTATCTCCAGTAGGTTGTCAATTTTCTTTTCTTCTTTATCCTGTCATCTTCAAATGTAATGATGGCTCTGAAACTCTGACTTTGGGTGCTTGGTTGCCAAGCAGAGTTGACGGATCCTGCAGATACCAGGTTGGCTGTGCTTGGCTCTATTGGGTCCACCTATTGGGGCTGCAGAAAGGCCCCTTCTCTGATTGCTTTTGGCATAGGAAGTTTCTCCAAAGCCTACCAGGCTTTGCTTCTGACTGCCAAGTAACTGTCTGCAAGGTTTCCTTTTTTGATAGCATACTTCTCCGGTCACTGGTGCTAGCTCTGGTTACCAATTCTTCATCTGTCAGGCCTGCTCCTTAGAGAAGACTACTATTTCTGCTATAGCCTGCTGACCGGACATCCTCAGACCAATGATTACCATCTTGGATCTCGGCTTCGTCTCTGGGGGGGGGGGGTAAGAGAAGAGATCTCAGAGATCGAATCTCGGATTCTTGGATCAAAATGTATATATGTATGAAACATAATATAATATCTTATAAAAATAGGAATATATCAATGAATTTACATGAAAAAATATAACACATTTTGTACATCAATTGTGTGAATGAACAATTACAAAGCACTTTCAATACCAAAAAGATGATTTTTGTGCTTCTAAAAGATTTAAACTTGTACATAATCTTATTTAAAGACTAATATGGCATTAAACTTATAACACATTTTTATGTGATAGTATAAGTGATAGTAAAATATATTAAATGTGTTTACACTATCATAAACGGGGTGCAGAGTAGTCGTGGATCGACCTGCGCAATCAGGTCGCGGGGGTCAAGGGGGCAGCGCCCGTTGTGGGGGGCGGGGGGGTATTAGGGGGGCAAAGTCCTGAAGAAATTTTTTTATGGACCAATCTACATGGGGCGAGATATCGGCGATCTCGTATCTTGGCCCCTTGGCGAGACCGAGATTCTCGCAAGATCTCAACGAGATGGCATTCCATGCCTCGGACCTGAAAGGGCTTGGGCCCTTTGTGTTCTGTCTATCGAGGAAGGCAAGAGAATCCCTCCTGCTATCCTTCTTCTATTGGGAACTGCAAGTATGCCATCCCTTCTCAATTGGACAATTTTAAATGTCTTCGCAGTCTTGGGCCATGGCAGGGCTTGAATCCCTCGTTTACTTCTGTTTCAGTTATTGGTAGACATGGCTCTGAGCATCTGTTCCCTCCTCTCTCTCTTTTTTCACACTTTGACCAAGTATATGCCTGTGTGCACATCCACCTCCCACTGCATGTGTATCCTGTTTTATCTCTCTTTTATTGTTATTGTTATATTTTGCTTCTCAACTCCACTTAATATCATGTGTACCAGGCAGGAACAAGCTTTTTTCCTTGGTATACTCTTTGATGAAGTTTTATTATTTTTGGTTAGCATTAACTACTATGGGAAAACATGTGATATCTCATAGTACAATTAGCCAAAATACATGATATGCATAAAAATATATATGTCAAAGTTTTAGGTTCATTAAATATATCTTTGGACCTCTCTCCATCGGAAGGTGCAAATTTTCAATGTTAACCGTTGATTAATTCATCGTAACAACTCTGGAAAACATACATCCACAAATCATGTAGGAGCTATAACTCCATAAACTCATTGGAATGCAAAGTTAGTTTTTCAAGTTTGATTTGAGTTTCATTAAGATTCCAATATTTTAAAGATGTGCTCCTTAGTGGATTCTTAGGATTTTAGATTTAAAGGATTCTTTAGATCAACATTGATCATTAGGTTCCATGAAAGTCACATTTAAGATTTATGCATATTTGTCATGTGGGTTTAACTCTTTTGACATAAGACATTTTGAATTATTAAAGTTTATTTGAAACTGAGGTCTAAAATAAACATTATTCAAATTCAATTTCATATTGGAATTATGTTTGATCATGAGATCTTCCATTATGACTTATCGTGTTTCAGATCATTTAAGTCTAGTTCTTTTTATCTATGTCATAACATTAGACATTTTGGGTTTGGTGTTCATTAAACTCATCATATTTCCAATATGAGTCTTAGCACTTTAGAGTTAGTGAAATTTTCAGATCTGAGTTTTATGATATCCAATTGGAGCATGTTCATTTTCTATTTCATGTTTTATGCCTTGGCATTAAGCATTAGTCCTAGGCACTTTAGTGGATCTGAAAATCCGATTGCGATAAGAATTTCGATAGCCATCAGATCATCTCATTTTATCGGGTCCAAAGTTTCATATTTGGTTTTTTGAAATTTATCTTTTCATATTTGCATTCTATATGGTTCATGTGGGTTATATTAATGCTTCCTAATCATAAGATGAGACATTTGACACATACTGTCATTCATTATGATATCGATATACATTCATTTATATCAACATGTGCGGAGGCTCATATAGTCATAGTCCCCTCAAAGGTCATATCATGTGGAATATTTCTATATCCATATGTAGGTATGAGATATATTCCCAATTTCTTACTTAAATCTTAGGTTCAGTTTAGCATGACGACATGTATTACCTCTCATTAAATCAAGTGAGTGGATTAGTGTATGGTGGAGGTGTGCTCACATGCCCATTTGGGACCCATACACCCCAGAATCATGTCCGTATATCCATCCAACATTATGAGGGGGTCTTACTTAATTGGTTTAGCCTTTTACATATTTCTATATTTTTCGAATACTTAAGAGGTGTATTTTATTTTGTCATTTTGGCTGTTCGGCCTATTATCATGCCATTGAGTCATCTCAGCCTCATATGACCTATAAGCATGTCATCACAGTCGTGGTTGGCCCATATCGGTCATATTGGCCCATATTCATGTCATTTTTTGCCTGATTGGCTCATAAGCATCATTACGACCTCATATAGCCCATCAACATGCCATTTTGGCCCAAAGGGTTTGTTTTGCTTCATTTTGGCATGGATGGGCCTATCATGTCTTCATCTCGTTCATCATGATCTTGAACTTCCATCATATTTCCATTATGTCTTCATTGATTTCATTGCTTTCCTCTTAGCCCAACATGGCTCGGTATTGGGCTAGATATGAAGGAAAGATGGGCCATGTTTGGGGAACTTTAGAGGCATGAGACCAAGGCTACCCGGGTCCCTCTTTTGGTTTGACATATTAAGCATCAGAGGGCTGGATATAACCTGGTTTACTATGGATCTAAGTGTAAACATAGGTTGACATGTGAACTGCTGTATGGATATAGAATGGAAGCCAAACAAGGCTTGCATGAGACTGTTATATGTTCAAGAGAATGTGACCAGACATGAGGTTATAGGGGCTGTCATGTGGTTATGAGAGAGGAGCTGGAAAAGGGGTATATAGGGACTGTTATGTGGCCATTGAGTAAGGTCTGAACAGGGCTATATATGTGCACTGTTTTATGGTCATAATGGAGTACCAATCATGGCTATATAGGGTTACTAAGAGGAAGGCTGGATATGGGATGGGTACGTGGGTTGACATATGTCCATGAGATGGAGATCAGTAGAGTTACCATGAACTGAGGATGGGCTGATCTGATCTGTCTACATAGACGGTAAGCTGAGAAGGGCTATGCATGGGGGGGGGTTAAGCCATCGGGTATGGGTGTATATAGGCTATGTTTGGGGTGCCATAAGGCTATGGGGGGGGGAGGCAAAACATGGACGCTTGGGGGGGATATGCATCTGCCTTAGCATGATGGCATAGTTTAGGCTATATTGTCATAGTGAAGGAGTGGCTGAGGCCTAGTTAAATGGAATTAAGCCATAGACATGAAGGAATAGCAATGGAGTTCTGTAGACATACAAGGAAAAGAAGAGTTGAGGTCTCATCTATGCATGATGTATCCACACTTCTTCTTCTTCTTCTTCTCGTTGGTCTCCTCTCTGTGATTGAGCAACAATGGCAGCACAACAGCTCCTTTTCCTTCTTTTCTAGGACCTCTCTCTCTCTATTGATTCTTGCTTCTTCTTCAGCCGAACCCAGAACATGCCTCGGTGGACTGTTTTTATAGAGCCTTGGTGGGAGAAATAGTCCTGATGGGGACTGTTTTACTTGCATATGAAGGTAGGCATCGAGGGAAGCAGGAAGACCTAGTAATTTTTTATATTCCAACACCCTTGGCGGCTTCATTTGAATTTTGAAATCCTGTTGGAGTCCATTCCTTGCTGGCCATCTACCATTGGTTGGTGATACGAGAAAGACCCGATCATTGCCCTAGTGATAAAGAATGTGCGCCACCTCCACCTTCTTTTCTTCTTTCTTTGTAAGAGCTTCTGATGGGGCTTCTTTTGACTTCAAACCACATGTAGCTGAAGGAATTATGGGGGCTGCCAGGCCCAGGTGTGTACTATATGGCTCTATTATGTAGGACCTCTGGTGGCTGCTCTCTTAGACCTAGGATTCAATTAAATGATGCATGATCCAAGGGTCCATAATGACCATCAGATCCTATAAGTTAGGATCATTAAAATCATACTTCAATGACCATAGCATGGGTTGAAATTAAAAATCACATGGTCCTGATTCCATGTATCATCTTAGCCCAATCAATATAAACATAATAATTGTGCCAAGATCATGGCAATATTTGATTTAAATCTATCATCAAATCTTGACCCTTCGATCTTGTGCAAATAGCATTCATATTTGAGCTTGAATTTATATGATTGGTTGGCTCATTTAATTGCCAACTTGAATTTGATTAAATGAGCTTTGATATTCTTATTGAAATAAGATCATCATCATTATATCTTCTTACAATAAAATATCAAGCATTGCTTGTTTCCATAAAAATGAGCTCACTGTGAATAAGGTTGGCTGCACAAATATTCATTCAAACTGGGCCCATTAATGCTCCTAACATCATGCCAATAATTGAAATTTACATAAATCCGAGTATGAATAATTTGAATGTTTTTTCAATCGGGCCTCAATACGAACCCAATGAGCATCTCATATGATGAAATTGAGATTTGGGTCTACTCTATGCCATTTGAGTCTCAATAAATATAACTTATGGTGAATTTACCATCTGGCCCATTTTCTATCATTTGTGGCCCAATGAACATAAAATATGTTGTATCTAACATTCAGGCTTATTTTTTTTATTTGTGGACTGATAAACATAAAATTTGTTGTATTTGACATCCGGGCCCATGTTTTGCCATGTGGCCCGATAAGCATAAAAATATGAGATTTTGGGCTATCGGGCCTGATATTGACCACATTAGACCCATTATGCTTCATCTCATTTGAATAATTGCCATCTTGCTTCATTGGATTACATTCATATTGTAATTGGGCTTCTTTCTCATTCTAGCCCATTATCTGATTACAATTTGTCCCATACATCTAAAATATATCTTATTGGGCCTTAACCTTGGCGAATCAGGCTCATTAAGGGGCTGGCCCTGAGCCAATTCACTTTAATTGCCCTTGGTGCATCATTTATTTGAATATCACCGGTCCTAATCTAACTAGGACCAAGAGGAAGGGGCAGTATCCATATTAAACATAAATGGGATCCAGATCCTATTAATAACCCATTATGGATATGATCCATAACTTAAGTCTTCTCATCCATTAGATCTTGTGCCAATCGTTGTCTCATAATCATTTCTTTATTTAAGTTGGATTCAATCATAGCCAATCATTGTTTAAGTAGGATCCGGATCATATTAAGGACTCATTAATAGTAGGATCCATGACTTATGCCATTGACATATCATGGCGATTGAATCATCTATTATTCAATTAAAAATCAAGTATGATCCAGATCCTATTACTGCCCATTAAGAATAGGATACATTACTTACATAATTGAAGATCTTAGCCATTGGATCAGGTGCCAATCTATTTAAATAGGCATCAATCCTTGTCCAACTAGGATCAAGAGAAGGCGGTGCAAGTCCCCTTTTGGTTTGACTAGGAATCGGATGTCCCATTGACTCTATATCTCATTCAAACCATTAATTATGATATACAAGAATGTCCTTTGAAGGCTTCAGCACACGAACACTCCCACAGACTGCTCTCTCTTTGCTGTGGTAACCTGCTGTTTGCATCGGCTTCATCTGGTTCAGCTGCTGCTGTCCCTGGCCTTTCTATCTGGCCTCAATTGACCTCAGATTGAAGAGAAGCTATCCGCAGAATTACCTGGTATGTGTTCCTTGTATTCTTTTTATCTTGTCTCTTTCCCTCCGCCGTGACCTGTGACAACATCCACCTGCAATTAGGGTTGTCCGCTATCAGTCCTGCCATATCCAATGCTTGATCTATCATCTATTAATCTTGGATTGAAGGAGATTTGATGATCTGCAACTCAATACAAACATCAGGGCAATAAGATGCATAAAATTTCTGATTTCTGCCTCCCTACCTGCTGCGATCATTACCCATCTAACAGGTCCATCTTGGCCTATTTTCTTGATGTTCCGGTGCAAGTTTGAACATTCTCAGGGACTGAATTGAAGAGAATACAGAGCTCCTCTGTCCTGGGCATCATCCAGTATTCCAGTCCCTATCAAGGCCATATTTTTCCATCCTTCGGGCTTCAATTTCCTTCCTACATATCCAGCTTTAACAGGCATACCTCTTAGTTCTCCCTATTTGATTGTCTTGGTGCCTAATGTGTAGTCAGTCATCGACTTCCATCTAAACTGAAAGGATCATGTTCTTTCTCAGTTCTATGTACCTGCCAGCCATACGTATGTATGCATTTTTTTCTTTTCTTAGAGGTATGTCCCTCAAGTCTTGAATTTGTACCGGGTTCCCTTCTTTGTTCATGTTAAGATGCTACGTATGACCTTCACTTGTTGATGTTCTTGCTAGCATACTGGACATTAACACATTCATGTTTGCTGCTGCCATCAGCCATGATTTGTATAACCTTGCATGTTCATACTGCCATATATGTACCTTTGAATACCCATCTTATATTCAGACCTAAACATATCCATTGGAACCATAAGGAGAACCAACTCCTCATTGATTATGTAAATCCATCTGATTTTGACAGATATGCATAACTTAGGATTTTTTGGTGCTAAATGTTAGCATTCCATGTGTCATAGCTATTGGTAGTCCAGTTGTGCATTTAGGACATCTCATAAGCTGAAATTATATAGATCCTAGTTCATTTAGGACCTGAATCCTATGTAGAATAGGATTTGAAGGGAAACACATTCTTCATTGCATTTTACTTCCTTCAATATTCATGCAATTTTAGGTGCCAACAACCCATCACCCTACTGGCCTTGACCTGTGGCAATCAGCAATCTCACAAACTCCTGAGAAATTTCCTTTGATTGTTTGTTTTTTGTTTGTTTTGTAATTTGCACACTTTTGGCTTACTGTTTCTCCAATCTGTCTTGTCTTTGCAAGCTTGGAATTCCCTTTTATTCTAGGCTATCCCCGTGCATCTTCCGAGCATATGGGTCTTGAGATGCCCTCCATTTGACCTGCTGACCTGTCAACTGTGATTTCTTGAAAGACTTAACCTTTCCCTTTATTTTGAAAGTTTTCGGTGCCAACATCTTCTCACCCAATATTAGTTGCGTATTACTTTACGCTTTTAATTAGTGTCTTTTTATTGTTTATACAGCACACAATGCCTTGTATTCTAGAAGGACAATCTAGATTGGCAGAAGCTATTTTGTTATCTAGATTATGGTTCATAAGGTGGGCTTTTCTGTCAGAGTTTTTGGGCATCAAAAGGAACTTTGATGACGACTTTGATCAAACTTGTTTGAACTTTTGTGTCTGACTGGAAATTTTTTCAGAACAAATTGATTGATCCAAAACAATTAAGCTGACTAGTAAGCTCCACCTATTAGCCTCCATTATAGTGATGTACTTCATTTAATTTTTCCTTTTCAGGGAGAAGTAGCATATATTTTTTTGTATTTATGTTGTTATGTTATCGATTTACCCTGCATGATGCTTTCTTCATCTTTTTTTTGAAAGAACACTTGAAATATGCCTGCAGACTATTTCAGGCAGGCCACCTCCTGCTGCATCTATGGCGGTTGGACAATTCTTCAATCCCAAGGAGGGAGAAATCACGTTTTCACCTAAAATGCTGCTTCATGCCATGTACAATCAAGAGGTTTTCCCCTACCCTTTTTTACCACTGTAGACAGTGTTAGCATTTCTGGAATGCTGTTTGTTTGAGCTTATTGGTTCATGGTGCCAGTGTCTTCGATGCATTTGAGGTATATTTTGTAATTAGCTCTTAAAGGCTGCTAACTAGGCAGTTGACCTCTGACAAAGTGCAGTTTTAGCTGACACCGAAACCAGCTAGAAATAAATAAATGTGAGGACTTGTGCCACAACCAGGGGGCTGCATGCTAACAGTAAGGTGAAAGTTTGCTTTTGCCAAGAAATACAGGATGGATTGTCTCCCCATACCAGCCTTGATCAGACAGAATTCATCTGGAACTGGCTGATCCATGCTGGATCCTTGAGAAGATGCTGATCTGGATCCACACCAGCAGCACTTGCAATACATGACTTTTTGTGTTGGTGTCTTTGAAACACATTCAGGAAATTAACTACTTATAACAATAGATATACAAGTACAGACTTGCATAGATTAGTTGGTTATTGTGAAAATATTTGAAAAATTAAGTGTAAATATTCAAGTGGTGTTCATTCTATTTTTTTATTTTTTATTTTGTGATATTACTTGTATCACCTTGCTGTTAATATCAGATTTATGTATGATTACTTTGTTAATTTACGCAACTATGGTTCGAATCTAAAAACACTAATAAAAGCTGCACAATCACATGGTTTGTATGATTAGTTAATCTGGATTATGATTGACGTCCTCTTCTTAGTGGTTAAGCTGATCCTCAGATGATTCCTTTAATTTTGGCTGATTCTAGGTGGATGAGAAATGGGTTCAGCAGGTGCTGATCCTACCTGAATGTCTTGCTTTTTCAACAGAAGATGTGGGCAAATTAATTCTGCATCTTTATATGTTATTCTTGTAGTTACAAAAAATCTAAGTTAGTCAGTGCTAAATGCTAGTGCATCATATTCACAGCTTTTTTAAGGTGGTGCCAGAATGGAGCACCACAATCCATTAATGCAGTAAAAGAAATGTACCATCTTTTGTGCCATTTGTCATCTTTGTCATTCTTGGTAAAATCTTTGTACATATGACTACAGTACAGCATGTGAGCATATTAACTCGTTAAGGTGTAAATTTAGGCCACAATACCCTGTATTTAGGATAATCAAATATTATCTCTCTGTCAGTGTAGACTACGGAATGTTTCACTGCATTATTATCCACCATGTTCATTAATTGGCATATGTACCATTGCCTTGTATTAGTTTTCTTATGGGGTAAACACTTCTCTTATTTGCCTCTATGTTTTCAGTAGCCTTATATTCTTTATTTTTCAGGACATTTTTTTGAATGAGGATCACCCCTTGCCTTTCAAAGTGTCTTTCTCAATAAGTCTAGGACTTCTTCCTGTCTCCTTATCAGTGAGGACTGTGGATTGTGGTATCAAAAGCGCAACCATAGATGTGGATCATAACAGTAAGTATGATATGACAATGACATTATTGACTTTATGGAAATTAGCAATCCATGACTTTTTTCATTACATATTTATCATTTTTATTACCATCCATATTCAGTAATGGGATGCAGGAACTGATTGGCCCAATCTGCATTGATCTGGATCAGGGTCTGTCACGGCTGTCCATGATCCTGAGGGTAAAGAGTGTTGGAAGCCAATCACTTTTTTTATTCCAGCAATTGGGCAATTGGGCCAATCTGAGAATTGGATTCCAGCAAATACTGGATACTCAGCCAGTTCCTAGTCAAAATCTTGGCCGAGTCAGTAAGAGTGTTGCCTGACTTCAGCTATTTCTCAGATTCCCTGGATGGACGATCTGTGGATCTGCGCTCTAGGTCCAGATTGGATTGGCCACAAGCTATCCAGGATGCCAAATCAGTTCTGCAATTTTTGATTCACAAGTGTCTGATGCTTATTACTTATTAGCTCCAATTTTTACAAAAATTTTTTCAGCAAAAAATAAATGAATAATTCAGACTCTAGACTGGTCACTGAAATTGTCTATTTTTTGTGGGATTTTTTTAAAGACCAAACTTATATTTTATGTGTGGCATTATGTGGTTTATTTGGCACAATATTTTCAAACATTTTTTCTTTTTCATGACATTATAACAAAATTTAAGAGCCTGCTTTTGTCTTGGAAAAAACAATTAGGAGATTTGAGGACATGTTCTAGGGACTTGGCATTATCTTCAATCAGGTTGGATTTTCATTCAATATTTGGGTGAGGAAAAAGATCTTGGCATTTTTTTGAGGCAGATGAGTTTTTTTGGTGTTTACATGCTGTTAACATCAAATTTTTATTGATATTAAGTTCCCAAGTTAATGTGCCGGCCCAAGAAACTCTTGCCTGGTCCAAACACACCAAATTACAAGTTGATCATGCCCATTAAGTTGACCAACTGGGTGATGGGAATGCTCCCAGGTGGAGGGTTGCTGCCGGCCAGCTTACTCGAAATCTTCTGAATCAAATGGTGGGAATGCTCTGAATTACTGGCCCTTCGATATGCCAGTTGACAACCAAACCAAGTGATGGGAAAGTTCTTAAGTGGAGGGCCCTGTCGTTGGCTGTCAAAAATAACCCGGGCAAAATTTGTGAACTGAACCGAGTGATGGGAGTACTCCTAAGTGGAGGGCCCTACCACTGGCCAGCTTGCTCCAAATCTTCTAGATTGAATGGTGGGAATGATACAATTGGAGAACCCTGCCACTTTCCATGTCAACAAAGCAATGGATGGAACAATGGGAATAATCCATCTGGGGAGTCCTGCTGCTGATTGTGTCAACAAGTCTCTGGACCAAACGATGGGAATGCTCCAACTATAGGGCCCTGCCACTGGCCATGTTAATAAAGCTCCAGACTGAAGAGTGAGAATATTCTAACTGGTGGGCCCTGCTGCTGGCCGTGTCAACAAGTTTCTGGAATGAACAGT
Organism: Cryptocoryne crispatula var. balansae; assembly: GCA_036172225.1. NCBI lineage: Eukaryota > Viridiplantae > Streptophyta > Magnoliopsida > Alismatales > Araceae > Cryptocoryne > Cryptocoryne crispatula. The sequence continues at coordinate 41,978,736 of CM069918.1, read as the reverse complement.
GGGAATGCTCCTAAGTTGAGGGCCTTGCCGCTGGCCATGCTAGGTCATCAAGCCCATTGAGCAGGCCCAAGAAGTTCCAATATTTTAAAGATTTTTTTCTTAAATTATTGTTATATGAGTGATCAAGCTTGGCTGTCCATTGGGGGAGGCTTTGAACCCCCCCCCCCCCTAAATGCCTCTTCGGGGCCTAAGGCCCCCAAGCAGTCTCCTCCTACCCCCAACCCTCCCTCACTCTCTCAACTTTTGATTTTTGGCTTATGCACTTATTTTTCAAATTATCAAAAGCAAGATATGATTTATGTGATCTCAATTTTAAAATCCTAGGATATGTTTTTTATAGTATTGAATCTAATATAGTATTATCTCGATTTCAAAATATTTAGGGCCTGCTTTGGTTATAGTACTGAATCTAATATAGAATTACTTTTGATAGCTGTGAAAGAGTTACTTGAGGGAGTTGGGAAAATTGTTTCTGAATTACTTAAGGCGATTGCTGTTGGCGTCTGTTTTTGCAAAAAAAAAGAGCAAAAAAAGAGAAGGGAAGAAGACCGGACCAAAATTAGACAAGTCCAGCCCTCAATTGGGTCAAATCAAGTCCAATCAGATCCAAAACAGGTCCTAGTTTGAGCCCATTGGCACAAACTCCTGCTGGCCCAGTCCCACTTAATTTAATTAAATTATTTCCAGCTCTTGAAGCCCATTACGCATAGACCCATTGAGAGGAAAGGAGAAGTGGGCCGCGGTCAGCCAAACAGGGCCCAATCCAGGTCACATCAGCACTGCCAACTTACCTGCCGCCTCATCAGACCCCACCACCCTGTTTACATCAGCATCCACCTCATCTTTGACCCGTTTATGACATGGGGAAAGCCAAGGGTCTGGCTAACGTGGGGGAACTCAGAAGGCAGGTCAAACTAATTAAAATCCTAGGAGAACTCAAGAGTTTAAATGGGATTAATAGCCTAGGAGAAGCCAAAGTCATCTGACCCTTAATCCCAGCCTGTCCCTTGATCTCCCCCTAGTTCCTATAAAAGAAGGAAGGGCACCCAAGGCCAGGAGGCTGGCTGATTGACGCCCACAGGCTGCTGCTCCGGCATAGTTGTCAAGGCGACAAGGCGCCCAAGGCGTTGAAGGGTACCGATTCCGCTTAGGCGACAAGGCGGCCGCTTAGGCGTCGCCTAGGCGGTCAAGGCGGTATTAAAGGAAGGCTGAGTCGGGAGGTTGTTATATATAAAAAAAACATAAATATAATTATATTTGTTATGTTATAATTGAATTTGAGTGTTTTATCAATGCACATAAGTAAATATGATGTGTGTGTGAAAGAGAAGAAAGTTAAATAAATATTTATAAAATTTAAGTATATAACTCATTTATGATTATAAAATTTATATATGTGCAATAGTATAAGTGATGGTAAAATATTGTTATAATATTATTAAATGGCGACCTGCGCGGTCAGGTCGCGGGGGTCAAGGGGGCAGCGCCCCTTGTGGGGGGTTGTCAGGGGGGCGAAGCCCCCCGAACCCAAAAAAGTATGTAATAGTATAAGTGAGACAAAGAGAGAGAGAGAGAAAAGAGTTGAATCATAAATCTTAAATATGTATGATAGTATAAGTGATAATACAATATATTAATATATTCAAACTATCATTAAATAAGTGTCCCTTGTGAGGGGTATCAAGGGAAAAAAAATCCCTCAAAAACTTTTTTTAATGATGTAAAAATACCCAAGGCGCCTTGCTTGGGCGCCTTGGGCGCCTAGGCTGGCGCCTTGGGCGCCTTGGGCGCCTTGGCGGGCGCCTTGGGCGCCTTATTGGCCCCAGACAAGGCGCCCTGGCAAGGCGCCCTTGGAAAGGCGCCTTGCCGCCTAGGCGGCGCCTAGGCGCCGCCTAGGCGGGCGCCTTGACAACTATGTGCTCCGGCCACTGCGCGCTCCTACCTCTAGCACCTGCCTGCGGCCAGAAGAAGAGAAGGAGAAGAAGAAGAGAAGGAGAAGAAGAGAAGAAGAATAAGAAGAAGAGAAGGAGAAGAAGGGGAGGAGATCCTCTTGGCGCCACTTCTTGGTAGAGGAGTATCCACGGCTCCACCCTCCATCTCCATTGCATTCAACATCAAGAAGAACCAGGTGGGTGAAAATATAAATATACATATGTAGTCTTTATGGACACCTCTCCCACCTCTTCTAAGTTTCTCTTCTTAACCCCTCTCTTGGCCAAAACTGGCCTTCATCGACATCAACAACCCATGGCCTAAGCAAAGCCCCTTTCCCCATGTCATTCTGGCGAACTGAAACAGGCCGCTCTTATCCCATCTTTTCACCTGTTCGGCTCACTAAAAAAAATCCTAAACAGGTTACTTTCAAACCCCTTAAACAGAGTCTGTTCAGCCCCTATCGGCCCACCCAAAAGACCCCCTAAACAGGTCCTAAGAACAGCTCACCTCTGGCCCATTTCCTGACCAGTATACAGGTCATGTCTAGCCCCTTTTCGGCTCACATAAACAGCCTTATTTTGGTCCACAACCAGACCCCAGTTCTGATTCCCAACAGCCCCTTTGCAGCACCTCTTAGAGCCCTAGGTGAGAGTGATGATCCGGAGATTCTTGGAATCTGTCCGACGGGTCAAGTCTACTTTGGGCGGGCTCTCAAAGCTCCCATCCAAACAGCCCCTTCCGGTTCCAAAGAAAAAGAATTGCAAACAGCCCCTTTGCGACATCCCTTAGAGCCCTAGGTGAGGGTGATGGTCCGGAGATTCTTGGAAACCACCCGACGGGCCAAGTCTACTCCGGGTGGGCTCTTGATCCCCTACCCAAATAGCCCCATTGTGGCTCCTCCTAGTAACCATATTCCAGCCCCCTCGTGGTTCTCATTGAAACCCCATTTCGGCTTCCTTGCGGCACTCTTTAAAACCTCCCTATTTTCTACCCCTTGAGCATCCCTAAACAGGTCCGAAAGTTCCTTTTTGTGGCAGTCCGAAACTCCCTGTTTTCCTGCCCTTTGAGCAGTTCCAAATAGGTCCAAAAATCTGCCCGTGCGCAATCCCTCCAACCGACCTCCAGCAAGCCCATTTCTGGCTTCTTTTCGGCCTACATCATGTTGCTGCAGCAAAAAGGGGAGCACCTCAAACAGGTTCTACAGGACCGACAGGAAGAGGGCAGAAGTTTGTGTAAAGGCTGGCTTGAAGGTGACGGCCCGGCACCCCTTGGAAACCATCTGACAGGCCAAGGGCATAGCCGGGTGGCCTTCCAAGCCAGTCCTATCAAGAATGCTCCTGCAAGACGGCAGATTTCCAGCAGGCCCTTCTGACTCAAAACAGCCCAAAACAGGCCCATTAAGTCCATGAAGATCGAAGGCCGGCTAATAACGCCGATGGCACTTGAACCAGCCCAAGATGCCTTTGACAAAAAAAATACAAATGAAAAAACAGAAATGCGAAATGCCAAAATAAAATAAGGAGTGAAATACCCTTTCACGGGTACTCCATCCTTTGGATGGCTTCCCCTGGTCCGCCCCGGAATGTCAATCTGGACGATGGCGTGGGCACACTCCCGTAGCCGGCGATCCTTCCCTCAATGTGGCAAGTCAACACTTGCTATCTTTGGATGGGTAAACTTTACTAAGTTAGAAATGACCAGCATGTCGTCGTAATGTCGAAAATTTTCTAACTTCGTAGAAGAAAGTTTACATTGGGGGAAGGAATGCCTATGTACCATTGTACCTCTCATCAATGAAATGAAATATCCTTCAAATGGCACCATGATTGCATGAAATTGGGCATCGATTGGCAGCCCAATGGGCCAGATAGGGTGTGAACCCAAGGTGATCGAGATTGGTCCAGTTCGACATCAAAATACAATAAAAATGCATAAGCAATCAGATTGTCACTAATCTGGAAATTCAAGTAAAAGATGCTCAATCCGACTCAATTGATTACTTAAAACAAGTAACAAACAAATCAAACTCAATCCAACATTGGGATATCATAAAGAACATCAAAATCTGTCCTCAACAAAAAAAAAACAGATTTAAAACAATTTTTAAAAACTTAACCGAAAGTCTTCCAAACCAACCAACGTTCAAATGAAATCAAGTCAACTCAACGTTTTGACATTAAACAATAAAAATCAGATTTTACCAAAACTGATTCATACATCAAAAATCAGATTTTTTTTAAATCCAAAACTTACTTAAAAAACCTCACGAACCTTGCCAAGATAAGATATAAATCAAGCAATAAAAGATCAAACTTAAAAAAGAACCAACATCAACAGCATTTCAACATTCAAAACACATCAAAATCAAACCCAAAAATCAAAAATCAGATTCTCAAATGAACCTGAAATTTAAGGATTGATTCAATTAAACCAAACCTCATGTTGCCCAAAACATCTCTAATCTCACTTAAACTGAAATTGAAACCTTTTGAACCAACAAAATCCAATTAAAATTAAATCAAACACTTAAAAAAAATGATGAACCAAACTAAACAAAGCTCAAACCAAAAGCTTTGATGCCAATGAGTCAATCTCAAACCAAAGGTTTGCGCCTAATCGAGCCAAAAGGCTGTTGCCCTTTTGAGTTCATTATTTCTCTATGGATGTGCACGCTCTCCTAAGCAGATTGCTACGATGGTTAATCAACGGCATTTAAGCCGTTACTCGATATAAATTAACGGTAAATATTTGTACCATCCGGCGGGGAGAGGTCAAAATCAATTTTTTTTCAAAGAACCCGAACCTCAGTTCTAATATTTTAAAATATCACCAAACTATCTAATATTTTTATATGATATCACCTATTTTGTTAGATAAATCCGGGGCATTCATATTTTTTCCAAATCCAAAAACGGAAAAACGAGGTTCACACAATTGCTAAGAGGAGAATAAAACACTTCTATAAGAAAAAGTAAAGCAACATGTGGGAATAAAGATTTATTTAGCATTGCAATATACATCCTAGATAACTAATTAAGCAAAAGAAAACATAAATTATAGAAAAAAAAAGTTGAATATTTTATAATTGGGGAAGGTAACTAGAATGCATTATGTGAAGGTGCACTGGAATGTACCATCCAAGTTAAAATTTTCATGAAATAAGTGGAAAATGCCCCAAAATGTATCACAGCTATTGTTGATTGTAAGATCACTTTGTTACATACATGTCCATCCTGTCATGTCAACACAACCATAAAGCGTGCATGCATATGGTCAAAACTTTTCCATAGGCTCTATTCCATGTTAAAGCTATTGAGTAATCTAAGTCAAGAAATAAAGTTTAGTAAGGAGAGCATCATAATTTTTTCTCATGTACTTTTTATATTATCTAATATGGTGTTACTCTCTAACAAGGAACAAGATCAAACAGCTTCATAGCAAAATATTATACCACTTAATTTGTGTCAATTATCATCAACCTTGGAAAGTAGGATCTGTCTATTGACTATCTATTTATTAATAAAGAGGTGGCAACTACAGCCTATAGGTCCACCTGATATGAGCCCGAGGAAATTTTCTCCCCTTTCCCAGTCCCTAGGGCTCTTTCAGCTATCACAACAATAGAGAGAGAGGGAGAGATAGAGAGAGAGATTTTACATAATTTAACTTGGATATAGTTTTATGTAGAGTAGTTTAATAGGGGTTATGGGAGTATCTTCATTATGTAGAAGTAGAGCAGTATGTAAGATTTGAACAGAACTGCATTTTTTTCTAGTCATATTCTTTATTCTTCCAAATTTTTGGTACTTTTTTTTTGCATTTTATGTACTTTTTATATTTAAAAAATAATTTTATAACCTGGTTGTCCTGGGTTGGGCTTGGGGTGGGCCGACCCGGCCCTGACCCGCGACCCTGCCTTTCTTGTAGTTGACCAAAATATGATGCTAAAAAGTAAAAAAAGTATTGAATGATCTTATAATCACTATAGAAAAGATAATGCTTCATAGGAAAAATTGTGAAATACCCATGATCAATCGCCCATTTCAAAATCAGAACGTCTTGAGCTGAACCCCCTCCCATTTAGCTGCAGTGTATTGAAATACCAAGGTGAAAGATACAATTTCTGTCACATTTTATGATATCTCATTTTTTTGGTTGCAGAAATGGTCATGCTCTTCCATAGATTCATGTGCATGAATATGGGTTTCATATTGTTGGCATCTAAAATTTTGCAAATAAAAAATGAAGGAGGAAATCCCAATCAGAACTTTCTCTAAATGAAGCTATCTGATCCCACTTAATTGGGATTTCGGAACCCCAACAAGGGGAACCAAAGCCTGTCTATTACACCCAAAAAAAAGGAAGGAGAAAATTCTGGCCGCAGAAAAGTCCGAAACAAAAGAGGAGGAAGGAGCTCCCCCCATTCAAGGCACATCTCAAATAGGATTCAAAATCATAAACAAATTAGAATTCAAATCCTAAGCAAGATAGGATTACAATCCTAAACCAATTAAGATTCAAATCCAAGCTTTTATAGGATTCCAAGTCCTAATCAAAGTAGGAAAATTTTAATCAAATTGGGATCTCAAATCCCACTACAATTTGGCTATCAAATCCTGCTCCAATTCAAAGTGTCATTCTAACAGGATCTGAAATCCCCCACCTCCCAGGTCGGAAAGCCCCATACAACAGACCCTTTGAAAACCCCACAAACAGGCCATAAACAACCCCTTGCTAGGCCTTCACAAAACACAAAAAATCCCAAGCTTGAAAATCTCTGAAACTCAGTCCATCTTAGAAAATCCAGTCCAGAAACCGTAAATCACAGTCCTGGAATCAACCCAGAACCCAGATTTCAGTTCTGGAACCAATCTAGTCAACTTACAGAGTCCAAAACCTGTCATTTGGGCCTGGAACCAATCCAGAATCTCAAAACACTTCTGAAAACCAGTACAGAACTTGAAATCTAGCCCTAGAAACTAGTCCTGATAGAAGGATGTAGGCTCAGGAAGCCACATCTCAAATAGCAGAAGCAAGTATGAAGCAGGTCCATTGCCAGTCCCAATGAAGCCAAGGATAGGCTCAAATGGTCTTGAAGGCATGAACATTAACTTTAAACAAACAACAAATATTCAAGGCTATTTGGGGGTTGGCCTTGGATTGGCTCTATACCTTGAGTAAACTAAATGATAATAATATACATCAAGGCTATTTTCTGGAGTGGCTCTACATCTTGGAAGAAAAAATCAGCAAAGCTATTTGGGAGTCGGTCCTGGATTGGTTTTATGCTTTAATAACTAAAAAAAGAGAGGCTATTTGAGGTTGGTCCTTGGGTGGCTCTATGCCTTGGATGATAAAAGTCAATGGAGAATGATGGGATAGTGCTCGTCGTTGCCAATAGGAATGGGTGAGGAAGACCAATGACCAACAAGAGAGAAAGGGCGTGAGAATGGCAACTAGGGCATAATTGATTCCATCTTGCCCCGGAATGAGTTATGCCTCTTATTCCATTATGAAGCATAAAAGGGGTAAGTTGGTTTAAGTCATTCCACCTCTCAAACCGGGCTAAGGGCGATTAAGTGGAATAAGTGGATTAAACCACCACTTATTTCACATGCAAACCAAGCCATGATTATGGAAGGTATACATAGCCAGTCAAGGAAGGCTGTTTTGGAATCAAGATTGGGATCAGCTAGTGCCGATATGGATTGGATCACTAAAATTGGCCAATCCAACAACGGAATCTGATTTGAGATCATCCTGTATTGGATTTTTTCTAATGAACAAAAATCAGAAAAATTAGAGATAAATATAACTACGACAACTCTTTTTATGTCATGTAGGCATCATTCATAGTTCATACACTTAAAATTCAAGTATACAATTCTGGAAAACATTTCATTAATTTTAAACTACTTTATAGATATAGCCTTTGTATCACCAAAATGGTTGATATTGTTAATATGAATCTTTATATTCATCATGTTGTGATATAGCTTGTGATCATGAAGCCGTAATGTTGTTGTATCCATATCTAAATAATGATTGTGCCAACTGCCATCTTTTAAAACTCTAATTTTATGTCTGGTATTGGGGAGAGGAAATTACTATCTCTATATTATGGATATTGAGTTATCTCACCGGAATCATAGAAAATGACCTCTGTGTCCATAATGATGAGTACACTTAGTGGACGATACATATCCTCTATATTAGTTCTATCCTCCTGATGCAACACTACTCTACTCCATGGAATATGGCTGGGTCTTGGAAAATGTTGGATACTGATAATAAGGGTAGTGATGCCCCCAACCACATGGTGCCAGCTAATGACCACTACAATCTCATTTATTTGTCCCTGGGCAATCTCCACCTGTGATGTTCCTGTTCATCTCAAGCTTCTGAATGTAACCATAAGCCTAGTGAGTACATAGGAGCTGCAATACTCATGCCTATTTAGTCCCATATATTGCAACATTGGTATATGCATCTGATCTACTGTAGGCAAAGTGGGCACATATAGTATTATTATGGACCCCACTAGTCCTCTTATAACTTTTAATGTTATTGTCTTTGTTATTTTATTGTTGCCGCTAAGCTCTGTGGGGTAATGGTGGTAATGGATCAATATGTATATTTGTACTACACTGATACACTTTCCTTAGTGTTTTAAATGCTGTTTCGATCGGCTGGTATTGATCTTTGCCCTGTTGCTTTTCTTGTGGTGGTGGTGGATCAACTGCATGAGTATCTCCTCGGAGTTAAGAATTTCTAGTCTCTAAACTATCAAGCTCTGCCTCAGCCTAACTCAGACTAAGTACGATCAATTGGGTCGAACTTTTGTATAAGTTTCTCAACATTGGCCTCCACCTAAGTCGCCAATGGATTCTCCTCATGAAATAATTGTTCCATGTCAATTCCACTTGTGTTCTATGCTTCTGTGCCTGTGCTTCTGCCTAAACTTGAAAGGACCCACTAACATAGCATGAAAATCTTTGCACGGACAGTTTTTGCTATTATCTGATATTTCTTAGTCTAAGTCTTATATTATAAAGGCAGAATGCCAATTTCTTCAATCTTTTAGCTGACTTATTTTTATTTTCTTTGTGAATTAGACTGAATGTGTTTCAATTCCTCTCACATTATGAGGAATATGCACGTTCGCTCAAGATGCGCATTGCAATAGATATGAAAGGATTCCATCACTTTTATTGCTGACTTGAATTCATCATTCAGCTGTTTTTAGTAAAAAAGCATTGAAGTAACATGCAGCTAGTTTATGGATTTAGCTTTTGAAAATATGAAAGAATGTTACACTCACTTGAACTAACTTTGCCAAATGAATATTATAGGTCTAAGCATGATTCACGGAATCGGTTGATTTCAAGATCAGATCGGTATAAGATAACCCAATTTTGGGGGGTAGGATGAGATTAATCCACCCCCAATGACTTTCACTGGAATAGAGCAAATCGGCATAGATTGGAACCACTTCAGCTTGAATCGGCTGATTCTGGTGATTCCTTGTCGGAATCGGTAGCTGAGGCAGCAACGGTGCAATGTCTTCCCTACCTGATAACTATCAGGTCCATTGGACGCATTGATTGTGAAATCAGCTAACCCAGATTGGAATCAACCGATTCTTGGATTGGATTGACACCTTTCGATCTGATTTTAGCTTAAAATCCTGATCCAAGTTGAACTCCCGTCGAAATTGTCTGAATCGGGATGGATCGGGACGATAATCCACTGAATTGACTGATTTTAGACTGATTACAGTGATTCCTCACCAGAATCAGCTCTCATGGCGCCATCACCGTGTCTTCCTTGGTAATCCCAAGTCACCATCTTCCCTGTTAATCCCAAGTCAATGTATTCGTCGTAAGTCACCAGATCCTGGGCTTACTGTTAAGCCTATCGATCGGGGAAGATGCCACAGCCTCCACTTCTAGCTTATATTAAGACCAATTTCAACTCCAAAATAGTTAGATTGAATAGGAATCTGATCTTGCATTTGATTTTGTGATTTTTCTACTCTTAGGGTTTTTTGAAGAATTGATTTGGACCGATTCCATATCAGTTTTTATTTTTAAAAGCTTGGCTGATTTCACCGTTTTGGATCGGATTGGAATCGGCACCCTTCCGAACATCTTCTTCATCTTCTTTCATCTCTGTTTGCATCGACCGCAACACCATCCTCTTGGTGTCATCAGCAGAATGGGCTGCAGCCCTTGTTTTTTCCTCTGATCGCAGCATTAGCTGGCTCTGCCGGAACTGGAAGAAAGAGCTTTGTTCCAGACAGCAGCAGCAGGAAGAAGAGGCTTCGGCTCTTCCTCTTCCACCTCGGATGGGTGGTGACAGCATCAGCTGAAGATGGGGAGGCTTCGGCTGGAGCAGCAAGGGGATTAGGCATCAGTCCCTCCTCCATATTCTCCCTTGTGCACGGCATGTGGGACAGCAGCAGGAGGAAGCATCGGAGTAGCTGGTCCAGCAAGAAGACTCCATAGCTTCCTCTCCTTGATCAGATGGGAGCTGCAAGAGAACAGCAAGAAAAGGGCTTTGGCCCATCTATTTTTTCTTATGGGCACAGGGGGCAGGATCTGTAGGGGGAGTTGTGACAGCTGTAGCATCTGAAGATGGTCTCTAGCTCCTTCATTCTTTGGTGCACAACCCCCTGGACTGCAGGGACATGGGCAGGTGTAGCATCCAGCTCCTTCTCCTTTATCTCCTATGCACATCGTGGCAGCAGGAGGCTGAAGAAAAGATCTCCAGCAGCAGCATAATAAAAGGGCAGCAGCATGAAGGCAAGCCAGCAGCAGCTCTTCATCTTCTTCCTGGCAGCAGCGACAGGAGAAGGCAGGAACAGCAGCAGCAGGGACAGCTGCTTCTTCCTTCTCCATCTTCTGTGGGTGCAGATGCATGGAGAGGGAGATGAAGTAGCAGCAGGAGCTTCTTCCATGGCCCAGCAGGTGGCAGTAGCTAATCTCTTCTCTTATTGTCACAGTAGCAAGGAGGGATAGAGAGGAAAAAAAGATAGGCAGCTGCTGGGGAGTTCCTTCGGGGTTTCTTCCAACATTTTTTCCAACTTTGACATGATGTGCAGGTCTAATTTTTATCCCCAGTTGCAATAGATGGCTTGCGCATGAAGATAGGACTTAGGAGGGGGGGGGGGAGAGAGAGAGAGAGAGACCCGGTCAAACTTACATCACGTGGCGGTGTGTGTGCCTCCTTTTTCTCCCTTGCCGCCTCCTTTTTAGAAGCATCTGATGGATCTTTGACTGAGTCTTGGGCAGCTGTGGGAAGATGGGTGTAGCAACCTTTTTACCTAGGATCTCATCAAGCATCAGATATCCAACAGTTACTGTTCACCTTAACATAAGTGGGATTCAAATCCTCTTAAAGATCCAATAAGAATAGGATCAGTGATGATACAATCTTATCCATCAGATCTTATTTAAATCATCTAATCATATCCATCCATTACTTAAGTAGGATCCGGTTCCCAATAAGGACCCAATAAGCACTAGATCCAAAACTTAAGTGAATAGATGATCTTGGCCATTGGATTGGGCATCAATCTCATCATCTCATCTCTTCCTATCTTTTAATCATGGCCATCGGTGTTTTAAGTAGGATCTGAACCTTGTTAAGGATCCATTAAGCCCTTAAATTCATGGGGATTGAATTATTCTCAATCCCACCTCATAAAAAATGAAAAATATTGTTGCCAACAGGCTTCTTATGTTCAAACTTATTTATCTATTAGAGTTGAATTTTAGGTCGAGCTCGAAATAGTAGCTTTATTCAAATTCAGTCCAAGCTTGAGTTTGAGCTCAATGTGAGCTAGCTTATGAAGTTCAAACTCAAGCTTGATGTAAGCTCATTTATAAAGTTCAATTTTGAGTTTTTTTATGAAGGTTGACATAAGTTTAAACTCAAATTAACTTTGATTTCAACTTATTTTATAGGTATGATTGACACTTAATGACTATTGAGTACATGTAGCTTAAATTTTAAATTAATATTTAATTGAGATGCTTGAGAAATTTATCAAGTTGAGTTGGGATCTGCTCAACCTCGATTCACTAACGAGTCAAGTTTTTTCTTCTTGTTCAAGCTTGCTCACTTATCATGATAAGTGAGCCGAGCTGATCTTTTATCAAGCTGACTTTTATGCTATTTTTCAAGTGTTCAATTTTTGTACATCCATATAGGTCGGTCTGAACTGGTTTGAGTTCTTTTTTCCCACCAGATCACCTTGCCCAGATCAGGCTGATCTAGGGGAAAGTTTGAGGTTGGATTGGACTTTCCTTTGGATCAAATTGGCCTAGCCAATCCTGAACCGGATTGGCCAATCCGGCAAAAGATGTAGGCGGTGGAACTATGGGGAAAAAACTGCAAGAACTGCAAGAGCCACCTAAACTTACTATGCTTTTATTTGTCTTCAAGACTAGTGTTACTTGTATTAAACAAAACAAATAAGTAAACATAAAAGCGGCAAGATTAGTTGTCTTATATAGGTTGCAAAAAAGAATGTTAAGATGTTTTCTGTGTTCATCTTAATGAAATCAAGGAAAAATAGACATTTTAGTGAAACTGGGTCATCATATTGAATAAACAAAAGCTGATCTAGAAAGGATTAAATTTGACCAGAGCTTTAACCAAGTAAATAAAAATCAAAGAATAATTTGAGTGTTGATAAAGTTTTCAAATAATATAAACATGGCAAGATAAAAAATAACCACCAATGGTAATAAAAATCTATTAACCATTCAAAACAAAATATGAAATTATTTAATAAGTATTAGTGTGTTTATTGACAAATAAATAATCATATAATTGGAAACAATGCAATGATGATGAGTAAATCATGATAAATCACAGATGAATAAAGATGAAAAATGCGAAATTAACTAAATATATTAATCAAAGAGCCATAGTTACATAAATAAATGATATAATTTGTAAAAAATTGGGAGGAAAGTAAAAATAAGCAGTAAACAAATCGGAAACATGGACATCAGAAATGAAATAGTAAACATTGAAATAAATAAAAAATAACAAAAATGAAGCAATAATGAGGAAATAAAATTTTAAAATAAAACAAACAAGGAATGGTTAATAAAAAATCATTATTGCATAAATTACTGTTAACATTAATAACAAATATGAATGAAATAATTACAACTAAAAAATAAAAATAATAACTAATAAATACATTTTAAATTTATAAAATATTCAAGCATAGCATCCTATAAAAATCTTTAAATTGTGGATTATGGGAAGATAAAATTTGGTTTTGTTATGCATGTTAAATGTGAATTCAAAATGTCACTTTGTATTATTTGTTGATATGGCAGTTAATACTTGGATGTGGAGCCACCGCTGGACATAGTTAACATCCAGTATGTTTGGAAATCGTCAATGAGAGGTCTAGCCTTAATTTCATGAGCTCACATCACAACCTCAACTGTTTTTAAACATAATATCAATAAAAACACAAATTTTTTAATCTAAATTATAAGAAACACAATATTTTTTATATTGAGAAGTTGAGGTTTGCACAAAAGGTTGGAAAACAACCCCATGTATAGCAAGTCCAGGAGATGTTTGAGGTTTATTAAATATCTCATAGTTTCTTCCGTGGATGATTGGGACCTCTTTTTTTCTCCTTTGTGCTTAGACTTAGGATTGCAGAATTTATTGATATTACTTGAGCTTATATACCTTTTTTTTTGGGCTAGTCTGCTATCTTCTTGGTGATGACTTTTTTTTCCCTGTTTCTTTCATTTCAATGAAATCAATTTCTTTGCTTTCCAATGAATCATGATATTGTTGGAATTTACTTTCAGAAAAGAAAGAAAGGAAGACAAAGCAAATATCCATTTCTGATGTTGGTGATCGGTTTTGATGATTCCTGCCTTGATCTTTGTATTTCATTTTTTTGCCATACACTTAGATGTTTACACCTTTATATCTCTCTTGTAAATTCATGAGATATGATCTTTCCAATGAAATACTAGATGCATCGGGCTACGTAAAGTTATAAAGTCAAGCAACGAGTTTTTTCTTTCTTTTGATCAATCTTGAATGTTGTGATTAGTACATTTTGACTATCAACTTAACGATAATTTACTCAAAATTAATATTACTGTGGATGTTTTTATGTTTCTTGATTAAATTTTGACTTGCACTTTTTATTCATAAGTTACGTTTGGTCAATAACAAACTCCTGTTATAATTGGAGGGCTCTGTAAGCTGCGTTGCTTCCCTCCTGCGGCTCTAGCTCTGGATTCTATGGTGGGTGGACACATCATTCCAAATTTGAGCTCAGAGACGATTATGGTCGATTCTTCACCAGCATCATGGGACTCAAGTGCAAATTCTGACCAGACTACCTTGTTACTACTGGTACGTGTAAACTTCTATGCATTGTTCTTGTAGCCTTGTAGGGTTCTTTTCGTTATATTTCAATGTGTGATATTCATGGACATAAGCTTTATTTTGGTAATCAGGTTTTCTAATTTAGGGCACACTTGGCCTTGCCAGTGAGAGGAAAGAACTTTTTTTTAAATACTTGACATCATAGTCATCTTCTAGAAAATTTACATTGTTTTGTGTCTTGCTGCAGGTAGATCCTCATTGCTCGTATGAAATTAGTGTCGCTGTTTCTTTGTCTTCTGCAGCAAGCAGGTTCGTTCTTCTATATTCCTCTCAGGTAATCTTTTGCACTCTTATGCTTATTTATACTGTCTAATGACAACTTACTCTTAGTTTTTATGGAAACAATGGAAGTGAACTGTGCACAGGTGCTGTTATGCCCTTACTCTACATGTGCCTCTTTATCACAAAAGGAATAAATAAAGAGAAAAAAATAAAATAATAAATTCAGTAAAAATAGCTGCCTTGATGATAGAAGGTAAAAATAAGATAGAAATCAGAAAAGGAAGTGAATGAAGTATCCTGCTTTTGTCGTTTTCACTATCCCTGAATGAGACTGATTCTTTTAGTCTTGTTATCATGTCGTTCTTAAGGCAACTAAAGAAATTGGAGATATTTTTATGGAACCAACTTTTTCTTTATCGTAAGTACCCGAATTCTGGATATCATAGAATGGGATTGTCCGCTAATATGGCTCGTACGTATTTGGTAATATCAAAAAAAATTTATGCATAAAACTTTGCTCACAATTCCTCATTTATGATACAAATAATTCAATGAAAAGTACACAATTGATTCAAGGAAAACATTAAAAACTTGCCAAGTTTAAATTGTTTGGAATCCCACTACCAAGTACCAATACTATTCTTCAAAGAAGACTCAGGAGTGTTGACACCAAAATTGGCACAAAAAAGGGAAGGAAATCCTAGTCAAATTAGGAATCATACTTCGACTAGGATTACCAATCCTACTTCACTTAGGATTCATCAACTATTATTTCAAATCCTACTTCAATTAGGATTCCAAATCCCATTCCATTTGAAACTCCAAATCCTACCCCAATTAGGAGCTCATCCAAAAAAAAGGTGGCTAATAAACTCATATATTTTTACAATAATTTATGAAAAATTCTCAAATCTCATTTTTGGAATTTTCATATTTTCAGAATTTTTATTTTTAAAAATTTTATAAGATTTATTTTTTTCCTTCAAAAAATCAGAATATTAGTCATAAATTATGAAAATACGACTAATATTATTTTCACAACTCTCTGAAATGTTCCTGAAATTTTTATATTTTTTGGATCTCGAAAATCCCTTCTTTGTCATTTTTCATCTTTTTATGTTAATTTAATAAAATAGGAAATTCATTTTATAAAATTTATGAAAATTTAATTAAATGCTGAGACTCCAAATGGAAAATATCCTTCTACCTTTGGATCAGTTGGGGGAGGTTCATTGCTGAAAAATATGTGAAAATCGTGATAGATTCTTAAAAAATAGGAAAAAGCATCTTTTCTCATCTCCAACTAATCTTATCACCTGCTGGAGATAGGAACAGGCTGAAAAAGCCTTGGGAGAACCTCTCTATTCCACTTCCTATAAAATGCTTCATATGGTATCTTGCATAAGTTTTCCAGCCCTTCCGCAACCCTAGCAGCCACCAACTCCAAAGCAAGAGAGAGAGAGGGTAAGGAAGGAGGAGTTAGCACACAATCTTTTCGTGTTGTGCCACCACTAGGAGAGGGGAAGAAGAAGAAGAGGAGGCGGGGTTCCAGCTCCTCACGGCCCTGCCCTGCTCCTGCGCCAATGAGATGGATAAAAAGAAGGGGAGGAAGAAGAAGAGAGCAGGCTCATGCGCCGCCCTCTACCCTCTCTCTTCTTAGAAAGCAACATCTTTCTCTTCCAATCAAGCCCAACAAGGTCTCATAGCCAGCCCCTTTGCTGCATGCCTGGTTTTCTCTTGTTTCTATGGGGTAAAACCCTCTTTTGAATCCCTCAAACGCCCATACACACCTTATAAATCTACCCGTGGCCAGGTCTTAAAAGCCTCATAAAACAGGCCTCCAAAATCCCCTGCAAAGTCCATAACACCACCCGTAAACCTCTCTTCAGAAACTCCTCAAACTTTCTCGTGCACACCTGCAAGGATACCCACAGAAAACCCCTTTATATCACTTTTGAGAACACCCTCAAAAAAGACCCTGAACAGGTCTCAAAAGTATCTGTGCAGCCCTCACATACGGTCTGGTATGTTTCCAGAACCGAAACTCCCACATAATAGGCCTTCACATGCCTTTGCGCAGCCCATATGTCAGGCTATGTACGAGCCCCCCAATGCACCCTATTTCAGGTTTGAAAATCTCGTCACTGGCCTGCAAAATCGCCGAAGATACCCCTGTTTCAGACCTGAAACCACCTGTATACCAGCCCTTTGCTGCCCCACAAAACAAGTATCATGGAATCGGAATTGAGACCCGAATTGGTGGGTGCCAATTCCGACTCCATTTTGAATCGAATTGGCTAAATTGGCTGATCCACATGGGGAAATCTAATCCGGAATCGATCCAGATTGGTCCCTTTTTTTTTAAAAAAAAATGCAACAAATCAAAAAAGTTTAGGAAAATTAATTAAATTTTGATAAAAATTTTAAAAAATATCATCTAACTATTTAAGCACACATACATATCAAGTTGAGAGGTATCAGGATGAGTACACAAATATGTTTTATCAATTTTATGATTCAATAAAAGTATATGGTACAAATGATAAACAATACAAGCAGAACCTTAATATCACCAATTTTTGTAATAACTGTCGTGACTCATGTGACTCCTCATTTTCTGGATTTTTTAAAGTTCACTGTGAATAAAAAGTCATAATGGACCCGTATCAATATCCAAATAATGATTAAGCTATCTCACTAAATTCATACTCTACATTTGGTGGTGAATGTGTGTATGAAATATGTGTCTACACTGTACTCAGATCCAGATAACAGTATGTTGCATATTCATCATAAAATTTCATTTGTGCCGCACAGTGATTTCGGCAACTAGAATGTTGGTGCTTGTCAAATCATGTGTTCCTTGTCCAAGTTGACCTCTTTCACCTACACTTGCACCTATGTTCACACCTACACTTGTATCTCCACCTCCTTGTCCTTGCCATGATGTCTCTGCAGTTGCATCTAGGTCACTACTTGGTGATGATGGTGCTTAAGTATTATCATTTGGACTCACATGTCTTCTCTTGAATTTTATTTTTTTTATTTACAACTTCTTTTTCTACCAGTGATATAGCTCCAGTGCTATGCTAGTACACCTTCACATGTTTAAACCCTCGAAACTTGTTGGAACTGGCCTTTGTCATATGTGTACCCTTTTGTCCTGAATGAGTTAGAGCTAGATCTAGAACTACTGTAGACCATTTTTGACATTGAACTTCTTCATCTGTATCATATGCATTGTCGAGGTCCCCTTCAGCCCATGCACATTCATTTGGGTCAAACTTTGGAGGTGGTCTTCCATCTTTGGTTTCCATCCAAGTTGCAAGTGGATGCTCCTCCAAAAATATATATTTCAAGCAAGGTTTTCAAGGCAACGACGGCGACGTAGTACTACATTGGTGCCTAGGCAATAAGGCAAGGCGTCAGGCAATGTTTTTTTATTTAGTAAAATTGATAAAATACCAAATATATATGTGACAAATAATAAAAAATAGTTACGACATCTTGTAAATCAATTAATGATGTGCAAGTGCATAGTTTCGTAGACTAAATAACTTGAGTATAAGTTCATTTTAACACTTAATTTGTATTAACTATTAGTAAATATTTATAAAATTATTTAATCTTAGTTATTATTCCATCAAATGTCTATTTATGATCAAATTAAGTATTATAACTAGTTATTTTTACCTTAAAACAACTTAATTAAGTGATGTCGATACTTAATTAGCATTATTTATAATTAAATTAGTTAAAATGACCCTAAATATCCTTTGTTGCCTAGGCACCCCTCGTCTTGACCGGCCTTGGGATGTCTTGTTACCTAGGTGATGCCTTAAAAACATAGATTTTAGTTCAATATTAGCCTACTCTTCTCCTATTGTTTTTGTTGTTCTTTAGTATGCTCCACCAGTAAGTCTTAAAGATCTTTTTTCAGATAATCTTTGTTGATATTTTATATTTTTTATCCTCAACCACATGTAGTGGTAGAACACTGTTCAACCTCGGAAATTATAACAAATGTAGAGATATGTGTTGGCATGGCATGGTTTGATAATTCATTTGATTTTCTTTCATTTTGGAAAGAATTTTTCTTATCTTTGACTAATATAAACTATTATGAAAAATATATGGTATCAAGTAAGAGTATTAGCCAAAATACATTGATATGCATAAAAATATAAATATGTCAAGGTTTGGGGTTCGTTAAATGTCTTTGGATTTCTTTTTATTGGAAGGCACATATTTTTGATGTTAATTATATTGATACTTGAATACCCTTAATTAATTGTTATAGAAACTCATAGAAATAGAAACATATATCCACAAACATAGTTGTCAAGGCGACAAGGCGCCCAAGGCGTTGAAGGGTACCGATTCCGCTTAGGCGACAAGGCGGCCGCTTTGGCGTCGCCTAGGCGGTCAAGGCGGTATTCAAGGAAGGCTGAGTCGGGAGGTTGTTATATATAAACAAAACATAAATATAATTATATTTGTTATGTTATAATTGAATATGAGTGTTTTATCAATGCACATAAGTAAATATGATGTGTGTGTGAAAGAGAAGAAAGTTAAATAAATTTTTATAAAATTTAAGTATATAACTCATTTATGATTATAAAATTTATATATGTGCAATAGTATAAGTGATGGTAAAATATTGTTATAATATTATTAAATGGGGGGAGCGCAGAGTATGTAATAGTATAAGTGAGACAGAGAGAGAGAAGAAAGAGCTGAAAAAGAACGTAATTAAGTATATAATATATGTTTATAATCATAAATCTTAAATATATATGATAGTATAAGTGATAATACAATATATTAATATATTCAAACTATCATTAAATAAGTGTCCCTTGTGAGGAGTATCAAGGGAGAAAAACCCCTCAATTTTTTTTTAATGATGTAAAAATACCCAAGGCGCCTTGCTTGGGCGCCTTGGGTGCCTAGGCTTGCGCCTTGGGCGCCTTTTTGGCCCCAGACAAGGCGCCCTGGCAAGGCGCCCTTGGAAAGGCGCCTTGCCGCCTAGGCACCGCCTAGGCGGGCGCCTTGACAACTATGTCCACAAACCATAAACACATGTGAGAGCATAACCCCATAAACTCATTAAAATGCAAACTTAGTATACTAAGTTTGGTTTAAGCTCGTTATGCTTTAGGGATGGTGTATTTTATGATTACAGTATCGTAAGGATACGTTCCTTGGTGGATTCTTAACATATTTAATAAATTCATCATGGATTTAACTTTTTTGGTTCAATGTCTTAACCTATGTTTTGAATTATTAGAGTTAAAATTGGATCTGAGGTATAGAAAAAACCTGGTTTGGATTAAGTTTCATTATGGAATTATGTATTTTGATCATGTGATCGTCAGTTCATCATCGTTTTTAGCTAAGTCAACATTTTAGACTCAATGACATTTTCTTAAATCTAATTTTTATGATATCTTATTGAAGCAAGTTCATGGTTATCTTATTATCATTCTGATTCAGTTTTCTTTTTTTCATTTAGTAAGAGGGGCCTCCTTAGAATCCTGATTGAAGGCTGAAATAGGAACCCCCAATACCTTTTGTAAGAGGGGCATAAGGTATAGGGCCCTAAATGTTTTTAGGGGTAGAATATTCATTCCTACACCTGTATTGATTAGTATTTGACAGATCTCATACCCATTGATTAAACTTTTCATAAATAGTGGCTGGTTATGGAAAGGGTTGAGAAGTAATATATCTTCCTCATTGAATGGTATTGATGCCACGTAGGCCTCATAACTTATCATCTTAGTGATATGTACCTCATATGTTTTGGGTTCTTGCGGCACTACTATAAGTGTCTCCCTTAACTCCTTACTCAGGGATAACATCTTCCCCTTGTTGAGAGATATGTAATCTCTGTATTTGGCGCAAGACTTTCTCATTGACTTTTTTCTTCACTACTATTGCAGAAGAAATATTTTCTGATCTGACAATATCTGTTTGTTCAAGAGGACCACCAGGTTGGTTAACATCATTTGCTACATCATTATGTTGTGGTGGCTGTGACGGATCAGATGGAGCTGCTTCATCCTTCCGAGCTGCAGCCTTTATGTTAACTAGTGAATATTGACTAATTGAATGATAGGTACATTGTGTTGTACCAAAGTGCCAGACTTGTGACGTAAAGACAGATTTATGAGCTGGGTGAACAATGTATATGTGTCATACATTGTGACATAAAGACGGATATAAGTGTCACAAGTGACGGATAACATTGTGATGTAACGACGGACATATGAGCTGGGTGAACACCGACTCCTCATCTCCATCTCGGCTGCTAACTGGGTCGGGTTTATACCCATAACCCACTATCCATTTTTACGTCGATGGGGCAAATTGAATGGTAGGTACATTGTCGTACTAAAGTACCAGACTTCCCATTGTAGGACCATCCTCAGTATATCTGGACCAAGATATCCATAAATTCAGGGGTCTGTTTCCTCTTGGATTCGCCTTCATCATGGGTAAAAGGTAAAACTCCAACTCAGGCTGCATCTATGTGACCTAAGGACTTGCACCTAATCGAACGAAGATCTCATATCGATCAATCTTGACATCATGGTGGACAAAATGTTAACCCTTAGTCTGAACTGCATTGAAAGTTTGGAATGACCTGAGGGCTCACCCCTGGAAATAAAAATATAAACATGTTGAGGTTTGGGGTTTATTAAAAATGTCTTTGGACATTTCTTCATTGAAGGGTGTGAATTTCCAATGTTAATTACGTGGAGACTGCTCAAATACCCTCGATTAACCGTTATAGCAACTCATAAAAATAGAAACTTACATCCACAAAGCTTAAACATGTGGGAGCCATAACCTTTTAAACTCAATGGAATGCAAATTTTTTATATTAAGTTTGGTTTGAGTTTATAATGTTTCATGGAGGGTGCATTTTAAGATTCAGACATCTCAAGGATATGTTCTTTAGTGGATTCTTAACATATTTAACATGTTTATTATGGATTTAACTTTTTTAATTCAAGATCTTAAGACATGTTTGTATTGTTAGAGTTAAATTTGGATCCAAGGTCTAGAAAAGACATAATTTGGATCAAGTTTCATTAAAGAATTATGTATTCTAATCATGTGATCTTCAATTCATCATCATTTTTTATCTATGTTTTAACATTTTAGACATAATGAGCTTTACTTAAATCTGATTTTTTATAATATCTGATTGAAGCAGGTTCATGGTTATCATCATTTAGATGCATCTTTTCTTCATTTAGAGTCTAGCATCTTAGACTTAATGACTGATTGGAGTAGGATCTTTATCATTTTGATTTCATGTTCTGAATCTTAACATTAGATTTACAAATTTTTATGGATCTGAAATCTTCGTATAAAAATCCAATTTGGTACAGCCCTTCTATTAGACTTAATTGAGGCCTAGGACTTGGAATATCCAGAGATCGTCATTTCGGCCATCTTTCATACTGAAATCTAGACTTGGTAGATTTTGTATATTCCTCGTTCACATCTTGAGCTTAAGATTGATTGGATCTAAAAGTCTGACTTAGGACTGAACATCTGATTTTCACATTCCTGGACATCTTCAGATCTGAAAATACCATCCTCGGACCTGGTTTCATAGGATCCAATTGTGTCTTTGTCATGTAGGACACAGACCTTAGGACCTAAAGGGTTTCATATCATCTAAGCTCATCCATTAGTCATGCATGATTTAGATTCAGTATCAATTGGGATTTAGAAGGAAAATATGATTTTTTTAAGCTTTCACTCTATTGATCGAAGTCAGAGTACATATATAAACATATTCAGATTCCATATCATAATCGGATTTTGAAATCTTGGGTCTCCTTATTTTGGAATTGACATCCTTGCCTCTATGCATTTCTAAAGACAAGTTTATAAGTAAGGATCACGGGATTGGAATCAGAATCAGGATCAGAGGTACCGATCCCATCCAGATCGGATCGGATTGGATTGATTCCAACCGATTCTCTAGAACAAGAATCAGTAATATTTTAACATTCATTAACCTATTGGCTATTCAGATTCTCATACTAGTAATAGTTTAACATTCATTATATTAAATAAAGGACATGGTGCAATACAACTAGAAATGAAATACAACATTAGAATTATATAATTAAAAGGAGTGAGATAAAAATATAAAATATACCTTCTCACCACCATAGACGAAACTGTTCCACATATTTCTTATTTTGCTCTTTGTTCTTATTCTCCTAGATAGTCCACTGACTTTGTTAACTCATGAGTGACCCATATCCATATGAAAATAGTAAGTGGGCCATCTAGCTAAAATCATATACATTGTTTGATTGTGGAGGTGATGTTAAATAACAAGGCTCCAAATCTGAGAGAGGCTTTGAATATTGGGCTACAACATACTCATCAAAGAATCATATCCGGCCCCATTTTTGACTCCTCCCATAAGAATGTTGCCTCTCACATAAATCTGATGCACTTGTTCCACTGGTATGTGCACTATTAGAGCCATCCAAATAACTAGATCCTCCACCTGAGCCCCTATCTTGTTGTTAAGTAGAAGGAATAAACTTTTCCTCCTTATCATCATCTGAGAATGGTGTATGGGTGCTGTAATCTTGAATTAAATGTTTTCATTTTATACTCAATTTCTTCTTCTTCTTCAATTTTACTTCTTGTTTTGTAGGTTGCATTGTACAACTCTTTTACCTTGAATCTCCAAAGGCACCACTCTTCTTAATGCTAGGTCCAGCACTTGCTCTTGGAATATGTGCTGGAGCATCAATCTGCAAAGTTGGAACTGCTTGTGGAATTGGAGTTGTGCAAGGAACCTAAGTTTCTTGCCCTTCTTCCATATGCTAATCCTCACCAATGACACTATCAAGCTCACCTTTAGCCCAAGATCTATCATTTGGGTCAAACTCTAGCTCTCCTTCAGCCTCTTTGTCATATATCTATGCTGAAAGTGGATGTTCCTTTTGGAAAAAATATTTTAAATCTATATCCCTTTGTGACAAGCCCTTACTAGCTTTAGTTGCTGCTCTTTCTTAGTAGATACCACTTTCAAATTTAGCAAATCTCTCTTCTGATATTTTTTTTCTATCCTTGATATTTTGAATTCTCAACTTCATGTTATAATGGTGAAAGACTAGTTTCGACAATCTTTCCGTTTTCAAACTATTCCTTCTCTTTGTGTATATGAGGTTGAATGTGCTCTAATTTCTTTCACATTGAGAGGAGCTGGTACTCTAGCTCAGTACCCTAACAGCAATGGCAACCAATGAATTTCATCCACTCCTATTATTTACTTCAATCCATCAATCAGCTGTTAAAGAATGATATCACCGAATTAGTAAGAGTGATAAGCTTCTAACTAAAATTGTTTATACATATATGATGCATGTAATATCGTATCATAAGAAACTTTGTCATGAGAATATATAAGATCTGGATCCCTTGCACTCCAATTTTATGCTTGTATGACGTCATCTAAAATACAATGTGAAATATAGTTAAGTTAGTACTCATAGTCAATAATCTATAAATATTAAATAAGTAACAAGTAATATACTTCGATATCAGCATTCGTTCTATCTTATATAGTCCTTGCTAGGTGTTTAATCACTGACAATGTGCTTGACCAGACCTCAACATCATTGCATACTTGGGGACCGTATTGCATCTTTGGGTTGAGGAAATATCCTGTCACAAAAATATCGATCCAATCCAACCATTAAGGCATACAAATATTACTACAACAAAAAAATTAACAAGCTACTAAAGAATTAAGTTTATTACCCGCAACATGGATATCATGGTGAAGTGTTCTATCACATCTATTATCTATAATATTCCACTATTTTTTAATTCCTTAGATGCTTCTCTTTAATTTTCATCTTGGCCTTGTTCAGGACATCATATAAATATCTTATTTGGTTTTTGTCATTGTAGTCAACCAATCTCAACACTTGTACTAAAGATTCTATGATTGATAGGTAGTATTGCACCTTTTCCCATCACCTATTGTTCTCAATAAGAATCTTCATTGTTAATAAAATCTCATACTGGTCAATTGTGGCTCATGCCGTATCCATGTAATCATGATAAGCAATAGAGATTTGGAACCTCTTCAAATCATTTTTGTACTTGTAGAATCTCTCCAATGTAATAAATTGTGTAGCAAATATGGTTGGACAGGGACAAATAAGATCACGACCATAGTTGTCAAGGCGCCCGCCTAGGCGACAAGGCGCTTTTCCAGCAGCGCCTTGTCTGGGGCCAAAAAGGTACCCGCCTTGGCACCTAAGGCGCCCAAGACACCCGCCTTGGCGCCCAAGGTCCCATTCATGACTTTTTTTCTTTCTTTCGGGGGGTTTTGCCTCCCTAAAACCCCCCACAATGGACACTGCCCCCGCGACCTGACCGCGCAGGTAGATCCGTGATTCATGGGCGCTGATTTAATAATACTGTAAACATATTGCATTATCACTTATACTATTATATATAGTTAAGATTTATGATTATAAGTATATGTGGTATACTTAAAACTTAAGTTCTCTCTTAATTCTCTTTTCATTCTCAATTTGATATTAACTATTTCTCATAAATAAATATAGCAATACATTCATAATTATAAAAGATAAAATTATATTTACATAATATATGTATACATATATTTATGTTTGTATGTATACATAAATATATATAGTATTAACATCTAATTATAGATATATTTGTATATATGTATATACAAATATACGTATATAAAAATATCTAATGCCACCGCCTTGACCGCTTAGGTGACACCTAAGCAGCTGCCTTATCGCCTAAGTGGATTTAGCACCCTTTAACGTTTTGGGCGCCTTGTCGTCTTGACAATTATGATCACGACTGTCAATGTGTTCTCTCATGCTGGAGTGCAACCTGGTATGCCCTTATATGTAAGATGTAATCACTAATCAATTTTCCTTGACTCACCAAAGACCTCACACTTGCCTCCCCAATGTCTTCCAACATTAGGTCAATTGAATGTGCATCACATGGCACACAAACAAATGAGACCTTCCTTTATCAAGTTCTTTTCTACAGCTTTGTATAAAGGTTTATTATCAATGACATTGCATAATGCTCTCTTCACCAATCTCCTCTACGACAATGCTCATTAGACCAAACAAATAATTTGTATTCTTCACTTGACCTAATGTATCAATGGACTTCAAGAAGGTGATGCTTCATAACAATAAACAAAGAAGTTGATAAGGGGATTTCTTTGTGATTTATGTTCAACCATCGCATATAACAGTGCAACCCCTTTCTTTCAAATTAGATTTGAATCCATGTATTCATAAGGTCAACTCATCGATCATTGCATTCAACCCCTTGTCATAAATATATTTTGATGTGAGGACTTTGAACCTAGGTCTAGTCTCAGCAATGACATCTGCCATTGTTTGAAAATACAGAGTAGTAGTTGCATATGTTGGGAGACCTACATAAGGGAAGATTATCACACCATTATTAATGTATAGTCAAAAAACACAGAAGACTCGTTAGTTTAAAAAAATCAACATTCATATACTTGTTCGGAGAAACCATTTGCAGATATGCTTGACTGCTTTCTTTGCTGCCCCTATACATAGTGTTCACTTTGTTAAAGGCTTGCTTGATGCCCCTCTATCCCTTGTCACTCTACCTATACAAGGCAATGTCCATTGGCTTAAGTGACTACGACCAACGGAACTCACTATCTCGGCTTGGCACATGTGTAGGCCGAATGTCTTTTATATTTGATCATCGGGCATTAGCACTTGAACCTCCTGCTTCTCGTCTTCTTTCCTCATCCTCTTTTGCCTAAGCCCTACTAACATACATAGCTCTTCTCATCTCTACCTCTTCTTCATTATCTGAAGATGATGAATCAATCTAGACGAGTAGAAGACTTTCTCTTCTTATCCCTTGAAGACATGAGATTGATGTCTCTCCGCTCGAGCAACTCATCACGAAGTTCAGCTCTGTGCTTAATTCTACTATCTTTTTGAAATACTCTCCTGGTAAGATAATTTCTCATCTCTTCCCTTAACTCTATAGAGACTTTATCACACTTCCTCACATTCCCACCGAGACCAACAATATGTTGTTCCAGGCGGTACACAATTCCATTCATATCCTTTTGAGACTATTTGCATCTTACTCTCTTCTTTATCACATCCAACATATATATCTATGTTGCCATTCAAGGTCCTTCTATCCAACAACATCATATTCCCCATCCGACATTTTATCTACTTACATATGAAATAATTTAAAAATTATATTAAATACTTGTAAACAAAAATTTCTATGTTCCTATAGATCACTCCCTTTGGGGGTGATTGGGTGATCACCCCCTTCCGGGGAGTTGGGGGAAGGGTAGCAAGGTCCTGGAAGAGAGGGGAAGGAGGGATTGAGGTCGGGGAAGGGGTAGAAACTTGTTTTAGTAGGGGATCGCTGGAGGAAATCGGGATCGCTGAAGAGCTGATTCTCGCTAGAGGGCAGCCCAAGGGGATGGGGGGAGCTGGAATTGGGGAGGTGGGAGAGAATCAATCTAATCTTTTCCTTATTAGTGGGAGATCGGTCCTCGACCGATTCCCAATTCGATCTGGTAAGATCGGTCGATCCGAGACTGATCCTACCAATTTAGACGGATTTGGCTAGAAGTCTATGCCAAATCAGTTGTTCGGGCTAGAATCGTATTGTCCAACACTAATCCAATTCTAGAATTGGTCGATCTTGATCTGAATCGACCAATTTTGCAATTCATGTTCACAAGTCTATTGTTTGAAATTTAACATCTATTCAAAGTTAAAAGTAACTGTCGACACTCATTTTTTTAACAGTCCCTTGATATCATTTTTTGTTTAAAAAAATGGTGCGTCTGAATTACCAAAGCCCAATCAAGAAGACCTTAGCCTGCTTAAGTTCAGCCCACGTCTCCCTCTCTGCAACCTCAGCGCATCATCCACGTTCATTGCAAAGAGATCCGAGGGCCTAATTTGAATGGGCATGCTAGCCATTGAAGGAAGGGAATCACCCGGCGGACCCGCCAGAAGCTCCCAAAGGCGCTCCCCCGGTGGCAGTCATGGCAGGACCTCCTTTTTTTTAGCTTAAAAGAAAGGAAGCCAGAACATCGTTGCAAAGCTCGACGGCAAGCCAGCCGTCGACTACCCGCTTTGGAGGGGCTGCAATCGCAGGATAAAGAGGGACAAGGAGAGGTCACGCGGGAGAGGTTCGAAAGGGCAAAAGAAAAAAAAACCTAGTAGAGAACGAAAAGGCGGAGAAGGAGGGCTCTGGTTTCGATCGATCGTAGCAGAGCAGCAAAAAAAAAGAGGTGAGCAACGTAAATCTTCTTCCTCCCTTCCAACTCCACCCTTCTCACTCTGGCTCTCCCCCACCTATCTCTCTCTATCAACCGAACTTCTACAGACCCCTCCCCAACTCCTGTTCTCGCGGCTGTCTCTCTTGGAGTTGGCTTCCCTGCACCTCCACACCTCCTCCCCTAGCAGCACCGTTTTGCGAGACCCCCATCCTCTAGTAGCGCCCTCAGCAACAGGACCCTCTTGGCGGTCCTCTCTTCCAACAGTGGCGGCTGCAACAGTAGCTTCCCCCTCCGTCAATGGCGATGGAGGCTCCTCGTGACGGCATCTCCCGGTGATGGCGTCACCTTGTCCCCCGCGATGCCATCTCCATAGATCCTTCGCGAGCAGAAGGTCCCGCGATGTGACTCTTGCGTCATCGGCAGCATCCTTCAATGTCTCCGGCAACAAGAAGCCCGTGAGGGGGACCAGGCAGGCTAGCGACGCCTCCTCTTGGAAGATATTTCTCGCGAGGGCATCTTAGAGTCTCCTCAGCAATGGGAGGTTCCACGGGAGGCTTCAGCCCCCATGCCTATGACAGTGGTTTCAGTAAATGCCCAATCGTCAGTGTTCTGGCTTCGTCTCCAATCTCTCCCCTAACCGCCGCTGTGGGCATGGACTCCTCCGCGGACCATTGCGGCGATGCCAACGGCGAGCGCGATGGCGTGGGAGACCTCCGAAGGACCGTCGCCGGGTAGCCAGGGTCGCATGGGGCTTCCGATCATGTCCGCGGTGGTTGCGACCGCCCAAACCCCTGTCGACTGCGGTCGAGAGGGCAGTCGTCGCGAAGCTCCTCCATCGACAACCGCAAGCTGCAGCCAAGACCTGGCATTGGTCTCCGCGGGAGCTGCTGTAAAGAGATGCGTGGTCCAGAGACTACACACCCGCAATACTGACTCCAAGGATGGACCCTCGCAACAGCCGCCGTGCACCCCCGCACCCCTCCGGCGACGACGGATGGGGGCGGTGAGATCGCTGGAGAACTTCCGCGACGACGGCCATGATCGGGAGGTCCATTGTGCGTGTCCCTTCGGGCGAGACAGCGCTTAGCTTCCCTTCCGATCGAGCCGGGATGCACGCCCATACCAGCACTGGCGTGCCGTTGGAATGGTCCCGGGACCATTGAGCCCACCCTGGAGAGGCCAGTAGAAGACCAGAGTAAAAAAATAAAAAGGAGGGCTGTGGCGGCGTGCACGCGCACTCCAGCCACGATCGGGAGCTGCTACCAGGCCCATTGGGCTCGGTCTCCACCTGCCGCAAGCGGCTTCTTCAAGCCGACAGGATCCCCGGAGGGCCGTCTCAACTTGGCCGAGTCGACTCGC
This sequence comes from Cryptocoryne crispatula var. balansae, assembly GCA_036172225.1. NCBI lineage: Eukaryota > Viridiplantae > Streptophyta > Magnoliopsida > Alismatales > Araceae > Cryptocoryne > Cryptocoryne crispatula. The sequence goes on along the minus strand of CM069918.1, from coordinate 41,949,407 downwards.
AGCAAGCTTAGAAGACTTTGACAAATAAAAAATTAAATAAAAATTGAAAATGCGAAATGCCATATTAAATAAAGGGTGAGCTCAAAATTTAAGCGCCCTAGGACGGCTATTCCGACTACGTATCGGGTAGGCGCTCCTGGACGTGGGCGCGGGCATGTTCCCGTTGCATATGGTTCCATTCTCCCAGGTGCGACAAGTCAAAAGACTTAGTCGTATTGGAGGTGAGCCCACTCGATCGAGGACCGGCCGGCATACTGCCGAAATGCCGATTTTTCCTCCGATCTTATGAGAAGCGCACCGGGGAAGAGAAATTTCAGACCTTGGACTTCGGCACCGACTCGATGTAACTCGGCATGCAATGAAATTTAATTATATTTTAAGTGTCGACGTGTATGTTCGAACTGGGCACCGAACGTTAGCCCGATGGGCCGCATGGGATGCGAACTTAAATTAAATAAATAAGATAAAAATAATAAAAACACTCATTAAATCTGAAGGTGTAAAAATCAGTTTTAAACAGTTTAAAACTCACCCTAAAATATATCTAACCCACGAAATCAATTTTCTTAATTAAATGATAATTAAATAACAACAAAGAGAATTAAATAAGCAATCTCCAATGCTTTTGAAATCCACCAAAACAGTACGTAAACACCAAAAATCATATCATAAAATTAAATCAAAGAACATAAATAAAAATACTCTTAAATAACTTAAACGGTGTCTTAAAATACATTGAACATGCTGAAATCAACATCGCAACTTAAGCAATATGAAACTGAGTAATCTTAATCAATGCGTTAATCATTAAATCTCAAATCATAAGATATCTAATTCATTTAAATAAATTTAAGTCCAAAACAAAACCTTAATCAAATTGAAATCCAACTAAACAAATAAATCAAACTCAACCCATTAAATCAAAAAATTAATGGAAAAATCAAATAAAAAATAAACAACTTGAAAAATCAAATCTAAATATTTTCAAGTCTAAATCAATTGGTAAAAATCACAATCAAATAAAATCAACGTCAACCAAACATAACGCAACGTGTTCGCATCTCATCGGTCCCGCAAGGCTTACGGCCCTCTAGTTTATTGTTTTGTATGGATGTGCACTCTCTACCAAACGGGTTGCTATTGCGGTTAATCAAGGGCGTTCGAGTACTTGCTCGATGTAAGTTAACGCCGGGTATTCGCACCATCCGGCGGAGAGGGGTCAAAAAATTAAATTTCAAAGAACCCGAACCTCGGTTATAGTATTTTAAATGTATCGTCGGACTATTTAATACATTTATAGGTTAATACCTATTTTCCTAAGTAGTACAAAGGAGATACAAAAATTATTTTGAAAAATCAGTTAAAATGAAAAAAAACGAGGTTCTCACAGTAACATACATATTTTATATCAACTTAGTCAAGATCTTATCATGTTTGATTTTTTTATTATTTTAATTTCTTCGAGATCATATTCTTATTGTTAGTTTCTTATTTTTTGATTAAATGCCATTCACAATATGCGAATTATAGGAATGCTCCATAATCACAATATGAAATGTTATATACTTAAATGCCATACAATATGGTAATCGATTACATTAAAATTTGGAGAGACTTATATAACTGTAATTCCTTTAAAACCATATCATGTGATATATCTTTGTAACCTTATGTAGGCATGAGATATCAACTCCTTGCTTAGATTTTAAAGTTTGGTCTAGCATAGTGCCATTCATGACCTCCTCTTAAATCAAATGAGAATTCACCTTTATAGGTTGAGTGTGTATACTCATTCTATATTGGGAAAAATCAATTATGATGAGTACATACCCACATCCCCATCCTAGATCGGTCTACACCGGGGATATTGTTCGTGTGTCCATCCAAAATTATAACGGGCCTAAGTTAATAGGCATGCATCTTAAACATTTTGTATGTTATAATATTTAAGGGATACATATTTTATGTCATTTTGGTCACATTTGGCTTATGTTCATGCCATTTTTGGACTGCATATGACCTATTTTGCTTCATTTTGGCCCGGATGGTCCATCATCATGTCTTTTAGGTCCAGATGGCCTATCTTCATATTATCTAGGCCTGAATTGCCTATTTTGCATGATCTCGGCTCTGATGGCTGCTTCTTCATGTCATCCCGGCCCTCTCATCTTGTTAGACCATGCTATGCCATCTTCTTCATGGTTTTCACATTTCAAACTTTATAAACTTCTTGCCTTTGGCACCATTCATGCGGGCTATGGAGAAGGATCTGATATAGATTCATATCAAGAAGGGGAGGGCTGAAATGGGCTTGTTATGGGCTTGTCATGTGACCGATAAAGGGAAATCGAACATGGGTATATAAGGGTTATCCATGGTTGTCATATAGCCATGAAATAGAGGTTGGATAAGGACATGCACAGGCTGTCTTATAGCCAGGGGTGATAGGTCGAATCAGGGCTCATTTGCACAAGATATGGTCATGGGATAGAGGGCATAAGATGGCTATACATGAGGGCTGCATATAACCATGAGAAGGGGCCGAGAATGGGCTATTTACACAGAGATAAAGGGCTGTTATATGGCCATATGTGGGGGTTGAACATGAGTATAGAATAGCTGTTATATGGCCATATGGGGGCTAAACAGATCACCTACATGGGCTCTTTAATTGCCATGCGGAGAAGGGCCGAAGAGGGTTGTGTGTGGGGCTTCTGTTATGTCTATGGGTATATGTATATGCTACGCATGGGATATTATAGTCAGAAGGAGAGGCTGAACATAGGTATATGGGGGCTGCTGTGTGACCATGGAATGAAGGTTGGGTAGGGGATACATAGACCACCATATAGTTATGCAAGGTAGGCCGGGTATGGTCTGTTCAAGCCTTCAAGGACTGAGGCTGAGCGTATGGTTATGAAATGTCACTGAACTAGGGCTATGCATAAAGCCATCAGGCAGTAGGCACATTGTAGACTATGCATGTGATATCATTAGGCCAAGGATGATAGGCTGAACATGGGTGCATATGAACTATTGCATGGCCATGAAGGGAGACTGAACAAGGGTTATTTGGGTGGGATAGGCCATAGACATGAGAGGAGGGACTATCCCGATTACATATAGACATATCGAGAAGAAGGGTGGAAATGTGAAGATGAAGACATGCTATAGCTCACCCGCTTCTTCTTCTCATTGGCTCATCTCCTTGTGCAGATGAAGACCACAATATCAATAACAACACTTGGTTTGTGGGACTGCACCAGCTTTAGTAACCAGCCTTCCTTCCCTCCTGGTAATCAGGACTACAGGTGCTGCTCTCTCTCTCTCTCTCTCTCTCTATTTATGATGATTTGAACTTCCAACATGAGGCTGATGTGCCTGTTATATAGATGTATATATGGTAGAGGCAGTCCTAGTTGGGTCTCCTTTACTTTTGCACGAAGGTAGGGGGCGTGGTAGAAGTATCCAATGATAACTCCCTATTTTCTAGTCTTCTCTTGAATTTTTGTTAAGGCTCTTGCATAGGTGGCTGCCTCTCATTAGTTGGTGACTTATTCATGACTAAGTTAAGCTTGAAGTGGATAAGGTGTCTTGGATCTACTACATCCTCTTCCTACCTTGTAGAGGCATCCCATGGAGCTTCCTTCAGCCTTAAGCTTGTGTGCTTATGATTTGCAAATCTGGTGCTCCTGATATCTGGCAAGTGGCATTATATTTCATCGGATATCCCTTTTCTTTAGGAGCTTTTTCAGCTGCAATCATTGGCCTAAGTCTTATCTTGTAGCGCAAGATCCAATGGTGTTTGTTAGCTATTAGGTCCTGCCTTTTATGATCATCAAAATATTGCTTAAATGACCATAAGATAGGCCAAAATTAAGCACTAAATGAGCCTGATTTTATGTATCCTCATAGCCTATCAACATAGATATTCACATCATCAAGCCTCAGCCCTTGGATCTTGCGAAAATTATATGAATGATTGATATGCAATTTAATCAATTCATTTAAATATCTTTTAATAATAACCAATCATACTTGAATGGGATCTAATATCTTGTCAATGACCGAATAAAGATGGGATCCGAAACTTAAATCATTGGAGCATCGTAGCCCTTGATTCTTGCACCATCATTTCATTATCATCTTATCTTTTTTTCATTTAATTATGACCAATCATAATTAAGCAAGATCCAATATTTTATCAAGGACCCAATAAGAGTGGGATCCATAAACATAAATGCATCTTTGCCATTGTATTTTTATGCTATCTTAAACTCATCATCTTCTTCATTTAAATATTAGCTAATCATGACTAATTATTATTATTGGATCATGTGTCAATCATTAGAGAATCCTCTCTTATTAAATATGCATCAATCCTAGCCTTAATAGGATCAAGAAGAGGGCGACGATTACCCTCTTTGGGTTTGACAAGGACTTGGACATCTTCCGACCTTAAAGAAGATCCCAAAGATTTGTTGACCTTTTTTTGACTCTATCTTTAGGAGATTCCGGTCCCAAAAGAAGTCTTAACCTTTCTCTTTTTCTTCTTTCTCTTCTTTTCTTGTTGCAGCATCGTCTTTGGCTGAGGGGACCAATGGGCTTCAAATATGCTGGCATCGAGGGGGGATCTGGTCCTCCGTTAGGCCTGTTTTTGAAGAGGGGACATCTCCTTGTAGCCATAAGCATCTGCCGAGCTCAACATGTATGAGAATTATATGTTATCTTCATCCTCTTTCTCCCTCTCAACTGTGGTAATTCTCATATTATAATATAACCGGTCCGTTGGGGCCTGTTCTTGGATTGAAGGGAGCTCATTGCTCTGCAATTCCATGTGGGCATCGTGGCAATCAGGTGAGAGGATTTTTTTGAATTGTTATGTTTTGTTCTCCCCTTAAAGCTGCGCTCATCAGATTTGTTAACAGACCCATGGTGCTTCATTCTTTCTATCTCCGATGTTCTATCAATCATCTGTCGAGCCTGATTTGAAGGAGGATTGCCTTGAAGCTCCATACTCTCATCCGAGTCATTAGGTATGAATTTCACTTATTTATTTTTATTCTCTTTCCACTTCTCATACCTGGATGATGCAAGGATTGTGTTCTCTGTCTTGGGGGGTTGAAATCTCATTCAATTATCACATTTACATACCGCAAGGTCTAATTGGCCTCGTACTTTAACCGAAATAGGAATAGTATGATCCTGCTAGGCCCAATATTTATTTTTTTAAATCAGATTGCATCAGATTCCAAGAGGTTCATCATCTTCATTTTTTGGACATTGACATTGACTGGTAGGCCACTCTTTCTCTCTATTTTGTTGCTATGACATTGGCGGATGAGTTTGCTGCCCGAATTACCCAATTTTCAGATCTGAGGGGTCATTGGCTGAGCGAAATCAGGTGATGAAATCTACCACCCATTCTGTTGTCATCCACAATACTAGGTATAGATTTTATCTGATTGTCTTTCAATGCTATCACATGACAGGTGTATAGTTGAGCATTTAGTGTATTCAATTTCGAGAAGAGCATCTTCTTCTTAATCTTCAACATATTCCGGACCTTTTAGACACATATTTTCTTTTCTCAGACGCATTCATATTCTTCATAACTAGGGAGGAGAGTATCTAACTGTCACCCCTACCATCTCTTGATACGCCAGAACCATGATAGCATACTATAGAGCATACTTTTAGACTTGGCAGATCTGATTTCTTTTTCATTGTTTGTGGAAAATTGTTTATCCACCAACTATTTTCAGGTCTTCTAGCCATGATCATATATCATCTGACAGTGTATGTATGCTGATCAGCCATATTTTGATATCTATATGGCCTCCAGAATTGTGAAGGTGCAAACTTTTTTTTTCACTTATATAGAGCTCGACATAAGCCTTATAACCGGGATTCATGTGCACCCATAGTCATTTTTTTCTGATTTTTTCTCTTGGACATGCTCATGTATCAATTCACAAAGGTAAAACATCGGATCTATGGTATACACTTCATAGGTTCTATATAGGTATATCCTAACCATGACTCCAGTCCTTAGGACTCAGCAAAATTTTCAGCACAGCTAGCAGCAGCCTATATGTTATCATAGTTCCCTACTGTGTGAACCTCTTTTTTCTGCGTCTGTTCTTTTAGAAAGACATCTCTGGACTTTTCTAGGAAAATATGTGATATCTTAAAAATATTAGGTAGTCCGGTGATAGTTTTAAAAATATTAGAACCGATGTTCGGGTTCTTTGAAATTTTCATTTTTGACCCTTCTCCGCCGGATGGTGCGAGTATCCAGCGTTAACTTACATCGAGCAACGGCTCGAACGTCTTTGTTTAACCGTCGCGGCAACCTGTTTTTGGAGACATGCACATCCACAAAATAAAGTAAAGAACTCAAAAGGGCAGCGGCCTTTTGGGTCCGATCAGATGCAAACCGATTTGTTCGGGTTTGTTTTATTTGTTTGTTGGTTGATTTTTGGGTCGACTTGAAAGTCGGTTTTGAGTTTTGGAGTTTAAATCAATTGTTTTGATTGATTTGGGTTTTGATTTGTTTTGGATTGAATTTGGTTGATTCAAGCTGTTTTGTTTTGAATCTGTTTTGGTTTTGGTTTTGGACTTGATTGGTTCAAGTTTTTGTTTTGATTTCAGTTTGATGTGCTTAAAGTTTTAAACATGTTTGGATTTTTGATTTGGTTGATTTTGATTTTTCTGATTTCTGAATTTTCTGGTTTTGAGTTGATTTTTGTTTTAGGTGGATTTTGATCCATGTTTTGAGATGTCGAAACATTGCTTATTTAGTTTCTTTTTGGGATTGATCTTTTGTTCGGTTGAAGGTTTGATTGAATGAATTTTCCAGATTATTGAAATCTGATTTTTTTTGAGTTGACAGATTTGATTTAAATCTGAATTTTGTTTTGGCAGATTTTGTGTTTGAAATCTGATTTCGGTTTGGTTTGTTTCAAAACCGGTTCAATCTTGTTGAAGATCGGTTGCTTGTTGAACCGGAATAAGTTGAATTTCAGATTTTGTTTAGTTCTATTTTTTGTTTGAATTTGCAGATTTTGTTTTCTTTTTTGGTTTTCTGTTTGAATTTCCAGATTGATTTTGAAATAGATTTTATTTTGGTTTGGCGGTTTGCATCGCCTCCGACCCATCGGGCCACTTTGAATGCCCGGCTTCATGCATCAATTTGAACATCAAAGCCTCATTTCATTGAGAGATGGGGTGAAGTACATCGGTGTACAATGTGATTGGTCCTTCCCCCAATATAGGTTTATCTTCACTACTTTGGAAAAATTTTGGCATTACGACGGCATGCCGGCTATTTTCCAACTTAGTGAAAATTTACCCATCCAAAATAGCCAGCCTTAGCTTAGCCATATTGGGGGAAGGAACCGCTGGCTACGGGAGCATGCCCGCGCCACCGTCCGGATCGACATTCCGGGGCGGACCCGGGGGGAGTCGTCCAAGGTTGGAGTCCCCGCGAAGGGTGGAGTCCTTAATTTAATATTGCTTTCGCATTCTGGATTTTTATTTGTTCATTTTATGGAACAAGACCATGGAGGCCGGTTCAATTTCATCGGCGTTCCGAGCCGGCCTTCAATCTTCATAGGCCCGCTGGGCCTGCCTTGTGCTGCTTTTTGGGCCGGAAGGGCCTGTTGGGAAGCTGCTGCTCTGCTGGCCCTGCTTGGCTGGACCGGCTTGGAAGGCCACCCGGCTATGCCCTTGGCCCGTCGGACGGTTTCCAAGGGGTGCCGGGCCGTCACCTTCAAGCCGGCCCACTTCTGGCTGCTGTCCTCCTGTTTGGAGCTTCCGGGACTGCTGTCCTCTCAGTAGGCCACAATGGGGCTGTTTTGGTTTGGGTTTAGGTGGGCCGGAATGGGCCTGCACAAAGGGCTATTTTGGAGATCAGATTTGGGACCGGCTTTGGGGTCTGGTCTGGAGACCGGCTGAGGCCTGATTGATGGGGCTCTGGTTGGGCCGGAATGGGCCTGGCGAGGGCCTATATGGACCCGGTCATGAGCTTGGGCAAGGGGGCTGTTCAGTGTGCAGAACTGGGCCGGTTATGGGCCTGTTTAGGGTCTGCGCAGGTGGTTTCAGGTGGGCTGGAACCTGGTCACAAGGGGACAGACTATGGGCCTGAACAGGGGTCAGATCATGGGCCGAACAGAGGGGCCTTGGACCTGGATTGAGGGACGACTTTGGGCTGGAAATGGACCTGGATTGAGGTCTGTTTAAGGCTGATGCAGGCACCAACAATGGGATGAAATGGCCTTTGGTTGAGCTGCGAGAGGGACTGAATAGTTCCTGTTCGGAGCATCTTTTTATGGGCTGAAAAGAGACTGTATATGGGGGCCGAACTGGGCATTGTTTAGAGCCTGCATGGTTGGCCGAGGGGGCTTCCAACAGAAGGTACTAAGACCCTGCTATGTGTGGGTCGGATTGGGCCATGGAGAGGGCTGAGCAGAAGGAAGAGAGAAAGACCAAGGGGGTGCCCTTAGAGGGCTACATATTTATAGAATATTGACCCACCTGTTCTTCTCCTTTTCCTTCTCTTCTTCTTGGCCACGGGCAGCAGGTGCAGCAGGTGCAGGGGCACAATTGGCAGCAGATGCAGAGCACAGTCCGGCAGCCTCCCGGCGTCTGAAGCAGCCAGCCTTTCAACCTGGCGCACCCTCTCTCTTTATAGGGACGGATGGCACTCCAAGAGTCATGTTCTCTTCAATGTAGGATGACTCTTGGCTTTCCCAACTCCTTGAATTCCCACCAGTCTTCAATATTAGACTGACCCTTGGTGTCTCCCACGTAGGCTGGCCACATTGGCTTCTTCACCTCATAAATGGGTCAAGGATGAGGTGGCAGGCTTGGTGCGCACAGGGGTGCTGATGTGGCAGGGCTGGTGCAGCTGGGCCTGTTCACACCTGGCCGCAGGTGGGCCGGGTTTTCCTGGGCCAGCAGGTGGCAGCGGCCCACTTCTCCTTTCCTCTCAATGGGTTGTACGTAATGGGCTTCAAGGGTTAAAAATCAGTCAATTAAATTAAGAAAGACTGGGCCAGCTGGAATTTGTGCCAATGGGCCCAATTAAGGACCTGTTTTGAGTATGACTGGACTTGATTTGACCCAATTGAGGGCCAATCTAGTTGGCAGTTGACCTGGACCAGTTCTTCTATTTTTTTCTTCATTTTTTGCTGTGCTGCCCCTCCTGTTTTTTTTTTCTGAAAATTCTGACGCCAACACCTACCTTTGCTCATGTGGGATCTAGCTTATATACTATATCTATGACCAGTCACATGGAGATCTTTCAAGTTCATATTTTGTTGCTAAGTGTTAGCTTCCATGCATTATAAATCTTGGTAGTCCAATCATGCATACAGGACATCCCATGAGCTGAAAATATAGATCCTATTTCATTTAGGACCTGGATTCTGTGTAGGAAAGCACATTCTTCCTTGCATTTTACTTTCTTCAAAATTCATGCAAATTTTAGGTGCGAAAAAGGACCTATTAAGAATAGGATCCATAACTTAAATGATTGAATATCATAGCCATTGGATCATGTACTAATCATTATCTCTTCCTCTTGTATTTAAATAGCCATCCATCCTAGCCCTACTAGGATTAAGAGAAGGCAGCAGCTGGCCCTTTAGGATGGACTAGGAATCTGACTTATCCTTGACTCCCAATCATATTTGGATGGCCCCTTAGCTTATTTAATGTTGTCCTTCGACAATTTCCAGTGCAAGAAGGCTCTTCAGGCTACTATTTCTCTTCCTCTTCCTCTTGCTCTGCCACGGTGACCTGCTTCTGCCACGATAACCATTTGGCTCTTCTCCTTACTGTTCTGGTGATTAGCTGACTTCATGCTAGGCCCGAATTGAAAAGGGGACATCCCCTTACAGGTACAGTGCTCCATCGAGGCTCAAAGGCATGCCATTTTCTGATTTCTGCTCCTTCTGCATGCAGCGATCATCACATATGCTGACAGATCCATCGGAGTTCAATTCTGCCATCTCTGGTGTGCAGTTAGGAGTCCATAGGGTCTAGATTGAAGAAAATCTATAATCCTCAAGATCCGGTGACCCTCCAGGTCCAGTTGAAGCCATAATTTTCTGTCAACAGTCCTTCCCGGATATGATTCTATATCCATTGACAATACATAAATGCCAATTAACCATATTTGGTCATTCATATAAACATTGAAATTATAAGGGAGGCAATTTTTTTATTTTACTTGTATAGGACTCAGTATGTATATTAAGTTCATAACTGAGATTCATGTATGTGTGTGTTCTGATTTTCCCTTTCCAGATATAATCATGTATCAATTCATACGAGCAAAACAAGATCTATAACATAACATTGTTGCTTTGCTAGGTTCTATATAGGTGCATTTGAACATGGCTTCAGTTCCTAGGAGTTAGCAAATCCCTAATGATGGAGTTGAAGACATTGGTTTTTATTTACTTGTCCTACTCGCCAATGCATGTAAGACTTAAAATATGCTGAGTCTATGACTGGCAAGTAGGATATCTTTCAAGTTCATATTTTGATGCTAAGTGTTAGCATCCATGTATCATAACTTCTGGTCGTCCAAGCATGTATGTAGGACATCTCATAAGCTGAAAGCATATATAATCATAGATCCTAGTTCATTTAGGATCTATATCTCACATAGAATAGGATTTTTGGAAAGACATACATGCAAATTTCAGGTACCAACACTGTGCAACAGGTCTGAGAAGATGGCCCTTCATGATACAGCAGGAGGATTTTCGTGCTGGTATTAGATCTGAGATTGTACAGGTTCTATGTGGATTGGGATTGGAATATTGGATCAGCCAGCCCGGCTGATCTGGATTTAGGTTATATCTGTTTTTTAAAGTTGAAGTCATTTAAGCATCTATTATGGCAGTTAAAAATACAGTGCACAAAAGTTAAACATGAATCATTGCATTAAAATTGAAGAAGAGAACAGTAAAATGTTTGTGTGTCCGTGTGCGGGGGGTCAGGATCAGAGGATTAAGTTCAGTTCCATAACTGAACAGATGCCATTTTTGCATCTGAATCGGAGATCGGCCTGCTCAGCTCTTTTGTGGCTGATCTGGACAATGCATCCTGATCTGGTGGAAATCAGCCCCAGGATTGGGCCCCCTTAATCCAGATCAGCTAATCCTGCAAACCATGCTGCTGCCACCTCTAGTAGTCTGACCAATAGCTCGTGCCGTCTGTCCCATGGTCTGACGGGGTTTTGTGTCTCTTGGATCTCTGCAGCTTCCGAGACCAAGACTCTCAAGATTGCTTTCCATGATGAATACTTCCAATCAGATGTTCATTGTGTGACCCATGAGATGATCCCAACTTGTGTAGTCTGATTATATGATCATAGCCTGTAGTTAATGTATTTGAGGTCTTATCTGACGGCCATGGTGTGCAATTCGAGTTTGACATTCTTATCTGTAGATCATGATATGTAAATTTAATCTGACAGGTTTAATCTTACTGAACGGTGTGTAGCAGTTACCATGGCATTTTATTAGACTGTTTCTAATTACTTAGGGGCAAAGGTCAGATGCACACGTAATTCTTTTACAAAATAAAAAGCTGTCATATAGAAAAGTATTTTTACTAAAGCATTAGGAAAGCAGCTAGAAACTAAGCTCGAAGAAATATTTTCTTGTTTTGCTTGTGCAAGCAAAAAAAAAATCATGCTTCTGTACCAATGATTCAAACATGCAGATCATTTTTTTTCTGATAAAGCACTTTCTCTGGTATGATGAACAGCCATCATTGATGTTGTCTATGCACATGGTTCGCTTTGCTGGATCAGCTGATCCAGAGGGGTAAGACTTTGGCAGGAAATGGACAGGATCAGCTGTTTCTTGCTGGGATCAGCCGATGTCGATATAGTTGGACCCGGCTTTGCTAGGCTGAAATTGGCAAGGATCAGACAGTCACGTGCCAATCCCATCTGGAACCAGCTTATTCCTGCCCAATTCAGTCTGATACAGGGCCGAATCCAAGGATCGCGGGATCGGAATCGGTCCCTGGATCGGTGGGGACCGATTCAATCCGGATCGGATCGGATCGGTCCGATCCAGGCCGATTCATCCGAAGGAAAATCGATCCGGATCGACCCTTAAAAAACCCTAAAACACCAAAAAAATAACTAAATAAGGAGGTTGATCGGATTCCGATCCGATCTACCCCATTTTGGGGTGATTTCGGGCCCAAAAATGGCCCGAAATCGGCGCCACGGCGGCAGCTTGCCGCCGTGACATCTTCCCCGCCCTATCGGGCGGGGAAGACGACCTTACCGGGTCCATCGGACCTGGTAAGGCCAGGATCCGGTGACTTAAGTCACCGGATCCTCAACCGGTAGGGGTATAACCCTACCGGTTTGCGTATCGGGTCCATGGGATCCGATACGCTAAAATGCCGGATCCGCGGCATCCTGTGGGTCGATTCCGGCGAGGGAATCGCCGGAATCGATCCGAAATCGACCGAATCGGTCGATTCCGGCACCGATTCCACCTACAAACATCGATCCGGACCGATCTTTGGTCCGGATCGGTAGTTCTGCCGGGAATCGGATCGGAGGGGTCCGATCCGATCCAAGAATCGGCCGATCCCGATCCGGATCGGCCGATTCTGCAATCCATGGCCGAATCAGCCTGATAGGCAAACTTTTGTCATATGCCTGATCAGCAGATCAAGCTGATCCAATGTGGATTGGATTCAGCCTTGACCGATCCAGGGTCCAATTCTGATTTGGCTTTCCTTGGATATGCATGTCCGAAATTTCAGTTTGCTGCCTTTATGTAATCTCTGCACATTTCTTGTATTAATTTATTGCCTCTTATCATAATTTGCAGATAATTGGACTTATGACTGCTGTAATATTTTTTGCTCTGATGCGGCAAGCACATGCTTGGGAGCTTGATTTGCCACTGCCATCTATTTTAACAGCCACTGAGTTAAATTTAAGGATCCCATCATCATTTATGGCACTTGCTGTGTTACCTGTTCTCCTTTGCTTATTCCTGTCATTTATAACAGTCCAGTCACTTCCTTCAATTGCAAGTTTCATGGCAGTTTCTGTTATCAGCTACACTGTTGCAAATGGCAGTGTTATCATTTTGATTCTAAGCTCCCTATTTGTTCTCTATGTCTTGGCTTTTATACATGTTTCATTCAAGAGAAGGTTAGTATGATCTTTTGCCTTTTGGTTTTTTTGTTCCTACTAAGTTCAGTATAAATGATATCATCTGTTAGGGTCTATCTTTTCTTGTCACTTTATGCCCGGTGCAGGAGGCAGGTTGAATTCTAATCACAGTTTGTGGGATCCGCATAGGCCGATCCCACTAGGGTGTAACCCGATCCAACCCCTGGAAATTCCTTGGAATTGGTCCAAGTCAGCTGGATTTGGACTGGATCAGCCTGAATCAGCTAATTTCTATGCTTTTGCATTTTTTATGTTTTTAGAAAAGTTGAACCAGGTTTGTTTTTTCTTCCTGGCCGATCAGATCCAGATCAGGCCCGATCTGGAATTTCTTGCTTCTTATTGCCTCATGTAAACAAGTAAAACAAATAAATTTCTTTATTAGTATTGTGCTTGCAGCATTCTATCTACAAAACATAGAATCATCTATTATTTCTCTTAGTTACAGCATCAAAATGTTTTCTTAAACTCTTTTCCTGAAACTTGTAGAAAAAAATTGATGTTTAATTGGTTTACTTGTGGACTTATAATTTTTAGTATTTGTCTGACTCATTATTTATTAAATACCTCTATCACAATTAATTTTGAAATTGATACTGATATTTATCATCATAATGTGTTTGACTATTAACATCAATTTTGAAATTTCAGTGCAAACAAAGCATGAACTGTACATGTGTCCACCCATATCAATTTTGATATTGTTAGTCTATCCTCTAGAAATATAAATATTGAAATTGATATAGTATCATTTTTAATACTGTAACTGAACAGGGCATAAGCAACAAAAAGGAAAAAAAGTACATCAAACTCAAAGCTGTTTAACTGTTAGGGTGTTGAATTGAAGAGACATTGGATTTCCTTGCACAATGGAATTCTTAACGACAAGCAGAAGCATGCAGATGAAAAATGATGGTGGAGGTGTTGGTCTCCGATAGTGTGCAAACAGAATCCAAATTTCTGAAATCCAAAACTTTGCAATGAGAATTTATGGATTCTGAACCCATTATTGCACCCTGTAAGCTAGACGATCGGAATCAAAACCGAAATCAAACAATTTCGTATCCATTTTTTTCATCTCAATAAAAATTTCAATATATGTCTCTAAAAACTAATAAGTCTTATTATAACAAAATTAAGGTATAGAAATTCTAAAAATTATAACATATAAAGTGATAAGAAAGGTATAAGTAAATTTTTAAACTTATTATATCAAATTTTACAGGTATATGAGATTTATTAGTTTATTTTTAAATAAAAATTATTATATAGCATATATTCCAGAAATTATCTAATTTGGTTCCAATTCTGATAATAGAATCATAATCAAAATGAAATTGAAATATTATGATTCTGATTTAATCAAAATGCCTTAACACTTTTTGTGATCAATAAACAATTTGTTACTTTATCCAACCCATTTGCTGCCTTACTCCCTAGTCAAGAGTTATCTATCAGTATGCGGCAGCCAATTATCTAGAACCCTCTGAGGACTTCCACCCATTTATTCCTGCTACATCTTCGGTGTACAACACTGTTTATGATTTTATTGAGATAGTGGATTTAGCAGATTCATTATTCTCATATGGATATGGGTCAATCATGATAGATTGCTCTCAATGGAGCATCCAGGAGAATATACAGAATAAGGGTGAAGGTCAATTTCATAAATATTAGTGAATGAAATGTATGACATTATTTTGTTGTATATCATAACTACATTTATATCATGTTACCTTTGTTTAATCGAATGTTCATTGCCATCAAAGTATATCTTGTTATCTACTTGTCTTAAACTATATGAAAGTGTGTTAGATGTTAGATTTTTATTGTTAACAAATTTTTAAGGGTTTACTATGTTTTAGGATTTTAATGATTTTTTTGGACTTTTTACAATGAAAAAATTACCAATCCGGAGCGATTCCGGATCGGTTTTCCTCCTAAGGAATCGGTCGGAATCGACTGATCCAATCCAATCTAGATCGAATCGGTACCCAGCAATCCGGGTATTGATTCCGATCCGGCAAGCTATGCTAACCGCACCCTCTCATTTTCTTTCTTCTTGGCTTCAGCTGGGGCAGCAAGGGGACGGGAGAAGGAAACTCTTCTCGCTCCATTTCCTCCTATCCATCTGTTCTACGGTACCAAAGCTAAGTTTGTTGTGACTATTTCACTTTCTTTTTTTCTTTTCAATTTTGGAAAAATCACGTTTTGTAGAAGTAGACAGGTTTTTTTATTTTCCAGGTCTGCAGAACAGCAAATATTTATCATGCTTTTTGTTTTGTTTGCTTTTTTCTTTTTTTTAAAGACCTGCAGATCAGCAGGGATTTTCAGAATTTGCAAATCAGGCCATTTCTGGTTCAGCTTTTTTGCTTTCTTTTCCAGTTTCCAGATCTGCAGAACCAGCAGATTGTTTGTTTGTTTTTTCTTGTTTTCCTTTTCGGATTTGCAAACAACTTCTGTTTTTTCTTCCTTTTTGGTTCCGCAAAATCTCAAGAGATTTGAATTTTATCGTCCTTTGCCACCACAAAGTAGGTGAGGACATGTTTGACAAATAGGAGCGACACCCTCTATTTTTTCGTCTTCTTTTGATTGTCAGGTGTATGAAGAAGTTAGGGGATTGGTGCGGTAACCATCATCCTTTCTTTCTTTGGAAGTTCATGACAAGGGCAATTTTTATAAAAAGATAGGGTCACACCCTTATTTTTGAAGTGGATTACCTTGTAAGTATGGTTGAAAATTGAGAGAGCATGTGTGGATGCCCCCCCCCCATTTGACGTGCACTTAAGTTTAAAAAATTGTGTTAACGACATGATCAACATAAGTTAACTTGGACGAGAAAATTCAATATGATTTGGTTGATTTAAAAATATTTGAAGAAATAACCCAAAACTGACAAGAGTGGAGAAAGAAAATTTATATAGCCGACCCTAATTTATTTTTTTATTAAGGTTTGAATTGAGTATTTTCTTTGGAACCTTGGTTATTCATGAGCATCATTTACACTATGGTGCAGATCATCGATGCAATCTAACTGAGAAAAAAGAAATCTTTTATGTCCCTTCTATCTGCAAAAGCTAGCAATTCCTTCATCCTACATGCCTTTTCTCATCGAATGCAAAAACATCTTCACATTTTCTTTTTATAATGAACAGACAAGGTAGGAGATAAGCCCGAATAGTATATCATGGGGATGGCTTATATTCTGTTGTCTTTTCTTCGAACTAAATGTGGCCTTTTTTCTTACTTGTACCATTTAGAAGCTTAGTAGATTCTCTTAATGCCATCTTTGTCTCCAATAGGCTGCATGTATTGCAGATTCGATCTTTTCTGGACCCCCATCCCATTTGCAAGAGTAATGGCTGATGGATCATCTTGCATGCAACCCATTCTTGACTGGGAAGGAACAGGAGGATGTTTAGAGTTCCAATCCTCTAAAAACAGTTTGTTTTGTTTTTGGATATGAACCTTGAGTTGTTTTGTTCGTTTTTTCTGGAGTATGGCCCATTTTTCCTCTTTGGGGGGTGACTACTTTTTTATTGATTTAATTGGGCCTTTTGGTAAAGGTTTATGATTCTGGTTTTCTGGAAGGTTTTAATGATTTCTATTTTTGTGGAGTTGTATATGTCAGATATGTGTATTAGAATAATAGGATGTTAGTGTCATAAATTTAGTTTTGTTTTAGTTGTCTCTAGAAACATTTGTAACATTTGCAATCCTTTTACACCAATTTTGCATTCAAGTGCACATGTAGATCTTTCAGGTCTGTCATTGCTTACCAAAATTTTCTGTTTGTCAGTTGGCAAGCTTGGGAAGAAAGTTATATCGGCATCATCTTTAGTCGGATCTGCAGTTATTCTTCCATTTTATATCCACCTAAGGTAAAATTCTCTTTGAAGTTTGAAGTTTGATGAAAGTACTAATTGATGATTACTTTATTGTTGCAACTGATTCTTGTTGCCTTGTAGTGCTTAAAAGAATATCATGTTAGCTCTCCTTTGTCTGTATTATGTCATTCTATAGATCCTCATAATTCTTCTTCCAATTCTGTTTTTTTCCTGTTAAGCTGGCTTTTGACATCAGAAACTTTTGTGGAACAGATCGTGAGGATCTTTCGAGGCAACCCGAGCATCATTTTAGCATTTGTTACTATTCTGATGATCACCTTTGTGCATCCTGCAGTTGGTCTTATTTTGTTACTTCTGTGTGATGTCTATCATTGTCACATTGCTCTTTGCAGGTATTTTCTTGAATTGAATTATGTATTTCATTGTTCCCTGATGATGCCAATAGATCTAAAATGTCCTAGAGTTCTCCTAAGGAAAATAAAAATAGACTGTTGTTCAAGTTAGAAGCTTTTACTTTATGCACCATTCATATATCCCTTATATTGTTGTCATAACGGATTGAAGGATTCAATCAAGCTCCCGGATTGGAGGGTGCTGATCCCAATCTGGATCATCTGAGAACTGGCCCACACTGAGTGGGATTGGCTGTGGGACGATGATCCTAGTTTGTAATGGCCACTTCCTGTCTGGGTTAGAGCAGTCCTGAAAACCATTATTGTGTTGTATTATGTGGTTTCTTGTCATAAAAAAACTTTTCCATAATCTGAACATGTTATTTATTTTAAATTTTTATTATTATCATTTATCATAACCACGTTATCTCGTTGGAAGTTTTATTTTGTTTATCTTGACATGTAGAAGGTTCGCATGGTTGTATTTTATGCACTAACCTTCATGTCCATCATTCTCATGATCATTAAATACATCAAGGTTTTCTTCATAATATTTTGCTGTCACTGGATTCGAGTATGTCAAGCAAATGGACTCTTAATAAACAGATGGTTTACCATCTGTGGATATCTTTATGTAGTTTGATTAAAAGTTACAATCACCAATAAAGAAATCAAGCTATTATTTATGACACCATGGAATTTTTGAAATAATCCACAATAAGTGGAAGACAGATGAAAGCTGGGTAGTTGAAGAAACAGGAGGAGAAATGAAAAAGGAGTAATTTACAGACCACTCTGTGGGAGTTAAGGACATTTGGATGACATGAAAATGCAGATAATAATACTTAATTCCTTGGGATATCTAGGGCACTTTTAGCATTTCAGTTCACTTATGCCATGTCTGGTCTTATTTGTCTGCTTTCATGCGCTTATCCTCAGGTCACAATAAGAGGGTTCCGTGTCTTTTCTTTGAACTTTTTTTCATATGACATAATAAATTACTATGTTGCTGCAGTTGGCCTTAACAAAGGAGTGGAGAAGGTGGCACAACAGTCAAAAGGAATCTTTCTTCTTTTTCTTTCTCTTTCTTGGTATCAGAGCTTTAAAAAGTAGAAACCTTTAAGGGACCTGACTGGTGAGGGTAAAACTTCCTAGGCCTGCAGTTTGTTCTGTCGAGGTCTTTCACCGGTTGAAGTAGAAATTCCTATTTCTATTGAGGTGTCAATTTAAGAATCTACCATTTTTCTTGTTAAGAGAAGAGCAGTTCTTGTTGTTACATTTTGTACAGAATTACGGATAACTGTCTTTTAGTCTTTTTTTCTTGTGTCCAGATCTCTTTGTTACTTCATTTAACAGGGGCAAACCTGCCAATCTGGTTGATCTGCCAATGCCGGCCATTTTGGGCCGATCAATGGAGGAGGATGGAGAGGCTGCTGGGGCATCATTATGCACCAATAGTCTACATCTTCCTGGCCATTTTGGTGGCCCCCAGACTCTATCTTGGGAATCTGAAACTTAAAGTTGAGGATTCCCCAGATGTTGGGTCTCCCAAGAGCTGACCCACAACTTAAATTTGTGGATACCTGCATCAGCATGTATACACATTGGGGTTATTGGGTCCACTGGTTGTCTTAAGCATGGGGCAGTATCAGCCCCATCTTCTTTTAAAGCCTCCTACAGTATCAGCCCATCCAACAGGTCATATCAGATCATTATTGGCTGATCTATCTGATCCATTCTTGTTTAGCCTAATCCAAGCTGAAGTTCCTTCTATGATCTGACTTCTCACCTAGATTGGGTTGGTAGATGCAATCCCAATCCAGATCAGTGGATCCTACAAACTGTGGTCATGGAGTGCAACCTCCCCTGCCTATAACCATAGTTGTCAAGGCGACAAGGCGCCCAAGACGTTGAAGGGTACCGATTCCGCTTAGGCGACAAGGCGGCCGCTTAGGCGTCGCCTAGGCAATCAAGGCGGTATTCAAGGAGGCTGGGTTGGGGGGTCATTATACATAAAAATAAGTATAAATATAATTATATTTTTATGTTATAATTGAATATGAGTGTTTTATCTATGTATATAAGTAAATATGATGTGTGAAAAAGAAGAGAGTTAAATAGTTTTTTATAAAATTTAAGTATATAACATATTTATGATTATAAAATTTATATATGTGTGATACTATAAGTGATGGTGAAATATTGTTATAATATTATTAAACGATGGAAGTGCAGAGTAGTCACGGATCGGATAAGGAGCGTAATAGTATAAGTGAACTTATATATGTAATTATGAAAGTGTGGGTATTTATTTTTGGATAAGGAGTTAATATTGTTAAATTAAGTGAGACAAAGAGAGAAGAAAGAGCTAAAAAGGAATTTAATTAAGTATATAATATATGTTTATAATCATAAATCTTAAATATGTATGATAGTATAAGTGATAGTGAAATATATTAATATGTCCAAACTATCATTAAATAAGTGTCTCTTGTAAGGGGTATCAAGGGGGCAAAACCCCTCAGAATTATTTTTTAATCATGTAAAAATACCCAGGGCGCCTTGGGCGCCTTTTTGGCTCTAAACAAGGTGCCTTGGCAAGGCGCTATTGGAAAAGCGCCTTGCCGTAGGTGCCGCCTAGGCGGGCGCCTTGATAACTATCTCTATAACCTTTAACGTGAAGTCAATGGAGTTCGCTGCCCATGGTACCCAAAAGAGATGTCTTTTCTCCATTAATTTCTTTTATGCAGCCTTGTAGGAGAGTTCACTGTCAATCACGAACTAAACCACATTGTCTTCTTCAATCTTCACTACGGCATCCGTCAATGAAAAAATATAATTGCCATTCTTGATTTGACCCAAAGCATCAACCGACTTCAAAAAAAAATGATACCCTCTAAATAATTCATCAAGAAGTTGATCATGCTCTTTTTGATAATGTTTGTCCACTCATCGCACATAATTGTGCAACTCTCTCCTTCCAGATCGACTTGAAACCTTCTATCCATTGCCTCAACTCCTGTACCTCCTCATATAGCCCATCAGCATAGATATGCTTGCTAGTGGGGACTTACATTCTCGGTCCAGCCTTAGCAACAGCTTCAATCATGGTCTAGAAGTAGGGGCTAGTGGGTGCATGTGTTGGGATGCCTATATTAAGAGAAAAAAATCCATCAATCATAAACAATGTTAATTAAATGAAACATACATATATACATATTAAGATTTATATTTGCATGTAAAAACCACTTTACAATGTACTTCACTACTCTCTTTGCAACTATTCCCATTGCCTTCACCCCTTTCATTGCTTGTTTAACGTTTCTTTGCGAGGTACTCTACTTCTTAAAGAAATACTCATATGTCAGTGTATGTTTCATACTACCAAATCGACGCAATGGCTCTTCATTTGCTCCCACACGAAAACTCTCAGTGTAGCTAGGTCTAGCCAATATTGATCAACCAAAAATAGGGTCAACTCCAGTCCCTCCTACTCTCCTCTTCTCTTTCTCCACATGCTTGCTTGCAGGCATAGCTTTCCTTAGTTCGGAGTCTATGGATGAGTTTTTACTCTCCGGCAAGGAGGGATGGGTCGCGGGTCGCGACCGGGTCGCGGGACCCCCAGGCCGACCCGGTCGCGACCGGGTCGCAACCCCTTATTTATTTATTTATTTTTTGAAAAATTCAAAAAAATAAGAAAAATGCGAAATAAAATCTGAAAAATTTCAGAAAATTGGAAAAAATAAATGACATGATTTAAATAAATAATACATCAATTTTATTCCAACGTGATGTGTTCTACACTTTGTAAGTAGTTGATGTACTCTCCCCATGTCATTTGGGTTGAGTACAAAGCTTGATACATGTACACATGACGATCATATTCGTCAGTCCCTCAGAAACTATCCTAAGACTTGATCCAAACGAGTCACCATAACTATAGGTCGATTGGATCGAAGTATACGATGACTCCACATAATTCATTCCACAATACTCTTGATCGTATGTAGGGAACCAAGAGCCTTGGGATGAATCATACACATAGTCGGAGGCATCGTGGTATTCTCGCTCCAACTCCACGGCTACGATGACCTCCTCTACCTTGTGGCCTTCTACCATGATCGGTATCTTGGGTCGCATGAGTATATTGCTCCTCGTCGGTAAAACGTAACGACGTTGTAGGAGATATGGGAGGATCTGAGGTCCCTTGTACTTGTAAAGTGTTCGCGCCCCTGTATCGAGCACCATCATCGCTGCTACTCTTTGACGACGAATCCTCGGACGTCTGGTACTACACTCGGATGTTCGGCTCCAGCGTATCTTCTCGATCGTCTTCGACCGTATCAGCATCTGCAATATCAAAAGGATCAGTCATAACTTGTTTACCTTTTCGCCTACTTTGCGTACCTTGACTAGTTCCTTCTCCGGTCCTCTGGCGCTTTCTTCAGAGAGGAGGGATCCGGAATTCTTCGACGAAAGGGACATCGTCGAGCACTCCTTCGGCCCCATTGTCGGTCTTCTCGGGTTGAACTCCGGTTCTCCCAACCCTTCTCGGTCGTTGACCCAAGCTCAAGGAGTTCTTCTCGTAGAATATTTGATCCAAATCGATGTCCTCCTCTTCGATTTGCGGCTCGTCGACCGAACGTCCCGCCGCCCGTGATATCCAACTCTTTTGTTCCATCCGGTTCGCTTCATTCTCTCCAAATTCCTCAACTTTAATCTCGTATTTGTAGTGACAATACACGAGGTCTTCAAGCCTTCGATGTCAACTTATTTCTTTGCTTTGTGTGAATCAAGCCGAATGTAGACCAATTTCGCTCGCCCCGAAGCCGAAGTGGTTTGACTTAGGACACGATGGCTACGTCCGCCAAGTCCTCATATCCTGGTACTTTACCATGGTTCATCCACCAATCAGCTGCATAAATTGAATGTCTTACATTATTATCTAAGTAAACTTTGATTAATTAAGTGATGAAAAACATTTCTACGTACCCGGACTTAGTAGCATCACAACTTGTTCAACTCTGCTCGTTCCAAAGTGAAAACTCCGCATTCTGTAATCATACATCTTGTTGCAAGCGATAATAGCCCGGTCGTCGTCACCAAGCATCCGTCGGATGACGCTCTTCACGTCATCTAATAACTCGTTCGTTGCCTTGAAATGTGGATTATAAGCGATTCTTGGGTTTAAAAAGTAACCTACGAACCAAATAGTATTAGTAAACAACTTATACATAACTTTGATTAATAAAAAGATTAGTAAATGCTTAATAAAATATACCTGCTGCATGTATGGGTTGATGTAATGTACGTTCCCAGCGACGATCTATAATATCCCACCACTTGGCGAAGTCGGACACGGTCTTGGAGATTTCTTCCTTCGCTCTCTCAACTGCATCGAATAAATACCCCATGTCTGCTTTTCTATCTCCGTCAACTATCCTTAGTACCTTCACTATGGGTTGGACGATGTCTAACGTCTTCTTTACAACTTTTCAAAAATCTCCACTCTCTATTGTCTCTTCTACTTTTCTCCTCTTTCTCTTATCCGATGGGTTACATCTAGCCATCCAATTACCCCAACCCGGTGAAATGACCATTTGAGTTAGAGCTCTCCTTTGACTCAATAAACTTTCTAAGGAAATATAGTGGGAGGCGAACCGGGTCGCACCGGGCCGTAACAACTCTCGCCCTCGGTGTGTTCCCTCATAAGTGCAAGGACAAAGTTGTGGTTATAAATAAATGAAGAAATAAACTGGGCTAGCTTAACTACACTGTCTATTTGAGGATCCTTGCATATATCCTCCAACATCAAGTCTAAAGAGTGGGCGGAACAGGGTGTCCGATACAACTTTGGTCTTTTGACCATAAGCATCTGACCGGCCGCTTTGTATGCGGCCGCATTGTCTGTGACTACTTGAACTACCCGGCTCTCTCCTATTTCTTCTATCACTCCATCTATCAATTGGTAAAGATACTCCGCATTCTTTACCTGTCCTGATGCGTCGACCGACTTCTAAAAGACCGTGCTGACTTGACTGTACACTAGGAAATTGATCATTGTCTTCCTAGTTATACCTGTTAAGTATAAGATATTAACTAAGTTATACCAAAAAGAATATTTATACATTTAATATAAATGAGTAAAAGAAAATTTAATTACCTGTCCATCCATCGGTCATTAACGTGCAACCTCGTTCCTCCCATATTCGTTCAAATGATGCCACGTACTTCTTTGTTTCTTGCACCTCCATAGGAAGATATACATTGTATATCTCCTTTGGGTTTGGACCAGGCACTCCCCTCCCGACGTCTGCGATCGTGTCGATCATGTTCTCGTAGTATGGTCCCTTCGCGGCATTTGCCGGAATACTGTTGTGAAAGAACCACCTTGACGTTGCCCGGTCAATCCTCTCCTTACATAATTTTAGGTTCTTTATCGCCGTCGTGATTGTCGTTTGACGTTGTCGTGGTCTGGTAATTACGGGATCCACGGGACCTACTGCCGGGTCGTCGTCTTGTGTGAGATCATGAACCTCATCTTGCGGTTGGTTGTTGGATCCTCTTCCACTTCCTCGACCACTCCCACTTCCAGACCCTTGACCCATCATTCGGCCGGTGCGTCTATGGAACTCTTATCTTCGACTTGCTTCCATTCCCCGCAATAGGTCATCTATTTAAGAAACATTTAAGTATTTAACTACTTAATTATCTTTTAAAATAGAAGAATGAACAACGTTTATGAGTAACACCTCCCATACCTTCGTACTCTTCGTCTCCAAAAATATCCGGCATCTCTTGTCCGGTCCCGTAAATGTGTACGAAACGTCTCCCCGGTTGTTGCAATTCTTCTCGGACGGTCTCCTTATGCCGTTTGCTAGTTCCCTTCGTTTGCTCCATCGCTTGTAGGTGCCTACGAAATTGAGCTATGACCTCCGACGGAGTCCGTGTACAAGGAAGAACGTTTCCCTTCATGCCTGCAAGATGAAATTTTAAACGATAAATACCACCGAATATTACTTTTTCGCAATATTTACATTGCACTTTTCTCTCCGCCATGGAGATCAAATTGCAATGCAACCAAGTCGGATCACTCCGGGTCGCGCTGGTAGTTTGGGTTGTTTGGCTTGGAGAAGACATTTTTGTAAGTAATTATTTATTTAAAAAGATAATGACGTTAATTAGTGACTACTAATGTAAGTATACTTTTAATTATGTAAAATGAATGACTAACTAATTATATGATTAAGTAAGTAATTAACTATACATTCTAACTAATGATGTGTTAAGTAACTACTAAACTAAATATCTAACTAATCTTCTAGCTAACTAACTATGTAAGTAGGCAAATAAGTATTAAAAAGAAGAAACTACTTAACTAACTAATCAATGGAACAAATATTAAATAAATATACTAAATGAACTAATGAAATACTTAATGAAATAATTAAGTAAATGAAGAACAAAATAAGCGCAATGAGAGAAATGAGAGCAATGAGAGCAAAAATGAGAGCTTGGGAGTGAGAGTGGGGGGGTGGGAGTAAGGGGATCCCCTTAGGGGCTTTAAATAGCCCCCAAGGGGCTGAATGGGGGGGCTGCGCCCCCCCATGACCGTTGGCAACGGTCAGCAACGGTCATATGACCGTTGCTAGACCGGGTCGCGCGACCCGGTCGCGCGAATCGCGCGACCCCCGCGCGACCCCGCGACCCGGCCGGGAGAGTCGGCCCGGCCGGGTCGCGACCGGGCCGGTCGGGACTGAACCCGACCGGGTCGCGACCCGGCGAACCATGCTCTCCGGCTCTGGTTCTGCTATTGCCTTGCATTTCCTTTTCCCTTTGTGGGTTGGCACCTCTCCCTTCCTCCTCTCAAGGAGCTCATCATGTAATTGCTCATGTTGTTTAATCATAATCTCACGGTGTGAGGCTCTTCTTATGAGGTAGCCACTCATCTCTACACTTAATCTCCTTAGGCCTTGTCACATTTCTTAACATTGGCACATAATCCAGCAATGTGTTGTTTCAAGTGAGAAACACCTCCGTTCATATTTTTATCACACCATTTGCATTGAACTCTCATTTTTGCCAAATCTACCATGTGTCAATGATCCTAACCGGCATCACATCCAGCTACCAACACATCACTTTCGCCGTCAGTAGTCACTGGCCATTATTTGTACCTACAACATACGTAAACAATTAAACACATCTGTTAGATGGGTTGTTCGGTATGTTTTAACCATTATAGAGTCGTCAGAAAGCGTAGAAATGAACGTAGGGGAATACAGGCAAAGAAATCTTACAAAGAAGATAAAAAGGAGGAAGGAAAGGCCTGTGAATTGTTGGAATCGAGAGTTGGATTGCAAGAATCCAAGAAGGATCGTCGGAATCGATTGATCTTCACTGGAATCGATGTCACCACTATCGAAATTGATCAATGCCAAGCTGGAATCGTTATGGGAATTGTCGAAATCATCGAACATGTTCAGCCCTAGCAGGTGGCCGCCAGAATCGGTCCATCTGGGGCCTTATTTGGCCAGAATTAGATTGATACCAGGTCTGCATCTAGCCCGGTATTGATCTACCGTCAAGACTTAAGTTGTTCTGACGGAATCGGTCGATCCAACTGATTCTAGGTCAGAATCGATGAAATTGGATCGATCCTGACTGATTCAGATCGATTCCTCCATGATCCTTCTGCTTGGAATCGGATCAAAATCAACCGATTTGATTCAAAAATTGGCCAATTCCGATCCGATTCCACCAATTTCGTAATCAATGGCTCCAGCATATAGTGGATATGCAGGGTCTAGTACTAAAAAGGCAGCACTCATTGGCAACTTTAAGTTATTTAAGAGAGCAATACAGTCGGTAGAACACAATATTGGTACGTGTACAAAAAAGGAGAAATAGTAAAGAGGAAGAAGCTAAGTATCAAACGAAGACATTTGATTATGGATGATGATAATACTAAGACACCTTTCTCAGATGATGATGAGGAAGAATTTAGTTTAACCACTAAGCAACAAGGTGTGGGACATTTAGGATATTCAGGTGGAGGAGGTGCAACAACACAATATCAAATGAATGAGATGGGCTTCTTTAATAAGTGTGTTGAGGGACAATATCTAGAACTTCGTTTACATTGCGAGGCTTTTTCTCCCCTGTCATCTCTAATGGCTAGTTAGCCTAGAACTAAAGCAGATATTGTATATGATTTTAACTAGTTGACCAACTTACTATTTTCATATGGATATGGCCCGATTATCAGTTGACACACTCAACAAAGTCCGTGGATCAATCACCCCCTTCCCTATAACATAGTCTAAGGAGCATGACAAGGACTACAAGGGATAATTTCATTCATAATGGTGAAAAGGTATATTTTCAATTATATTTGCGTTGTACTTATATCATTTTTTCAATCTATCACTTAATTTTGAAATCTACTTATACTATCTACTTTATTTATTAAAATGAATGTTTAATTGTTACTTGTATGACAATCGGAAAAGCCATTAGCCACCGCATAAGTGACTTCATTCGTATGATATCACTCTTTTTTAACATCATACCATTTTTTCTACTTTTATGCATTTTTTGATTTTTTATGATTTTTGTGAAATTTTATATTGAAAAAAAATTCAATCTCAACCAATTTCGGAATGATTTTTGTTTTAGAGAATCGATCAAGATTAGGCCCATCCGATCTGATTCGAATCGAATCAGTACCCACCGATCTTGATCCTTCGATCCTTGTGCCCATGCATTTGCGTGATGATAGTGTGAAAAGGAAGACCATCAGGGGTGTCGTGGAAGCAGCATGCGGCAATGCAACTTAAACCTCCCGGGGACGTGGGCACACGTCGTTTGCTGGTTCCCGTAGGGGGGACCGTGACAATGTCGAGTCATGGCCTAAGCACATGAAAGGAGCCCGAGGGCTCCATCTTCTTGCATCCATCCATGATGTTTCGGTAGGGCGGAGCAGGTGTAGAAAGGAGCAAGGAGACACGGTCAGTGGAGGCTGCATTGTCGGGGAGAAAGAACTTGGAGTAAGTCTCTATGCAATCTTTGCCCTTGTTCGAATGGTGGTAGGTTGGCTCAAAGATGTAGACAGTGCAGTGGTGTGGTCGGAGTTTGGTTGTCAACTCCGTCATCTTCCTCGGCTTCTACCTCCTCCCTCACCGATCCCCTTTCTTCTTTCCGCATCATTCAGTGTGTGTGTGCAAGGGAGGCAATAATAGGAACAGTGGAGGGGTGTGGTGGTGGCGTGGGAAGGAAGAGGAGACGAGAGCAGAGGTTGACCTTGCGGCGTTGACTATAGTAGAGAAGCGTCGGGAGGAGGGGAAACATGGAGGAGAGGGTGGACCTCTGGGGATCGTCGGAGGGGTCTACGAAGGACGTTGGGGTTGTCGATGTAGTGACAGGTGGGGGCGTTTGACAAAGCCGACGGAGATCTGCAAGAGGGATGGGTGGCCGAAAAGCCTTAAGGGGGTCCAGGAGGCTTAGAGCGGGATGTTGATCTAAAGAGCTATGGTGTGAACTATGGAGTGGATGATGACGGAGGTTGACAACCATCGTAACCGAGACTAGAGAAGAGAGAAGGGAGAAAGAATAGTACGGAGCTTGGAGAAAGGCGACGTTGGGAACTGACCTATTGTTGACTGCAGAGGGATGCTAGCCAGTGCCAAAGGTGGAGCTGGGGAGCCTTTATCATGAAGGTGGTGAAAGGGGTACCTAGGGGCCAAGCCCCTTGCGCACAAACCAGTCTTTTGGCTCCAAACAATTCTTTTGTTCATCTATTTTCATTCACGTAGGGTGCTCTTTGTAAAGAGGAACCCTTCTTACAAAAAAGACCCCTAAAGAAGTTATTTATAATCATGTCCACTAAGGATAAAAATCAAAAGAAAAGACTCAAAAGTAACTTCAAAATATTTACAAGCAAGTCCACGAGAATGAAAATGTAGACAACTCCTATGACCTAGTGAACCAATTCCTTGTTAAGTATGGAGGAAGTGGGCTTCAGCCTCTCTTCTTTATCTTCTCTTCATCTCAGAAGCAACAGTGCAGCATTAGTAACCTCAACATATCGGCAACTGTTGCAGCATCAACATCAGTAGCACCATCTAGTAGCAGCACAGCAATATTAATAGGTGCAACAGCATAGAAAGCAACATCAAGGAGCATGAAGATGCAAGCTGCTGCCCATCTTCTTCTTCTCCTCCTTGGTGCGCAGCAACAGCTGTTGGAGGATGAACTTTGATGCTTCTTCTTCTCCTCCTCCTTGCACAGCAGTATAGATAGGGCAGCAGCCCGCTCAGACCCACCCCTTTCTTCTTGTGTAGATGTCTTGGAACCCCAGGATAAATGGCCGCTGGTGCTGTTTTATAGAGAGAGGATAGATGAAGAGGTGGAAGGTGAACAGGCGGTCAATTTTTGTTCTTTGGGATCCCTGGTGAGCCTGTTAAACCCTTAATGCGCCCTTTCATTCTCCAAGGGTTGATGTTTTTTAAGAGGGGATTAATGACCTTGGGTGCCATCAAGACAAGACTGTTGGCTTTTCCATTTTATTTAAAGTTTATATGTACCAATTTTAACACCTAATGGGATTGTTTTGACCATAAAACATGATTCATTAATTTTATAAAAGCAAGGTTATGAAATTGAAAATAAAATGTGTTAAAATTAACCCATAACCTGATTTTAAGACAGATAGCCCACTAACGGTAAGGAAAATGGGCTGCGAAAATAGGTATTGATTTGGCTTATTCTCAATGGATAATGATTGTGGTGGACTTCAATGAAGGGTGAGAATTGAATCTTGTGAATTAATTGAGTACTGGATTGGCCTAATTCTAATTTAAAGAATTTGAAAATTTTCAGTGCCAATAAGTGCCCCCCACGGATAGTTTTCTAGTGATAAGAGGGGTTGGGGAATTACGCGTGCAAATTCTAGCTGTGATTTCATGTTTTCTTTTCTTTTCTTTTCATTTTTCATTATTGATTTGACTAGTCCCTCGGGTTTTAACCCAGACTAAGCTCCCTATGTTTTTTGTCTACATGCCTTGGAAGTAATTTTCATGTAGCGGAGTTGTCTAGTTTTGCTTAGAGTACCTTTTTAGATTTTCACTATAGCTAGGTTCTTTTGACATTCTTACTCTCTATGAGTGACTGGCTAAGACTATTGTGCATCTCTCTTTTTAGCTCTTTTTTTTCCTTCCTTCTTTTTTTGTTGTTGTTGTGAGGGTGAGAAGAATTGAGGTTTTCTTCAAACCATGGCGTTTGTTTTTTCGTTAACAGTGAGGAATTCAAGTTTCTCCTGAGCCGTAAGATTTTAAACAACGAGGAATTAAAGTTTTCCCTAAGCCATAGGACTATTAAAGTCCGTGAGGAATTCAAGCTTTCCCCTAGGTCGTAAGGTTCAGAGGTTTTGTGTCATTGGAACCTGTAAACTTGTAAGTATAATGGAATCATAATCGATCTACAAGTATGCTAAGCCATATACAACCTATGATAAGGTACCTATGTTTACACTTAAATCTATAGAGACCAGGCCTTATCCAGCCCTCGAATGCTCAATACTTTAAGCCAAAGAGGTACTTTGGTAGCCTTGGTACCATGCCTATATAAGAGTCCCTCTATGGCCCATCTTTCCTTGATATCATGCATGTTTCAGACCTATCCCATGGCCTGCATTTCTTATCAAAACTAGGTCTACACATGATCATATCTATGGCTGATATGCCTCTACGCTAGATCTTTTTGGGATCCACCTCACTTGCCCAACCTATGAAACCTTCGTGTCTGGCCCTCACATAAAGAGCCACAGCCTCCTTCTCGGGATTGATCTGCACATGCATCTAGGGCTGGGTTTGACAGCCTCTCTATGGAAGTGGCAACAGATGGCAAGAAGACTGTTAGGGCCAAAATCAACAAATGTGTATCATCGAATTTGTCAAGATGGGTAGAAAATGAAGACTATGAAGAAACAAGGATGATTGGGCCACCAGGGACTTGATGAAGCCAAGACAGGCCATATGGGGTTGAAAATGACCTAACAATGAGCCCAGATGGCTATATGACAAAAAATGAACCTATCAAATATTTGAACTAGATGAAGATGTTTAAGAGATTAAGTCTATTTAGGCCCTCTCATAATATCGGACAGAGACATAGGCACGTCCATGGGGGTGTACCTATTCTGGACGGGTTGATGGGCACACCCCCATGCTACACCGATCATATCCCCCGAAATTAGGAGTATCAAACTCTATGTAAGGGAGGTAAATCCCATTAATACGAGGGGAGGTCATGTATGTCGCCGTACTAAACTGACCCTTAAATTAAGTGATGATGATACTGGGGAAGGGCATATGTTGTCAAAGTGAATAGGAATTAGGGCTCATTATGTCTTCCCACATGCATTTCAATATAACATGCACCATGCATAATAATGTAATATGCATCATGCATGATATTCTATGTCATATATCATATCACTATAACCTTAAGGTCAAAGGAAAGGCCGAGCATGGGTTCTTCCACGCCAACATGTTTGTACCTAACTGATAAGGTTAATGTATTGGATTGATCCTCTAATGCCTATTAACATTAATGGAAATTAATCCTAATTCATCTGATGGGAACTATTGCTTTTTATGTTCCCCATGCTTGTGTACTCTATGTTACATGAATGATTATGTTGTCAATATGTCGTGTTTTTGGAAGAGAAGTCTATGGATGACACCGGTGTACCAAGATGGAATGTAAACACATAAAAAGATAAATAAATGAAATCTCTCTTGTAATCCGAAACCGATGATAAGAACATGATCTCAAAATGCTAATATGTCAACATTTCAGATTTGATAAACTCCAATCTTGAACAAAAAGGTGTCCAATACTCCAATGGAAATCTGAATTCAGACATTCGGTGGCTGAAATTATGAAATTTTCATGTTCAGGTCTATGACTTATCTGAATGGAAGATGGATTAGAATGCCAAATCTGAATATTTAGATCTTGGATTCTTAAGGTATGGTCTCAGTCAATCTTGATAGATCTGAAATGTGTAGTTGAGGAGATACATCATGAATTCATGAATATGTGATGCGGGACAAACCGGCTAATTCGGCTAAACTGAACGAAAACGACTTAAACCGGCGCTAATCGCCGCTAATCGACATAAAACGAACCCAAAATAGGACAAACCAACCTCGACAGGTCGAAACAGGCCTGAACCGGGACAAACCCAAGCTGAACCGGTCTAAACCGGCTCAAAATGGCCTGAACCGGCCTGAACCGGGCGGTTCAGGCGCTGAACCGGCCTGAACCGGGCCAGAACCCGGTCGAACCGGCTGAACCGCCGGTTTGGGCCTTCGACCGACGACCGCGAGCTGTTCGCGGCCGGCCGCTTGCGAGTGAGCACGGGGGACTGCGGCTGGGGGTCGTGGCCGCGCGTGGGGGAAGGTCGCCTGGGGTGGCGTGGCTGAGCGTCGACCGTTGGCTGGAGACGTCGTGGCGGCATCGTCTGCGTCCGCGCGCGCGAGGGGCTCGCGTCCGGACAAAGACCGGTGGGGCTCGTGACGGAGGCGCGCGAGGCATCGGGGGGTCGCGACAAAGGGGAGAGAGCGGGCGATGCCCGCGTCGTCGTCGCCGTTCGTCCGGGCGGAGGGAACCAAGCACGACGCCATCGCCGTCCGGTTGCTGCCGCAGAGTGGTCACGACACCACCAACGACCTCGCGGAGGCGAGGGCATCGCCGCCGTCGCGAACGAGGGCCAGATCGGAGTCGCCTCCCAGACGACGCCGCGTGCAGACGGCGGAGCAGGGCAGGGCGGTGGAGGAAGGACCCGATGCCTTGGCGTTGTCCGTCCAGCGCAGGAGGATGCTGCGGAGCGGAGGGAGTCCAATGGAGGGGATCGACGTCGGGAGGAAGCCGCAGGAGAGGGAGGAATCCGGGGATCGCCGGACCGCCTCCTCCCGCAGCTCCATCTTCTTCTCCCGCTCCTTCTTCTGCTTTCATCGATCTCGCGCCACTGATCCGGTGGAAACCGGACCCAATCCGCCTTGACTGGGAAAGGGGGTGCCGAAGGGGATGCGAGAGCAGAGTGCTAGGGGGGAAGAAGCCGCACGGGAGAGCCGGTGCTCGTGGGTGTTAATGTTGGACGAAGGTGCTCCCGTCGACGATGCAGATCCATGAAGGAGAAGAAGAGGAGAACGGCACGGAGGCCGGAGGATGAGGAGGGGGAGAAGATCGGCGCACCTTCGCCGGATCCGGAGGATGGAAGGGAGAAGGCCGGCCACCTGCCGGAGGTGAAGGAGAAGACGGCCCTCACTGGCCGGGGTGGGAGAGGGAATGGGGCCGCAGCCCCTACGCGGGAGGAACCAGACCCGAGAGGGTTTCCAAAAATTGATCTCACTGTGTATCTTTTGTGCGTACAGGACCTCTTATATAGGAGAAGAGTCCGGACGTATTACAAAAAGACCCAGCTAAAAGGAATATTTACAGACTTGGACTCAACGTAAAAAAATTAATCTAAAAATTGTTTTTAAGGCTCTTAAAAATGTCCCCATCAATATGCCTAAAATTGAAATATGAATGAACATGATAGGCACTCGATGCATCCAAAACCAAACTTAGAACTTAGGTTCTAATGAAGGGCAGTCTGAAGTGTTTGAGGATCAAGGCTCATACGCTAAGAACAAATTTTCAGTATTAGTGTTCATCTCAAGGAATATGGGGGTCGCGAACCGGGCCCCACCCGGTCAATTTTTCGGACAACCGGCCCAACCACAACCCATTTAGGCCAAGCCATTAGTCGGGTCACAGCTGGGTTGTGTGGTTGTGCAACTCGGCAATTGGGTCACATGACCCTGCCTGCGACAGTCATATGACCGCCGTAGGCAACAAGTAACGGTCATCCATTGCAAGCAGCAAGTAATGATCATCCATTACCTGCTACTAACGGGGTTTTGAAGCCTCCCCCCTTTTGCCCCTTAGGGGCCTTAAATCGGCCCAACTTTTCCTCGCCTCTTCTCCTCGCTACTCCTCACTCTTATGCTCTCATTCTTATACGCTATTTTGTCCTTTAAGCATTTTAGATTAGTTATTTACTGAATTATTTTCTAACACCTAATTTTACTTTTCTAACACTTAGTTACTTAAACTTCATTAAGTTTATCTATCTTTCTCTTATTGTAATTAGTTAGTAGCTTTGTGTTTAGTTAATGTAATATTTTTTAAGTCTTAATTACATATTTATTTATTTTAATTAAAGATGTCTTCTTCAAGTCATACAACCCAAACTTCTAGTGCAACTTAAAATGATCCGACTTGGTCACATTGCAACTTGGTTTCTATGATGGAGAAAAAAGTGTAATTATTGTGACAAAATTATATTCAGGGGTATTTATCAGTTAAAATTTTATCATACAGGGATGAAGAGCAATTTGCACCTTGCACAAAGATGCCACCCGAGGTAAGAGCCCAATTTTGTAGACACTTACAAACCATGAAACAAGTGAAGGAAGTTTTCAAGTGGCACAAGGAGACCGTTCAGGAAGAAACTTCCCAACCAGTAAGGCATTCCGTGCATATTTATAGGACTGGACAAGACTATACGAATATTACTCAATACAAAGGTTTCGACGATGATATGTTTATATGACTCATAAAAGTAGTTACTTGCTTTCTTCAGTTATCATTAATAATTAACTTTTTCATTCACTTACGAAAACCTTTATCAATGCACCGACTGAATGATGTGTCAAGTGTTAGAAAGTGAGTGTGGATAAGGAAGTGGAAGAGAATAAAACAACTAACAGGGGGAGGATGAGATCCATGATTTGACTCGAGACGATGACCCGGCAGTGGATCTCGTGGATCTAATACTCACAAAACCATGGCAACGATAAATCACGATCACAACAGTAATGAAGAATGTAAAGTTGTGTAAGGAAAGGATTTGATGAGCAATGCTAAGATGATTCTTCCACCATTGCATACCTGTGAATGCCACCAAGGGATTGTACTACATCAACATGATCTACATAATTGCCGACATCGGGAGAAGAGTACCAGACTAAACCTGAGAGAGATATATAACATATATCTTTTTATGGAAATGTAAAATATAAAGAAATATGTGAAGTCAATTGAAATAATTTGAGATGAAAAGAGGTTGCATTTTAATGACAGACAGATAGACCAATAAATATACTTGACTTAACTTATTTGTTTGTATACTTTTTTTATGTTTTTGTTAGCATATTTTTTAATGTCTTCTTTTTAATAGATCTAACTAAAAAGATAATGATCAATTTCCTAGTATGCTGTCAAGTTGGCACCATCCTTTAAAAGTCGGTCAATGCATCGAAACAAGTAAAAATGCTTAATTCTTTTTCTATCTGATAGATACAGTTATCCAAAAGATAGGGGAGGATTGGGTTGTCTTAATAATCACGAATAACATGGCTACATATATATCGGCCGAACAGATACTAATGGTGAAGAAACCTCACTTGTATTAGACACAATGTTTTGTTCACTTTTTAGATTTGATGTTAGAAGATATATATAATGATCCTCAAATAAATAAGGTAGTTAAGCTAACCCAGTTTATTTCTTCATTCATTTACAATCACAAGTATATCCTTGACCTAATGAGGAAACACATCAAAGGTCGAGATAGCGAGGACACCCGCGGTCGAGACCGGTTCAACCCCGCCCTTGTTTATCGATGGCGTCAACGACCGGTTGTGTCACTTTGGATTGACGATTAGATGCTATTTTGTTTATTTTGTGTAGCACACACCTCATTTTGGGTTTTTATGGGACACATTTTGTATGTATTTTGGGGATCTTTATATGGTTTGAATGTATACACACCTTACACTTAGAGTTGGGGGCATTTGGAAAATAGGTGTCTTTTGAGGGTATACTTGTAATAGCCTTAGTTTATTTATACCCATAAGTTCATGTTATGGATGAAATGAATGAAGAAGTGGCAATGGCAAACTTGTAATTCTTCTTCCCTCTTCTCTTCACCCTCCTCCTGACCCTCTCTCTCGCGCGACAGGCAGGAGCCCGCTAGGGTGCAGACGGCTGCGACCTTCCTTCCCTCCCCCATCTGGCAGCAACAACGCCTCCTTCTAGTGCTCTCCCCTCCTTCCTCTAGTGGAACCAGCCCCTCCTTCACCATTTTCACCTCCGGTAAGTCTTTGTACCGCACCCCCTATCCTCCTCTCTTCCCGGCGGTCCGAAACCGTAAGGGTTCCCGACAGTTCTGCCCCCTTCACTTCACAGCCCCCACTGCTTCTAGCCCCCAAATCAGGTCTGTGCGGACCTGTTCTACCTCTCCTACACCTCCAGTTGCTGTGGAATCGATTTCCCCTTCTCGTTCAACCCTCCACCTAACCTGTGCGACCCTCTCACCTGTGCCAGACAGACCCCTCCTTCTCTTCACCCCTCCCACCAGTCGACCCGGCCTCAGTCCTTCGTCTCCCCCACTGGAGGACTATGGACGCCAGCCTATTCTCCTCCCCCCCCTTCATGCGGCCCTACTCTTTCGCCCCAACACTCTCTCCAGTTGCAACCCATTACTTCGACAAGTTTTCCCATCACACGGCAGACAATTCGGAGGCTCGGGTGACTCGAAAAAAATGCCCGTAAGAAGCTACGAGGTGGTGGTACGATCGTCGGCGGATGAACGTGCGTCGCGACCAGCCAGGTTCAAGATTCCGACGGTGATCGACACCCACGCTTAGGCGTGGAGGTATGATTTCCTAACTGAAGTCACTTGCTTGTTTATTATACTTCGATTGTCGTGTCGAGAGCGATTACACCTCCTAGTTATCTCGTTTAATCGCTGCCAATGTGAGTGGAGTTTCCCGTCCCGAGCTACTTAGATCGGTTATGTTGGAAGTCGGCAATGTCCTATCTCCGTACCACTCATGGTACCCGGTCCTCTCACTAGTTAGGACCGCTTCTCGGGCTGGATAAACTTGATATAATAGTCTACCGGGGTGTTTTCTTAGCTAGTCAATTACATAGTTAACGTGCTGCTAGGTCCCATAACTAGTTGTTAACTTGGTGCCCGGTCAGTCCCGCATCAGTTTGGTATCATAACGGGTTGAGTTAGGACATTGGTTTAGCACCCATCGGGAGTCTAGGTCCTATTTGTATGCGTACCCGTAGTGGTACCGTTTATGATCCAGAGTCTCCCATTTCTGATCCCCACCCTGAGCTTCATGAGCCCTCTATGGATCCCCACACTACCTAGTTGACACATCATGTCGATACCATTGAGGAACTAGTTAGGGAGCTTAGGGATAGGTTCACTTTATCTCGAGCAGACCGTGCACGAGCTATCCGATCAGGTTGCGACTCTTCAGAGGTGCCCCCCTCCTCTTGACCCTGTCAGGCCTATCGATTCGGCCTATGTTGTTCCCGACTATAGGCCCCCTATCTTTCCAAGTCGACCTCCCATTCCCCCTCTTGTTCCCCCTATGGCAAGGATCGCGGGATCGGAATCGGAATCGGGATCGGTGGGTACCGATCCGATCCGGATCGGATCGGATCGGACCGATTCCGACCAATCCAATGGAAGACAATCGATCCAGAATCGGAAAGCAAAAAAAAAAAAAAAAAAAACGATCCGATTTTGATCCGATCCGATCCGATCCCAGACCGATCTGGACCGATTCTGGCCGATTCGGACCGATTCTGGCCGATCCTGGCCGATCCGACTGGAATAGCAAAAAATGAAAAAAAACGATTCGATTCCGATTCCGATTCCGATCCCGACCGATTCGGCCGATCCGATTCCGATTCCGATCCGATTCCGATCCGATCCCGACTGATCCGGCCGATCCCGACCGATTTTGCCGGAACTTTTTTCCGGATCGGTCCTTCAGCCAAGAATCGGATCGGCAATGGCCGATCCGATCCAGGAATCGGCCGATTCCGATCCGGATTGGCCGATTCCGCGATCTATGCCCTATGGGGCGCCCAAAGCGGCATCCCCCCCATGTTGGCTTCAATGATCATGGCCCAGGGCACCGACATCACCATGATCAGGCGGAGGCCGAGGAGCGGATGCTCCACCATATCATGGTCGATGCTCCTGAGTTTTGGGGGGAACCTGATCCGAGCCTCTATCTGGACTGAGAATCTGGCATGGATCACTACTTTGAGTGGTATGACATGTCGGATGCTCGGCGGGTGAGGTTCGCCAAGATGAAACTCACGGGACAAGCCAAGATGCATTGGAGTAATGTTGAGGCCCTCCTTAGACAGCGTCAACAAGTGCCTATCTATACCTGGGACGAAATGAAGGCCAAGCTCTGCGAGAAGTACTTACCTGCTTCATATCGCCAGCGCCTTCTCGCCCGTTGGCATGCTCTAGCCCAAGGGCAGAGGTCTATCTCCGCGTACATAGCCGAGTTTGATGAGTACTTGCTTAAGTGCAATGTACGCAAGGAGAGTGCGGTGACACTCACCCGGTTTAGATAGGGGCTTCGACCTGAGTATCAGCGTGAGTTGTACCGCCGAGAGGTCGAGACCCTCGAGCATGCTTACGAGGTAGCCACCGAGTATGAGCAGTTTGAGACTTTTTACGAGCAACCCGCTCGCACTAGTGTTATTCCGCCTACCCAGGGCGACACTCGGGTTACCTATTCCCCTTCAACCCGCCCTCCTCTGCCCCGTGGTCCAGAGTACCCTCCTCGTCTTGTTGCTCCCTACCCCGCTAGAGCTACGGGTCAGCCAGTGCGACCCCCCCCCACTCTTCCCTTACTACCCCCTCCTGCTCGGCCCCCTATGGCCGCCCCCCTTCCCCCTCGACCGTATGACAAAAGCAAGGCCCCCGTTGTCAGTGAACCCTCCCACCCCATCTCTTGGGGCAACTGTTTTGGATGCGGGCAACCCGGGCACATGCGTGCCCAATGCCCTTATTCTCTATGCCTTGATGGTCAACCTTTTGACCCCTCCTCAGACACCTTTGAGGTGGTCACTTACGTGGCTGACCCTAGCCTCTGTTGAGTTTCAGTTGGAGGACGAAGACTCGACTGACTCTCATCCTGTTGTGTCTTAGCCGGGGTCAGGTGAGAGTGCACTTGGCATAGTCCATTGCACTTTCACCCAACCCGTTCCGAGCGACGATTGGCGTTGAACTACTATCTTCCATACATTTTTTCGACTTGGAGACAAGGCATGTAAGGTTATCATTGACAACAAGAGTTGCATTAATGCTATTTCCACTCGTCTCATATCGTGCCTCGGGCTTGTTCCGACAAACCACCATCATCCCTATCGAGCGTCATGGGTGGATTCTATTTCCATCCCTGTCTACACCCGATGCTTGGTACCCATTCATTTCCCTCCCTATTCTAGGGAGATTTGCTGCGATGTTCTACCTATGGAGGTTAGGAGCCTTATACTTGGCCGACCTTGGCTCTTTGATGTAGATGCGACCCTCCATGGTCGGTCTAACACGTGTTTTTGAACATCAGGGCCGGCGCATCACTCTTCCTCCATCTCCCTCTCCATCTCCCAAATCTACCGGTAGTTTGCCGCTCCCTCTCCCATCGGCGGCAAAGTCACCACCTCCGACTTCACCGACAGCTGCAGCCTCTACTTCTCATGTTCCCACCAACGTCACCCCTTGTGTTGGTGGACACTTGCAGCTAGTCATTCCATCCTCGACTGACTCTGACTCTCCTTATGAGGTCAAGGAGGGTCCCGTGACATGTCCTTCCGTTCCCGATGCATATCTCGCTCGGCCGCTCCCTACAGTTGATTACCATGAGCTCGAGCGTTGTATTCGGAAAACCCTCCTCTCGGCGGTAGTCGCTCGTGAGACCCCTCTGACCCTGGAGACCTCCCGCCCTCCCGAGATCGAGGCACTCTTGTAGGATTTTCAGGATGTGTTCCCTGACGAGCTTCCCCTTGATCTCCCTCCGATGAGGGACATACAGCATGCCATCGATCTCATCCCGGGATCTACTCTTCCGAACTTGCCTCATTATCGCATAGACCCCTCTTCCCATGCCGAGTTAAGGAGGCAAGTCGAGGAATTACTGGGGTGAGGATATATTCGGGAGAGCTTGAGTCCTTACGGCGTGCCTGCTCTCTTGGCACCCAAAAAGGATTGGTCTTGGAGGATGTGTGTTGATAGCCGAGCCATTAACCGGATTACCGTCAAATACTGGTTCCCCATTCCCCGCTTGGATGACATGCTTGATATGTTAGCGGGAGCCACATTGTTCTCCAAGATTGACCTTAAAAATGGCTATCACTAGGTCTACATTCGACCGGGTGACGAATGAAAAACAGCCTTCAAGACGAAGGATGGGCTATATGAATGGATGGTGATGCTATTTGAACTATCCAACGCCCCGAGCACTTTCATGAGGCTGATGAACTAGGTTCTTCGGCCATACATCGGGTGATTTGTGGTAGTTTACTTTGCTGACATTCTTGTTTACAGCCGGTCCCGTGATGACCACTTGAGTCATCTCCGCCAAGTGTGCCTCACTCTTAGGCGGGAACAGCTATTTGGAAACCTCAAGAAGTGTGCTTTCATGACCCCTTCTATTGCCTTCTTGGGTTTCCTTGTCCCAGTGGACGGCGTCTCAGCCGATCCCGAAAAGATCCGGGCGATTACTGAGTGGCTTGAGCCATGTAGTGTTCATGATGTCCGGAGTTTCCTTGGTCCCGCCGCCTTTTATTGCCGGTTCATCAAGGGGTTCAGTACCGTCACTGCTTCCATTACAGACTATCTTCGGAAGGGTGCATTTTCTTGGACTAAGTCGGCTGCTTCAGACTTTAGCACCCTGAAGGAAATGATGACTCGAGCACCTGTTCTTCGATTGCCCGATTTCACGAAGGTGTTCGAGGTTGCATGTGATGCCTCCGGGATGGGCATTGGTGGAGCCTTGTCTCAGGAGGGTCATCCGGTAGCCTACCTCAGCGAGAAGCTATCGGATGCTAAGTTGAGATACTCTACCTATGACAAGGAGTTCTACTCCGTCGTGCAGGCTTTGAGACACTGGCAACACTACTTTCTTTCCCAGGAGTTCGTCCTCTACTCAGACCATGTGGCCCTCCGTTACCTCCATTCTCAGAAGAAACTTAACCCTCGACATAGTTGAT
Organism: Cryptocoryne crispatula var. balansae; assembly: GCA_036172225.1. NCBI lineage: Eukaryota > Viridiplantae > Streptophyta > Magnoliopsida > Alismatales > Araceae > Cryptocoryne > Cryptocoryne crispatula. The sequence continues at coordinate 41,908,791 of CM069918.1, read as the reverse complement.
GGGTTGAGTATCTTCAGTCATTTACTTTTGTTCTCGAACACCGTGCTGGGGTTGAGAACTGAGTGGCCGACGCCCTAAGTCGGCGAGTGTCCCTACTTGCGGCCGTCGGCATTGAGGTGATCGGATTCGAGAGGATTAGGGATGAAGATCCTGATTGTCCTAACTTTGGCCCTATCACTGCTGCTCTCGAGTCCGACCAGTCCACTGATTCTCGCGGGTACCTCCTTCAGGACGGGTACCTTTTTTTGGATCTAGACTTTGCATCCCTCGAATTTCGGTCCGTGATTTCCTTGTCTTGGAGTTTCATGCGGGTGGCTTAGCTGAGCATTTCGGCCGAAACAAGATGATTGAGCTCGTAGAGCAACGATTTTATTGGCCTAGCTTGAAACGCGACGTGGCCCGCATCGTTGCCTAGTGTCGCACCTATGCCACATCTAAATAGAAGAAGCAGAATATCGGTCTCTACACCCCACTTCCTATTCCAAAGTCCTTGTGACAGGATGTTAGCGTGGACTTTGTCCTAGGACTACCGCGCACCTTACGCCGCCACGACTCCATTCTTGTTGTAGTGGACCGGTTCTCCAAAATGGCCCACTTTATTTCTTGCTCGAAAACTTCTGATGCGTCTGTGGTAGCCCGTCTTTTCTTTGTTGAGATTGTGCACTTACACGGGCTGCACCAGACGATCATCTCCAACTGTGATATCTGATTTACCAGTTATTTTTGGAAGACCCTTTGGCACTTTCTGGGAACCAAACTCAAATTCTCCACAGCTTACCATCCTCAGATGGATGGCCAGACCGAAGTCGTCAATAGGAGTTTGGGTGATCTCTTGCGTTGCATAGTGGGGGACCATATTCACACATGGGACCTTGTTCTTCCTTTAGCAGAGTTTGCATATAACGATTCGGTTAATAGGTCTCCTAGTTTGAGCCCTTTTGAGATAGTTATTGGCCAGAGACCTAGGCGGCCTTTAGATCTCACTCCTTTACCCCATACCACCCATGTGTCAGCTTCTGCCGAGTCACTTGTAGAGCATATCGAGAGTCTGCATAGTCATGTTAGGCGCCAAGTTGAGGCTAGCAATGAACAATATAAGCAGCACATTGATTTGCATAGACGAGCCCGAGAGTTCTAGGTAGGTGATTATGTCATGGTCAGGGTTAAACCTGAGCGATTCGCTTCGAGGGTCGTCAAGAAACTCCAAGCTCGAGGGGCTGGTCCTTTCAGAGTGATTGAGAGGGTGGGGACCAATGTTTACGTGTTGGATTTGCCTACCGAGTACGGCATTAGCTCCACTTTCAACGTTTTCGATCTAGTGGCTTATCGGGACCCGGCAGCGATTCCTAATGAGATTTCGGACCTACACCCCCTCCCTTCGAGTGAGCCTACATCGGAGTGCTTACCTTTAGCCCCTCTCCCTACACGACACGAGCATATCGAATGTATACTGGACGAGCAGGTGATTACAACTCGGGAAGAAGCCTATCACCGCTACCTTGTGCGCTGGAGAGGTCGACCACCTGCGGAGGACTCATGGCTGACGGAGACGAAGCTGTAGCGCCAAGACCCGGATCTTTTGGAGCGTTACCAGAGTAGCAGCGACCCCTACTCGACAGGGTCGAGTTCCTCCCACCCGGGGAGGATTGGTGAGGACACCCGCGATCGAGACCGGTTCGACCCCGCCCTTGTTTATCGACGGCGTCAACGACCGGTTGTGTCACTTTGGATTGACGATTAGGTGCTATTTTATTTATTTTGTGTAGCACAAACTTCATTTTGGGTTTTTTTTGACACATTTTGTATGTATTTTTAGGATCTTTATATGTTTTGGATGTATACACATCTTACACTTAGAGTTGGAGGCATTTGGAAAATAGGTGTCTTTTGAGGGTATACTTGTAATGGCCTTAGTTTATTTATACCCACACTTGTAAGTTCATGTTATGGATGAAATGAATGAAGAAGTGGCAATGGCAAACTTGTAATTCTTCTTCCCTCTTCTCTTCACCCTCCTCCCGACCCTCTCTCTCGCACGACAGGCAGGAGCCCGCTAGGGCGCAGACGGCTGCGACCTTCCTTCCCCCCTTTCTAGCGGTAGCAACGCCTCTTTTTGGTGCTCTCCCCTCCTTCCTCTGGTGGAACCGGCACCTTCACCATGTTCACCTCCGGTAAATCTTTGTACCGCACCCCCTGTCCTCCTCTCTTCCCGGCGGTCCAGAACCGAAAGGGTTCCCGGCAGTTCTCCCCCCTTCACCTGACAGCCGCCACTGCTTCTAGCCCCCAAATCAAGTCTGTCCGGACCTGTTCTACCTCTCCTACACCTCCAGTTGTTGTGGAATCAATTTCCCCTTCTCGTTCAATCCTCCACTTGACCTGTGTGACCCTCTCACCTGCGCCAGACAGACCCCTCCTTCTCTTCACTCCTCCCACCAGTCGACCCAGCCTCAGTCCCTCGTCTCCCTCACTGGAGGACTATGGACGCCAGCCTATTCTCTTCTCCCCTTCTTGCGGCCCTACTCTTTAGCCCCAACACTCTCTCCAGTCGCAACCCATTACTTTGACAGGTTTTCCCATCACACGGCAGACGGTTCGGAGGCTCGGGTGACTCGAAAAAAATGCCCGTAAGAAGCTACGAGGTGGTGGTACGATCGTCGGCGGATAAACGTGCGTCGCGACTAGCCAGGTTGAAGATTCCGACGGTGGTCGACACCCACGCTTAGGCATGGAGGTATGGTTTTCTAACTGAAGCCACTTGCTTGTTTATTATACTTCGATTGCCGTGTCGAGAGCGATTAGACCTCCTAGCTATCTTGTTTAATCGCTGCCAATGTGAGTGGAGTTTCCCGTCCCGAGCAACTTAGATCGGTTATGTTGGAAGTCGGCAATGTCCTATCTCAGTACCACTCATGGTACCCGGTCCTCTCACTAGTTGGGACCGCTTCTCGGGCTAGATAAACTTGATATAATAGTCTACTGGGGTGTTTTCTTAGCTAGTCAATTGCGTAGTCAACGTGCTACTAGGTCCCATAACTAGTTGTTAACTTGGTGCCCGATCGGTCCCACATCACGAGAGCTCCTATAGTTTGGTGCTGCCAGTTCGCCTCTTACTACATTTTCTTAGAGAGATTGATAAGTCAAAAGAGACCTCTGAGCCATATTGTAAATTCACCAAGATGGGGTACTTAGATAGCTAGAGCTAGCCCTTCAAATAAGAGAAAATGGATAAAAGTAAGATAATAAAGAGTAGGGACTTTTGAAATGTTGGAAAGAAGACTATAAGCATAGTCCAACCTATAGTCAAGATAATTCGGATAATTGATGGAGATCAAAAGATAGACATATGTTACATGTGTTATTTATATGATGCAATTACGAGAGAGAAGGGAGATATCTCTAAGGCAGTGTCTGACTTCATCAAGTGGTGGGGCATTATTTACCACCGTTGGGGACATACCTTACATCAACCCATATATGCAACAAGTATATTTTCTTAGTCATTTACTTAATTTGTGTATATTTCACGTAGATATAAGGTGTTTACTAACATCTAAATCTTGCCAGGTTACCTTTTCAACTCGCAATATTATTACAGTCAACATTTCAAGGCAACGAACAAGCTACTAGATGATGTCAAGTGCATCATTCGACGGATGTTTGGTGATGACAATTTTTTTATTATTGCCTATAAAAGGAGGTATGATTTTGGCATTTCACTTTGGAGCGAGCAGAGTGGAGCGAGGTGTGATACTCCTAATTTTGGGTATGCATCATTAGATGTATTTAAATCAAATCGATTTGTAAAATAATTGTCTTTTAACACTCATTGATTTCATGTAGTTGATTGGCGGGTAGACCATAACAAGGTACTGCGTTATAAAGATTTAACGGATGTGTCCATAAGGGTCCTAAGCCAAACCACTACGGCTTTGGGCCATGAGAAGAATTTGTCAACATTTTGCTTGATCCATATAAAGCAAAGGAACATGTTGATATCGCGAAGACTTAAGAACTTCATGTATTGTCACTACAACATATGACTAAAGCTGAAGAATTTGAAAGAATGGAGCAGAACCAAATGGAAAAACAAAGATGGATATCAGAAGCTTCGAGATGGCAGATCGAGGAACCAATAATTCAAGAAGAGGACACCGACTTAAACTAAATATTCTACGAGAAAAATTTATTGGAAGCTCGAGTTAATGATCGAGAAGGGATGAGCAAACCAGAGTTCAACCTGGAAGACCAACAGTCGGCTGAAGGAGTGCTCAGTGATGTCTTTTTTGCCGAAGAATTTCAAATTCCTCTCTCCCTGACAAAGCAGCAGAGGACTGAAGAAGAAGGATCTAGCCGAGGTACACAAAGTGGAAGAAAATATAAACAAGTTTTGACTAATCTCCTTGACATTGTAGATGTTTATACAATTGTCGAGGAGTGAGAAGACATGATGGAGCTGATCATCTGAGTCTAATATCAAACTTTAAGGATTTTTCTCTTAAAAGTGGTAGTGACAATGGAGCAGGACACGAGGGAGGCACCGCTTTAGGCAGATGGAGATTTATAGATATGAGGAGAGCTCCTACAATGACTGAACCGAACGTTTCACCGGAGAAGAGTAGTACACCCATGTGACTCAAGACATGGACCATGGTGCGTGGCTGCAAGGTGGAGCTCAAAACACCTAGTAGGGTGGAGGTCAATACTATGATGTTTTCAGCTATGGCTTTGATTCATCTCAAAACTCTTGGTTCTTTACATATGAACAAGAGTATTATGGAATGAATTATGAATCCTCATCAACCACTTTGACCCAGTTCACCTATGGATATGATAATTATGGTGGGTCTTGGAATGCAAATGCTACAATGATTGTTTAAAGGAGTGACGTGTATAATCGTCACATCTATTTGTACAATATTATGTGCTCAACTCGAATATCATGGGGAGAGTACATAATTTATATAAAAAGTGTACATCATGTAAGGTTAGAATAAAATAAATGTATTATTTTTTTGAGATCATGTTACTTATTTTTTTCGGATTTCTTTGGCAATTTTTTGACGTTTTTGCATGTTTCTACCATTTTTTGAATTTTTAAAAAATATAATAAAAAAATGGATCATGACCCGGTCGGACCAAGTCAGCCCTGGGCCAGACCGACCTTGTCACGACTTGCGACCCATTTAACCTTGGTTCAACTGAACCTGTCAATCTGAGATGATCAAAATTTGATAATCCATGGATTAGATGTCTAAATCTGAAGAATTGATTTGATGGGATGAAATCTGATTGCTCAGACTGCATCATGTGAAGTCAAACTTCTTGAAAGATGATTTCAAATTTGATTGGTTTTTACATGAAATGATTAAATATGAACATGGGTAATGTGAAATCCACTAAGTCCCATGCCCAGCTTTGGATGATTGGACGGCAAAGGACTATGATCTGAATGCCCACTTGATAATTAAAATGGAATAGGGATGCTTAGGATATAGACTTCAAAAATGTTCTAAGTCTTAAAACTCCATCCATGTTCAAATGAAGAAGGCATAGTCTGACCTTTCAATGTCTCAAAAAAAAATCAGATCTCCTAATGCTGATTCCGGGTTCCAGTTGCTTGGAATCTAAATCCTAGGAGTTGAGATCTCAATAGATGGGCTATATACGTGAGATGGAATAGAACATATCTGTTAGGACTAACAAACATGCTGATTCCACATCTAATCTTAAGTCTATTGATCTTGAGGTGCTCAATGAAATGAATGTTGTTTAAGGCGACTGAAATGAGGACTTCCATATGTTCTAAGTCCTAAGGCCTCAATCATGCAAAAAATGGAAGGAATACAAATCTGATTTTCATATCAAAATGTCTTGAGATTCAGATCTTGATATATTGATTTCAGATATGATGAACTCCTAAGTCTAATATGCTTAATGCCTAGACTTAGAATAAATAATGCAATGATGATGAACATACTTTGATCAGGTATCATAAAATCAGATCTGAAAATATTCCCTAGTTTAAAATGCTAAGACTTCAATGGAAGATTTAATGAGTTTTAATAAACTCTTATTCTTGCTCTTAGATCATATGAACTCTACGAAGTCAAAAGATGTCTTGTGGTTAGGCCTTGAATGAAAATAGTTAAAATTCACATTCTAAACATGCTTAAACCTCAATACATGTCTTTTATGAAACTTAATGATTAATGTTGCTCTTAAGGATCCTCAAAGTCTTAATGTTAATAATCCATTAAGGAATAAATCCTTAAAATTTGAATCTTAAAATGCACCTTTATTAAACATAAACCAAAACTCAAATCAAGTTTAAAATGTTAAGTTTGCATTATATTAGTCTTTGTTTTTAAGACAATGCCTAGGCTACAAGGCGCCCTCTCGCCGGTCAAAGGGGCACGTAGGCGACCAAGGCACATTATGCTTATTTTGGCTATTTTAAGAGTAAATAATACTAATTAAGTATCAATATCATTTAATTGAGCAGTTTTAAAGTAAAAACAGTTAATTCTAATAATTAATTTGATTATAAGCGGATATTTTGACAGAATAATAAATAGGATTAAATAATTTTATAAGTGTTTACTAATATTTAATACAAAGTAAATACTAAAATTAACTTATATTCATTTATTTAGTCTATGTAACTATGTGCTTGCACATTATTAATTGATTTTCATGATGTCATAGTTATTTTATATTAGTTGTCACACATATATTTGTTATTTTATTAATTTTATTATAAAAAAGGTGTCAACTAATGCATTGCCAAATTGTTTAGGCACCAAGGCGGTACTTTGACGCCTTGGCCGCCTTGAAAACTTTGCATTGAATTTATAAGGTTATAGCTCCCATGTGTTTCTTTAGGTGTGTGTTTTTATGAGTTATACTTGTTAATCAAAGGTATTCGAGTATTCTTGATATAATTAACATTGGAACTTTACATCTTCCAACGGAGAGAGGTCCAAAGACATTTAAATGAACTCAAAATCTCAGCATGTATATTTTTATGCATATCATGTATTTTAGCTAATACCTAGGCGACCATAACAAATTTTTTTATTTGGCTACTTTAATATTAAATAATGTTAATTAAGTATCAATATCATTTAATTGAGTGATTTTGAAGTAACAATAACTAGTTCTAATAGTTGATTTGTATATAAATAGATATTTTGAAAAAATAATAATTAAGATTAAATAATTTCTTAAATGTTTACTAATAGTTAATACAGAGTAAATACTAAAATTAACTTATATTCATGTTATTTAGATTGCATAACTATGCAATTGCACATTATTAATTAATTTACATTGTGTCATAGTTATTTTGTATTATTTGTCCTAACATATATTTGTTATTTTATCAATTTTATTATAAAACAAGTGTCTCATCGTCTAGGTGCCAAGGTGGACTATGTCATCTTGGTCACCTTGAAAACCTTACATTGAGTTTATGGGTTTATAGCTCTTATATGTTTTGTGGATATATGTTTTACATGTTATGAGTTTTTTTTTTGGACACGAGTACATGTTATGAGTTGTTATGCCCCTTAATCAAGGGTATTCAAGTTTTTTCAATGTAATTAACTTCGAAACTTAACATCTTTCTATAGAGAGATCCAAAGACACTTAAATGCTCAAAACCTCAATATACATTTTTTATGCATAGCTTGTATTTTAGCCAATACTTCTATCGTATATCACATAATTTGATTGTAGTTAATGATAGCCATAAGATAATGAAAAAAAATTTCTAAATAAATGAAAATCCGATGAATTTTCAAATATATAAAAATGAGGTTTCTCAAATTACCCTTCTCTAAGTTAGCATTGACCATTTGCATTTCAACAAATTTTTTTTAGAATCATGTTTTTCCTTAATCTCACTCTTGAATGACAATGAAGGTTTATAGTTGCACAATAAAATTTCTTTTCGACTTTAGTTGGAATTTTCTAATAACAAGACCGTTGTCGTTAATCTACACTTCATTTTTGGATAATGGAATCATGATACCTAAATTGAGTACTTTGAGATAATATTACCCATCCAGAAGTTAACTTCTATTTTTTTTTTCCTTTGATCATTCTCTAAACTTGCCGTGCATTTATTCTTACTTGTCTTCCAACTCCTATACTTTTAATTGTTTCTCCAAAGTTCTAACTTATATTCTTCTATTAACTCTGTGTCTCATCTATCAATGTAATATCATCAACAAAAATCATATACCATGCCTTATATATCCTTTGTTGATTTGTGTAACTAGTGCAAAAGGTAAAAACTTATTGTGGATACTTGATGTAAACTAATTGAAAATAGGAAAACCTCTTGTTTTTCTTCCAAGGAGTGTAGACACTGGTAGTTCTTTCATTGTATGTCTTTTTACTTGTATATACTTAATATGCATCATCATTCACTTCAAACACCTCGATAAATGTCTATTGGAACTCTCATGAACCCTAAACAATTAAATAGCATTGAAGGATAAAATGGAGGTCATACTCTTGAGTTACAAAGTTTAAGTTTGTTCCAATTCAATAAAAGTTTTTCCACATTCTTCATCATTGGTTGCTGCATATGACAAAGCTTAAAGATTAGATCACCTGAATGATCACGCAGTGTAATAATAAATAATTGGTTGGTGCAGCTTTTCTTGTAAAAAATCTGATATTTATGAACTTTCAGTCTCAACATTATGTACCCATTTAACTCTTTGATTCTTGATAGTTCTTTTAATATGTATGATAGGGAATCACTTGTGCTGGTTACAGTTCCAAATTATTGAATCTTTATGTACTGTTTGACATGTGTGCTACAAATACACTTGAGCAGCTATAAAATATTGTGAGCGTTCAGCCATTAAACGTAACCTGTTTATTGTTGTTTCACGCTGTGGCCCAATGGCCGCGACACCCGCTGCATCGCGGGCAGCGGAGGTTCAAGCCCCGCCCAAACCTCACATTTCACCCCCCCCCCACAGGGGTGCCCGGCTTTGACGCCGCCAGGAAGCGAACCGCCGCCCTGCGCCCCCAGGCGCAGCAGGGCAGGTGCCAACCGAGCCAAGCTCGGCCCGCCATTAAACGTAACCTGTTGAAAGATATATTAAATGCTCATCAAGGAGACCTTTTGGAAAGACCTACGGAAGGAGGTAAACTAAAGATTGTTTCCAAACATCAATATCTTGTTTTAGGTAAAGTGTGAGAGTGAAGTCTTATTAAGTGCCTAAAGTTACTCCAGAAGTATCAAGACCATACTCAGTATCCTGAACATGATTTGATAGAGAATTCTGAAAATTCTTTAAGATGTTTTGCTGGATATTAGATACAGATCTATTCTGAAAATCACTGATTCATTTGCCTCTTGGTTTAAATGTTTGCTTCATTAAACAATGGATCCCATAAAGATGTAGAATCATCTTCAATTTGGATGCCACTTGATGTTAGTTGGAAGCAGGCTAACACTTCCTCTTCAGATCTGCACATCTTATCCCTTGATTTGATCAACTCCCCTTTCTCAGAATACTTTCCTCTGCCAAAGTTTATCTTTTTTTTTGAGTCCTGGTCTAGTGAAACTGGTTTTTTGATATCTTGGATGTTGATATGAAGAAAAGTTGTAGGCCAACAGAATGCTTTGTATAAAATCTTAATTTATCTGAAGCCATCGTCATTTCCATCAGATTAAAACAAGCCTGGACATTATTTGTGGAAATAACACCATTCTGTACCAGCATACTTGCAATAGGTTCCTTCAGATTCTGAGGAATATTGATCAGGCTACTGGATGAAAATTGACTCTTGCCCCAGTGTTAGCTTCAAATAGCTAGATAAGTGCTTTGAAATTTCAGGTTTTCTATCTTTGATAGTAGAAGAATGTAATCAGCTGTTAACATATGGTCAATTCTGTTTTGCTAGTTCAATTATGCCTTTGTTGGATGAAATTATTTTGCTTATTTTAAAATGATTGGTACTTTGTTGGACATTGATATATTAGAATCTAAAAGTGGTATTTGGTTTTCTGTCACAGTTTTTTGACAACTTCCTTTCGCAGCCAATGGAAGGAGATTTTATTTTCAAAAAACATGGGACTGAAATCCCCATCTGGTGTTGGTGCATTTGATCAATTCTTACCTCTTGACGACATCCATTCTAACAGCCCAAGCTCTGGAAAGAGTTGTTTTGACTATCAATTGGAACTTTTCAACTATCAGCATGGCTTACTGATCTTGCACCTTCTTGCAGTACTCATGTTTGCTCCATCATCTGTTGCCTGGTTACAGGTGTGTATCATGTATACTCATGCGGCTTATTTTAGTAGTATCATAAGGTATTGGTGTTCTAGAGGTGTGGCATATGACCATTAATTGTCCTAATGCTTTTATTTTAATTAAGTTCTTGATAAAGTGGAGAGCATTTCGTCAAGTGCTTCACTAATCACCCCTAAGAGTGTAATGAGCTGAGCTGAGCCAAGCCAAGTAGTATGTTGTTCAAGCTCAGCTTGGTTATTGTACACAAGTTCAAACTCGAGCTTGAGCTTTTACGAATATGTCAAACCCTTTATTCACTCTTAGTTCGTTCACCGAGCCCGTTCTAAAGCTTGGATAGCCAAGGACTGCGGGATCGGAATCGGAATCAGAATCGGGATCGGTGGGTACCGATCCGATCCGAATCAGATCGGATCATACCGATTCCGACCGATCTAATGGAAGAAAATCGATCCAGAATCGGTAAGAAAAAAAAAAAAAAAAAACGATCCGATTCCAGACCGATTCCGGCCAATTTGGACTAATTCCGGCCGATCCTGGTAGATCCGACTGGAATAGTAAAAAATGAAAAAAAATGATCCGATTCCGATTCCGATTCCGATTCTGATCCCGACCGATTCGGCCGATCCGATTCTGATTCCGATCTGATTTCGACAGATCCGGCCGATCCCGACCGATTCTGCTTGAACTTTTTTCCGGATCGGTCCTTCGGCCAAGAATCGGATCGGCAATGGCTGATCCAATCCAGGAATCGGCCGATTCCAATTCGGATTGGCCGATTCTGTGATCTATGCGGATAGCAGTTCGACTTAAGTTCAGTACACATTCAAGTTCAAACTCAATACGAACTCATTTATAAAACTCAAAATCAATTAAAAGTCATTTATGAATCTCTTAAGTTTTGTTCATTTATGAAACTCAATTTGAGTTTAAACTTAAATCAAATTTTATTTTGACTTATTTTATATATTTATGTGACAATATATAACTATTAATGCTCATAATTAATTTTTTAAATAAATATTTAATTAAGTATTCAATCGAGCTACTTGCGTGTTTGTTAGGTCAATTAGGAGACTGATTAAGCTTAGCTCATTTAATGAATCGAGTTTTATTTTTTATTCAAGTTTGTCTATTTAACATAATAAAATAGCTGAGTCCAGTTTTTATCAAACCGAGTTTCAAGCTACTTGTTGAGTGTATTGGTTCACTTGCACCCCTAATCACCCCATGAGTCACTTACGTCTTCCCATCCCACTACGCTTGTGTCACTTGCAAGGAAACTCTCTAACGGGGGGGGGGGGGGGGGGAATTTAATATGATTTGGATGATTTAAATATCTTTGAATTGAAATCAACGTGAGTGGAGAAAGAGAATCCGTATGGTGGACCCCAAGTAATTTGGGACTAAGGCTCTAGTAAAGTTGAGTTGAGTGTCTAGCATTCGTTATCATACAACATTACATGTATTGTGATTATATGATAAGATTTTCTTTCAATTTTAGTGGAATCTTACTATTATGCAAGATTTTTATAGCCAATCTCCACTTCATTCATCTTGCTTTAATTCTATGGTTAACGTCTTTATCACATTCTTCAGATGGATTGAGGTTAGTAAAGGTTTATTTTCATATGTCTTGGTACCAACTACCAAGTGGCAGCTTAGGTTTTTGAGGATCCAGCCTTGTTTCTCTCTTTCATCTCGTTTCATTTATTTCTTCCAATTCCATTTTCATGCCAGTGACCATGCTCTGCATGTTACCATAGAATGCCACTAAGCAAAATTTTGTTAATTAGTAGGCCTATTTTTAGATTTGGGTGAAGAAATTTTAGGCAGTTATCTTAGTGGGGGTTCATTTAAAGATCTAATCTGAGCTTTTGCTTCTTACTTTCTAAAGCTGGCCAAATCCTTGGACAATTCAATGTCTAGGGTTGCACAAACATGGTGGTATACGTGTTGCTGGCAAGTGAAATTGAACACTTCACCAAAGGTAATCAGCAACCATGAATAATTACTTAACAGAACAAGAGGAAAATAATGTTGTCATGATGAGAAGCAAAATGGACCCCCAACTCCACAAAGATACTTCTAAGAATGCAAACAGGATTGACAGAAAAGGGATATCCAACCTAGTAAAGAAGGTTTTGGTGTGACTTCAATTAGATTTTCACTGGACTTGTCTGATTTGTATCCCCGAATTCTTAGCAGGACTGGGTTGTATCAACCTGCAGTTGAGATTAACCAATTCACTCTCAGGATAAGTCAATCTGGACTAGGATTGGCTACTTCAATCTGGAAAATGGCCAGTTCTGGTGAGGACTAACCAATCGTAGACGTGTTATTTTTCAGTTCTTTTTTAAAGTGTTGACCCAATATGTATCAGGGTGGATTGGCCTGGATGAGCGTATCTAAGGTAATTTTGATTGGCTGAAACTGGGCTGTTCTACTCCCCATGATAACTACCTTGTTCCCAACCCCAAAGATAGCCAAAACTGGTGAACTGTGATTCCCTTTTGTCTGCTTTTTTGTTCCTTGCAGAACAGTGACCTTCACAGGGTTGGCAGACAGCAATACAGAAGCCATATTAAGTCTATCCATGACAAAGGAATGCCAATGTTGGAAAAAAAAACTCTTAAAAGGCATTGACTAAACCTCATGCATGCCATATGTTAGAATCTGCCCTCTATTTTTTTATCTTAACTTTCAATTGTTGGTAACACCAATACATTTTTTAGTTTTCGAGTAGCTAGTCTTCAATTGGAATGTTGCTGATGGTTTGTTGCACAGTGGGGAAAGGACCTGCTCTTAAAAAGATTATGCAATATTTTGACCGAACTATTGCCTGATGGTGCCAGAATTTCTTAACAAGTTCTATTTGCTTATCTGTTGCGCTTGTATTGCTTAATATGGTAGATCTATATTTCTTTCTTCTTATTTTCTTATTTTCTTGATTTAGAGAACTAAAACAAGTCATAGCTTCCCCCCGTTTGTGGATTCTGCACTCAGTCTGGGTGTCATTCTCCATGGTCTTTATGGTCGGAGACCAGATATCAACGCCCTCAAATTTCCATTACCAGGAATACCTTACCAAGATGTTGGTCTCAATCTAGTCTTCCTTCTTTCTGGATATTACTGCTATTTGTATGCTCTTGTTGCTGCGCCATATAGAGGAATCTATCCCATGGCAGCTGTTGGTGCCATTTCCTTTGCTTCATGGATTATCGACAGGAGGAAGATGGGAAATAGTGGTCACTTCGGCAAAACTAGAAGGCATTCCCACAAGCACTAGGAATCACATGGAATCATGTTACACATTTCTTGTAAAGCTTATTGTCTTTCAAGTGGTCAAATGCTTGCTGCAACAGTTTTGCTTGTTCAACATTGGTTCCAGGCGCAACTCGCAGAGTACTAGCTTTGTTGCTAGAGCAGGTAAAGTGAACACAGTAGATGTTACAAAAGCTGGGATTATATAATTATACTATTGTGTTCAGCATTTCCTGTGTACATTTGTCCTCTGTATCATTCTTTTCATCAATTTATTCTATAAAAAACAATTCTGTTGTTGGAGAAGCAATTGTGATTATCCATAAAGTTTTTTTCTCTCATTTTTTTACGACGGGATGCTACAGTCACTTTTTGATCGTCTCGTTATTGAAACATCAATTGTGTTGTGAAGTTGTCTGCTAATTTGAGATACCTAATTTCTGAATATGGTTTTATCTAATTAGAATGTGTCACGCTAGATAAGGGCACCAACGTGCCATAATGAGATCTTATAGTGCAATAAATGTGGCAACTCCGTCGTTTAACTTTATTTTTGATAATTTCTTGCGGCAACCTGATTATGTTAGTATGTTGCTGCATTAAGCTTGATATACTGTGTTCCATGATCAGTTGTGCTAGTTTATTGCATTTAACTGTTCGTTTATGCATTAAAATGTTTACTAGTATGTTATTTAACATTTTTTACACTAACTTTAATTACTACACTACATGATTTACTGCATTAGCACCTTTAATAGGATATTACTCGTTTTAACATAGATGATCCTTCTTGATTAGATACTTTTAAAGAGCTCCTCCAGTGTCCATTTGTAATCCTGATCGTGACGATGGGTGTTTTTCTATGTCATAACTTGAACAGAAAATTGTTGAAAACCTTTAATGGTAAAATGCTGAATGTAATGCTTTACGAAGTGGCGCCTAATCTGGGGTGCTTACAGTCTAGGTAATTAGTTAATGCCTTGTTTGGTAAGAGTATTGAAACTGACCCTATTAATTTGATATCGACATTTTTAGAGGGTTGAATATCAATAACAAATTTGATGCTGGTGGATATTTGTATTATAATTCATGTCTTTGTATTGTAAATTTTAAAATTGATGTTAACAGTCAAAAACTTACCACTTACTGATGGTTTTCAAAATTAATAGTGATGGTGGTTTTTAATATTATTACTAAACATGCCATAAACTATTACAAGCTGGGGCACAATGACTCCACTCAAATTTCTCATGTAAATATTGATTGGTGACATTTTGCCCACTCCTAATCCCTTGGGTTTCGCCGGTTGAGTCAGCCGCTATTTAGTATTTAAGATTATTTAAAAGATAAATTTGGTTTACCCTCTAAAATTTATGGATGAATTAGGTTTACTTTAAAATTAATCTTTTACAATTTGATAGGAAATATATCTCAGCTTATGGCGTAGTTTTTTTTTATTTTATTCCTTGCATATTATGATTAGAAAAGAAACGCACGAGGTAGTTTCTGATCAGAGACAATCTATAGACTTACCATTATCACCGGATGAATTCAACTTTGCAATGAATCGAATGAATGATGTGCAATTTGGTGGAAATGTGGTGGAGTTCAATCCAACAACTTATTAGAAACCCTGGACAGTTGAGGAAGCAAAATTGGAATCAATGAACATAACCATGAATCTCCGACGGAAGGTAAGTGAAAGGAAGTCCCCTGAACGCGCATGGAAAATATGAAAAGTACATAGTTTATTTGAAATTTTAAGTATTTTCGAAATAACGAGCAATAATTTATGTAAATTTTGCATGATGATGGATACCCTTTTGTCTGTTGTTGAATACATTTTATGGCATTATGGCTGAAGTTAAATAATCTTTAATCAATGCTTGGGAATAGGAAAATTGCACATGACATCGCTGGAGTGACGGATATTGTTGTCACATTGGATGAGGTTGATTCAACGTTCAACGCTCAAGGGCTCCCCCGTCGTCGTCGTCGTCGTCGTTTATGATTCTGAATCCGATGACAAGACTTCTTTTAGAGAATGTTGACTGTGGTTAAAATTTGGGAAAGCCCAAATAATTTCAACTCAATTATTGTGTTAAAAAATCAAAAATGATATCGGTGTTCAATATGCATAGTTACTAACAACGCCTGAATATTCATCTTGTTAGGTAGGATAACATTATAGTTCATTATCATCCCACTTTGGGTATCGAGATAAATCAATAGAAAAACCTTGAGGTTCTTGCAAGTGAAATACATACACACCAAAGCTCCACAAGTTGAAATTTGAGATTTAAAAGAAATATACTCCTCAAAACACATCCTCTGTCATTAATTATGAGATCTAAATGGAGATAAGATTCTAAACATGATCATTTTAGGTATGTTGTCGAGATGTCATATTATTATTATCTCCGAGTGTTCACATCTAGGTCCACTAATAGGGTGTTTGGTGAGCAATAATTTTTATACACTTTTACGATAAAATCTATATAAAAATCTAACATAGTTAATGACATAACTATCATATTTGCTATAGCAAAAAGAGTGAGTAGCATGTTTAACTAGAAAATATATGAGAACTGCAAATAAAAAATGTATTATTTTTTATATAATTATAAGATTATATGTTTAATGATGGTCAAACAATTTCAACAAGTTTTGAAAACTTTAATTTTCATATCACCAAACACCCATTAAAGTTGTCAGTAGTTTAAATCAATGTGATAGGACGTGGTTAATGAAAAACTAAGGACAAGAACACCTTTTGTGTGCTCAAGAAAAGTTGGCCTGTGCCAAAAAAGGGAAAAAATCTTAACTTCATTTGGCCCGAAAATAAGTGAAGACTAACCCATATTTATGTTAACCGGAGATATATATATATATAGTTTGAAGATATCAAACTAGACGGCAGCTTAATATATTATTCTACGGAATTAGGATAATGCAGTGGAAAATGTGCTATTTTTTAAATGTAAATGCTTATGGGGTGTTTGGTTACATGATAACGAAGGTTTTTGTTTTAATTTTTAAAAATTGTAAGAAAACTTGTTAAAAGAAGTGTTTGGTAACCAACTAACCATGACAATTTTATGTTTTAAAAGTAATTTTCTTCTTAAACAAAAAAGAGGGTCTCACCTCTTTTTTTTTTCTTGTGGTCCCCCACTTTGTTTGGTCATGTGTGGTAGTTACTCTTTTATGTAATCACATCCCTCCAAACATGATAATTTTATATCATGAGTTGGTTCACTTTTTATTTTAATATAATTTTTTATCATGAAAGTATACAAAAAATTATCATGCAACCAAACACCCCATTAAGAAAATTTTTGATATATTTATACTCATATTAAGATATAAACAGTTTATTATCCTGGAGGGCCAGTGACCGACACGTCTCCGCGTCCACACTTCGGAGAACTTTGGGATGATCTTTCTCGAAGGTCACGTCACCGGCGAGTGGCAGAACCTCGGACTTCAAATCTAGACCTCCTCCATCTCTACAATTCCGGAGACCCCGATCTCGCGGCACAGCAGAAAAAATGATGTGCCAGAGGCCCGCCCCTAACGCTAACCCTAACCGCAGTCCTATACCTAGCCACAACCCTAGCAGCTGCAGCAGCGGCAGCGGCAGCGGCAGCAGCCCAGAGAGCCCCAAGAGCCCGCTCAGCCGTGACGAGGCGCTGCGCGACCTGAAACGGCAGGCACTTCTTCGCGACCTGTCCAGGCAGCTTGCCCATGGCGATCGGCCCATCCGCGTACAGGCCGCCCGTGATATACGCAAGCTCGCTCGCTCCTCCGTCCGTACACGCTCTGCCTTCGCCGTCGACGCCGTCGTCGGCCCTCTTGTTGCCATGCTCCCTTCCCCAGAGCGCGACGAGCGGGAATCCGCTCTCCTCGCCCTCCTCAGCCTCGCCGTTCGCAACGAGCGGTCAGTTTACTGTTTTCTCATGCGGTTATGGTGTTAACTTAATCTTGATTTATTAAGAATAAGACAAGCATGGATGCATAAAGTATCTGGGAACGCTTCAGAGAAATCTTGTAGGAAACATTAGTTTCAGTTCAATTACGTTAATCTGGAAATGCGGTCCATTTAAAATGCAGAACCTTCCATGGCTTGATGCTATTATGTGCTTCATTGAATTATTCACCCTATTGTTGTTAAATACAAACCGATTTCCCTCTTATAGCCATTATAGCCAACAAATTTTGCAGACTTCATATACCAAGTATGGTGAGAAACAAGGGGGAGCTGCATGAGGAGGGGGGGGGGGGGGGACCGGGACTGCTCTGCAGGCTCGTACATCCTTGCACCCAGGCAAAGCTAAGTTAAGGTGGTGGCTAGGGGCGGTGCTACAAGAGGTCTGGTGCAGGGGTGGAGGCCTGTAGTCCTTCGGTGTTGTGGATGTTGTTTGGATGGCGGCCATGCTACCATGGAGTGCCGCAGAAGTTGGAGGTGCCAGGCATGTAGTGGTTGGGGCCATTGGAGCTGGGAGTGTTCATGCCGGTGGAGTGTCCTGTTTTTCCCTGTTTCTCGCCGCGGTGTATCAAGTGGTGCAGGAAGGAAGTAGGGGGTGGATCACTAGAGCTACTGCCAATGACAGATTGGCGGAAGGCCTGTTTGAGATTCCATGGTCAGCAGGATGGGAGGCAACGTGTAGATGGGCTGCAAGCTGCATGTGTTGCAAAGCTATTGGGAAGCTTTATGGAGTCAGGAGGAGTTGAGAGAGTAAGCTCTTGGAAGGAGCTATCATTATAATCCATGTCATGGAGTTAGGGGTGGGCTTGTCGGGGCAGCAAATTGGGACTGCTCTGCAAGCTCGGATATCCTTGCACCCTTGGCATAGCTACATTTAGGTGGTCACTAGGGGTGGTGCTATGAGAGGTCTAGTGCTGGGGCAGCAGGGGTAGAGACATGTGGTCCTTCAGTGTGTGGACATTGTTTGAATGGCGGCAATGCCTCCTTGGAGTGCCAGAGAAGTTGGAGGTGCCAGGTGTGTAGTGCCCAGAGTTGGGAGTGTTCGCACCGGCGAGTGTCCTGTTTTCCTCCATTTCTCGCTCTAGTGGATTGAGTGGTGCAAGAAGGAAGTAGGGGTTGACAGATTGGCAGAAGGCCTGGTTGAGATTCCATGGTCAGCAGGATTGGCCTCAAAGTGCAGACGGGCTGTGAGCTGCGTGTTCGCAAAGCTATTGGGCGGCTTTATGGAGTCAGGAGGAATTGAGAGAGCAAGGTCTTTGAAGGAGCTATTGCCATAATCCATCTCATGGAGTCGGGGGTGGGTTTGTCAGGGAGGCAAATTGGGACCGCTCTGTAGGTTCAGACATCCTTGCACCCTTGGTTAACCTATGTTTAGGTGGTGGCTAGGGGCGGTGCTACGAGAGGTCCAGTGCAGGCGCTGGATCAGTATAACTAGAGCCTAGGAATGCATCATTAGTAGCGGAGAATCCCGTTAAACAAATCAGGTTGGAGCAAAGAAAATAAATATTCGATCCCTAAGGCTCAAATCAAATTCGAAATTCTATATCTTTAAATTTGAAAACTTTAATTGAAACTGTCAAGATTTAACAGAAAAGAAGAGGGAAGTCCAGTCCAAGATCTCTCAAGATCAAAAAATTAGATTAAAAAACAAATAAATTCAAAATACGCTCAAATACCAAAACCCTCAGACTCGAAACTAAGATCTCAAATCTTAAATTCCTCAAATCCGAAAACAAGATCTGAAACCTAAACTTCAGATCGTCTGAGTCCCAGGATATTCAAATTTGAAATCTTGAGCTGTGATCCTGAACTCAATATATATTTGAAAACTTTTAAGTCAAAACTGAACTCAAATCGTCAGATTAAAAGATGGGTAACTCAAGCCTGAAAACCAAAAAACAAAACTCCAAACCATCAAATCAAAATCTCAAAAAAGAAACTCTTAGAATTTAAACAGAAAAAAATCAGTCAGATCTAAGGACCAAAGACAAACCAGAATGATCACAATAAAATCAAACATATGAAAGTTCAACAAAGTTAGAAGTATGTTAGTTTTGAAAATTGCCTGAGAATTCCAAAGAGTTGAAAGGGCCTCAAATCTGAAAATATGATAAATTCAAGAACTCAGAAGCCCTGAAACTCCGAGAATTCCAATTCCAGAATCTTCTTTCAACAAGTCTTTAAAATAAACAAAGAAATACTACAAACTCTTTTGATGCACAGGGATAAACATATAACTCTCATAGTCCTGTTTGAAAATTCAACCTAAGGATTGTAGAATCGGCATCGGGTCATGGATCAGTGGGTGCCAATTTTATCCAGATCGGATTGTATCGGCCAATCCTGGCTAATCCTCCAAGAGAAAAACTGATTCGGAATCTGTCCGGATCGGTATTTAAAAAGACACTGAAAATAATAAAAAAGACACAATAACCCTTTTAGGTTGATTTCAGTTCCAAATAGGGCCTGGAATGGCCGCTGCAGCATATCTATCAGGTGGGGAAGATGACCATACTGGTTCTGTCAGGACCATTACAATGGATCCGGTGACTTTATGTCAACGTCACCGGATGTAGATATGCCATATATGCAAGTTTTACCAGACCCAATATGGATCCATCTTACCAGATCCCAATGGACCCAGTGTGATCGTCTTCCCCACCTGAGATGCCATGACAGTGGCCTTACACAACTCTATTTGGGACTGAAATCAGCCCCAAAAGGGTCTAGTTCGGATCAGAATCAGATCCATGCCCATTTTTTGAATTTTTTATGTTTAGGGTCTTTTTAAGGACTGATCTTCCAGGTCTTGGGAATCGGCTGGATCGGCCAATATCTGATCCGATCCTGCTAGAGTCAGCTCCAGATTGGTCCTCTGGGCTGAGTTGAATTGGCAGGTGCCAAAATCAAGTCTAAGAATTCAGTAAGGGGATCTTCAAGTCCCAAAAGTCATAATCCCAAAGCTGAAAGGTAAATTAGAGGACTGAAAGATTGTTACATCCAAAAGGGATGGGTTTAGAAACCAAATCAGAAATTCAACAAAAAAATTTCAAGTCTAAAGGTCTACAAATCAAAGAGCCCCAAATTTGTCCTTTGAATTAAAAATGTTAAATAAAAAACTTTCAAATCTAAGATAAAAGCAAAGAAAAACAAAGGTGTCCTCGAGTCTGAAACAACAAAAATGAAGATTCTCAAATCTGAAGTCGGAATTAAAAATCCTAAAACATCAAATTAAGTTCACAAAATTCAAATTCCAAACAAATGAAATCTCAATTCAAAATGGGGCCAAAACTAAACTCATCTAAGATGCAAACTAAGGTCCCAAAATCCAAAGTCCAAACTTCAAAATTTCAAGTCCCAAGATTGAAATAAAAAAGACCAGAAGACCAAAAACTTGAAACTTAAACCAAAAGATCTTGAAACTTAAAATCACCAACCCTGAAACTCTAATTTGAAAACTCAGATTCTAGAAACCCTCAAACCCCTAGATTTGGAATCACAATTCAAAGCCTTGAATTTCCAAACCCAAAAACTGAGAATTCATTAAATCTCAAACTCCATTTAAAAATACATCAATTTAGAAGACATCCAGTCTCAATAAAAAAAACACCCAAAACAAACCAATCCCCAATTGTACCTAAATCAACCCAAACTAAAAAAATAAAACAACGTCAAAGACCAAAGACACTAGGTCCTAACTAGAACAACAATTAAAATCTCCAAATCAAATTCATATAAAATCAAACCAAATTTAAGGCACTAAGTTTGCAGTTCGACAAGGACATGGGGTTGTAGCTCCTGCTTGTGTTTCTTTTATGGATGTATGGCTTATGTTCATGAATTGCAATAGTGGTTAATTAAAGGTATTTGAGTATTTGCTGAATATAATTAACATTGAAACTTCATAAGTCCGATGGGGACAAGTCAAATGAAATTTTCAAAGAACTCAAACAATTTCGAACAAATGAAAAATGTGATTCATGTAGTTTAATGATAGGGTAACCCATACATAGATCACGGAATCGGCCGATCCGGATCGGAATCGGCCGATTCCTGGATCGGATCGGCCATTGCCGATCCGATTCTTGGCTGAAGGACCGATCCGGAAAAAAGTTCCGGCAGGATCGGTCGGGATCGGCCGGATCGGTCGGGATCGGATCGGAATCGGAATCGGATCGGCTGAATCGGTCGGGATCGGAATCGGAATCGGAATCGAATCGTTTTTTTTCATTTTTTGCTATTCCAGTCGGATCGGCCAGGATCGGCCAGAATCGGTCCGAATCGGTCCGGATCGGTCCGGATCGGTCTGGGATCGGATCGGATCGGAATCGGATCGTTTTTTTTTTTTTTTTTTTTTTGCTTACCGATTCTGGATCGATTGTCTTCCATTGGATCGGTCGGAATCGGTCCGATCCGATCCGATCCGGATCGGATCGGTACCCACCGATCCCGATTCCGATTCCGATCCCGCGATCCTTGAACCCATATGTCTAACACTTGGATTATTTGTGGAACTTAATTTGTTAGTTCCTAGATATACATATGATGCCAAATTAGCTAATATTTCTATGGAATACCATCTATTTTTATAGTTGTCAAAGTTAAACAAAAAACAAATTTCTTTTCTTTAAATTTTTGAGGTTATATCATCAAGATGAAGATAAAAGATAATAGATATTTATATACATCTTGTATCGGTGATCTCGTTTCTTGGAGACATTGAGAGATTCTCAAACACTTACAATTTGTGAAACTTAATTTGTTAGTTCCTAAATATGCATACAACTCCAAATTAGTTAATATTATTATGAAATGTCATCTAATTTTGTAGTTGTCAAAATTAAACAAAAAAAAATTATTTTATTTAAAATTTTGAGGTTGTCATTAAGGTAGATCTTGTATCGTTGATCTCATTTTTCGAAGACATGGAGAGAGAGAGAGAGAGAGGGAGAGATTCTCAGGAGATCTCTAAAGTTTATGGAGAGTTTGCATTCCATGACATGAGTACTAATTACATTGATTAACTTTATTTATAATTATTTTTATTAAAATAGTGTTATCTCTTACTCTTTTCATTGACACTATTGTATTTTTCAATGCTTTATCAACTTTGATGCTTACCACATTTTTATTTCTCCTTTCTTGTCTATCGAAGCATATAACTTGTATTTATTGATTTTGTTTACATTTATCTTTTATTCATTTCGTTTCTCAAATACAAGCAACATTGATCTTTTTTTCTTCATACTATCAACAAGTTTCATAAATTTTTTCTTATAAGGGACCCAATATTCCAACTATTCTCATCATATTTTTCATGTGTATACAAGGATCTGTTTAATGTTTTATACTATGGTGAGTGTTTATTTTGATAATGTATGTATAGGATTTATTATCTTGTGTCATATGACTACAGCTTAAGTGACTCTTAAGTGGGCACCTTCTCGCTTAAGTGAACAAGGAGCACTCGGTCTCTTGTTGCCTTGACAACTATGGAAATACATGAAACAAATGAAAAGCTAAGAGGGTAAGAGAGCTTTGTTGCATTTATAGTTTAATATGTACTCTAATATGTTTACTCTAATTATAGTGTATATAAGTCAATGTATAAAGACATGCCTTTTGGAACATCTAAATTGTTAGACAGCTGCAGAATGATGAACATAGTTCTTATAACTCAAGTCATTGAGTTCAGTTAACTTGGATTCATCTACTGGGGACTGCAGAAAAGCCAGAAAAGGGTGGGATTAGACACAATAACTTGGGATCAGCTTAGGATGCATTTGATTCCTTGTCAAGACCATGCTTGCGTTACTTTTTGGGAAAAATCAATTCATGATTTCATTTGGTTGCATGCACATGGGGGGGTCAACTTAAACCAAACTACATTGACTATCAAAAACCAGGATTTTGGCATTTGCCAAAATCCACCGTAAACCAATTTTCACATGCACCTTGGTTTGATCATTCATATAGAGTGAGAGCACGCAAATGAAAGATCTTAGTATAAAGTAAAAACTTAATATTTTGAATAAAATATTTTTATAACAAATCATGCCAAATAAAATATTTGATAAAATTTTTATTATTTAAATTTTTAATTTTTTGTAAATTTTAATAAAGAAATAAAATACACATTTTATTATGTGTTTTAAAAAATTTAAATATGTAATTTTTTAAAAAGTATGACTTGTAAATATTATTTTATTACATAGTAGTTTTAATTATAAATCCTTAAGTTGTTTTAACCAAGAAATTAACTAATTTAAAACTCATGCAGTTTTATTATATAAAATAAAAAAAAACTTATATACATTTTTACAGCTAAAATATATTTATAAAATTGAACTCAAATTTCTGATAATATTTTCAAAAAAAATTTACACGTTATCCAGTTACTGAACATGTTTTTTATTTTCTTTAAAGTTTCTATATGAAAAACATTTTAGGAAAATTATTTCCGATCAACCAAACAACATATTTGCATATACTTTTCTACGAAATGTTAATTCATAGTAAAACATTTTCAATGTTTTTTCTTTTCCATGCAACCAAACATACCCTTAGTTTGGCCAGATTGGTGGGAGCCAATGCTGATTCTTCAATCATTGATAAAATCTATGCTAGAGCTTTTTTAGACCTACATCAAGACAGTAGCGTAGGAATAACTCAAGGCTTATTCTTTTTTGTCACATGCTAATCGTTAGTTCATATCATAGATCGTGATATTAGAATCGGGACCCATGATCCGGGTCCTGATTCCGATCCAGATCAGGATCTGATCGGAAAATGGAAAAGAAATGAAAATGAACCTAGATCGGATTCCAATTAGATCTAGGCAATTTTGGGGGCCGATTCCGGCTCCCAAATGGGTTGTATAAGGCCCCTCAACAGCGCTATGGTGCCTGGCACCAGTTTCCGACGAGGGAATCGGCGTCAATTCTAGTCCCGATCTAAGCTGATTCGACCAATTTCGGTTGATTCTGATAGGAGATCAGTTCAGATTACTCTTCAGGCCAAAATAGTGAGTTCGATTAGATCAAATTCAAGAATTGGCCGATTCCATTCTAAATCTGATGATTCTACATTCAATGGTTCACTTGGAAGAAATGGGACAAGGCAATTTCATCAGTAGTATTTTACATGGATAATCTGTCTTTAAATTGTGCCTTTTACACAATCAGAGACACAAAGAGGATTTTTTTTTGAAGCCTCTCTCTTTTACTTTCAAAAGGATTACCATATGTTAAAAGATGCACTTGTTTGGTGTATATACAATTGATAAAAGACATATATGATAAAGCAATCGCTGACTATGTACAACTGGAGAAGAAATACAAGATTTTTTATTTTAATTGATTTACAGAGTTTGCAACAACTTCTTATCCTTTTATATTATTTATGGGTGAATTGACTAAGATTATAGAAGATGATATATTATGATGTATGATATCACTTATAGAAGTGATATTGTATTGATAGAGGAGACACAAGGAGCACGAATGAGAAGTTAGAACTATGAAAAAACATTTTAGAGATTAAGAGTTTCAAGATAAGTAGAATTAAAACGTAATATATGTATTATAAATTTTATGAAAACCAAAAAGAAGAAGATGATTGAGTTACTTTGGATGTGGTAATATTATTTCAAAATATTCAGCTCAAGTATCTTGGACCAATTATTCTAAAAAATTGAGAATATGACGAAAATGTTAACCATAAGATTAAGGCATGGTGGATGAAGTGTGGATTGGCTGTAAAATTCTTTGTGATTGTAAGCTCTTGCTAAAGTTGAAAAAAATATATCTTACAACTATATAACCAACCATGCTGTATGGTAGTGAATGTCGGATAATAAAATAAATTTATTATTCTAAAATAAGTATTGTTGAAATGGAAATACTAAGTTGGATGAGTTGTTATACTAGATAAGATAGAATAAAGAATGAACTTTGGACATTAAACGTAAACCTAAGGAGGCTCTGGTTAGAAAAATATAATATAATAATAAAAAAGGTGTAGTGGATTTAAGCTAAATTGGATGAGGATAATTTAATGTGATTTAGATGATTTAAATATCTATGAAGAAATAACTCAAAATGGATGTGAGTAGGGAAAGAGAATATATACGGTCGACCTTAAATAATTTGAGATTAAGGCTAGAGTTGAGTTGATTTAAGTTCTTTACGTGAAAGGAAATGCCGCATAAATCACCATAGCATTTAAGGTGGGTAAACTTGGTTGATAATCTTGATTGTGTCTGTCTTGTGACTACATATGGCTGCCCTGAGAATTGCATTTGTGGATAGACCCCTAGATCTTTCACAGTTGTTCATTTGAAAAAATTTATGTAATCATGATCCCCTTCTGATTGTGTTTTCTTCTGTACTGAATGGATTTAGCATTATCTCATCTTTCCCTTGTTGAATATTGAATTACCTTTTTCCAGGAATAAGGTTACCATTGTAGAGTCTGGTGCTGTCCCTCCTCTTATAGAGCTTCTAAAATCTGAGAGCAGCAGTCTGAGAGAACTGGCAGCTGCTGCTGTTTTGACTCTGTCGGCTGCAGAACCAAATAAATTGACCATTACGGCCTCTGGAGCAGCACCCCTTTTAGTACAGATTCTCATTAATGGAAGCATTCAAGGGAAAGTTGATGCTGTGACTGCCCTGTACTATTTATCTTCCTGCAAGGAGAGCCTTGATCCTGACCTTTATGTTGAAGCAGTAACTCCTTTGCTAGGACTTCTAAGGGAGTCAAGGAAACACTCCAAGTTTGCCGAGAAAGCAAGCTCACTCCTGGAAATTCTGTCTGGTACAGACAAAGGACGGTCTGCAATTTCAGAAGTCGAAGGTGGAATTCTAACATTGGTAGAGACTGTAGAAGATGGTTCTTATGTCAGCATGGAATATGCTGTAGGGATTCTGCTCTCTCTCTGCCAGAGTTCTCGTGGGAAGTATAGGGAACTTATCCTGAAAGAAGGAGCAATCCCTGGTCTAATGCGGTTAACTGTGTATGGCACCAAGGCAGGACAGGAAAGGGCACGGCAGCTCTTGGATTTGCTTCGCGATGATTCTAGGCAGAGAAGAGTCACTTCGGACGTGTTAGAAACTATTGCTTATGATATTGCTTCCAGGGTAGATGGCCCAGTTCAAGCACCCGAGACGGCTAAAAAGCTACTGAAGGATATGATGCAACGAAAGACGGAAATGAGTGTGACCCGTGTCCATGTCAAAGCAATTTCATGCCCTAGTGTTGTGCCGTAGCAAGAGATGCCTTGTTTCCGTAGCCTCCAATTTCCAGTACGAGTCGGAAGACACGACCGCTTCAAGGTTGTAGTTGTGAGGGTGTTTTTGTTGTACTGTACGCTTGTTCTAGAATAGGATTTTTATTGGAACACAGGTTTTGGGTGCTATTATTGATGTCGCCACCCAAACGTGTGCCACGCATCCTGTAGCGTTTGACAGCTACATTTGTATATCCTCTGTCCAGATGTTGTCTTGCTAAATGTAATTCAACCGATCAATGTTCTTGGTCGAAAGAAGGCTGTGTATGACCTGACTTGTTACAACGATTAATCCTAGTAGATTCAAACATTGAATTCAGAGATGCGTGGGTATTTCTGATTCTTTTGAAAGATGTACTTGCTGTTGCAACTGAGGGGCGTAGGGGCACCTTCCACGTCGCACCATGCTGCTGTCCTATATTATCTTATGGCAAATATTGCCCCATCCCGAACAGTCGAAGGTTCTTACACAAGCATGCTGGGTTGGGATCAGGTCGCAACCCAACCTGACCAGGTCATTTTTTGAGCTGATCGGCTTCTTGATCGGGAGCCTGTCAGCCCAACCTGTGCTTGGGTCGATCTCGATTTGTCCCTTGGTAAGACCCCTAAGGGGCCTTGGGGGTTTTAGAAACCCTTTAATGGTCATATGAGAACTCACCTCCGGGTCACCAATGGGCTACGTAATAAACACTTGAAAAAAGATTTAAATTAGTTGTTAAATAAAATTATTACATAATTGTAATTTAAAAAATGAATGAATTCCTAACTAAATACAAAACAAAGTAAAAACTAATTGCTAAATAAATTACTAACTTTATCAAAAAATAATAAACTATTAACTAATGATAAAATAAACTAATCTTGAGTGCTTAAGAAACAAGAATTTATCTCCAAGAGAGGTGAGGGGGGAACATGTGAGGGCAGAAAAGGCCTCCAAGTCATGTCACAATTTTTTGATGCAACTTGGAAAGATCTAATTTGGTTACATTACAACTTGATTTTTGTGCTAAAGAGAAAAGTACAATATCAATATTGCAAGAAAGTGATTGACGACAATATTTTTTGGTTAAAGCATCATCTTGCCAGGATGAAAGACAATGAGTTCCCGTGCACGCGGACCTTACCCTAGATAAGAGCTCAATTTCATAAGCACTTACAAGAGATGGACCAAGAGAGGGAGTTTTGAAGCAACATGAGGAGATCGTTCGGAAATAAATTTTTGTACTTACTAGGCATTTGGTCCACATACACGGACCAGTTGAGAGTGCTCAAGTTTTTCTCGAGACAAAGACTTCGGTGATGGTACATTGTTATTACCCATAAAAGTAGTTTATAATTTTATATCAATCTTAAATGTACATCAATACTTAACGATTGTTGTTAAAAATAGATGACTTGTTTTAAGTAATGGAGATAAGCCGCAAGTCGTACGCGAACAAAGACATGCATTGATCCACCAATCAATACATGAGTCAAGGTTCAGTGAGTGGGAGCGGACTAGAAAGTGGGAGAGGGTACAACAATTGAGAAAAGGAAGAGGAGATCTACGATCTCATACGAGAGGATTGTAAGGAATCAATACATGACAGCGAAAAAATTTTGATTCCATAAAATCATGATCTTTGCCTTGATCAATGCCGAACGAGTAAAATCGGGAACCGAATATGAAGTAGAACGAGAGTACCTCATGGGATTTCTCAAATCCCTCACCATGGATGAAGAGAGGACATTCCTCCTTGCTGAAAACCGTTCAAGTGTCCGGTCTCTAGCGGTATCCACACGATCTGCTTCAATAGACGAGTTCTCTCTTCCTTCGGGCCTCTAGAAACCTTCCAGATCCAAGCTTGACCATGGGAGATCACCTTCTAGAGGAGAGAGGAGGGAGAGAGGAGGCTTGGGACGTGCTCCAGCCCTATGGCTTGTTAGGGTTTGGCTTCATAAGCCATTTATATATAGAAGATGGAATTTTTCACAAAAACCCAAAACTTCTATAAAATTGTGTCCATGCCCTCATCTTATTGACCAGATCTATTGTGTGTGACCCACTAGGCCCAATAGTCAATTTGGTTGAAGCCTTAATTAATTTAAAAGAACAATTCATTTAAATTAAATCAAAACCGTTATCCGATAACAGTTTTTACGGCTTTCTGATCATAAAGGGTACAAGCCACATCCTATGATCCCAAATGACTTTGGGGAGTTAAATAACATCCATTGAGCCTTTCCATCATCAATTACCACACGGATTTAAATCCTCGTTCATACAATGTCCCGGTCGGTCAGGGGTTCGGCACTGACTGTCAACCCCTAAGTATTCCAACACTATGAAATCTTGTACTCATGAATGGATCAACTGGAAAACTCATTTTCCAATTATCCTATCTACCTTGGCCAAGGATTTAGAGTACTATCCATAGGACATTCTCTCTCTCCTGCCGAGAGTGAACGATCCCCTATTGTCCTCTCAATTGCCTCCATCAGGTTTCCCATATACCCAATCCATTAACTATATAGGACCACAATACTAAGTGATCCATCAGTCAATAGTCAAAGTACATAGTACGCCTGGCAAGACATCTTTGGCGACTCAGGTCAAAGATCCAACCGTGCTATTGAGATGTAAGAATAACCTGATAGATAGTTCGGTAAGATACCGATCAGGTTTTCTTAAATTGGTCAGTTCAGTGAACTCATTCCACCAATGAGCACCTGTGTGTGTATCTCAGTGTCCCCACACTGATGACCAATGAGATCGGTCATTCTCATCATATGAGAAGACATCACACACACTAGTCTATCCGGATTCTTGATGTCATGTCTCAAGGATCCTATGATTAGGAACATTTAGATCACATACCTCTAGATGATCGATCTCATTATCATGATCTCATCATGATTCAATCATCATTGCATGTGATTAAGGACTTCATTACGATATACGCTTCTAATAAAAGCTAGTAACGAAGTTTTGCCTATTTAATTGAATGAGATATTCCTAGAAATGTCGAATCATATCATATATGATTGACTTGTAGGGCATACATTTCTATCAAGGATGACCTGACAATAGGTTCCAAGGATGCCGTGATCACCTACCCATGGTAATGACAAATGGCAAGCATAGAGGCAATGAAGAACTTGATGCTTTGTCAGGATAAGATTGAATGGGTGATGTCTTAACATAGTTCTTCCACCACAACATATTGACAAACACCGCAAAGTGACAATAGAATGAGAGCGTGATCGACACAATCGTCGATGTCAAGAGAGGAGTGCTCAAATTGAATTCGATAGAGATTTGTAATGTTTATCTTCCATTTAGAAGTGGAAGACAACAAGAAATACTTTAATTGATTGGAACACATTTGGGTGATAAAAGGATGCACGATGAAGGACAGTTGTACTAGTTAATGCACTCCACCTAATCTTAATCTTTGTTGGCTTTATAACTTAGAGCTTATGCGTTGTCTTTTTCTTAATTGGTAAAATTAGGAGAACAATGATCAATTTTCTAGTATATTGTCAAGTTGGTACTATCTTCTGGAAGTTCGTAGACACATTGGGAAAGGTAAAAAACACTGATTACTTTTTTGTATTGATCGATAGAGCTGTCGAAGAGATAGTGGAGGATTGAGCTATCCAACTAGTAATGGACAACACGGTCACATATCAAGCCACTAGACAAATGTTGATGGTCAAGAGGCCATGCCTATATTGGTCACCATACTCCACCCACTTGATAAACTTGATATTATAAGTTATAACATATATAGAAAAAAACCTCAAATCGATAGGGTGTTTAAGTTGCCACAATCTATAACATCTTTTATTTACAACCATTGCTTCATCCTCAACCCAATGAGAAAACATATCAAGAGTCGAGAGCTCCTATGACCCGAGACAACTCGGTTCGCTTCTCACTACATTTTCTTAAAGAGTTTATGCAATAGAGGCATCTCCTAACTCAGATGCTACTCTCAATGGTATGGAGTAGTTTGTTGGTTAGAGCTAAGCCTTCATATACAAGGAAAGGGAGGAAGGAAGAGGAGATGTTTAGAGAGTAGAGATTTTTAAAGAATTGTAAAGAAGACCTTAAACATAGTGCAACATCTAGTGTAAGTACTTAGAATAGTTGATTAGGATAGGAAGGCAGAGATATAGGGTACTTGTATGGCGCATTTGAGCGGGTGAAGGATGAGATTGCTAGTATAGTGCCCAACCTTAACAAGTGGTGGGACATCATCGACTATAGGTGGGAGTGAACATTGTTTCAACTGATACATACAATAGGTAA
The DNA here is from genome assembly GCA_036172225.1 of Cryptocoryne crispatula var. balansae. Taxonomy (NCBI): domain Eukaryota; kingdom Viridiplantae; phylum Streptophyta; class Magnoliopsida; order Alismatales; family Araceae; genus Cryptocoryne; species Cryptocoryne crispatula. Next base: position 41,877,685 of record CM069918.1, on the reverse strand, counting down.
TTACTTTGTAATTAAGTGAATTTTTGTATATTTCATATATTTATATGCTTTCTACTATAATATATATGTTGCCAAGTCATTTTTCAAACTTAAATATTGTTATAGTCCCCTCTTTAGGCCAATCGATGAGTTTTTGGATGATGTGAAGTCGGTTATGCGTAGAATGCTCTATGATGATGACCATTCATCATAGCATGAAACAAAACGTGCGATCAGAATATGATAGGATTCCATTTTAGAACATTAAGAGTCCAATGAGTTGTGATGGTCTTAAGTTCAAGTATATATCATCTAATACTTTATTTACAATTTAAAATCGATCAATGTTTTCAATTATCTTGTAACACTCATTGATGTCATATAGCTAACTAGTGGATGAACCACGACAATGCACTGGGCTATGAGGATTTAACAGATGTGGCAATAAGAGTCCTACGATAAATCATATTTTTGACGAGCAAAATCTATTGTAAAATTGGGTCAACGATCGTGCAGAACTAGGTGAACCATAGTTTAACCCAAAAGACCAAGGGTGAGCTCACGAAATGCTTGATGACATACCTCTGGCTGAGGAATTTTATATTCATCCTTCGGTGGCAAAATGGCGGAAGATTGGAGTGTTTTCTCGCCGATGTAAGAAAAGTAAGGGTAAGGAAAAAAACAAGTTTTACCTAACTCCCTTGACATTACATATGTGGAAATGATCAACAAGGAGTGCGAAGATACACCAAAACCGAACATCGAATTTCAATACTAGACATAGGATGATTCAACTTCAAAAATAGTGATGATAAAGTAAGGAAAGACAATGCACTACTTTTGGTGGAAGGAGAACAACAGATCCACGGATCTACCCTATGAGAATGCACCACTTTATAGAATAAGAGCATTACACGCATGCGACGCAAGACACGGACCATGGTGTGAGGTCACAAGGTAGAGGTGGAGGAGATAAAGACAATGAGGCAGAGGTCGATACTACAAATACCCATTTATAGAGTTGATACATCTCAAGACTCTTTGTTTCCTACATATCACTAAGAGAATTATGAGATGAATTATAGATTCTTATCAGATACTTTGATACAATCCACCTATGACAGTTATGGTGGTTCTTGAAATTTTTCTTCTAATATTATTTTACTATGGAGTGATGAAAATGATCGTTATGTATACTTATATAATGGTATGTGCTCAACTCAAATGGCGTAAGGAGTACATAAATTATATAGAATTAGTAAAAATATAATATTTGAACAACATAAATAAAATTATTTTTTAGTCATATTACTTATTTTTTATAATTTAAAAAATTGAATTTTTTGTATTTTTATATTTTTAAAAAGTTTTTACATTAGAAAAATAAAAGTCACATTCCGTTGGGAATCCGGGCCTACCTTCCTTGCTTAGAGGAACGTTACTTTTGATTATGAAATGTTCAATTTTCAAGTCATAAAATAGTGAAAAAAAATTATAAAAATAAACTTTCTTATTTTTAACTTTTTATGTATATCGAAAATTATTGTTTCAGTAAAATGATTTCCTTACCTCTTATGCTTTTTAGACAATAATAAATTATATTTATTTAATAAAATGTTTCATGAACATATACAGGTAGATATGTTTCAAATACAAAGTCAAAATAAAATTTTAAATTGTTTCATCGTTGATGGTATCTAAAAGGCTAATATTTGTCGCTTCTGACCAAAAATTCGTAACTGCATAACTTCTAAACCCATCGTTTACGGTCCATTTGGTTGCATGAAAGAGAGAAAATAATAATAATATTTTTAATAATTAAATTTTTATGAAAAAAATATGTAAGTCTTTCATTTCATAGATCTGAAAAAAAAATTAGAGAAATATAAATTTTAGAATAAAACAAGATTTCAAAAAATTTTAAATATTCAAAATATAAAGATGGTTTTAAAATTAAGATAAATTATAGAGACTGATACATAAAAGACTCCAAATAATTATATTATAAAATGAGTATTTTATATCAGCTAATTACTTTATAATTAAAATTATGTATTGATCTTGAAAAGCAAGACTGTGTTGGTGGATATGGTTACCCAACTTTGTTGGCATTGAATGTGAAGAAAGGGGCATACGCTCCACTCAAAAGTGCTTTAGAGCTCAATCAAATCGTGTAAGTTTGTCTTAACCTCAAAGCTAACCATGTAATACTCATTACATTCAGATCATGTCTCTACTATTTCTAGAGTAATCTCTCACCACACATCTTTTTTCCCAGTGAGTTTGTAAAGGAAGCTGGGCATGGAGGCAAGGAGAATTTGCGTCTAGAAACTACCCACACGAATGTTAAGATAGAACCATGGGATGGATGTCACCTTATCCGTCCAGAGATCTTCTAGATGACTCGAATGTAAAAAGAGGCAGATAGATCTATCATCTAGAGTAGTAAATAAAGTTATCAAGTGATGGTAAGTATTTAATTTATTTGTATTAATACTATTTTTATTTCAAATAAATCTTAATACAAATTTTAAGTTTAAGATACTATGGAGTAGTTAATGAATGTTCATCTATCAGATGAATCGAATGGTGGGATATCTCAGCATCCGCTCAATCGAATAGTGAGATATCTCAGCATCTACTCATTGTTGAGGAGGAATTCATCTATATCTTCGACAGAGATAGACTGGGACGGATTCGATGTGGGAGGAGAGGATAAATGCACAACACCTAGTATGATGTAAGTGGAGGTGGAGATGCCAATACCTATATGAATCCGATAGTATAAGAATTGATAGGCAAAGTGGAGAAGCAAAACACGATGATTGGCTCTCTCCAATAATAAATGTCCAACCAACAATGAGTTTTTTTTAAACTAACACTGTTTTATTTTTTTATTATAAAACTAACACGCTAAAAAATTTTATTGCAAAACTAGCACGATTTGCTGAAAGTCGAGTTTTGAAAACTCGACTTTCCTCTTTAACACGAATCCCGCGTGATCCCGTTAGGTAAAAATGTTTATTAAAAATCGAGTTTAAAAGTCGAGTTTAAATAACTCGACTTTTGAAAGTCGAGTTTGCCAAACTCGACTTTCAAACAGAAAAACACACTCAGCATTAAATGCGCACAGTAAGGTTGAAATTTTTTTTTTCTTCCACCTAAAAAAATCGGATACTCGGATTAAAATTTGTCCAATCCACTCGGACCAATGAATTCGGAGCATTCAAAACTATAAGGTTGAATTTCTAAATTTTTGGAAAGAGTAAGTTTTATCATTGGACGGTCCAGGATGCTCCAATTTAATAATTTAAAATTTATCGAAATCGGGATATTTAAAAGTCTAATCTTAAGTATTTTGATTTTCTAAATTTATTGGCCGGAACGGATCGTTCAAATTCAAACCCGATAAATTACAATTTAAGAATATAAGTAAAATTGAATTAATTTTAAAAATTAATGTGCGCAAAACAGCGCGCTGCATTAAATGCGTGGTACTTTTTTTTCAAAAATCAATTCAATTTTACTTATAATCTTAAATTATAATTTATCAGGTTTGAATTTGAACGATCCGTTCCGGCCAATAAATTTAGAAAATCGAAATACTCAAGATTAGAATTTTAAATATCCCGATTTCGATAAATTTTAAATTATTAAATCGGAGCATCCCGGACCGTCCAATGATAAAACTTACTCTTTTCAAAAATTTAAAAATTCAATCTTATAGTTTTGAATGCTCCGAATTCATTGGTCCGAGTGGATCGGACAAATTTTAATCCGAGTATCCGATTTTTTTTAGGTGGAAGAAAAAAAAAATTCAACCTTACCGTGCGCATTTAATGCTGAGTGTGTGCGCGCGTTTCTTTTTTCTTTTTTCCGTTTGAAAGTCGAGTTTGGCAAACACGACTTTCAAAAGTTGATTTATTTAAACTCGACTTTTAAACTCGATTTTTAATAAACACTTTTACCTAACGGGATCACGTGGGATTCGTGTTAAAGAGGAACTTTCAGCGAACCGTGCTAGTTTTGCAATAAAAGTTTTTACCGTGTTAGTTTTATAATAATAAAAAAACAACGCTAGTTTAAAAAAAAACTCCAACCAACAATAGACATTTTAAGAAACAATCTCCGACCAATAATGGACCTTTCAAGAAACAATCGAACAATTAAAACAACAATTGTTGGTCATGATTGATCTGAGATACCCCCCATTGGTTGATCCATTAACATTGATACCACCTCCAAGACTAAGAGAGGAGGGTGATGGAGAGAACGACGATGAGGACGAGGATAGTGAGGGATCTTTTGGAGTGGATGAGTGAGTCTCCACAGTTTTTTTGTTCTACTCATATGTGATGTACTTGTACATTTCATCTTTTAAAACAATGTGTTTATACATTTAATTTCTATTTGAGATATGTACAAAATTGTGGATTTTATTTCTATAGTTCTATTTTGTGAACTATACATGTTATGGCATTCTGGTTTGTGAAATGGGATGTGACGATTTGTGTGGTTTGTGGAATGTGGTTTGTTTGTGAATGTGAATGGGTGGTATGAAATTGTGATTGTATTTTCTTAACGTGAATGAAAATAGGAAGTACAGGTTGATTGTACACATGCATGGTTATAGTCCTAAATGAATTTCCATTTTATAAAAATAAAAAAATATTGACAAGACTTATTGGTCACGACTTTATAAATTTTAGTGATGGTTGTCGGAGGCAACGACTTTAAGCCATGGCCAATGCCTTTTCTCTCTCATGAAGAGAAAATAATGATGGCTTACAACTTCTAAGTCGTCATCAGTATTGGCGACGACCTCCAAGCTATCGCCAGTATTCTTACTGGCGATGACTTCATCTTAGCTGTTGCCACTACCATTAGCAACGGGCTTATTTGCAATAGCCTAACGATAACTCCAAAATTGTCATAAAAAGGTATTGGTGGCGTCGTTTTGGTTGTTGGTGATGGCGTTTTGATTGTTGGCAACGGCTTGCAACCCTTGTGATTGAGCCTTTTTCTCGTAGTGCCTAGATTCGACTCATATCTTGATAAAAATAATTTTATTCTTATTGACGATATGTCAATCTTATATATGAAGGTAAAGGATGATGGTACACTCTTAACTTATGTTTATGTTGAGGACGTTCCAATAAGTGATTTTCCAAAATTCTACCAAACTGAGTATCTGACTCCATCAATATCAACAACAATCCCCCTTTTAAGTGAAGAAAGTCATCGATGCTTGCGATCCATATCGAGGACCAGCTCTTCCACACTGAGAAGCCTTATCGAGATACCATCATGTTACTCAAGCTTAAAGGTAAGAACTAAGAACTATGAATTTGAAATGACCATTTAAATACTGTTACACTTCTTTTACTCAAAATTCATCAAAGTGTCCAAGATATTTTTCATTTTTCAAGCAAATTAGGCATCCAATATTCAAAGATACTTAGTACATAGAATTATAAATCTTTTGCCACATTGATGAATGAAAATAAGAAATGAGGTTTTAATCATGGGTGATTTTATTGCGTGTCCACGATGACAATTTAAAATATTATTTTTATTTATTTATTTTTATATAATAGATGTTTTTATAAAAAATTACAAAAAAAATATTTTAACTATTTAAATAAAAAAATTAATTATTGTGTTTTTTAATAATATTATTTTAATATATATATTTTTATTTTTAATATTAATTATTTTAAGCAGATCCAATCCTAGTCCATCAGGTCAATTACATTTGACACATCTTTACATTTTATAAATTTGCACTAGGATATATTGTTTGCTTGCTTGTAGTTTTGAATCGAAGTGAAGGAAGTCTCAGGTTAATCCTCCATGAGTAAGTAGAGAGATATTTACTTATACACCAGGAATCATTAACAATTGATTAATTATAGTCTAGATCAAGTCCTAATTTTAAGTTATCAATTAACTTAGTAGTGATTAGGTAGATTTTCTACATGAGGTGAAAATCAGGTGGTTTAATTTTCAGTCTTGGATAGGAGCTATATCTTGATTTGTCCTTAATAGCTTGTTTGGTTAAAGTTTTAATAAAATGATATTATATTAATATTTTTATTTTTATTTTTAGAAGTTGGAATATCAATATCAAAATCGATAAAGTTGACAGCAGTATAACGTAACATGCTTTGTTTACATTAGAAATTTTGAAATTGATATTATTAGTCAAACACCTCTTAATGATTGCTATCAAGATCAAATTTAAAATTGATAGTGATATAGATGTATAATAATGTTACCAAACTAAGGCCTAAGACAACATGAAATAATTATACTATCATTTGTGGAGATATCCTGCGGAGATAACAACTTGCCAAGGCCATACAGGGACAAATATATTATAAGGTACAAAACAAGGTGGTAGAGTATGTAGTGGCCAGTAATTGTATAAAAATAAATTGTGAACTAGCCAATGACATAAAATTGTCATGTTTGGGAAGATATGATAACCAAAATAAGTGGGATCATATATGATCAAACAAGGTGGGGATCACGAGATAAAACAAGAGATGAAATCCACAAGAAAGTCTCTTTAAAATTATATATTGATAATGACCGCCAACCATCACTTTTTAATAAGTTTTGTTGCAAAAATATAAAATTGTAACAAAAACTCGATTTACGATACAACCAAACACTCTATAAGCATATTCACATCAAGCATCTCTTTAATCCACAAGCAAGATCCAAAGATTTAAGTACTTGTTGTATAAGAAATTAAATCACATAAGAGCTCACAAAAGTACTACCAAAATAGAAGTTCTCCAACTATAGGGACTAAGAGGAATAGATGGAAATTGATGCAAACTTGTGAATTTTATTCCTTGGCCCTTGTTGCAGTTAGGTAGATGGTGAGGACACTAGAAATAAAGACCGATTTAAAAAGACTTATCGACGTAGACGACGCCGACTGGAGTCAATTTGGCTAGGAGAATAATTTTCTCAGGCTATTTGATGAACAAAATATTTTTCAAATAGAAAATATGAATTTCCAAGAATTTTAGGGGTCTTAACAATTTTTTTTAGTCATTGTTATGTCCAAGTATATTTTTCTTTCAAGTTATTTCGATTTTTCTGTATTACTGGCATTTTCTAGTAATTTTCAGATGTCCGCTCTTTTTTTTTCTGAGTCTTTCATTTCCTTGGTTATCTCCTATAAATAGGAGACCCTCCGATTGTAATGGGCATGATGGAATGAATGAAAAAGTTGATTTTTGCTTTTATCCCTGTCCTCTCTTCATTGTGGCTTCGGGAAGGTTCCTGTTTTCCGATTTTGCCCTCGCAGCCAAGTGACTTAATGGGCGATGTTCACTCTCTCTCTTCACTGCATCCCGATACTGGCTGCGTCCTCCCGAGCTCCTTCGCGATGGCAAAACCCTAGCTCCTCTTCTTCGGCTCCGATCTCCCTCTCCGGTGCTCAAATCCGGTAGCTCCTTTAGAGAAAACTGTTCTCGGTCCCTTGATCTACATTTCCCCTCTCTTCTCACGCATTGTCGAAGAGATTGGGCTTCTCCTATAGCAACTGAAGTTGCTACTGTGGTGTTCTATGTCACGTTTGGGCTTCATTCTTCTTCCTACGGCTACTGGAGGTTGGTTCCATGCTGGAAATCCTTGTCCCTGCAGCTCTACATTCCAATGGAAACCATTCGATGTTGGATTTGAAAGAAGAGTCCTCCTAAGCTGAGGTTAGCCCCGGATCTACTTCTATTCAGTTCGAGCTAGCTCATCACATGGCTAGATCTTCGGATTCGATCATATATGATGGTTCAAATGGTAAACCCTAACTTTCCCAATGCCATCTCCGAGTTCTCTCCTCATAGATCTAGTGATGTGGAAGTATTTTGAGAGCATTGAGCAATAGTCCGATAGTGTATGCATGAATGTTGCTGTTCATTTCAAGTCAGAGCAGGCTTCTTAAGAGAGTTGCCCAGATTTACTGATTCCAAAGGTAGCTCTACTACTGGTTCTGTTCCGGTGTGTTTGTTTGCCAGTTTTCTGAAACACATAGTAAACTCCATCTTCCATCAATTCTGTCGTGGTATGGAAACAGAAAACATGTAATGGTCTTCTTCCAATCTCATATTTGGTTTGGTTTCAGTTAATTGATTTCGGATCCCTGACTGCAGTCAAGTGTTTGAGTGATTTTCTTCTGCCTTATTGATTGGTCCGGTCTCCAGTCAGTTGAACAAGTTCGGTTTTAACAAAAAAAAGACATAGCTCAGCTCTATGAAGAAATGTTTTCTTTAGTTGACTCTTTGCTGAATTAAACCTGCAATTGTTCGAATTGACAGCTTCATGAAATACCATGATAAATTTCTAGACATATATAGTCATTGAAGGAAATAAAATCTTTAGAAAATGATGACAGGTTCCTCTTGAGGTCTCCAAGTGACTTGTCTTAAAATGGCTAAGATACCGGGACCTGTTGAATATTATCCATCGTTGAATTATTTCAACTATTGAACTCTGAAGAAATTTATGTGGAACCTTCTGATTCCGGCCATGATGGAAACTGAGCCTAACTTCTTGAAGTTGAAACTAGTCTTGTTCTAAATGTTCAGTGTGAATTGGAATCTGTTTCCTTCTCCTATCTGTTTTCGCTATCAGGTTGCGGCTACAGAGAACAGTATAATTCTGGACATTTGTTGGATAAATATCATTTTCCTTCTACTCCTCAGGTGACAAGGTATTTTCAGAACTCTCCCTCTACTTGTTTCATTTGGTCTGTTTTTCTATTATACCAATTCAATCCTACCATGCTCTTGTGATTAGGGTCTAGCTACTGAAAACCAATGTTGTTGGTATATAATACAATCATTGAGTAGCCATCTTGATTGCCTTACAATCTGTTTTGTTAATTGATTGGACTTTACCGGTTAGTGTGGTTTTACTTTAACAGTATTTGCATGTTGCATATGTTCCGAAAACTACCTTGAATTGTGACTGTTTCTTGATTCAATTTCTAGTAATAATTGTCTCTTCATCCTGCTTGTTAATTCTTACAATTTTCTGGATTAAAGGTTGATTAATTCTTAAATGTGCATTGATTTCAATTAATTCCCTAAGTCTAGGTCCCTTGTCCCCCATCAGTAGAGAATCCCTCTACTCCATATTTCTCAAAGTTAATTAGTTTCTTCTCTTATATACTTTATAACAAAATCTTCTATATACGTTTATAGCACATCTATTGAAGAAATTAATGCATGTGTTTGACTTTTCATTTTGCTAGGAGATGCACCTTTGGAAAGTCAATGTAAAGAAAGACGGAGCTGGTGGATTTCACCAAGTACCCATCACGACCAGCCCAGTCATGAGCCAGAAACACTATGTACGATGGCTCTGTATCTTTACCATGTTTATTTCCAAAATCTTATAATTTGCTTGTGCCTTGTACCAAGATCTGGTCAAATCAAAGTCAACTCACTAGCTTTGGCACACTTTGACTTGATAACATTATTAAATGCCTTTAACATTATTAATTTTAAAATTGATATCGACATAAATTATTTAACAGTATTTGCATTATAATGACATTTTTTAAAATATGTAATGCAAACAGAACACTTTATATAAAATATAAATATCTATGTGTATCAATTTTGATAATGATGCTTTATCCTAGAAATACCAATATCAGAATTGATATAATGTCATTTTCAATACTACAATAAAGTACATCATTGGAAGTCTGGATATATATGCCTACTAATACCCTGTTTGCATGGTATCAAGAAAAGGGGAAATCAATGTTCCATCCCACGCCAACAGGCCCCTTTACTGTTTTGTCCCCAGCGGCTCCTCATTTTCATTTTAATCCCAAGTTCAATATTTCTACAACTCCCGCCCCAACCATCCGCTTACGCGATGGGTTTTCTCTCCAGAAAGCGTTGTAATCCCAATTTTACCCCCCGCCCCAAAGATTGGAAGAAACTAATAAATATACATAAAATCGATTTTGGAAGGATGGTACACAAACAAAACAAGCAGTAATTAATAATCAAGTTACGTTATGATATACATTATGGATTAATTAAGTTGGAGCAGCTCCAGAATGATTGGTGCACAATCCTTATTGTTTTAATTAAAGTAAAAATAGAGTTTAGTGAATAAATATTATCCAAAAAATAAATATAGAAAATTTAACAATTTATTTTGTTATTCAAAATTTTAATCGAATATCACACTAGAATATGTATAATTATTTTATCAAATAAAATAATTCTCGACAAACTTGATTAAACTGATTTATGTATAAACTATTTACATGTATACAATGAGATAAACTACATGTAGACAGAAATATCAAATAAGTAAAAATTACTTTTGGAAAACTAATTTCAACCATATCAAATGACAGTCACCTCGTGTTTCTATTTTGGAATTTTTTATATATCAAGTTTTATAATTACGGAGGAATATCCAAAAAAAACATTTGAACAATGTAAAACACTTTAAACATTTGTTAAATCAGATTATAATTAAATACATACGTTTTATATTTTTATGGTATTTTTATATCTTTAAGGTTTTAAACTTGTTGCTATTTTTGATGCAAGACAATATAAATCTTTAGCCTTAAACATTGGTTGACAATATTAGTTTTAGAATGTAATTTTTAGATGATGTTTTAGAACTTCGTTTTAAAGATTTATATGTCTAGCATCAATCTCATGGCATACGAGCTGAAAGGTTAATGCCCTGTTTGGTAACACTATTTGACACCTCTATCACTATCAATTTTAAAATTGATATTCTTAATAATCACTGAGAAGTGTTTGGTTAATAGTATCAATTTTGAAATTGGTAGTGAAAACAAAGCACATTATGTAATACAAGTGTCAATTTGTATCAATTTTAATATTGATACTACAACCTCTAAAATTATCAATATCAATATAGTATCAAATTTGAAACTCTAACCAAACGGGCCATAAGGGTCCGTTTGGTTTCATGTAAATGTAAATTTTTATGATATTAATTTACATGTAATCACTTTTCCACGAAAACTAAATACATGATACCTTATTTGGTAACCTGTAAAACAATCTCATCCAACACTTGCCCCTCTACGAAAATTGTTGACATATTTTTTATTCTCTTGAATTTTAATGGTAATTATTATTCAAAATTTATTATGTGATAAAACAATATATTTGAGTCACATTTTTAGAAAGAGATTTACTTTTAAGATTATTACTTAAAATACAAAATATTAATTTAATTTAATTTTTAATTAGATTTGACAAAATTATTTAGACATGAAAATATAAGGCCCTGTTTGGTAACACTATTAGACATCTCTATCACTATCAATTTTAAAATTGATATTCATAACAATCACTAAGAGATGTTTGACTAATAATATCAATTTTGAAATTGATAGTGAAAACAAAGCATGTTATGTAATACAAGTGTCAATTTGTATCAATTTTGATATTGATACTCTAACTTCTAAAAATATCAATATCAATATTGATATAGTATCAATTTTGAAACTCTAACCAAACAGGCCATAAAGTAAGATATATTATACCATTAAGACAATGATGTATTTGGTTGTGATAAAAATAAGAAACAATGAAAGTAGTTTTTAGAAGATTTAATTTTAATAAAAAATAATCATAAATTAAAATTAGATATTTTATTTTTAAATAATTAAGTTGGAGTAAGTCTTTATATCATATAGATTTACATGTGCGGTGTTCACCGAAAATGGCGTCTTCACCGAAAATGGCGTCAGGAGAAGTTTCCCGGATGCCAAAATCCAGGTGCTTGACAAGTCAACGTAACACATTTTCCTTTGACTGTCATTTTACTCGTAACCAAATAGATAAAATGATGGGCATTCCCTGAAAACTAGCCCATGCAGCACATTTTACAAGCATCCAAATGGACCCTAAGTGTAACCTATTTCTCTTAAAAAATAGCCACATTGAAAAGTGTTTATGTAGATTTTGTTTTTACCAGATAGCAAACACACCCTGAGCGAAGCAATAAAACGTTAAAGCCTCTTCAGTGTTTTCCTTCCTTGACAGAAGAGTATTGTGAAAAATAATGAAATCAAATTGACACACAGGACCCAAAATTTTTAAGAGCATGTTTGGTACAATAAAATCTTAGGGCATGTTTGGTACGAGGATAACTTGGGGATAAACCAGATTTATCCCCAAAATTTTGGGGATAAACCTGGTTTATCCCAAAAAATTTGGGTGCCGAACAGGCCATTAGAGATAAACTTAGATTATCCCCAAATTTTAAGAATAACCTAAGTTTATCCCCCTATCTCCGCATCAAACAGCACCTAAAAGTATCTTAGAAAGGTCTTAGAAATAACTTTTAGAGTCAATGGGACTAAACAATATTCTAGGCCCAAAGTAGGACCTAGAATAAAAAAATCTCTGTAAAAGATGATATGACATTAGTTTTTATATTGATGTTCTTTGAGGATATAAAAAAATCCATATCAAAATTGATACATATTCATTTTAGCATGTGCATCCAGCAAATATATACATATATATATAAATATAAATCTACGTAGCAGCCTTGCATAATCTCTTGTTGTGTGCCCACAGCCACAGGCATGCACGCTCTTGATAGAGAGGCTGGGAAAACGGAAGTTTTGGCCCCATAGCCGATCCCACCAGCATCATATACATATGTAGTATTGTGCGTACATGCATCGACCGCAACGGTAAATATGACAAAAAGAGATGCCGGCGTGGAAGCGTCGTCGTCTTCTTCTACCTGTTGTGCTTGTCTAAAACTCGACATTGAACTTGTACTTCTCCGACTTGATGTTGACCTTCTTGTGGGGAGCGAGGCTGTCGACCACGAGCGAGCACTTGACGGACACCGTCATCTTCCGCAGGTCCAGCTTCCCGGCGAGCCGCAGCACCACCGGCACCTTCACGTAGATGTCCAGCGGGATGTTGCCGGCGTGCCGGTTCTGCATGAGCGCCTCCTGCAGGCCGGATCCCAGCTCGCTCTCCCCCTCCAGCACCACCCTGATGAGGGTCGTGTTCTTGTGCCCCTGGAAGAAGGCCGGAATCTTCCCCGAGCACAGCCTGGCGTCCCTGTACATCACCACGACGAGGCCGCCGTCGCCGTAGACGATCCCGATCCGCGCGTTGGGGTTCTCCGCCCGCACCGCCACCTTGAACTCGGAGTGGAGGCTGAGGTCGGGCCGCACCTCGAAGGCGCCGACGCCGAACTTGTCCACCTTGTAGGACGGCGCCTTGGGATCGATCAGGACGAAGGCGTAGACGAGGACCGCGGCGACGGCCACGAGGACGAGCAGGAGGCAGCAGCAGCAGCAGAGGCACATGCAGCCGCAGCCGCAGTCGTCGCGGTCCCCCCTCCTCGAGTAGTACCGGGGAAGGTTGCGCCGGCCCGGCGGCGGCTGGAGGCCCTGGCCGGGGCCGCCGTGCGACAGCATTACATAGCTCGTCGGCCCCGGCTGATGACCGTAGGCCGTGTGCTCCATGGTTAATCTCACCCTGCAACGGAGACAGTCGGCGGAAGATAGAAAATGGCGATCGAACACTGAGAAAGAGAGAGAGAGAGAGCGAGAGAGACGCAGAGGGGGGAAGAGGAGGAGGAGCCTTCCCTTGTATTACGTGGGGCTTCACGTTCGCCCGAAGGAGGGGGGATGGCGGAGGAGCCACACCCGGGAGGACACCGTCGCCGAAGGTTGCGGAGCCGCAAGATTCTTTGAGGGAGTCGGCGTTACAAGAAGAGGAAAACCAGGGCCGCCCTTCGTTTAGCTAAAAAAAGGAGTCGTCGTCTCGTCGCCAACTGAATCGTCAACGTTGAAATCGCTTGCACTTACAGAAATATATTGGACCAAAAAAATACAAATATGTAAAATTTAAATTTATTAATTCTACTATTATCATATATATTGTGGGGTTTAGGAGATAACTGCTCGCATCTGGACATTCATTTATTTAGACATTTTTAATGAACAGTCTAAAAGGTGAACCTCTAAAAAAATTATAAGTTCGTTCAACACGCATGTTAATTACCAAATAGTTAACATGTAACCAAATCACACTTAAACCTAAACGTGGATTCAACCCAATCAAGCAGTCCTCCTTTGTTTCCGACAATACATGGACCTCATGAGTTAGAGAGAAAAATTACAATGTAGATCGAGGTTAAGTTTTCAATTCATATCATCGCTAACATGTTGTACATTTTCCTCTAGTTGTTTGTTTATGTGCAGCACCTTTTCCATCAGATCTGGAAGCAGAAACAGAGCATCCTCCGCAATTTTCTCAGCTTGGTATTAGAGCTCTTTTTTCTCTACGCCAATACTAAAGATCAATGGAAGAATCGTCTGTAGCATCCTCTCTGAGAGATCGCTCCAATACTCTGGTTAGGTTTCCTTTTGCGACTTCTCGCTTCTTGCTTCATTGCAAAATATATGTCACTATATATCAGTGAAACTGAAGGGAGATAATTATCTCCTATGGCATGCTCAGTTCATCCCCTTTCTGAATACTTACAAGCTCATGGGGCTCGTAGATGGTAGCATTGCTTGTCCAAATCCCTTCATATCTGATATGTTTGATTCCACTCAGCTCATTCCGAATCTGAATGTGGAAGTATGGAAGCAGTATGATAATCTCGTTATGACGGTGATTATCTCTTCAATTTCGGAGAGTATTCTTCCTCTAATCATAGATCACTCTACTTCGGATGAAATTTGGAAAGCCATTATAACTATATATGCTAATACATATAAGGCGCATGTTCTGCCACTACGCCTTCAATTACAACAACTAAAAAAATGTTCAATGAAAATAAGTGAGTATATACAGCAGGCTAAGTATATTTTTAATTCTACATGGCATAAACGGCTGAGTCATCCAGCATTGAAAACTATTTGTCAAGTTTTTTCTAGTATTGGTAGCTCATATACTTCAAATACAAGTTTATTTTGTTCACATTGTATAGTAGCTAAGAGCCATAGACTTCACTTGCCGTCTACGTCTTATGTTTCTATTGCTCTTAAGTTGATAGCCTCTGATGTTTAGAGACCTTCTCCCCATGTTAGAAGAATGGGAACAGATTTTATGTTACTTTTCTAGATCATTTTAGCATATTTTGTCGGGTTTATCCTATTACTACCAAAAGTGAAGTTTATGCAGTTTTTCTTCATGTCAAATGTCAAGTAGAGAATATGTTTTCGACAAAAATTAAATATTTTCAAAGTGACTGAGGAAACAAGTATAGAAGGTTATCTTTTTTTGTTTTCTCAATATGAAATTGTGCATAGAGTAGCATGCACGTACACTCATAATCAAAATGGGTTGTCAAAAAGAAAGCATAGGCATATAATTGAAACCTGCCTAGCTCTTTTGAGCCATGCCAGTTTGCCTTACTCTTTTTGTGATGAAGCTGTTAGTTGTGCCATTTTCCTTATAAACAGGTTGCCTTCACATGTTCTCAAGAATGTTTCACTATTTGAAATGTTGTTTGGTAAACCTCTAAATTATAAGTTCTTGTGAGGCTATGCTTGCTACCCATATCTTAGACCATACAATCAACATAATTTCAGATATAGGTTTGAATGTTGTGTATTTCTTGGCTATAGTTCTAAACACAAAGGTTACAAATGTTATTTGCCTCGAACAGATAGAATTTGTATTGCTAGCAATGTGATATTTGATGAGAACACTTTTCCATATAAAATTTTAACACATCAGCCTTCTTCAGGTTCTAGTCCAGTTGTGTTAACTCTTCCTCAGCCAATTGTACACATTGTTTTGGATAATACTTCTCAAAAGATCAGTCTTCTGGATTGCATGTTAGTTCTCAGTCCTTGGGTCCCTCTGATTCTTTATCATCTATTAGCAGTAACAACTCTATTTCTAAGTCTATGGATGATCAAGTAAATGTACAATACTCAGGTATCTAATCCTCCACTAATTTGTCTATTAGTCCACCTAAATGATATAGATCTCTTAAGGAAATTCTGTCTATAAAAAGTCCTGCATAACAGCAACCACAAAGCAAGTATGCCTTGGTAGTTGAAAAGGATTCTATTGTTGAACCCACAAATTTCAGCACAGCAAATAAAGATCCCTTATGAAGAAAGGCCATGTCAAATGAGTTCTCAACTCTCCAACATAAGGGGACATGGACTTTAGTTTCACCTCCACCCAAAGTGAACCTAGTTGGTTGCAAATAGATTTACAAATTGAAAAGAAATTCTGATGGGACCATAGCTAGATATAAAGCTCGATTAGTAGCTAATGGATTCACTCAACAACATGGTTTAGATTACAATGAAACCTTTAGTCTTGTGATCAAACCAACTACTATTCGGTTGATTCTGTCTTTGGCTGTCACTATGCATTGGGAAATAAGGCAGTTAGACGTTAATAATGTCTTCTTGCATGGGCTCTTAGAAGAAGAAATTTATATAATACAACTGCATGGTTTTGTTAATAAAGACTTTCCTACACATGCGTGCAACTTTCTCAAGGCTTTATATGGTCTCAAACAAGCACCTCGAGCATGGTTTTTTCATTTGTATACACATCTTTTGACAATTGGATTCAAGGCTTCTACATGTGATCCTTCACTTTTCATCTTCACTCAAGGTGATATTGTTCTTTACTTGCTCATCTATGTTGATGACATTATATTGACTGGCGGAGTAACACCATTTCGGAGTTAGTTAGAAGTCTGGCTGCTACTTTTGCATTAAAAGATTTAGGGGTTTTGAACTTTTTTCTTGGCATTCAAGTAATTTGAACTGCTGATTCTTTATTTTTAAGTCAAGAACAATATATTCTGGATCTTCTCAATAGAGCTCAATTGTTGGATGCTAAGCTTATTTCTACACCGATGGCTACTAAATCCTCTATTTCTCAATTTGATGGGGAGCTTCTTCCCAATCCAACATTATATTGTAGTCTTGTTGGTTCCCTTCAATATGTTACATTTACAAGACCTAATATTGCTTTCTTAGTCAATAAAGTATGTCAGTTTCTTTCCACTCGGACTGAGTCACATATGGTTTTAGTCAAACGGATTTTGTGGTCTCTTAAGAATACCTACAAAATGGGCAGGTTGATCAAGCCAAGTCAATATAGTTTATAGGTTTATACTGACTCTGACTCGACTGGTTGCCTAGGTGATCAACATTCAACCAGTGGTTTTGGCATTTATTTGGGTTCTAATTTACTTACTTGGTCTACAAAAAAATAGCATACTGTAGCCCGATCTAGTACCAAAGCTGAGATGCGATCAATGTCTATGGCTGTAACAGAGATGTTATGGATTCTTGAGTTGCTAAAGGAGCTGAAGATATCCTTGGCTGGTCCACCTGTGATCTGGTATGACAACATATCTACTATTTACCAGACTGTGAACTTGGTTTTTAAGGCTAGAACAAGGCATGTTGAAGTGGATTTCCATTTCGTCCCTCAGCTGGTACTTGAAAAGAAAATTATGGTAAGATATATTGCTTCACAGGAACAAGTATTAGATATACTTTCTAAACACATTGGTAATCCTCAATTTGATGCATTATGATTCAAGTTGTGCATGGTACCCTAGCACAACTTGAGGGGGTGAGTTAGAGAGGAAAATTACAATACAGACCCAGGTTAAGTTTTCAATTCATATTGTCACTAACATGTTCTAAATTGGGCATTTTGCCCCTCATTGATATTTCTGTAACTCATGTCATATATATATGGAATTATAGAGGTGTGGGACTGACATTACAGTCTTTCACCCATTCTCACTTCAAGCTTCATCGATCGCAATGCTTCATATTCTCCTCTAGTTGTTTGTTTCTGTGCAACACCTTTTCCATCAGATCTGGAAGCAGGAACAAATCATCCTTTGTAGCTTCCTCAACTCCATGGCACTCTTCTCCATAGTAGTAAAGGGTTCAAATCATCAGATACAAGGAAAATTAATTCTAGCTCCATTTAAAATAAACACTTAAAAGTGCACTCCATACCATCTTCATTAACCACTGTTTCTCTCCCATTAGGAAAAAAAATTTATCTCAGAATTACCCTTCTATGCTCTAGACAATCATGATATCTTTCCCCCTTTCTAAAGATCTCATTGCCATCACGCAAAGGCCGTTCTTTCGTCTACCGCACAAGAAAGCTACTATCAATGAAAATTTTCAAAAAAAATCACATAATCAATTATTAATTCATAAATTTTGTAATTAATAACTATTTACTTATATTATTAACTCTTAACATAAATTGTATTAAAACAAAAAATCTTTAAAAATTATATAATCAGTTATTTACTAATGTTTTTTATATTTTTCGGTTACTAACTATTTACATATATTACTAATCCTCTATATAAATCGATATTAGCTCAAAAAATCTTGAAAATCATATAATCATTAATTAACCCATGTTCTCCAAAATTTTATAATTACTAATTAATTACTTATATTATTAATGGTTTGTATATAATTCTGACCCTACATACAATACTAGTTGTATATATTACTAACCCTTGTTTCCATATATAACTCTGACCCTTCATATATTACTAACCCTCTAGCTATATTGCTAATCAACATATATTACTAGTTCATAAGAAATTAGGTGGGTTAGTAACCCTGAGTTAATAACTAATTATACGATTTTTTTAATATTTTTGGAGATAAAATCAATTTATCTCAAGTGATAGCCCCAAATTTTTTTAGTTACTAACTCACGTTACTAACACTTTGTATATATTACCAACCCCCTCCCTCTCTCCTATTTTTAAGTTACTAATCCTTTATATATATTACTAATTCTTTACTAATGGGGGCACCGATTCGAAATGACATTCCCGATCACATAAAACTGGTTCACACCAAGATCTAGCGGTTGACACCATCTGGCTCGGATCCGATTCCACCTCACTTTTTTCTTCTTCCTAGGAATGGTGGCCCACCCCACATCTTCTTGTATAGAACAGTGTTGCTTTGTTAATTAAGAAGATTAATAGTTGTTAATTAATAAGTAGTTGTTTTTATTTTCATTAATTAAGAGGTTTAAAGCTACTAGTTTGCAAGTAGTTGTTTTTTAGTCTCATTAAAAAGTGTAATCTTTCAAGGGTTAATAAAGATTTTAAGTTGGTAGGTGAGGATGTGTTTGGAGAGAAATAAATTTTTGTAAAGAGTTTTGAGAGCTATAAAAAGCCCCCTATATATTCTTATTCTATCATATTGAAAACATATAAATTTGAAGTAAGAGTGTGTTTCTCTTTACTTTCTATCGTCTCTATGAGTGAGGAGCCTGTGAGGGTACCCAATCGCCTGGTATCATGAGCTCGTGAGGAGCATCATCTACATTGAATATCTTGATTGATCGATGATGTCACCTACCTAACATCCTCGAAGAAGATGACTTCACATGCTTTCTTTCTCTACCCCTTCATCTTCCTCCTCCCTCCCACTTTCTCCCTACCCTAGTCATCCAATGTCGAAAGTTGATTCACCATTTGCAACCTCCATCACTGACAAGGCCAGCACTACTTGGAGATTCCAATGCTGGGTCAACAATTCTTCTATCCACCTAGGCATTCTGATGCCTCTCCAACGTCCATCAGCCACCAACTGAGGACCTTCTACCTTGACCCTTGTCAATGGACTCCTAGAATGAACAAGCAAGCCAAGAAATCGGTTGGGTTGATACCCATCAAGTAACCAGCATAGAGGTAATTTCTCATCTTTTCATCGGTTATTTACTTTGTTCATTTTGTATGTAGTCATGAATATTTAGACCGAACCCCATTTAGACCCTACTTTTTCTATTCTTCTTCTATCTAAATCTAGCCTAGTAGGCATCCTAACTCCCATTGTATTTTCCTAACTATGCTAGTATATTACCCTTAAATCGAATCTAAGTATCAAGTCTCGTGAACTAGATCGTGTGTGAGAGTCAGTTTAAAGAGTCAACCCAGTACATCCCACATCATTTACATATATTACTAACCTTCAAAATAAATTGATATTAATCCCAAAATAATTCTTGAAAAATCTCCTAATCGGTTACTAAGTCATGTTCTTCGAGTTTTTCCCGTTACTAATGCTTTTGCATATATAACTAACTATCTACATACAATTCTAACCCTGTTATTAACCCTTTATATACATTACTGATCCCTCCCCCACACCCCCCCCCCACACACACACACATTTTTCACTTATCAACCCTTTATATATATTTATATTACTAACCAATCAAATTTTCTAGTTACTGGCCATTTACATATATTACTAACCATCAAATCTCAAAAAAAAATATAGAAAATCACATAATCGGTTATTAAGCTATGTTCTCTCATATTTTTTAATTACTAACTATTTACATATGTTACTACCTCTTTAAATATATTACTAAGTCTCAAGATAAAATAATATCAACCCTTTTTTGGAGTTTGAGTTGAAAAAACTTTGAAGTTAAGCGTTCTCTATTAAGAGTAGGCTAGGATGGGTGACCTCCTAAGAATGTTGCTAATTAGCACAATTGTTGAGATAGTCAACTGATTTAGTCGTTACATATGGTATCAGAGTATGACCTAGTCGAAAAGTCCATTGTGACTCACTTGGGTGTGTGATATGTGATGTGTATGTGGTCTAGACGAGGACATCAAATCTTTAAGGGGGGTAGATTGTAACACCTCGGTTTGTGAATGTGTTAAGAGAATAAATCAATGGATTATCAACAACACAAGTTAACCATTTTTCATAAAGAAACTATACTACAATTGTAACTACAATCACATATGAACAGCAAAATCTTAAAACTTTGCCGGTTCAATTTAGCTCAAAATTACCCCTATATAGGCATTGGAAGACATATTGGTAACTTATTCAAACTAGGATAAAATGCTTCCAAATTTTCACATATTTGTTCAATATGTGATACACGTTTTCCATGCAGGAGACATGTAGTAAATAACACTGCAAGTGAGTCATATTCCTAAACTTTCAGCATCTAGTTGTTGAATAGCATACTATTCATGCAAACATTAATGTATCAAAACGTCCTCAAAATAATACCAAAATTTGCACATCAATAGATCACTTAACATATAAAAACTTCAATTAAGAGACCAATGCCTTTTAAGTATTATAACATATAAAAAGTGGTAATATATTCAACCTATAGAATCTACTTGAATTGATAGTAAATACTAGACACATAGTATCTTGATCAATCTAATCAGAAGTGTATAAAAAGATATCAAAAAACACCAAACTTCTTATACGGATGGATTACAAAGTCCATAAAACTTTAATGATGATACCAAAGTCTAATTATGATGATAAGATATGCAAAATTAGTGATATATGCAACCTACAGAATCAGTTAGGATAAATGAAATATATCAAAATCATATTGTCCTGATAACTCAAATTATAGATATATCAAAAAATAGTTAAATTCTGCCAAACTTATTAAGATTATATAAAAACATATATGGAACAACTTTTATGAAGACATGAATGACCAAAAACTAGAGTGAATAGACATAAAATTGTGTTCATCCAATCCGTCCAACCAAGGTTAAGTTTTGTACCCATTTTAGCGGAGCTAACCTATCTCCGTCTACGATCTTCTAAATTGAGTGATTCCAAATATAAACTTTTAATAACGTTGGGTAACATACACAATACTAATATCGGTTGAATATGAGATGAAAACATAACTCATATCTATGCATCAATTTAGGACAAATGTACGTACCACAAAAATCAAAACAGGGAAATTAGCATCCTACTTTGCTCTCCTTCTTGTCATTCATACTCACATCTGAATGTTATAACACTTCTTACAATTTCTTATCTACTTGTTGAGCATTTATACTTTTGTCATATATGTAATACCCCGATTATGTCATACTCACATATGACCGTGCCCCCTCCGGCCGCGTGTCCGCCCGTGGCCGCATCCGCGTCAGCCCCGCCGCCTCACCCACTGCCCCGCCGTCTCCCGTTGACATCTCCGCCGCCGCCAACGGCCACAGCCTCGC
Organism: Cryptocoryne crispatula var. balansae; assembly: GCA_036172225.1. Classification (NCBI taxonomy): domain Eukaryota; kingdom Viridiplantae; phylum Streptophyta; class Magnoliopsida; order Alismatales; family Araceae; genus Cryptocoryne; species Cryptocoryne crispatula. The sequence goes on along the minus strand of CM069918.1, from coordinate 41,855,641 downwards.
CGTGCGAAGGCGCCGCTGCGCTCATCTCTCCCCCCCTGTTGACTTCGCCTCCCGCGGCAACACACTCGCCATCCGGATCGATTCTGTTGGAATTCCATGCGCCGTTGTCGTCGCCGTTAAGGTAGGCGTCTCGGCTATTCTTAGCATCCCGATATGATTAATTTAAATCGTTAAAACGTTGTTAGTTAATTCGGGTTAGATGAAATAAAGTATTGGTGGGCTACCTGATTTATTAGCTTACGTAGTTATAGCTAACTTGTTTTGACCAATGTGATTATTTTAGATTGATTGATCATGCATTGTCATCATATTAGACATTAGAGTAGAATGCATGTTAGCATGTTAAACAGCATGTTTTGTATTATATTATGGTTAGTACAGCATGGTTAATGTCTCGATGACCTTAAACGGTAACCCGATTTAATAAATAGCCGGAGTAGGAATTATGGCATTGATGCATTTAATTTTCAGCTTGTTAATTTATGTGGTAGTTAGATAGTTATTGTTATTGCATGTATTCATCATGATAGTATGTTAGAATTGCATGGTTCAAAGTTTAGAGTATCATGATGTTAGTCAATTGGTATAGTTTGAGTTTAATTTTGGTATGGCATGCATATGTGAGATAGACATTTATGATTGTTCAACTGTATGTTCTATGTTTAGATTATCATGCACATGTCCATGGTTATTTTAATTGGTTACTTGTCTGAGTTATGTATGTGCTTTCATCTTGAGAGATGTAGTATGCGAGGGCCGCAATGTAATGGAATTCTACTTCACCGGACTATAATTCGGTCCCGTGGGCGGCAGATGAATTAGAACGATCCGGAGCATCCGTCGAGCCCGGATACCGCGGTTTATCTTAAGTACTCCCCGCCTATGGGGTACTATGAGATTTAGCTTACTATATGTTACTTTTATATATGGTAGATCTGGTGTTAGTTTTGTGACATTTGCTACAATGTCCAAGTGGAGCATATAACTTACTCAGACAGATGATTTGTTATGCATTTTGGCATGTATGATAGTGGTTTAGATTGGTCATTTTGTCATGTCGAGGTTATGTAATGCATGCATACCTAGTCTTCTTAAAGCTCAAGTTATGTCAGGTTATTGTTCATTGAATCATGTCAATTCATATGGGGTAGTTGATTGATTCTTTAATCAATTAATTGAAGACATATAATTAGTTTACACCCTATGTACTAAATCTGATTTTTAGGCTTAATATGTATTGTATACCATTAGAAATTATTAATATAGTAGGGTAGTTCGGGTGTAAGACCTACTGAGTCTGTTGTGACTCACCCCTTCCCGTTATTAATTTTTCAGCTGATTTCGAGGAGCCTCTCCCTGAGGAGGAGTTTGGAGAGGACTACGAGGAGGACGTTGGAGGTGATCCAGAGCCACTCGAGGACCCAGAGGACGAGGAGTTTGGTGACGAGTGATCACCACATATTTCTTTTAGGTTGTTGATTTTCCCTCCTGATTGTGGTTGATAATTGCTTGGTTTAACTTTATACTTGTTGGACGGACTATGTGTTGAGTCCTTCTTAGTTGTTTGGTGTTGGTTAGTTGGTGGTATTTCTTGGAATTTGAATGTGATTGGAACATTACAGGTGGTTTTGAATAATTCAGATTTTATGTTATGTGAAGTTGGTTTGTTCTCCTAAACTGTCCCGTTATTCCGGATTTATTTTCCGCTGCGCGATTGTATTTTCCGGGTCGTGACAATATACAACTGGCTTTACTGTGAGCGAGGCCAAAATTACAAATCCTTCAGCTTTTGTATGATCTACAAATAAGAAAGAAAATTCCTCAATTAGTTTCCACTAACTAATCATCATGTTGGAGACCATGGCTCTTCTACTTAAAGCTTTTCTTTCCCAAACTAATATAAAATCTCAAAGTCATAATCCTTGATGTATTCTAGCTAACGATGTTACCTTAAATTTAGATCTTTCCAAAAATATTTTAAAAAAGTTACATTATCAATTATTAAGTAATTTTCTCCCAAAATTTTAAGTTATACCCTTTTAAATATATCACTAACCCTTTATATATATATATATATATATCCTCATGATAGAAAGATAGTAACCCCAAAAAATTCTAAAAAATCACAAAATCAGTTATTAAGTCATGTTTTACTAGATTTTCAAGTTATCATTGATACAATGTATGTCTTATAAGTTAATCATATTTAATATGATTTGGCATTTGTTAAAAATATTTCATTCAATTAAATTAACATTTCTTCATTACATGTTCTTATTAGATACATATATCGTAATGAAGTCTTTAATCACATATAATGATGATTGAATAATGATGAGATCATGATAATGAGACTAATTATTTAGAGATATGTTACATAAATGTTTCTTATGGTAAGATCCTTGAGATAATACATTAAAGATCTGGATAAATAAGTGTGTGTGATGTCTTCTCATATGATGACGAAGACAAATCTTATTTTAAATTAGTGTGGAGACATTGAGATACACATACAAAGCTCATTAGTGGAATAAGTTCACTGAACTAACTGAATTTGAAACTTTGAATAGTATCATATCTAATTGTCTATCAGAGTTTTCTATTGTTATAGTTGCATAGTTGAATATTTCACCTCAGTGGACAAAATTGACTTATCGAGCATAGCTTGTGATTATTGACATATGGATCACCCAATTTGATGGTTTAGTATAGTTAATGGATTGGGTACAAGAAAAACACAATCGACGCGATTGAGCAAACAATAAGGAATTGTTCACTCGGTAAGTGAAAAAGAATATTCTATAAGATTGTACTCTAAATTATTGGCCACGATAAAAAGAATGATTGAAAATTGAGTTTTTCAATTGGTCTAATATCAAGTACAAGATACCAAAATGTCGATATATTAAGGAGTTGACATTTGATAATTTATCTTTTTCCGACTGAGGCATTGGATAGACGAGGGTTTACATATAAGTGTGATAACTGATGATGAAAAAGCTCAACGGAGATGAGATTATCCCCAAAATCATTTGGGATCAGGGTTGTAGCTTATACCCTTCATGATCGGAAGACAATTAATTTTATTAATGGATAACAAACTTAATTTAAAAGAAGTTGTTCTTTTATTTAGACATCAACCAAATAGACTATTGGACATAGTTGGTCATACATAGTAGAATTGATCCCTTAGTATGAGGGTATGAGCATAATTTATTAAAATTGAAAATGTTTTATGAAAAATTTATATTTTATGAATAATAGCGAATTGAGTCAAATCCTATCAAGCTAAGAGTATAAAATTCATGGTCAACCTTCTACAGTACCTACTTCCACCTCGGAGGCCTCCAATAGCAAGTGGGGTCCATTTAGAAAGAGTCAGTAGGTTTGACGTGCACGAGAACCCATCTATGGAGAATATTTGTATGGCTACCGCTAAAGACCATGAACTTGAGCAGCTTAGAAAGCATACATTATCATACGATCATTCTTCTCCAATCTTGAGGGATTGGTTAAATCCCGTGAATGTATTTTCAAATTTCTTCAAATCCAATTCTCGATAACATCATTCAGTTTTGATCGGGTCAACAACAATCAAATCCAAGGAGTTGTCGTTTTTGTTGCACATGATACGATTCCTTATAACTAGCCCTTTACATATATTATAAACTATTTACATATATTAGTACCCTCAAAATAAATCGATAGTAACTCTAAAAAATTCTAAAAAATTGCGTAATTAGTAGTTGCCACGTTCTCCCAAATTTTGAAATTACTAATTTTTTACATAAATTATTAACCTTTAAAATAAATTGAAATGAATCCTGAAAAATCACATAATCAGTTACTAAGTCATGTTCTCCCAATTTTTCTAGTTATTGACCATTTACATATATTTATAACCCTTTACATATGTCATTAACCCTCTGGATTTTCTAATTACTAACTATTGGCGTATATTACTAACCCCCAATTTTTCATATATATTGTTAACTCTTTACGTATATTACTAACTCCTAAATGTTTAGTTACAAGTCCTTTATATATATTACTAACCTTTTATGTATATTACTAACTCTCAAAATAAATTGATACTAAACTTTGAAAATTTTTAAAAATCACAAAATCTATTATTAAGCCATGTTCTCCTAGATTTTTTAGTTACTAACTATTTACATATATTACTAACCTTTTGCATTTATTACTAACTCTCAAGATAAATCGATATTAATATAAAATTTTAAAAATTCATAAAATTAGTTTCTCCTAGATTTTTCAATTATTAACCCTTTACATATATTATTAATCATCTAGATACATTGATATTAACCGCAGCAAATCTAAAACAACACATAATTAGTTATCCATTTTTCTCAAAATTTTCAATTACCAATCATTTACATATACTATTAACTCTTAAGATTAATTGATATTAACACCAAAAAAATCTAAAAAATCACATCATTAATCATTAAACCATGTTTCCTCATATTTTTTAGTAACTAATCCTTTACATATATTATTAATACTTTACATATATTACAAGCCCTCAAGATAAATTGATAGTAACCAAAACATTATGAAAAAACACACAATCAATTATTAAGCCATGTTCTCCCAAAGTTTCTACTTATTAACCCTTTAGATATATTACTAACCCGAAAAATCATATTAACCTAAAAAAATTACTAAAAAGTAATATAATCAGTCTTTAAGTCATCATCTCCCATATTTTACAAATATTTTTCATTTACATATATTATTAACCCTTTTACATATATTATGAACCCTCAAGATAAATTGATATTAACTCCTAAAAAATCCTAAAAATCACATAATTTATTATTAAACCGTGTTCACCCAAATTTACCAATTATCAATACTAGTTTGATTGGATCTTTTTGATCAAATAGAGCAGTGTGATAATCATTGTACAAGCCTACCTATGATGTGTGCTATTGTGAAGTGATAAGAAATGGAGGTCAAAGAGGTCATTAGGCTTACATTTTAATGTCTCTTGAGTTGTTAATGCTCAAATTGGAGGAGGACTGATAGAATTTTATAAAAACTAAAATAGTGTTAAAGTAAATGTTTGACCTGATGTAGTGTTAAACTCTAACCTAGAATTTTTACTCAGATAAATGTCATGGATTTGTGATATTCATCCATAACTATTACAAAAAAAGGTAAAAGTATATTTATAAATTAGCAAGGATGAGAGAGAGAGAGAGAGAGAAGAGTCATAAGATATTAACCAAGTTAGATGCATCAAAGATAAAGGAGGAAAAACTTTGATCAAAGACGATGATATCAAAAAATGATAAAAAATTTAAAATTATTTTGATACTTTTTTTAATGACAACTTTACTAAAAACATAAAAGGTACAAAGGATGTGACAAAGTTTAATTTGAATTATATTAGAAGAATTTAATTTTCAAAAGTCAAAGAAACATTGAAGGATGAAAACAAGTAAGGTATGTAGTCCAAATAGCATTCATATTAAAATGTAGAAATGTTTAAAATATTTAGGGTCAAATGGTTAACTAGACCTTTTAACAAAATTCTAATATGGAAAGGAACATTGGATGAATGGAGAAAGAGCATCATTACACCTATTTTTAAGAAAAAGAGAGATATACAACATTGTGCAAATTATAGATGGATCAAACTCATGGGTCATACTATGAAATTATGGAAAAGAGTTAATGAGTAGTGAATATGAAATTGTATAAAAATTTTAGCTAATCAATTTGAATTTATGTCTAGTCGATTTACAATTGAAGCTATTTTTCTTATTAGAAGTTTGATAGAGAAATATCCAGATATGGGTGTTTATTGACCCGGAAAAAGCTTATGATAGAGTTTCAAGATGGATATTGTTGTTGGTGTTGGAACAAAAGATGGGCCATATTTGGTATATAGAAATGACAAAAAGATTGTATGATGAAGCAACCACTAGCGTATGCACAATTGGAGGAAAAACAAAAGATTTTCCTATTTAAATTAGCTTACAATGAGGATTTGTATTAAGTCATTATCTTTTACATTAGTTAAGGATGAATTAACAAATACTTTACAAAATGATATACATTGGTATATGATATTTGTAGACGTCATTGTATTGATAAATGAGACACGAAGTAAATAAGAAGTTAGAATTGTAAAAAATAATACTTTAAAGACTGAGGGTTTCAAGATAAATAGAACTCAAGCAGAATATATGTATTGTAAATTTAATAAAAACCAAAGAAAAGTAGAGATGATGTTAGTATGGATAGGGTAATATTCTCTTAAAGAACTCAATTCAAGTATCATAGATCAATTATTCAAAAATATAAAAAATCTGATAAAAATATTAATCATAAGATTAAAGTAAGTTTGATGAAGTAGAGATTGGCTACAGGGGTTTTATGTTTTATTGTATAGGTATAAGACATATAATGTTGTATGGTAGTAAATGTTGGACAATAAAAAAAAGATACTTTTAAATTAAGTGTTGCTAAAATAAGAACATTGATAATGAGATTAGTCATCTATAGATATGCGAATTAAATGTTTCTTGTGGTAACATCCATAAGATAAGATATTGAGATTCTAGATAAACTAGTATATATAATGTCTTCTCATATAAAATGGATGACCAATTTTATTGGATATTAGTATAAAGACACTGAGATGCACATACTAGTACTCATTAATAAAATAAGTTCACTAAACTAACCAAATTAGAAACTCCGAATGCTATCTTATCTAACTGTCTATCAGAGTTTTTTATTGTCATAGTGACATGGTTAAAACTTTGACCTAAGTCGCCAAAGATGTCTTATTGGGCGTATAAACATCAAGGAGTTAGAAATGTCAAGGAGTTGGAAACTCTAGATTAATGCCAACCCCACATGTCTCAATCCTTTGCTCTGATGAGGGGCCCTCTCAACTCAGCTCTTATTTATTTAAATGACTCCCACGACTTTGTCCCATTGACACCTAAGTGAGTCCCTTTAATTCAGTTTAATCTTGGATGTGAAGGACTAGTCCCTTATCATAAATATCCAAAGAACTCTTATTTTTTCAATATAGAATTAAACTTGAGCAACAAAAAACTTATTAGTTTCTTCCTCCAATTATATCTCATTCTCGAGTCAATCAAATGTTATACTAAATTGAGGCTAAGGCTAATATAATTTTGTCATGAGATTAATAAGCTTATCATCTTTTCTTATCAATTGTGTTTTGTCTAACTCAGTGTCACTCTACTTCTTACACATGGTGCTCTCTTAATTGTCTACAACACCCACATAATCACCTTATGATTTCATCTTAGCAACCCCTAAAACGGACCCATATTACTCTCTTTTTCCCTCAATAGAAACATCATTACAATAGAGGTGTAGCACTTTATAAAAAAAATCTAATAACATCTCATTTTCACTAAACTAACATCTCATTTTCACCTATTGATGCAAATTAGATGATATGACTGGAAAAGATGTATGCAGAAGCTACTTGAAGAAGCAAAATAGAACGAAGCAGAATGGAGAGGTAGACAGAATTGGGAAAAACCTGAGAAGCTTAGGTGCCCTCCTCTATATTCAATTTCAGATATATAGGGTCTTGAGAGACAATTACACGGTGGCATATATACAACAACTGAGGTGAAACTGACAACTAAGGTGGAAAGAATGACATGGACTACACACATGGACTTAGCATAACTCAGCGTCATAAAATGTATAAATTGTAACACTCCCCCTTAAGTTGGTGCAAACAAATTTTGAACTAACTTGCTTTGTAAATGTAAAAGTTATTTTTTCCCAATGCCTTTGTAAGAACATCTGGTTGTTCTTTTGAAGTAATATACTATGTTTGAATAAATCCCAATTGTATCTTCTCTCTAACTATGCGACAATCAATCTCTATATGTTAGTTCACTCATAGAATACGGGATTGGGGGATATATGAAGAGTGGCTTGGTTATCACAATATATTTCTATAATTTTAGGAGTCACCTTAAAATCCTTAAGTAAATACAATAACCACTATGCCTCACATATTGCAACTGTCAGTGCCTGTACTCAGCCTCAGCTGAAGATCTGGAAACCATATTTTGTTTTTTTTTTAGTTTTCCATGAGATAGGTATTAATCCAATAAAATTGACACATCCAGTCACAGATTTCCATGTATTTGAACTTGTCACCCTAGGCTGTATATGCATATATGTGAAGTTGAATGTCATTGTTTGTTGGAAAATAATCACCACCTCCTGGAGTGCCCTTTAGATATCTAACAACAAGGTGGGTAGTCTTCCAATGTATATCAGTAGGTTCTTGCATGAATTGACTCAACAGATTTACTGTATAGTTAATATCCATTATAGTGATAGGTAAATGAGTTTTCCAACAAGTCTCCTATGCATGGCTCAATTTTTAAGCTTGTCAGAATTTAAGGAATGTGATTAATGCTTTTATTCAAGAGAAGTTGTCACTGATTCAATCCCCTTCAAATTAGTTTCTTTCAATAGATCTATGACATACTTTCTTTGGTTTAAGAAAAATACTAAGGATGACCGGGCAATCTCTAATCCAAGGAAGTATTTTGGTGTGCCTAAAGGTTTAATGTGAAATTGATCATTCATAATTTCCTTTAATTTATCAAGTCTGACTAAATCATTTTCAACTACAAGAACATCATCCACATAAACAAGTATGGTAATAAACAAGTTTCCTTTGGAGAAGGTGAATAAAGAATGATCATATTTTCACTGTATGAATCCAGCCGCTAAAATCACATAAGTCAACCTCTAGAATCATGCTCTCGATGCCTATTTTAGTACAAAGACTTTTGTAATTTGCAAACCAAACTCTCCCCCTTAATAGGTAGCCCAAGAGGTATCTCCATATAAACTTCCTAATTTAAATCCCCATGCAAGAATGCATCATTCACATCAAATTTATCAATTTTCAAGCCTTTGATGGATCAGTAGTCAACTATAGTTAATTGTGCAGCAGGGGCAAAAGTGTCACTATAATCTAAGCCCTCAATTTGTAAATATTCCTTTGCTACAAGTCTAGCTTTTGCCTAGAAATTGAGCCATCTAGATTAAATTTTAGCTTATAGGCCCATTTTCAGTCTACAGCCTGTGTGCCAGAAGGGAAGTTATAATCCAAGTATTGTTTTCACATAAGGCTTCTAATTCCTTAGCCGTATCTTTTCTCCATTCATAAAATTGATAAGCAACTGAATAAGAATCTAGTTCCAAACAATCAACGATGGTGGCAAGAAAGATTTTATAATGTGGCTTAAAAAATTCATATGATATATTCTTTTGTATTGGATACTTGATACTGGCTTCATCTATGAGCTGGTTATCTACGTTGAAGAATGTAATGTAATCTTTCAAATATTGGGATGGTGTTCTAGTGCCATTAGAATTTCCCAACTGTGGTTGAGTCATAACCTCCTTAGATGTTGACTCTGGTAGTGATGCAACAATGGGAATGGAAACTTGTTCCAACCAGTTCAGTTTCTGAACTTAAAAACTGTTTTCAACATTTGGAACAGGAAGAGGAATAGCCCAACTACCATTCTCTTGGTTAACTTAGCTAGAAAAAGGAAAGATATCCTCAAAAAAAATATGGCATCCCTGCATGTGAAGGTCCTTTTTGTATCAATTCCATAAAGCCTATAAGCTTTTTGTAGAGATAGATATCCAATCAAAACACATTGCTTGCTTCTTGCATTAATCTTATCAATATCAATGTGACTAGTTGAAGCATAGCATAAACAACCAGGCATTCTCAATTGTTTATAATCTGGTAATTCACCAGACAATTTCAAAAATGGTGTTTCATCTTTGATAGATAATGATGGTTGTATATTTATCAGGTATGCAGCTGAAAGAACACAATCTCCCCAAAATAACTTGGGTAGATTAGCTTGAAGTCTAAGACTTGCTATATCTAAAATCTACCTATACTTCCTCTCCACTACTCCATTTTGTTGAGAAGTGTACACACATGTATGCTCATGCAGAATTCCATTAGTAGTAAGATAATTCAAAATTTTATTAGAAAAGAACTCAGCACCATTAGACACTCTTGGTAGATTTACTTAATTGTCTTTGAACATATGCAAAGAAGGACATCGATTTTTCATATACTTGGGATTTAAATATCATTAAGTGAACCCAAGTGAACGTGTGCAATCATCTATAATGGTTAAAAAATGAAATACCCCAGTTCTTGATTCTTCATGATAGGGACCCCAAATATCAACATGTATGAGTTCAAAAAAACTCTTTATAGACAACCTAGTTTGCTTTGTTAGAGAACATATATAACAAGTAATTGGATCCAATTTGCATGGCAAGAATTGTTCTAAACTCATTATGTGATGGATGTCCCAGCCAATGATGGACATATATAACAAGACATGCTTTATTTGAGTTGAGAACGTAAAGGCCACCATGCTAAGGCCATCCCCAATCATCAACTTGATTGTTAGATCCTATATGATGAAATGTGTAGAGAAAATTGTTATAGAACAATTTAAATTCTTAGTTAGCTGGCTACCTGATATTAAGCTTAAGTTTGATTTGATCACAAGAAAATAATTGTCTGGCGTGAGATTTCCTGCTAGCTGAATGCAACCTGATCCGTTCACTGCTAGGGATATGCTATCTAGTAAAATGACATTCTAGTGTGCACTACTATCTTTCTTAAGAAAATAATATTTAGAAGTTATATGAGCGAGGCTCCGAAGTCAACAATCCAATTGGAATAAGAGGATTTCATGTTGCCTGCCATATTCACTTGGTGGTTATAAACACTAGAAAAACTTAAAAGCTTCAACAGTTGTGCATATTGCTCTGTATTTAACATGTGTGAACTTGTGCTCTGATTTTCACTAGATTAAACTTTGCAAACCAGAAATTAGTACTATGTGTGTAAATGCTTTTCCCTTGGTTTCTCCTGACATTTTTATAGTGAGATAGATAACCTATCAATTTTTAACACTGTTCTTTATTGTGCCCAACCAGATGCCAATAGCTACATTCCTTTCTCGACTTCAATTGTTTGTATTTCTCATTAACTCTCACATTCATTGCAGTTATTTCGTTAGTTGCTTCATTTGTTACTAGCTTATAAATCGATCTTTGAGCGTCATCCTAAAGGATTAGAGAATGACTTTTGTGGTGTTGGAAGAAGATCCATTAAGATAAGCTGGCTTTTTATTGTAAGAGTTCACTTCATTTAATCTCATGAAAAAATTGCATTAACTGTTATTCTATTTTAGTGGAATACATGGATCATTATGTGTTAATTTATCCCATAAACCCCTCAACAAAGTATAATATTTGGCCACGACATCATTTCTTTGGCGGTAAAGAGCAATGGAATGCTCCAAAGCATAGATTCTAGGTCCATTTGAAAGTGAGAAAGATTCTTTCAAATCAAACCAGATCTGAGAATCTGTATAAGCATAGAGTATAGACAGGATTAAACTTGTATGAATAGAGTTCAATAGCCAGGACAGAACCATGCTATCAACTCTCTTCTATGCATGTATCGTTTCTCTTTCATCGAAATTTGGTGGAATGATAGATCCACCGACGAAACCAGATTTAATCGGGGCACATGACGCAATATATATCGCTCTCCGCCATGTAAGATAAGTTTTCGTCCATTGAGTAAAGAGGTTACCAATATAGTTCCGGGATTATCCAAAACTTGTAAAAAGTACACATCTTCAACCTAAACCGAACTGATACCTCCAAAAGGGTATGAACGAGAGCAGTCGCCATAGTCGCTTGCTATCATACCAAGTGGAAAAAGATATCTACAGAAGCTAGTGGAAGGAGTGAAGCAGAACGAAGCGGAATGGAGAAGCACACAGAAATGGGAAAAACCCGGAGGCCTTGATGCCCTCCTCTGGATTCAATTTCATATATATATATATATATATATATATATAGTCTAGAGAGAGTTACACGGTAGCATGTGTACAACAACTAAGGTGGAGCTGACTGCTGATGTGGAAAGAATGACATGGATCACACATGAACTTCACATAACTCACAATCATAAAATGTATAAACTATCTTTTTTCGCATCCTCCATCATAACATAAATTAAAGAAATCATAAGTAGGAATCAAAAAGTAAATAACTATCCATTTGTATACCTTACTAGGCCGTACATGACTGACGAACCATTTTTATCCCTCTCCGCCGGGTGCATGCCTGCCTAACCATATGATGCACAGGACTTGTATAATGCTAAAAATGGGGATATAGATCTTGGAATCTGGAGATTAACGCACCGGAGGCTCAGAAAGATAGATTTTGATTCTATCATGGTGATTGAAACATCAATTCGAGATAAATAATTTTATATGAACATTAGTAAAGTTGCAAGCTCCAAGAGAAGGGTTCAGATCAGGCTAGGTAGACACACGATGTTAACTTTTGCCAATGTCTGACCTACCCTTTGGCAGGTTAGCACCCTTGACTAGCTTAAAGGGTACCAGTATCATCAACTATCACCGAATCCGCCCACTTCAATTTTCAGCAACAGCAATATTCCACGGGCATCGCATCTACGGAACCAAATACATAACGAAGGTGAACCTCTTACAACGAGAGCCAAGGGTCACTTTGTACATGATAGCTGCCCCGTCTCAGACATTCTCCGGATCCAGAACAGGGAAAACCTGTCAGAACACCTGTCCGAAATAGGCTGAGAAGAATATTGGTAACCAGAAAAAAGCTTGGTCCTTGCGCGTCTTGTCGTGTGAAAACTGGGATCGGTGATCTTGACATGAAAGATATTAAAACCATAATGAGATGTTTGGTTACATTATAAATTGAGATTTTGTTACAAAAATATTTTTATAACAAAAAAATTAAAAAAGGTGTGACAATCTTTACAAAAATATTTGTATAGAAAATTCCTTGTTGGACAAAACAAGGGCGAGATTACACGTGGTATCAATTCTGTTATCATATCTCACCAAACATACAATTTTATTTTAAATTATCTTAAATTTTATTTTAATATAATTTTTTACCATGAAAGTTACCGAAATTTATTGTGCCACCAAACACCCCATTAAGGTAAACCACAAGCTAGTGTATGCTACAAGGAATACGGGTATAGAAATGAAGGCGTTGAGTTTAATACCATGATTAATAATAAAATGCCAAATCAGATATGAACATTTCATATGCCACCACAATCCGAGCAAGATACTATTCGAACATGCCACTGGGCGGAACGATCGAAAAGGTAAGCAACCATTTGCCAAAGAATAAGTGTTTTGGTGTTATTATACTAGCCTTTCAGGAAACTCAGGGTAATGATTTCATTTAACCATATAATGCTCGCCATGGCTCGGTGGCACTCTGTTTCTCTTTATCTCTCCAACAAATCTGGTCGGTTGAGAAACATAAACCAGTGCGATCAGCCAAAAATTCTCCAAGTTTCTTTATTCGCTGAAAAAAACAATCCAGAGAACAGATAATTTTTAGAATGTGGGATCTAATGAGAACTGGATGAACTTCTGCACTCTAAACCTCTCAACAACTCCGGAGCAGATTACTAAAATGTACACAAACATATGTGGTGAAAAACCAATTTGAGAATTGTTAAAAGGAAGGAGTCCACAAAAAAAGAGACACAAACACAAGAAATTTCAACACTCAAATATATTACACAATCAATTTCAAGAAAAAGTTTAATTAATTAGCTTAGATGAAATAACATTATCTCAAAGTAGTTAGTTTAAATATCTTGATTCAATCATTCAAAAAGATTGAAAACGTGATGAAGATGCCAACCACAAAATCAAACATGATGCATTAAGTAGAAATTGATTCCAATAAAACTATGGCTCTATTTGGTAACACTATTAAACACATCTTTTACTATCAATTATAAAATTGATATTGATAGCAATCACTAAAAGGTGTTTGACTAATAATATCAATTTTAAAATTTTTACTACAAACAAAGTATGTTACGTAATACATGTCTCAACTTGCATCAATTTCGATATTGATACTCTAACTTACCGAAATATCAATATCAATATTGACATGATATCGATTTTGAAACTCTAACCAAACGGGCATAAATAAACAAAGTTTCACACAGCTATAAGGTTTACAAATTGTTTGGTAGTGAATGTTAGACAGTAAAAGAAAAAAGCATACTTCCGTTGATCACAAGACTGGAATTGACCTAAATCAACGTGTCCCAATCACATCCAGATCGGGATCGGATCAGTCAATCTGGCTAATTTTTCGAGAAGAAAATTGAACCAGAAATGATCCAAATCGATTCATAAAAAACCATAACATACAAAACAAGTCACAACAAAGAACCTATATTGGATTTCGATCAGATCTAGGCTCTTTTATGACAAAAATCAGCCCCAAAAAGGGATTGAAATACCACCATGGGGCATACCAAGTCCGTCGAGACCCGAACAAGTCTCTGGATCTTGCCGACCCAATATGGCATATCTACAAGTAATATTGGGTCTGCAGAGTCACATGATCTAGCATATCGCGTCCCAATATTATTAGATATGGAAGACGTTGTTGCGGCATTTCCACCGCAACCGTCGTCATGGAGTCAATTCTAGCGAGAAATCAGTAGAATCGATCCAGAATCGACCGATTCGACCAATTCCAATCCCAATCCACCCGAAATCAACGATTTTGTTGAAAATCCTTTGTAGATCACTCAACCAGATGAAAATCAGATCGAGACCGACTGATCCGATCGGGGCCAATTCTCCAAAAGGATTCTCAATTCAAAATCGATTTTGAACCAAGATTTTTTTATTGTTTTCTTACAAAAAATTAAGAAAAAACATGATAAATCCTAAAAAATAAAAACCCCAAAAAAGTAAAAAAATATAAATATGACATCTAACACACTTTTGTGTGATTATCACTCTATGAGATATTTTAAAACAAATAGATATAAATACTTATTCCAATAAAGAAAGAAATTTGTACAACTCATGCAACAAAAAAGATACATTCATATCACCACCATCTACGAAATTGCCCTTCATAGTTTTTGTTTTCCTGATTCTCTTGGACGTTACATTGAGACTGATCAATCATGATTGGCCTATACCCTTATAAAAATAATGATTCGTCCATTTAAGTAAAATCATACACACTATTAGGTGCTAGAGGTGAGGGTCGAAAACATGACTCTAAGTCTAAAGCAGGTTATGGATAATTTGTCATCGCATACTCGTCAAAAAAATCTATCTGATTCGGGCATGGACTTCAACTTGAATGTTGTATGTGACTATAATCATCAGGCTCTACTCTACTTATATGTGCACCATTCGAAGAACCACCTCCTCCTCCACCTCCACCTTCATCTCCACCTCCACCTCCACCTCCACTTAAACCTCCTACAAGATGTTATGTAGGTAGAATGAAATCTTCTTCATCGTCGTCAGAGTAAGGTACTTGGGTACTATATGTGAGACTAACAAATCTTTGCCTGCTAATTAGCTTTCTCCTCTTTCCTACCGCTTCTTATGTACCCTGGCCAATAACAATAACAACTTATCTCTAGCTATGGGCTTCTCTTCCCCTTCCTCCTCATCCTCCATCCTCCACGTCATTCTTTCTCCCTTCCCCTTCGCAGGTCCTCCTCGATGCCATTGCGACAGTGACTTCTAGATCAGCTCATCCACCACCGTCGATCGACATCACTGCTTCTCCTTCTTCTTCCCATCTCCTTCTGTCAACCAAATTTGCACATTGTTCTTCCTATTGGCGGATGTGCTTTTGAAATAAACTGGTGCACTGAAGCTAGGGATCTCCAGTAGCATTTCCTCCGGAGTTTCACAATGCCCTCCTCCAACCCCGACGAAGGACACCAGCAACTCAGCCAACAAGATCAACAACAAATCGGCATCGTCTCCTTCAAATCTGGATGGCATCAAAGGGGGGGAATATGGCAATCTCTGGACCTGCCAACCCCTTCGCACCGCATCCTCCAACGACTACCAGCAGCTTCCCGACTTCATCCTCTGAAGATCACCTCGCACCGCTCCTCCACAGTTTGATCTGCATCAACAGCCACCGTGCAAATGACTTAGTCCTTCTTCTTCTCTGGTGCCATTTCTATGACCCCTACGAAGATGATGACAGTGTGAATCCAGAAGCTTCCTGGAAGCTACATAGCATTCACGGCTCTTCTTCACCATGCTTGGGTGTGCACAGATGTCGCCATGCCATCCCCAAGACCCAGCGGTTGTCACACGGCCATGGCTTTCCCAGCTGGAGCCACCTTCATGCGTGCCTACACACGCATAGGACAGCTTCATTAGGGGGGATTCTCCTTATGTGCACACCATGGTTCGCCGGGTCGCCACCCAGGTCGCGACCCAGCCCCAACCCGGTCGGAATTGGGCCCGACCGGCTCGGTCGGGGTCGCGTGGCCCGGCGACTGGGTCGCGCGACCCGGCCATAAGGCCATTGGCAACGGTCACATGACCGTTGCCAACGGTCATGGGGGGCTCCAATCCCCCCCCCCCATTCAGCCCCTTGGGGGCTATTTAAAGCCCCCAAGGGGCTCCCCTTACTCCCACCCCTCACTCTCACCCTCAAGCTCTCATTTTGCTCTCATTTTGCTCTCATTGCTCTCATTTTGTTTTTCATTTACTTAATTATTTCATTAAGCACTTCATTAGTTCATTTAGTATATTTATTTAATATTTGTTTCATTGATTAGCTAGTTAAATAATTTCTTCTTTTTAATACTTAATTACTTACTTACGTAGTTAGTTAGCTAGAAGATTAGTTAGATATTTAGTTTAGTAGTTACTTAATACATCATTAGTTAGAAGATATAGTTAATTACTTACTTAGTTACATAATTAGTTAGTCATTTATTTTACATAATTAAAAGTTTACTTAAATTAGTAGTCACTTATTAACGTCATTAGCTTTTTTAAATAGTTAATTACTTACTTAAGTAATTATTTAGTTAAAAAATGTCTTCTCCAAATCAAACAACCCAAACTACCGGCGCGACCCGGAGTGATCCGGCTTGGTTACATTGCAACTTAATCTCCATGGCGGAGAGAAAAGTGCAATGTAAATATTGCGACAAAATAATATTCGGTGGTATTTATCGTTTAAAATTTCATCTTGCAAGCATGAAGGAAAATGTTCTTCCTTGCACACGGACTCCGCCGGAGGTCAGAGCTCAATTTCGTAGGCACCTACAAGCGATGGAGCAAACAAAGAAAACTAGCAAACGACATATGGAGACCGTCCGAGAAGAATTGCTACAACCGGGGAGACGTTCCGTACACATTTACGGGACCAGATAAAAGAGGCCGGATATTTTTGGAGACGAAGAGTACGAAGGTATGGAAGGTGTTACTCATAAACGTAGTTCATTTTTCTATTTTAAAAGATAATTAAGTAGTTGAATAATTGAATATTTCTTAAATAGATGACCTCTTACGGGAAATGGAAGCAAGTCGAAGATCATTCGCCGACGAAGAGTTGCATAGACGCACTGGCCGAATGATGGGTCAAGGGTCTGGAAATGGGAGTGGTCGAGGAAGTGGAAGAGGATCCAACAACCAACCGCAAAATGAGGTTCATGATCTCACCCAAGACGACGACCCGGCAGTAGGTCCCGTGGATCTCATAATCACCAGACCACGACAACATCAAACGACAATCACGACGGCAATAAAGAACCTAAAATTATGTAAGGAGAAGATTGGCCGGGCAACGTCAAGGTGGTTCTTTCACCACAGCATTCCGGCAAATGCCGCGAGGAGACAATACTACGAGAACATGATCGACACGATCGCAGACGTCGGGAGGGGGGTGCCTGGTCCAAACCCAAAGGAGATATACAATGTATATCTTCCTATGGAGGTGCAAGAAATAAAGAAGTACGTGGCATCATTTGAACGAATATGGGAGGAACGAGGTTGCACATTAATGACCGACGGATGGACCGGTAAGTAAATTTTATTTTACTCATTTATATTAAATGAATAAACATTCTTTTTGGTATAACTTAGTTAATATCTTATACTTAACAGGTATAACTAGGAAGACAATGATCAACTTCCTAGTGTACAGTCAAGCCGGCAGGTCTTTTGAAAGTCGGTCGACGCATCAAGACAGGTAAAGAATGCGGAGTATCTTTACCAATTGATAGATGGAGTGATAGAAGAAATAGGAGAGAGCCGGGTAGTTCAAGTAGTCACAAACAATGCAGCCGCATACAAAGCGGCCGGACAGATGCTTATGGTCAAAAGACCAAAGTTGTATTGGACACCTTGTTCCGCCCACTCCTTAGACTTAATGTTGGAGGATATATGCAAGGATCCTCAAATAGACAGGGTAGTTAAGCTAGCCCAGTTTATTTCTTCATTTATTTACAACCACAACTTTGTCCTTGCACCTTATGAGGGAACACACCAAGGGGTGAGAGTTGTTACGGCTCGGTGCAACTCGGTTCGCCTCCCACTATATTTCGTTAGAAAGTTTATTGAGTCAAAGGAGAGCTCTAACTCAGATGGTCATTTCACCGGGTTGGGATAGTTGGATAGCTAGATGTAACCCATCGGATAAGAGAAAGGGGAGAAAAGTAGAGGAGACAATATAGAGTGGAGATTTTTGAAAAGTTGTAAAGAAGACGTAAGACATCGTCCAACCCATAGTGAAGGTACTAAGGATAGTTGACGAAGATAGGAAAGCAGACATGGGGTATTTATATGATGCCGTTGAGAGAGGGAAGGAAGAAATCTCCAAGACCGTGTCCGACTTCGCCAAGTGGTGGGATATCATAAATCGCCGCTAGGAACGTGCGTTACATCAACCCATACATGCAGCAGGTATGTTTTCTTAAACATTTACTAATCTTTTTTTTAATGTCAGATATGTATAAGTTGCTTACTAATGCTATTTGGTTCATAGGTTACTTTTTCAACCCAAGGTATTGCTATAGTCCACAGTTCAAGGCAACCAACGAGCTATTAGATGAGGTGAAGAGCGTCATCCGACAGTTGCTTGGTGACGACGACCGGGCTATTATCGCCTGCAACAAGATGTACGATTACAGAATGCAGAGTTTTCACTTTGGAACGAGCAGAGTTGAATGAGCTGTGATGCTACTAAGTCCGGGTATGTAGCAATATTTTTCATCACTTAATTAATCAAAGTTTACTTAGATAATAATGTAAGACATTTAATTTATGCAACTGATTGGTGGATGGACCATGGTAAAGTACCAGGGTACTAGGACTTGGCGGATGTAGCCATCAAGGTCCTAAGTCAAACCACTTCGGCTTTGGGCTGCGAGAGGAATTGGTCTACATTCAGCTTGATTCACACGAAACAAAGAAATAGGTTGACATCAAGGAGACTTGAAGACCTCGTGTATTGTCACTACAATATGAGGTTAAAGTTGAGGAATTTGGAGAGAATGAAGCAGAACCAGATGGAACAAAAGAGTTGGATATCACAGGCAGCAAGACGTTCGGTCGAGGGGCCACAAATTGAAGAGGAGAATATCGATTTGGATCAAATATTCTACGAGAAGAACCCCTTAGAAGCTTGGGTCAACGACCGAGAAGGGTTGGGAGAACCGGAGTTCAACCTAGAAGACCGACAATGGGCTGAAGGAGTGCTCGATGATGTCCCTTTGGCCGAAGAATTCCAGATCTCTCCCTCTCTAGCAAAGCGACAAAGGACCGGAGAAGGAACTAGTCAAGGTACGTAAAGTTCTGCGGGTCTGACAACCCATCCGTCATCTCCATGGCAATTGTGGACACTTCTGGCGATCCCCGGAGAACTGTTGCGATCCATGCTTGCTTCACCGACCCTAGTTTGATGGCTTCAATAACAGCAAACAGCACCGTATAGTCCTCTCTAAAATAGGCTCCCATTGATGACACCCTATACAAGACCCGGCGATCCCTGGCACCAGACCTTCGTCGACGCGAGGCATCCACCCAATCAACTCCTCCAGACTTGCCAGGGAGCCTTAACGATGTGGCATGCAGCTTCTCACCCTTCTTCTCCATCTTCGTCACCTCTCATCCTCCGTTGTCCCCTTTGCCGTCATCGTCTTTCCTTCTTCCCCGTCATCCCCTTATCCCCGCATCCACCTAGTGGAGGACCATCACCTCCCTCCTCAGCCCCTCTTCCAAACCCACGAGAAACCCCCCCCCCATGTGCTGACATCCTTCCCCTTCCTCCCTCCTGTTCATGAATGCCCCGTCGCCCCTCCGCCAGCCCTGTTCCAACATCTACAACCCCCCGGCCCACATCCCATCATCCCCTTGCCTCTCCAACACCCCAGCTGCCTCTGCCATCTCCGCTACTCTGTCCCGCAGCCCTTACCTACCTAGTTCTACCAAATCTTATCACCCTCGGGTAAACATGTTCCCAACAAATTTTCAAAGGAAAATCTTTGCTTAACGTAAGAAGCTACTAAAAGCACTACTCTTTGCTTGACAAACAAAAAATTTGTAGCATATTTAACACATTTAACAGTACAATCACAGGCCCGTATTCTAAGGACTGCCTCCTCATGTATTGTTGAGAAATTACCCTAATAGTGTTTAGTGTAGCATAAATCTAGGAATGCCATATTGATCTCAACCTCACCTCCAGATGGCTGGTGAGGCGAGATCTCACATATTCTCTTGTGAACTGACTGAGGAAGACACCCTGAAGGGGCAGAGATGGCAGATGCAGCATGGCAGCACGGAGAAACATCACTCCGTGCAAGCACCGGCAGGCCATCATCGAGATTCTCACACCCAGATAGCAGCCTGAGACAAGTGGATCTGCAACTTCATCTACTCAGTTAACAGATGCCCAACTTAAGTTGTTGATCCATCTTTCTTGAGTCTCCCCCAGTCTGAAAACCCAAAAAACGGGAAACCATCTTCCCACCCAATAGGGCCAGGAAGACAGCACCGACAGGTGCCTTCACCCACTGTGGCAGCTCCATGCTGCTCTGGTTGTCCCTCTCAGGACCCTCTCGGCAGCCTGCAAAGACTGATCTTCTGGCAAGATCTCGTTGAGATTGCAGACTGTTAGCACACAAAAATTTGAGTTATAATATTCAGATCTGGATATAGTTTATTTCAAGATTTATCTGTTAAAAGGAAAAAAGAAAACTTATCCACTTACATATCAATTGGGTGGTCCACGTTCATGTAGGGTGTGTGAAATAGATTTTTTTAATTAGCTTGCATCAAGACTCCATCTGGATGAGATTAAACAATTGATTGAACATATAGCCTACGGTCAAAGGTGAAAAGGGGGACCGATAGTGCCACTATCCGCTTGGATTTGCAGGAATCCCGGCCGAAGAGCAAGTCCGGGCCATCTTACAAAGAAGATAATGAACCTAAATGTAAAACAGGCATGTGGCATGGCAATTCCTGCCACCGCAAGGCCCAACCCAACCAACGACAGCCTCTGTTTATGTGGGACAACGGTGTGGCCAGAAGATCCGGTTTGCCTGCGGTTGCCATAGTTGGAGAGTCTTCCATGATTCAAGCTCATCCGAAGGCGTCTACAGAGTTGTACCAAACAAGACAGAGATCTCGGTGACAGAATTGACCCCCGATCAGTTTGCACATTGGGTCGGAGTCATCCAATGGTAAGAAACCTCGTAAGCATGGAAAGATTACTTAGACAAGGCTAGCGGAGAAATAAAGGGAAGGAGGAGTCAGATATCGCGTATTTCGAACCTCTCTAGTTCTGTTTCGAAGTCAGACACCCCCTTTTCAGAAGATTTCCGACGCCGCAAGGGAAGCCGGAAGCCTATATAAGCATGACCATGGCCGTCGAGCCGGGGGCACGGGGAAGAGGGAACAGAGACCTTGAGAGAGAGGTTGCGAGAAAAGAGGAAGGATCGGGAGGGTTACCAGAGCCGTTCGGTGCCCTTGCTCCGTCGACTGTCATCGCACAACGCCATCGGATACACCTCCTCTTCAAGCGCAGTTCTTCCCACAAACATTCCAAAAGCCAGCGAGTCCTTCTTCTTCTTCTAGTCATGCCGTCAGCGCCATCGGAGTCTTCCCCTGCCGCCATCAAGGTCTTCCCCTCCTTCGCGCGGTGCAGTGAGGCTCTCCTCCTCCTCCCTACAGCACCGGCGAACATCCTTCTCCCAGTCGAGACTGCCATAGCCATCCCCTTTGCCGGACGAGCCATCAAAGCCGTGAGTTCCGCTCCCTTTCCTCTGCCGAGACCTGTCGGACACCATCGGGTGAGCAATGCCCCGTTGAGAGCGTTGGGTGAACAACGCCTTGCCGAAAAGGGAAAGTCGCGATTATTTTTGCCCCTAACTTTACTGTGGGGCCCACTAAGGAGGGTTGTCAAAAAAAGGAAAAAGAGGAAGGAGAGGCCCGAGGCCTCGACAGGGGCAATGTGGCGATGGGCCGCCAAGTCAAACATGAGGCCCATTATCGCCCCGGATGAACAGTGCCAAACAGAGGCCATTTAAGATAAAAAAAATTTTAAAATAAATAATCGAATGAAATTAAATAAAATTTCATCAAATTAATCCAACAATCGGGACTAGTTGGGGGTCGACTAACCATCCGCCCCTACGTCTCGGCTTAACCTATAAGAAAATTAAAATTCAGACTAGTTGGGAGGTCGACTAACCATCCGTCCCTATGTCCCTTTAAGGTAGACATAAAGATTTATAAAAAACTCCAATGTCTTATCGTTTTCATTAGAGCTATGTAAGGCTTGAGCATATTTAATATGCCAACATGCCGATCATATGCTAATGAAATTTTCAAAACAATGGGAGAAATGCCCATAAGTCTATTAAAGACTGGGTATATTTCATCCAACAAGCGACAAGTTGCATCATGGATGGAGTGAAGATAGATTTTATGTCATAAGTGATTGAATGAATAGCGGAAAATTCATGTCTGATGGATATTCATTGTCGAAAGGAGCATTAATACCCCTAGGTGGAGTTGATGGAGTGCAAACACTCAATGAGAATATAAAGTCCTTCAAGCAAGGTCCAAGATGAATAAAAAAATTGATAACAATCTGTCAAAAAAACAGCAACTAAATTCAAAAATCTAAACCATCTGGAGACATGCACCGGTTATCTGAAATCAGGGGTTTTAAGAAAACATGAAATCTGGAGCATTGACTTCAAAATTGAATTGAGAGGGACTCCATATCATCAAATTCTTACATAGCATTTTGACATGAACATATCAATAGACGATCAATCTAGGAATCCAGCCTTTACTTAGAATGCAACCCCTTAAATTAAATTCAAACCGAGCCTAAAACAAACTTTAAGATAGAGTAACAGAATAGAATAAACAGCACAATTAAGTCATGGTCAAAAGGACTCAAAATCTTAAAAAAAAAAATCCGAGCTTGGACCACCTCAAAACCAGAAACTGCAAAAAGTTGAATCTAAAGATCCAAATCTGGCAAACCCTCTAATACAATTAATCATATTGAACATGAAATTCATAAACAGAGCTTAAGTTAACTTCAACCGGATCCTAAAATCAAGATGAGCAGAATATACCATTTTTCTAATCAAATCCAGAGTGAATCTCAATAGATGAATCAAGTCAAATCCACTTAAAACATATGCAAACCCAACCAGCAAGACCAATCAATGGACCTGCTTGTGGTGATTGAAAGGTGGGTGTGGCTCTGGCAAGCCTGATTCGATTAACACATAAGCTTCAACCAAAATCTGCCAAGACAAGCTATTGAAACAGTAACCAGAATTTCAGCTAAACAATCGGAATACCAAAGTTAAAATGCACTCATTCTCACCAACTGAAAATGACCACCAAATTCCAAGTTAAAATCTTCCCAAGCGAACCAAAAACTCAATCAAATCCATCAACAAAATCTAAATCGAGCAGAACATGATAACATTAAGCTCAACTTAATTTCCAACCCTGAAAGAAACTTCCAGCCTTAATAAAAAAACAAATCAAATTCAAACCAAATATCTAAATAAACCTCAATCAAGTCAAATTAAAATTTGAAAACGAATCTTGAACCACAGACTAAACTAAGTCCTAATAATAAATAAAACAAACTTCAAAAATGAATTCAAATCAACCAAAAAAATCAAATCAAAATAACTACACATCTAAGATAGAATCTCAATCAGGATCTAAAACAAAATTCAAATTTAAAATTTCATCCAAAGGACTTTAATCAACCCAAATCAAGATATTAACCAAATTTTGAACAACTCAAATCCAGCCATTCATCAAGCTCAAAACATAACTTAATCAAATCTACAAACAGAACCAGCAATAAAAAAACAGCTTTGACATCAACTCAAATCAGGTCTCCAAATAAGACAGAGAATCTGAGCATTCCAAACTTAAATTAAAACAAATCAAAAAATAACAAATTTTAATAAATAGATCAATAAAACTTTAACCTGCTCGCTAAATTCCAAGATAATATCCAACTTGTTGAACATCAAAGTAAATTAAAACTTCCAAACCAGACTCATTAACTTTAATCAAAATTGCATAAAACAAATTCAAACTCAAATAAATTTTAACCAAATAAATTCAAATCAAATCAAACTGAACTTAAAGCAATAAGAAATCCATTAAGCAAAATCCAACTTCTCCAACAAACTCAAATTAATTTCAAAAACAATTCAAATGAAACAAACTCAAATCAAATTAAATCTTAAAATACATTAGGTGTTTGCATTCCATCAAGTTCATGAGGCCATTGTTCCTATGTGAATGTTTATTTTTGTGGATGTATGTTTTATATTCCATGGATTGCTACGGTGGAAAATCAAGGGTATTCGAGTATTCTCAATGTAATAAATATTTGATCTTCGCATCATCCGATGGAGAGAAGTCAAAATAAAATTTCAAAAAACCTAACAATCTCAACTTATATTTTTATACATATTATGGACCTAGCTAATATTCTTATGGAATACCATCTATTTTTCTAATAAGTCAATGCTAAGTCAAGTCAAAAACCAAATTAGAAAATAAATTTCCAAAATTTCAAATTTAAAATTTGAGGTTACATCACAGACCATGGCTTAAATATAAGAGTTTGGGATCCATGGGTTATTCATATGCAAGAATGATAATTCACAAATCCCATAGATGCCATCTCACCGACCAACACTTAGGATTACATCATCCAATTTTCTCAAGGGCCTACATTCACACTGACCCCTCATTTTGATCATTGAATGATATCAGCCTACTTTGAAATATTAGAGATGTTACATTGGAAAAACTTAGAATTAACTTCAATTTTTCCTATATGTAGCTTGTCTTTTATCAGCAGAAAGTTTTCTTATTCAGTGGTCAATATGTACCTCCAAGCCTTGCCCTTTAGCTCCTCCAGTTTGATGCTTGAAAGTTGTCCCAACAATGACAGTTGGCATATTTAAGACTTGAATCATCTTGAGCAAACAGGCCAAAGTTTCGCAGTTAATCTGCAAAGATGGAGGTGGCCTATGAATTCCAGCCAACATAGCCTTAGTTGACTCTGTCTCTTGGCCTATTCCAACACCAAAAATATCAATTTTATTGTTGGAAACTCCGTGATAACCAAATTCATGGACAATTCTCTGTGAAGGCAGAAATACTGAAACTATGACTGTCAGCAGATCAGAGGAATTATCTGTCTTGATTGATGCAAATATCTCATTCACGGCACAAGCAGCAACTGGTGGCTCATATGTAGGCAGTAGTAGAACAGATACCTGTAAAGGAAAAACTAAAGGAGTCAGCCCAGGAAATTGTCATAAAGGTCCATAGCAATCTGGAAATTGTGGACAATGTATGAGATATTCGTATAATGAGCAGATGGCTCCATAGTCCATATGCAGATAAGAACTAGGTAAAAGGAAAATAACTATCTATCATTGCAGATTAAACTGCACCAACACAGACACTGAACAGAGTATCCACAAAGATTGCAACTAGCTCCCACTGCTTCCACCAGCCTTGAAATGTCCCTACTCCCTACGGTAAGGTGGTTGACTATTGAAAAATACTGAATTTAAACATCACAAATATAAATTCTCATAAATTATAATAAAGTAAAAAAATTAAATATAGTATACAATTATAGCATAAGAAAAACATAATACAAACTATTATGACAAATAATAGATAAAAATAAAATCAATTGAAACATATAAGTAAAATTTTAAATAAACATTAATTTTAAATAAATATGCATTTAGAATACAAAAGGTAAAACATAAAATAATAATATGAAATACATAAAAGTATTAAAAGATAAAGTTCAGATTAAAACATATATAATAAATTTTAATTTAGTGCTTAACTTAATATGCTATTTTCATCTTATTTATGTATTATATAATAAAATTTAAAAAAAAAGTAACCCATAACATAGTGTATATAAAATAAATTATATGATTTAATATATAATTTGAAATATGTAATAAATGACAATGTCTCAACCTTCGATTCTGTTGTGCCTTTTCGAGGTTATCTCTGGTTCGAAGATCAAGTTCAACAAATGTGATTTGTTAGGTATCGATATTAGGAACCATCAAAAGGAAAACTTCCCTGCCACATGCAGTATTCCTTGAGATTCCTTCCTCATCAAATATCTGGGCTTTTCTTTGTCTACCAAGGGAATCAAAAATTTTGATTGTGAAGACATACCCATGTACTTTCTATCTTCTAAATTCCTAAAAACAGCTAGAAGAATTATAATATCAGAGCTAATATCTTTTAGCAAGGATCTTCTGAAGAGGTTTTCATTTGGTGGCTTAGAACCATGTGGGGTGGTGGGGGAGGGGGGTCTTCCTTTAGAGACCATAAATAGAGTGTCACCTACCAAGTGGCTCTGAAGACTAAACAGGTTGCTGTGATATTTAGGGAAAAATTGTCATTTCTAAATATCTCCTCCCTAAACAGTCCAGCTAGGCAAGAAATTTTAGCAATAGTAACATAATTTCAAATATTTGGAAAAAAAATTTGCAAAATTGGAGCTTCTTTGCCTCTTAGACCTGCATTTGTATAGGGAATGGTAGAAAAACTATATTTTTGGCAAAATAGATCATCGGTGTTAAAAGTTAAAAAATCATATTTCCATATTAACATAATTCACTTTTAAACATCATTTGAAAATAGATTACGCGTAATATGATGTAGAAGAATATAGATGACTTGGTTTTGTAGTGGTATGTATAAGTAGGAACATATAATTTGAGTTCTAAAATTTCTTAAGTATGAATATAAGGATATCCATATAACTTAAGAAACTTTAACCATATTTGAATTATGTGAGGTTATTATGTGTGTTCACTAGAATATCTTTGGATTTCTCTCACCGAACTTGTGATATTTCGATGTTAATTATATCAAACAACTACTCAAATACTCTTGATTAACAACCAAAACAACGTATTATGCGAAGTTCTCCATCCATTCATAAGGCAATCAATTTGGCAAAATGTGGTGAGGACAAGCGTGCTTAGGTCTGATTCGTCCCAATTGTGTTTATCGACGTCACCGACATCAGGTAAGATCCATTTGGTGTGATGATGTTCCCTTTACATAAAGGGTATACTTGTAATTAGCAATTTTAGACATATAGTTGTTTTTTTCATTTTTCCTCATTATTGAAAATTTTTCCTGAATTTTCTCATTGTCCTATAAATAGGGACCCAATGCACAGTTTTTTTTTTTGAAGGACAGGTGTTGCCCCATTGTACAGTTTAGTTGGAATAGAGACAAAAACGTTTTCCCACATTCTAAAGTCTTCTTGCGAATTTCCCGAGCCACCGAAACATCCCTCCTCTTTCTACCTGTCTCTTCTCCTAAAAGTCTACCTCCTCTTCCAAGAAACCCCACCAAACCCCACTCCTCTCTTCATTTCTCCTTACCCTAGGAACAGCTCCATAGCTTCCTTCCCATGCTACCTTCTCCTCTAAGGATCGCATGATCGGAATCGGTCCCCAGATCGGTGGGGTCAGATCCGGTCCGGATCGGATCGGATCGGATCGGATTGCCTGGGCGATCCGCCAAACGGCAGACCGGTCCAGAATCGGTCTTGATCGGGTTTTTTTCTTCCAGAAAAATTCTAAAAATGCCAAAAAATCTTAAAAAATTTCATAAAATTCCAAAAATGGTGAAAAATTGTAGGAAAGAAGAACATATGTAAGTTTTCCAATCTTGGACATTTCCACACAACTTTAACATTGACTTAATAGCTTACATCAACACAAGTGGTTATAAAATACAAATTGTTTCGTACAATCAATCAATCACACAATATAAAGTGTACTTAAAATTCATATTATAATCCATTAAATAAAAGAAACAAAAACAACTGATATCATAAACATATCATCATGTCATCACCACCAATTATAAAAATGCCCTAGATCCATGTCCTTCTCATCCTGATCTTTTTCAATTCTCCACTTACTTTGATCGGTCATAATTAGCCCATACCCATAAGCAAATAAAAATTGAGCCACCTGGCTAAAATCATAAACTCCACCATCAGTCAGAGCTGGAGTTGGAGTAGATGGTGGATAGCAAGGCTCAACGTCTAAAGCAGGATCTGGATAAGAAGATGCAAACTCCTTGAATACATTCATCCTCGTCCAATGTCCGCTGCTCCTTCCACTCGAACATAAATGCTTTTTGTCACCCAAATCATCTGGACCTACTCCACTCGTACGTGCACTACTAGTAGAGCCACCATCACTTGAGGCTCCACCTATGCCTCCACCTTCACCCCCCCCAGACGTTGTTGTTGTGTGGAATGAACAAATTCTTACTCGTCCTCATTTAATGAAGGTGGTTGAGTGGTCTCAGTATCAAGGAGATGATGTCGGCGTTTGATACTTATCTTCTTCCTCTTCAATGTATCTTGTACTTGACTACTTTGTTGTGTAGGCAAACAAGTTTTCTTTAATGCCTTGACTTTGCCACCATTCTTCTTAGTGGTCGTGATGTTAGATGGGCCTGCAACTGGAACCCAAATTGGACCTGTAACGGGAGCTGGATGTTACTCTGGAGAAGTTGTAGTCCGGGGTGAATCAGGAAGTGGAGCTGTGCATGGAACTTAACTTTCTTCTCCTTCCTGCATTTGTTTGTCCTCACCAAGGATGCTGTCAAACTCACTTTTGGCCCATGATCTGTCATTCAGGTCGAACTCTGGCTCTCCCTCAGCGTCCTTGTCTTCCACCTATGCTGCAAGTGGACGTTCTACTTGGAATAGGTATTCCAAGTCCACATCCCCTTGTGACAAGCCCTGAGTAGCTTGAGCTTGGGCTCTTTCTTGGTACAATCCACCAGCAAACTGCGCAAATCTTTGCTCGGATGTCCTCTGCCTATCTTTAATATTCTTGATCCTCAGCCTCATATTATAATAGCAGTAGACAAGCTTCTCAAATCTTTCAGTCTTCAACTTATTTCTTCTCTTCGTGTGAATAAAGTTGAAGATGCTTAAATTCCTCTCGCATTGGGAAGAGGAAGTGATCTGACTTGGCACTCGAATTGCAACAGATGCCAGTGGATTCCAACTAATCTTATTTGTCACCATAATCCACCACTTAGCTGTAAAGAAGACAAGAAATACAGGCATTAGTAGCTGATGAAACCTCAAAAACTTGAAACATTTTGCTGTTTTGAAAATTCATTTTTCGTTTTGATTTGACTTGACTTTGAACTTAGCACTTCTTAGAAAAATAGGTGATATCTCATAAAAGTATTAACTAAGTCCATGATATATATAAAAATATAGGTTGAGCTTGTTAGGTTCTTTAAAATTTTGTTTTTGATCTCTCCTCATCAGATGGTGCGAAAATCCGATGTAAATCACATCGACAATACTCTAATATCGTTGATTATCTGTCATACCAATCCATGGAAATAGAAGACATATAAATCCACAAAAACAAACATACACATAGGAACAACGGCCCCGTGAACTTGATGGAATACAAACACTTAATGTGTTTTAAGTTTTAATTTGGTTTGAATTCATTTGAGAAATTGATTTGGTTGAAATTGATTTAAATTTGATTAGGGAAAATTGATTTGCTTATTGGTTTAAGTTCAGCTTGATTTGAATTTGATTTAAATTTGATTGGAATTTCCAATTTTCTTTGAAGCTTTCAAATTACAAATTTACTTGAGTTTTGATTTGGAATTTGTTTGATTTGAGTGAGATTTGATTTGGAAGATTAAATTTCAATTTGATTCGATTGAGTTTGTGGTTCAAGTTTATTGGGAGATTTGTTTCGTTTCTTATGAGGATTCGATTTATTTTGTTTTCAGATTTAGATTGAATTAGCTAAAACGTATTTAGGGATTTGGTTTGTTTTATTTCTATTGTCCTTTTTGCTTTGGTTTGAGTGCATTTTAATTTGAAGTTACAGATGGTATTTGAGAGTCTGGAAGTCTTAGTTGGAGATTTGGAGATGTAAATCGGGATTTATTATGTCCTGATTTAAAGTTTGTTGGAATTGAATTCTAAATTTCATCCTGTTTTAGATTTTGATTGAGACTTTGTTTTAAATGTGTTCTTTTGATTTGATTTTAGTTGGTCTAGACTTGTTTTAACGTCAGTTTTGAGATGAACTTAATGTGGTTTATGATTTGATTTTGAGAATTGGTTTGCATTTTATTTGTTTTGTGCATCTTATTAAGATTTGGAGTCTCTTTTAAGATTTGAAGATTAATTTAAGTTGCTTTGATTCTTCTTGCTTTAAATGTGTTTGAAGGGATTTGATTTCTGGTGTCTTTTAGTTTTAAAACTTTTAGATTGCAGATCTGTCTGAATTGTAGATTTTGAGCTTGTTTTACATTAGTTGTTCATTCATCATTGCTTATTGGAATTTTTCACCTTGATGATTTACTTTAAGTTTTGATTGGGATTTTGCATTTAAATGTATTTTGTTTGGATTGAATTTGATGTTGGATGGGTTGAGACTTACTTTGAAGTTTGTTTCATTTTTTATGAGGATTTGATTCGATTTATGATTCAAGACCATTTTGGTTTTGATTTAAAGTGCTTAAGGTTTGTTAGAATCTGTTTTTTTATCAAGGCTTGCCACGTCCCTTTTGATTGGGGGTTTGTTTGAGTATTTGATATCATCGTGTTTGGCTTGGTGTAGGCTGTGTTTGTAGATTTGATCAGATTTGCAATTTGTTATGATTTGAGCTTGATAGGTGACTAGATTTGAATTGATCAAAATCTAGTTAAGACTTTAATTTGCGTTGACTAAAGTCTACCTGATTTTAATTTTAACTTGAAATCCTTTGATTTGAATGATTTTATTTGGATTTAATTGGCATCATCGGATTTTGGGACTATAAGATTTCAGATTTGTTGGAACTGCATGAATTCTGTCATGAAATTTCAAGTTTCAGATTTAAGAGTTTTTGCCACTTGCCATTCGAGATAAGATCTCAGATATCG
The DNA here is from genome assembly GCA_036172225.1 of Cryptocoryne crispatula var. balansae. NCBI lineage: Eukaryota > Viridiplantae > Streptophyta > Magnoliopsida > Alismatales > Araceae > Cryptocoryne > Cryptocoryne crispatula. The sequence continues at coordinate 41,824,141 of CM069918.1, read as the reverse complement.
CGGCAGCGACCGGCGACCTCTACAAGCCTAGGGTTCCTCCTGCAGTGACCGGCGACCTCTACATTGCCCGGTAATAGAGTCCTCTATTCCTTGCTTGCTTCTTCTCCATTTTACTTCTTGCCACTTCTCACTCTTAATCCTGAGCTGATCGGAAGGTTTTCTCCGCTGAAACGGAACGCGTCAGCCATGCTCTTCCCCAAATCCAAATCCAAGTTCATATTGAAATGTAAAAACTGCGGCTCCATTGAGGGTAAAGGGCATTAACGGCGTTGCGGGTTCTTCCTCTAATATAGGCGTGGGCAGTGGCTATGGTGCGGTATCCTCCTCATTCGTCTTCTCAGAAATCGACTCCACCATGCAGAGGGCTTGGTAGGCCTGGTTTCTTGAAGCAGGCAAGACCAGGAGGGCCCGACGAGGCAGACTGGAGGTACCTGAAGGTCCCCAGAAGCAAGCCGGTTATGCTGGCACCAGCCAAGTCTTCCCCTTCGCTCCTAACCCCAAATGCCCACTCTCTCTTCCCCGAGGGCCAGCAAATGCTCAGCTTCTCTTCCACAAAGCCAAACACTTTGGCACTCTATGGCAATGGGGCGTCATCATATTATCATTCCTCGGCATCCTCAAGTTCTTTTCATTTCTTTAAAAAAAATGGGGTGGCTAGCCAGTGGTGGTCACGGTTATTCTATATCATCGGCTAGATACTTTTGAACTTATTTGGTTAGTTTAATCTTGATTAAATTTTATATCTCTTTAATTTATTATCTTTGAGTATGATAATGGCAACCCAGACGGGATTGGACCAGCTCCTCCCAATGGATATGTAAACCATATATAGAGAAGGGTCTCGGTGAAGGTTCATGTTCCTTCTTCTTTGTTACTTCTGTGGAAGCAACAATCATTTAGCTTTATCACTTCTAATCATACGCTATATTTCGTATGTGCTTCAGAGTCTAAGTTAAACTTTTATTATATGTATTCTATACAAGATCTATTATTCTACTTTTTTTAGGTGAACAATTTTGTGACATTCTTATCATTGACTAGATCGATGGCTAGTGTTTCGGATAGCATAGATCATCATATGGATAATCCAAAAACAAATGCTACACAAGTACGTAGAGGAAGAAAGCTCAGGTATAAAGTTTGGTTGGATTTTGAGAGTGACTAATGATGATGGTACTATGTCAGCAATTTGTAAATATTGTGAAAAATGTTTAGTTGGGGGTGGTACAAGTGGTGCCAAATATTTAGCAAATCATACTGCAAAATGTGCCAATGCTCAAAGAATAATGCAAACAAGAGAAGCAGAAGTTATGGATAATGCAATAGATGATGGAAATAATATTTCTGTTTTTGACAATGAAAAAAGTAGAGAAGATTTTGCTAAGATGGTCATTGTTCATCACTATCCATTTTTCATAAGTGAACATACATTTTTTAAGCATTACATGAAAAATGTCCGTCCAGAAATTACATTACTATCTCGTAACACAGTTAAATCTGATTGCATGAAATTATACATGAAAGAAAAAGACAATTTTGATTGTAGAGTGATGTGGATTATTTATGTTTGACATCACATTATATTGATGATGAATGAAAATTGAGAAAAAAGATAATCAATTTTGAGCATGTTGAAGCACCACATGGTCATAAAGAAATTATAGATATGTTACTTGACAAATTGTTTGAATGGAATATACAAAGAAAATTGTTCTCAATTGTGTTGGATAATGCAAGTGCTAACAATAAGGCGGTGAAAGAATTGATAAGTGATATAACATTTAGAAAATTGTTAGTTATTGATGGGTCTTTTTTTCATGTTCGTTGCAGTGCTCACATTCTAAACTTAATTGTCCAAAGTGGTTTAAAAGAGATTGATGACGTTATTTTGAAAGTACGAGAAAGTATAAAATATGTCAAATCTTCTCAACTAAAGAAAGAAACTTTCATAAAAGTAGTTAGAAGAGAAAATGGTCCTAAAAAGTCTTTACTTTTTGATATGCCTACTAGATGAAATTTCACATATTTAATGTTAGAAACATCAATGGAGTTTAAAGATTTTTCTCTATTCTACACATATGATGCTTCTTATGTATATATGCCATCTGATGATGATTGAAAAAATGTCAAGCATATTTTGGAGATTCTAGTTGTATTTTATGAAGTTACTAAGAGATTGTCAAGAAGAAAATTTACAACAGCAAATCTTTGCTTTGGGGATATTTGTATCATTCACTTGACTTTAAAGCGTTGGTGTTCTGATTAATTATCAATTATTTCCTTGATGGTTTCAAAGATGCTTATAAAATTTGAAAAATATTGGAAAAAGACAAATACTTTGCTTGCAATTGGAGCTATTTTAGATCCAAAGTTCAAATTAATTATGATCAAATATTTTTTTAGAAAATTATATGATAACCAAGCTCAAGGGAAGATAGAAGAAGTGGGCATTGCATTACAAAATTTGTACAAAACATGTGAAATTTTCGATGTGAATACTTGCAATAAGGCTGATATATTGATATCCAAAAACTACCTTGGTTGCTGGGTCAAAAAGAAAGGTGAAGGCATCTTCACAAAGCACATTAGCTACCTTATACATGAAATTTGATAATTTTCTTCAAGAATCCTCTATGCTTAAGTCTGAAAAAATTGATTTGCAAGCATATCTCAAGGAGCTCTCAATTCAAGAAAGTGATTTAGATATATTAACTTGGTGGAAAGTTAACACTTCAAAATATCCAGTTCTTTCACACATGGCACGAGATGTATTAGTTATCTCAATGTCTACTGTAGCATCAAAATCTGCTTTTAGCGTTGGAGGTAGAGTGTTAAATAAGTACAGAAGCTCATTAGATCCAACAACTATTCAAGCATTGATCTGCACGAAAAGTTGGCTACGTGATTGATGTAACCTCAAAAATCTCTCCTTTAAAGATTTTGATTTTTGGAAATTCATTTTCCATTTGAATTTGAATTAGATTAGATTTGACATTAGTATTGACTTTGTAAGAAAATAGATAGTACTCCATAAAAATATTAACTAGGGTCAATGGTATGTATAAAATTATAAATTGAGATTGTTAGGTTCTTTCAAAATTGATTTTGACCTCTTCCCGTCGGATGGTGCGAAGATCCGACGTTAATTACATCGAGATTACTCGAATACCCTTGATTAATCGTCATAGCAATCCATTGGAACAGAAAACATGCATCCACAAAATAAACATTCATACAAACACACAGGAGAGAACAACCCCATGAACTTGACGGAATGCAAGCACTTAATTTAGTTTGAATTGAATTGATTTGAACTTTGTTTGAATTTGATTAATCTGAATTGATTGATTTTAAATTTTTTTGGGATGAATTTGTTAGTTGCTTTTGGTTTGGGTTGAAGTCAAGGATCGCGGGATCGGAATCGGTCCCTGGATCGGTGGGGACCGATTCGATCCGGATCGGATCGGATCGGTCCGATCCAGGCCGATTCATCGGAAGGAAAATCGATCCGGATCGACCCTTAAAAAAACCCTAAAACACCAAAAAATTAACTAAATAAGGAGGTAGATCGGTAGGGGTATAACCCTACCGGTTTGCGTTAAGTCACCGGATCCTCAACCGGTAGGGGTATAACCCTACCGGTTTGCGTATCGGGTCCATGGGACCCGATACACTAAAATGCCGGATCCGGTGACTTCCTTGCCTTACCGGGTCCGATGGACCCGGTAAGGTCGTCTTCCCCGCCCGATAGGGCGGGGAAGAGGGCTGCCGCGGCGGGATGGCCGCCGCGGCAGCCTGTGGGTCGATTCCGGCGAGGGAATCGCCGGAATCGATCCGGAATCGACCGAATCGGTCGATTCCGGCACCGATTCCACCTACAAACATCGATCCGGACCGATCTTTGGTCCGGATCGGTAGTTCCGCTGGGAATCGGATCGGAGGGGTCCGATCCGATCCAAGAATCGGCCGATCCCGATCCGGATCGGCCGATTCTGCAATCCATGGTTGAAGTTAGATCCGTTCATCTTAATTGAATCAATTTGTTTGAGTTGTTTACTGATTTAAGTTTGATTCAATTTGAATTTGTTTGTTGATTTAAACTTGGTTTAAGTTTAAGACAGTTTGTTTTATTGTTTGATTTATTGATTTGAGTGGGATTTGGGCGGAATTTAGTTCCGGTTTTGATTAAGAATCTAGTGTGAACTAAATTCGAGAGTTCTGTTATGACTTTTATTTTGCTTGGATTCTCCGTTGAACTGAAGTTGATTCTTGAGAGTATTCCAATTTTTTTTTAATCCCACAACTTTCGATTTACAGATTTGTGCAGGTTCCGATTTGGTGTTTGAGAGATTTTTGTTTGCAAATGGTCGAACCTGCAATTTGTGGAGATTTTCTCTTTTTGAGCTTTACCGACTTTCGACTTTCAGCAGACTTTCGGATTTTTACAGTTTCAGATTTGCTTGGGTTTGGATTATTTAGGAAAATTTGATTTGTTTCAACTTGAATTTGAGTTCATCTTGGAATTTTAGTGAGAACACTGGATTTTGATTTATGGTTCCGGTTTTCAGGTTCGATGGACAGATTATGACTTGAACTCAAAGCTGCAGATCGTGATTTCCACGTATACTCCCATTTTTATGACTTCTTTACTTGGTGATAACTTGTCTGGGGTTCGGCTAGAACCTGCAGGTTTCATGGGAGTTCAAATTCCAGATTTTATTACCTCACCGGTTCACTCTAAGCTCTGACTTAGATGCAAAGGATTTGGCTCGGTATTCAGCTTGATGAATGACCGGATTTGAGTTGATCAAAAATTCAGTTTATCATAATTTGGATTGATTGAAGTGATGCGGGACAAACCGGTTAGACCGGGCTAAACCGAACGAAAGCGACTTAAACCGGCGCTAATCGCCCTAAACAGAATTTAAGTAACCCAAAATAGGCCCAAAACGACCCAAACCGGTCAAGACGGGCCCGAACCAGGCCGAACCGGACTCGAGATGGTCTGAACCGGGTTAAACCGGCCCAAAATGCACCGAACCGGCCTGAACCGGTCAACCGGGTGGTTCAGGTGCCGAACCGGCTTGAACCGGCCCGAACCGGGTCAGAACCCGGTTGAACCGGCCGGTTGGCCGGTCTGGGCCGCGGACCGGCCGGGTCCGCGCTGCGCGAGCCGACCGCGCTCGCGGGCGCGAGTGAATCGCCGGAGGGGGGGTCGTGGCCGCGGCGCAGGAGACCGCGTACCCCGCGGGTGGCCGCCTCGTCGTTGCGGCAGGGGGGGCCGTGGTGTTGATCCGGCCGGCGGAGTCTTGACGCCGTGGCGTCATCGCGGCCGTCCGCGAGGTCGCAAGCCGCGACAAAAGGCCGCCCGCGCTCGCTATGCCTTCGTCGTCCAGACGGAGCCCGCGCGGTGGCCAGGAAGCAGGAGCGGCGATGGCGGATGGCCCCGGCGCCTCGGCTCTGTCCGATCGGTGCAGGCGGACGCGGCGGAGCAGGGAGGCGGAGCAGGGGGGCCGTCGGGAGAGAAGATCCGACGCCGTCAATGGCGCCGACGGCAGGTGAGGCACGATCAGGCGAAGGCGGAACCGGGGCCGACAGGAGAGGGGGCTGCGGAGCTCGCCGTCGCCGTGAGAGGAGGCCGCAAGGGGGGGAAGGGATCCGGGGATCGCCGGATCCTCTCCTCCCGCAGCTCCGTCTTCTCCGTCTTCTCCACTTCTTCTTCTCTCTACGTCTGCGACCACGAAGGGAGGGAGAGTCGCCGCCATCGGCAGGGGACTGACGGAGACTGTCCGCCATTGAGGAAGGAAGCCGGAGGAGGAGGAAGAGGATAGTCGATGCCGGCGCAACCTTGTCGAACCGGGAAGGGAAAAGGAGGGGAACGGCGCGGAGGCCGGAGGATGAGGAGGGGGAGAAGATCGGCGCACCTCGCCGGTTCCGGAGGATGGAAGGGAAACCGGGGGACCTTCCCGGAGGTGAAGAAGATGACCGGCCTCACTGCCGGAGGTGGGAGGAAGAATGGGGGCCGCAGCCCCCCTGCGTGGGAGAGACACCTCCGAGGAGCTCCAAAAATTCCACTGTATTACTTGATCGACATGTACATTGGGTCCTCTTTTAAAGAGGGAGGAGATGACTAATTGAAAGAAAGTCCTCTAAGTTTTAATATTTACAGACTTGTCCTCGTAGGGACACAAATAAAAGAAAAACCCAAAGACTACCAAAATATGTCCCCATCATGAAGTCTTTTGAATTATTTGGTTTGAATTTGGTTAAATTTTAACTTGAATTCATTCCATTTTGTTTAACCGATTTGAATCTATTTGGAGATTTTGATTTGGATGTGAGTTATGACCTTAATTTACTTGCAGATCCTGTTTTTAGATTATGTTTGAGCTTGATGGATGGTCAAATTTGAGTTGGTTAAGGCTCACAGATTTGGTTTGGCAGATTTACTTAAATCATGGTTTGTCATTTGATTTCGTTGGAGTTGAGTGGAATTGAATTAGTTTATCTTGATGTTTAACAGATTGAGGATTATACGGATTGAGGGTTTTTTGTGATTACAGTTTTTCAGTTTTGGACATTTGAGTTCTGATTTTAGAAATTTTTTATTTGTTATCTTCTTGGTTCGCTGATCCTCTTTAGAATTTTTTTTGTCAGATTTCTTATCTCCGGATATAAAATTCAGATTTCATATTTTTGGAGTTCAGATTTCTAACTTTCAGATTTCAGATTCAGGTTATGCTTCAGATTTCAGATTCATGGTTCGTTTGATTGATTTTATTTGATTTGGAAATTGAATTTTTCTTATGGATTTTAATTCATTTTTGTTTAAATGGACTCTGTGATTACAGTTAATTTTAACTTGACTTGAGAGATTGGATTGGGTTTAATTTGACTGATCTATGCTTTATTCGGATTCTGCATTGAACCTGAAGGTGGTTTTAGAAAGCTTCAATTTGTTTTCTTTCACAACCTCTCGATTTACAGGTTTAGAATTTTCAGATTTATTTGAATTTCAGATTATGTTATCAGATTTTCAGATTCTCTTCTTCTTTTGCAGGATCTTTAATTTCAGTTTTTTTGTTTGCATCCCATAAATTTCATGAAATTGTTCATTCTCCTTCATGGTGAGTACGCATAGGACATCATCTGCCATTCAAAACATATGATTTCAAATTTCACGAGCTTTACAAACTTGATGACCAGTCCCCTTTGGACTCTTGACGGTCATGAAATGACTTGTCAATTTCTCCCCCTTTTTGGTTTGAATGGAATGTACCCGGTCTTTGATAGACATATGGGTATTCTCCCACTCATTCTTTTTTTCAGCATATAATTGGCTTAGCGGCATGTCAACTATGCACGGCCTCATATAGCTTGATGGTAAGACACTGGGGTCTTTTCAATAGACCTTTGTATGTCTACCTTAAAGGGTCAAGGGACGTGCTTAAAGCCAGCCCATTGCTTTCCTTATTTATTTTGATTCTTTTATATTAAGACAAGATCATGAGGCGGGTTTTTAGCCGGCCGGATGCTCATCTCGGTTTGTTGAATTAATTAATAGATTTTTATTTAATTTCTGTTTATTGTTTGTTTTATTTTATTTTTGAATTATGGGTCAAGAGGCGTGCTTAAAGCCGGCCTATTGCTTTCCCATTTATTTTCATTCTTTTAAGTTATGCCGAGACCATATGGCGGATTTTTAGCCGGCCAGATGCTCGCATCGGTTTGTTTAAATTAAATGAATTTTTATTTAGTTTAAGTTAAGTTTTTTTTAAAATAATTTCAATCTTTGAAGCACTGTTCATTGGCAGCTTATTGGGCCTCTCACACCTGCCACTTCTGGCTAGGCCTTCTCTCTTCTTCTTTTTTGAACTCTTTCAATAGGTGGGCTCCACTCAAAGTTGACCCATGAGTCAACTCTTTCCCGTGGCTCCTCGTGCGGCTGCGGCTCTCTTTTTTTTCTCTTTTCCTTTTTTTTTTGCTCTTCAGAACAAGTGGGCCCCACCGTATCATGCCACGGTGGACATAAGTCGGGGGGAAAATAATCCCCCCTGTGGCCATCGTCTTCGCTCGGCCCCGGCTGCATCTGCGGCCTGCCCGCTCGCGGCGGAAGAGAAATCCGGCGACGGCAAGGGGACTTGAGAAGCCCCCGGCCGGCTCGACGAGAGGATGGCGGCTCCGGCGATCCTGGACGGAGGAGGAGGCGGCTCCGGCGACCCTTGAAGACAGAACCGTGGCTTGTGGGGCTGCTTGAAGAAGGATGGGGTCTTGCGGCTCCAATAGGAAAAGGAGACGGTGCGGACAGCTTTGTCCGGAAGATGAAGTAGGGCCAGCCGGTGCAACCAGAAGAGACGGTGCAACCAAAGGAAGGCTTGGGCTCAACGGCGATGGCGTTAGAAGAGAGGTGAGACCCCGGCGGCAACTCCGGAAGAAGGGGATGGGCCCGAAGGTCTTGACGATGGTGGCGGATGGTGCGGCAGCTATAGCAGGTGTAGGCCTCTCTTGCTCCGTCCCCCTCCTCAGAGTCCTCTCTCATGGCCTTCCTCTCCTTCTTCCCTTTCGCGCGATGCCTTGGAGGTGTTTAAATAGGTCACCGGACCCTCTCCAATGCGGAGCCAGACTTCCCCATTTTGAAGCTTATCCCCCCAATAGTGTCGGACGATTGCAATGACGTCTCCCACCTCCAATCTTGATCTTTTCCTTCCTTCACGGAATCGACTGCCGGAGGAGTCCGACTGGGATTCTAATTCGATTGGAATTGGCTTGCTCTGCCGCGGGAGACTTGCTATTATCGGAAGATACCCCGATTGGGGTTTTTTCTTCCACGAGAAGTCAGTTTGATTTCTTATGGGGCTTGTGGATCTTTTATGATACCCGAATATTGCAAGATATGCATTATGATCCCCCTTGCCGTTGTTCGGAGTCGTCAGAGTCCGTTAGCCAACTGATGAGCTCTGTTGACCATCGATCTTCATGAAAGACTGACTCGGGATGGATGGGTGCACCGTCTGTGACTTTTCTCTCCCTTTTTTCTTAATATGTCCCTCGGACCTCTGTTAAAGTGGCAATGACAACGGTCTTGACAAGTCCATTTACTTATTGGGTTGGAACCGCATGAGGCCTTAAATTTTCTACATGGAATCTTCCCTCTCGTTCAATTCTTTATGAACATTTTAGGTGCCAACAGTGATGACACACATGATATTGATGTAACGGAAGAAGATGCATTTGCTACTATCTTTGCAAGTAACAAGATAAATGAAGAGAATGAAGAACTGATACCAAAGGTAGTGCATGTTGGTGATTCATCCGTAGCATCTTCATCTTCTAATTAGGTAAGTTAATTTTTATCATGAAGTTTTATTTAACTAGTCTTCTTTAATTAAAATATTTTGTTGATTGACTATGAGTCTCATAGAAATTATTAACTTGCTCGAGAGGTTGTTCCTTTCAAATTGGGTACCATAAAGGTTAAGGATTTCATCATTTTGTTGTCAAAGTTGAGATCCCAAAAGATATCAGGTTTGTCATCCTTATCATTTTACAGATCGGACTAGTTTATTTATTTAGTACTGGATCAATGTCTCTTTAACAGGGCAGTTACAATCTTAAACATCAATACTTGATGAATTCTTTCAGTCACATTTTAACAATGGGAATGCACAGTATCATTTGTAATTGTTACAACCAAAATGTGAGACATATTGGATCAGATCGACCACAGTCAGCTGATCCGATCAGATATTAGATGGGCCCTTAGCAGGCTGGAATTGAACCTTGTGGACCAAATGAGTATTGGATTAGCCTAATTTTTTATTTAAAGAGTTTTTTTTGGACTTTTTGTAAATTGCTTCCGTCGTAGTAAATTTATCAGCTCAGTTATTTTCTTTTAAGAATTGTCCTACAGCAAATACTGCCATTCACCTTTCCTTTGGCCTCACTCTTTTATGCCCTTATACATTGTAAAATTGGATGCTGATTCTACATTCAGTTTGTTTTGTAGACTTTTTAAGCAAGCCCAAAGAAAGCTTACAATTCATTCATAACAGAAAAGAAGATTACATTTCAACTAAAGAAAGAAACTTATCTGAAGCAACAAAGCAAATTGGACCTGACCACATTTCAACTAAAGAAAGACTTTTAAGAACGTAACTCCACTGTCAAATAGAAGGAGAGATTACAAGCAACACGCCGATCTTTAGTACATTCCATAGCCCTTCTCAATGTGTCTAGGGTGATTTACTCAATAAGTGAAGATTCTTTTATTTTCTGGCACTCAAATTTATTTGTTGGATTTGTCAACATGTTATGATATTTTGCTGGACAGCCATATACCGACTGCACCTCTACCCAAAAATGTTCACTTTCAGTAAGCTTATGCATATGATTGATAGATCAAGTGTATTACAGTTGATTAGTGTGGATCCATTATTTGGTTTAGGTTGCCTCAAGTGCATTAGGCTTGGGACCTCAGATGGCAATGCAAGTGGCTGAACGTTTTTAGCCACTTGCATTTTCTTTTACATTTTAAATTGTCTGCATGCCATTGAACCGATGTCCAATTTTATGACGCAAAACCTAAAAACTCTACATTTCCTTGGATACATAGATAACATCTTGATCCAAGGATTTTATGAACTTGTACAAGGTAGAATTGAATAAAACTTTTGACATAGATTTTGACGTGGAGTTTAAAGATTTTTTAATACTAAGCTTTTGTTTTTTTTCACTGTCTACCTAGTTATCCACAAACAGAGAGTACGGCATATCCTATCTCATTCGATTTCACAAGCATTCTTCAAGAATTATAGAGTAATCCTGTACTAAAATAAGATATACAATCACTTCTTATTGATGGGTTTCAAAAGCCACGGGCAGGATCTGATGCAGGTGATCACCCTCCAATTACTGCAATGAGATGTGCAAGTGAGAAGATGCTAGGATATGATGATTGGAACTTTGGAAACTTTACATGTAATTTTTCTGTTTTAGTAAACTTAGATGTAAGAAATTTTCTATTTTTTGTCATTCTTAATTGTCATGTCAAATTATATAGGAAGGTTGGTGCGACAACATTGTATCTGTAGAAGATATCCAAACAAAGTTGTCAAAGAGGCAAGAGGTTGTAGCTAAGCTAAACTTTGTTAATGTGCTCTTTTTACGGAAGAGATCATCCGGCTTTAACTTTTTTTGGGGCAATCTTTTCTTTTTGGATTTCTAGAATCAGAAATAGAAGGTTGATACATTTCAGTATTCGGATCTTGGTTTTCCACTCTACGTTCTTTTTATGATCAGGTGGATGAGTTGGTCAAAGGGTAAAAAAGCAAACACAGTTGCTTTGCTACAAAGGACCCAATTTATTATCAGATGATATTGTTTATGTTCTAATTGTGCAAAATGAATGTATAATTTTGGTCTTTTTGATTTTGACAACAGAAGTGGACTTAGGTATTGAGGTGAGAATTTTTAAATTTTGTAATTTTGTTTTGTATTTCTATTTTAGTTACATAACGTGATCTGTTTCAAATCTTCATATAATTTGTTTTGTAATTTTTATTTCAAAAAATTGATATATTTTAATGGTTAATGGTTGGTCGCGAACATTTTTGGATGCATATTTCAAAAAATTGATATTTTTTATCCTAAAGAACGTTTTTGGATGGCCTATATCGCACAGTGTACTGATACTGGCTCTGTGAGAAGATCACTCCTATAACGCTCAGCGTCATGACGCCATGTTCACATATCGGGCAAACGAGCATATCCAGATCCAACGCATAATTTTGGAATTGGATTTCAGTCCAGATCCGAAAAGGATCTGTCATCAAGTTTGTTATTGGATCCGGGTTTAGCTCTGCCAGATCTGGTTTCGGATCTCATAGGATCCAACTTGGATCTGGTCTGTTTACACCTCTAACAATATTCTTGATTTTACTATGGCCAAAAATCTTACACCAAAAAATACACATTTTATTAAAAAAATTGTATTTCATAACATTTAAAAGTGGACAAAATAAAAACTAAATTGACTCCATTCTCATCAGAAAAACTAATCATGCTATTTACAAAGTAAAGTTATTTCTAGTGAGGTTTTAACGAGTCAATTTAAGTTAGTAGTTTTAAATGTTAAAATCAAAAAATAAATAAAAATATTTAAAAGAAAGATTTTAGCTAGAATAAAATCATGATAATTAAAAGGAATGAAGCAAAAAACATTTGATAATGAGCCTCTCAAGATAAAAAAAATTGAAAATCAAACATATGACACAATGCTACATGGATGAACATAAAAAATTAGAAAGATAGCTAGAAAAGTACTTTGAGAGTCAAAAGATATGGTCCATCTAAAAAGGGGAGATGGTAGTGAAACGAAGAAGTTTATAAGGCACTAAAGAATAAGAGAAATTGGCAAAAAGAGTGTTTAAGTGTGATAAAAACAAAACTTATGAACAATATACAATAGTGAAAAGTGAAGCAAAAATATTGTTAGGCGAGCAAGAGATGAGCCATTCAAATAAATGTATAAGAAACTTTGACCTAAAGAAGGCAAAATAAGAGATTCAAGATTAACCAAGTAAGATGTATCGAGGGGAATGAAGGAAAAATTTTGATCAAAAAAATGATAATATTAAAGAATGGTGAATAACTTATGTTAGTACTCTTTTTAATGATAACTTTGCTATAAATATAAAAAACATATAAAACAAAACATAGCATAATATAAATTATACCAAGAGGATTAGATTTTTAGAAATTAAAAAAGCATTACGAGGATGAAATTGGGTAAGTCATGTGGTCAAGATAGAGCCCCTATTAAAGTATAAAAATACATGGAGAACTTGGTTGATTCAACATTTTAACAAAATCTTGATATCTAAGAAAATATCACATGAATAAAGAAAGAACATCATTGTACCTATTCTTAAGATAAAATGGGAGCTATTTTTCTCATTAAAAATTTGATAGAGAAATATCGGTATATAAAAAAGACTTACATCTGGTGTTTACGAACTTAAAACAGACTAGTGATAGAGTTCTATGAGATGTTTTGTGGTGAGTGATGGAGCGAAAGATGGTGTCCTTGGGTATACACAGGTGATAAAAGACAAATGGTGGAGCAACCACCACACAACTAAAGGGCAAACATATTGTCATATTTCAATTAGCTTACATCAAGGACCTAGATTAAGTCCTTACTTTTTGCACTAGTTATGGATGAATTGATAGAGACTATACAAGACATACTATGGTACATGATGTTTGCGGATGATATTATATTAATACAAGAAACAACACGAGTTCATGGGTAACCAAAATTTCGGAGAAACACTTTACCATATAATTTCAAGCTCAATAGAACTGAGACAAAATATTTACGTTGTAAATAAACCAAAATAGAAAATAAGGGGGAATTAGTTTGTATGGAGTAATAGTATCTCAAAATAGTCAATTTAAATATCTTGATTCAATTATATCAAAGAATGGAAAACGTTATGAGAATGTTAATTATAAAAGTAATGTAAAATTGATGAAGAAGAGATTGCCTACAAGAGTTTTATGTGATCATAAGATTCTACTAAAGTCTAAAGTTGAAAGGGAAATTTTAAACACAACTATAAGACCTACAATGTTGTTGGTAGTGGGCATTAAACAATGAAGAAAAAATATGTTTCAAAATCAAGTGTTGTTAAAATAAGAATGTTGGGATAGATATGGGGTCTACTAGATTAGATAGAATATATAATAAGTATATTAAAAAAATGTGAATAGCAGCTATTATAGACAAATTGAAAGAGTGGAGATTGAGATGATTCTTATTAAACATAAACCTAAGAATCTCCAGCCAAAAAAGTAAAAAAAAAAAGATATCAAGATAGTAGAAACCAAAAAATGGGGTATACCTAAGCTGACAGGAGAAGAGTAATCCAATATGGTTTCGATGTTTAAAATATCTATAAAGAAATTAACTCAAAATTGACATGAGTTGAGAAAGAGAGTCCATATAGCCGACCCCAAATTATATGAGATTAAGACTAGGTTGAGTTTGAGTAGGCACTGCTCTACTCTATCTGAGACTACTTCAAGTTCTTAAATTTTAACGATCTATTATTCTCGTTGGCACATATGTGGAACTTATGCGCAGTATGCACAACATAGGAACCACTTAAAAAGTATAAAAACTATATATAACTGATGAGAACCCCAACTTCTCGTATGTTAACAAAGGCTTATCATATGTTAACAAAGTGGAAGTATCCTGAAAAAGCTGGAGAAGACGAATGGACGTTACCATTCTCCGAATCATCAAAACATCGTGATGAAGAAAATTTTTAAGACAATGTAAGTAGGCATGCCTGGGGGAATCCCTCATGACTTGTGAAGTTAACAACATCACCGGACGCCTTGCGACCTTCCAGGCCGTACTTGTCTAGCAGAAGCTCGAAACTCGAAACGTCTCTGAAGAACCATTGGAAAAGCATCAGATAAGTAGACACACACACACGCAGAGTAAAAGACCGTAGCGATGAAGCCATTCCCTTAACAATAATGTCGATGCTCGGAGTGGTTTCATAAGGAAGGGTGGACTGACCTCGTGAGGTCGGAACCAGGTCTAGCCCGGAGCGCGTCGAAGACGGCTGGGCCCACGCCGTCGGCGTCCCTGACGAGGATGATGGCCTTCGGTGCGAGCTTCATCGTTCCCGCTGCTTGATCTTCCAAGCTCACCTTCCCCCGGAGACTTGGAGAGGAAGAAGGCTAGAGCGTTGTCAAGGACGAGAGACCGAGAGAGTCGAGCGAAAGCAGGACGGGCGGGCCGAGCCATATTACCAACGAATTTTAGGGTCCATTTGATCCTAAGCAAAATAGCAAAACTGTGAAAACATCTTTAGATGGATAAAGCGTTTGGGGGGTAAATACTTATTATTTGTTTAATATACTCTTTATGAGCAGCGCACACGAGGCCTAAGTATCCTAAAAGCGTCAGTGCTCTTAAGTATTTATTAAAAAAAAAATTAACTCGAAGAATTTATATATCAGTCCTCTTAAGTATTCATATTGTTTGATATGTTTTGATGTTATTTAAATTTCTTAATATTAAAATTATGTAGCTTTTAAAAATAATTATTTGCGGCTAAAACACGGAAAATGTATTACTCAAGTATCTTTTAATATTTTCCGGAAAATTTTATTTACTTTTTAAAAAGAGAGATATATATAATACAAAAGAAGAGTATTTTTCATCCTAACTAGTTTAAACTATTTAACTAATAAAATTTTAAATATGATCACGTGGTGGAGATATCTTTCGTTAATGACAGGCCTTAAGGGCGTATTAAGATTTTCAATTTGTACAAAAATATCTTTTTAATGAGTAATTGTATACACTAATATATAAAAATCTTAAATTATAATATATGGTCTACAATTATTATCACCCCCCTAAGTCACATTATCACATTTGCCTTTGCTCGGGCCCTTGTGGAAAATGGCATCCTGGAAAATTAGCTGGTACGCCGAAATCCCGACTATAAGCTTTTTTTTTGGTCACTTGGCCGGTTGGCCGAAGGCCCGTCGAACCCCACAAAGTCGCCCCCCCCATGGGGGCGCCCGGCCTGCAGCCGCCGGGAGGCGAAGCCCCGACCTCGCACCCCCCTGCGCGAGGTCGTGCCAACCGAGCGACGCTATTCAACCGAACCAAATTTTTGTTAACTCTTTTTTAGTCGTAACAAACATTTCTGAATGTGAAATCAAGAAAGGTTGGCACCAAGGGCTTGTTATACAAGGATCCAAATGGACCCTTAAATGGGTCCTAACTTTCTTTGTTTCCAAGAAATAACAAAACTGTCCTTTCTATTTTGAATTAGACGTGTATGCCATTTTACGGATCAAACTTTTGCAAGCAACCATTTGCACACACTAAGAAGATATTTCGGTAAGGGTGTTCAGTAATCATTCAACTCCATGAACTAAACCGAGCTTTGGTTTGTTTCAATTCGGATTGAATTGACCATTGGTATGATTCAGTTTTACAATGTCGCAAACCAAACTTAATGCCCTGTTTGGTTAGAGTTTCATTTTTGATATTATATCAATATTGATATTAATATTTTATGCCCTGTTTGGTAACACTATTTGACATCTCTATTATTATCAATTTTAAAATTGATATTCTTAATAATCACTAACAAGTGTTTGATTATTAGTATCAATTTTGAAATTGACTGTGAAAATAAAACATATTATGTAATACAAGTGTTAACTTGTATCAATTTTGATATTGATACTCCAACTTCTAAAATTAGCAATACCAGTATTGATATAGTATCAAATTTGAAACTCTAACCAAATGGGCTATTAAAATGTTGGAGTATCAATATCAAAAGTAATACAAGTTGACACTTGTATTATGTAATATACCTTGTTTGCACTACAAATTTTAAAATTGATACAATTAACCAAACACCTCTTAATAATTCCTATCGATATCAATTTTAAAATTGATAGTGATAGAGGTACCTAATGCCCTGTTTGGTAACACTATTAGACATCTCTATCACTATTAATTTTAAAATTGATATTGATGGTAATTGTCTTGAGGTGTTTGACTAATAGTATCAATTTCGAAATTTATAGTGCAAATAATACATGTTATGTAATACAAGTGTCAACTTGTATCAATTTTGATATTGATACTCTATCTTTTAAAAATATCAATATCAATATTGATATAGTATCATTTTTGATACTCTAACCAAACAGGCCATAAAATAGTGTTACCAAACAGGGCGTAAATCGATAATTCAAATGGACTCAGAATTATTTAAAAATAATTTGTACATTTATAGATAATATTATATATATATTTATTGCCAGTACATAAATTTTTAAATAAGATTACTTATTATTAGTTAAAATGTGTATGAATTATTTTATAGTTTACTTATTTATGGCCCGTTTGGTTAGAGTTTTAAATTTGATACTATATCAATATTGATATTGATAATTTTAGAAGTTGGAGTATCAATATCAAAATTGATACAAGTTGACACTTGTATTGCATAATGTGCTTTGTTTTCACTACCAATTTCAAAATTGATATTACTAACCAAACACTTCTTAGTGATTACTAGGAATATTAATTTTAAAATTGATAGTGATAGAGGTGTCAAATAGTGTTACCAAACAGGGTCTTAGTTATGATTTAAACCAAACAGAAATAGAACCAATTCGATTCAATCCACGTTGACAACCATGTTTGGTTCGATTCCGGTCGGGGAAAAAAATTCCTCAACCCAAATCAAACCAATTCACAAACACTCCTAATTTTAAGAACATAATTATATATCTAGAATCCGTTTAGATCAATGCAAAAGAAATTTCAACAAAAGTAAATTTAAAAATATAACTTTTCAAAGAAAATGAAAACATAAAATAATACGTATTTAGTTGTCTTTAAATCACTTTTCACAGTTTTAGGTTTTAAAATTTGATATAGAGTCATAAAATGATACATATTTTGGCCAAACATTTGATAGCTATTGAATGCCATGCTCATCACTCTAAAATAGAACGGGTGATGTAGAAATCCCAAGTACATAGAGTCAACTATTGCTAGCTCTCTTTTTAAGGAAATCAATACAGGGTCTGGTTTAAATAGTCCACTTTAACACTAGTTTTCAATACCACTTTAACATTATGTCCATTTTTTAGAATTCTTGCGCGACTCCCACTCCACTTTTATATTTTAACTTTAACATCTCGAAAAAGTTTTATTTTTACTAAATTACCCCCATTTGATGCATCGCTCACTTCTCTATTGAAGGACATCTAAGAAGAAGATAGGACTTCATTATTGGTACAATTATTTTCTAAGTATTTGTAGCATAATAGGAAGAAACATAAATTATGTTTGCACATATTTTATGAATTACGGTAAGTGTATGCTTAAATAGTAATTTATTAATATTCTATTCCCTATATGTGTAACTACCCTCACTAAAATTAACCATTGTTGATAGCGTAGTGCAGACTGTATGCATAATATCGTCAAAAACATTTATCTCATACCCTGAGAGTTGTCGATCAACTTTTTATACTTTTCTAAAATGTAAACTAAAATGCCTCCCTTAACCCAATTCTCTCTTTTCTTTTGGCACCCACATTCACTATCTTCATTCATATACTGTCAAGCATATGCAAAAATACAAAGACGTCACTCCTCTAAAACCTATGCAATAAATGATTCAGCTAGATTTGAATACCTCTTCTCAAATCTATCACATGAAAAATAGACATTTTCTCAAAGATTAAGATCAAAGTTCTTTGCTCACACATTCTACTTCTTGAAAAATAACACCCATATTATACACATAACACTCTCATGCTTCTCTACGGGGTAAGCATATACTACTTTATTAAACAAATATAGCAATTCATTTTTCATAGATCCTCTATATTTTTCTACAACTTATTTTGCAAAGTTAATCTTCAAGTGATGCAAACAAAAAAGTATTGTTAGCCTCTGGAAGGATGCTTGTAATGTCCTTAACAAGTTCTTTACATCTATCGGATATAATTGTTATCTTTTGAGAAAAAGCTATAGCATTTCTTAAACATTTCATAAACCACACCCATTTATCCAATTACCTTCATCTTTAATATCACAAGTTGAGTATTTAAATGAAAACAACTCATTTTATCCATTCAAAGCAGTTGCACCTAAAAAAAATCTCATGTACTTATTTTTTAGGAATGTTGTAAGGAATTGTCCTATAACATTTTATACAGCGGAAACGACGATTCCTATGAATTCATGTTGATCTTATATACGAAAATCGAAAATAGATCTAAACTTGCTCGAATATACTTAATAGGGATTCATCTAATCCCTTGAAGAGGAAGAGGAAGAACTTATCAAGCTCTTCAAACCATTCAAACGTCCAATCTCTATCGATATCCACGCGAACTTCATCCAAAGTAGGTTCTCCCTTTGCATCAGGCTCGAGAACTCTTTCCGAATGGAACTCCATCACCCATGAACGTCTTAAAAAGAAAGGAGGAGGTACAGAGGAGGCTGAGGATGTGGTTCTCACCTTTCACTTGATAGGTTTTAGCTGGAACCATTGGTAATTTATAAAAAATTAGAATTTTTTTATAAAAACTCAAAATCTACATAAATTATGCTCTTGCCCCTGTACTTATAGATAAGTCCTTATGTGTGTGATTTGCTAGACCCAATAGCCTATTTGGTTAATGTCTAATTAAAATAGAACATTTCTATTTGATTAAATTAAATATGTTATCTAATAATCAATTAATCGACCTACCAATCCTGAAGGGCATAAGCCACATCCTATGATCCCAAATGTCTATTGAGATAATCTTATCTTTATTGAGTATTTTCATCACCAGTTTTCTTAAGGATATAAACTCTCGTCCATTTAATGTCCCGATCGGAAAAGAGTACAACATCGATTATAAACTTCTTAGTTATACCGACACTATATGATCCTGTACTCGGTATCAAATCAATTGAAAAACTCTTTTCTATTTATTCTATTTTCCTTAGCCAAGTATTTAGAGTGACACCAACATAAGATATTCATTCTCGCTCACCAAGAGTGGGCAATCCTTTGTTGTCTGCTCAATTACCTCCATCGGATTTTCCATGTACCCAATCTATCGCTATAGTCAACCATCTAAATGGTGATCTATTAGTCAATGTCTAAAGCACAAGTTCTGCCCAACAAGACATCTTTGATGACTTATGTCAAAAGTCATTTAGGATTATAGCATTGGGCTTATACCCTTTATGTTCGGAAAGGCATAAAAACTGTTATCGGATAATGGTTTTGATTTAATTTAAAAGAATTATTCTTTTAAATTAATTAAGACTTTCAAGTAAATTGACTATTGGATTTAGTGGGTCACATACATTAGATCTAGTTAATAAGATGAGGTCATGGGCATAATTTTATAGAAGTTTTGGATTTTTGTGAAAAATTCAATCTTCTATAAATCAAAGGCTTATGAAGCCAAACGTTGATAAGCCATAGGGCTAAAGCATGCCCTAAGAAGATGATATCTCATGATCAAGCTTGGATCTGGAAGGTTTCTTGAGGCCCGAAGGAAGGGAGAACTTGTCTATTGAAGCAAATGGTGTGGATACTGCTAGAGACCATCCACTTGAACGAGTTTTAGCAAGGAGGAATGTTCTCTCTTCACCCATGGTGAGGGATTTTGGAAATCCTATGAGGTACTCTCATTCTACTTTATATTCAGTTCTCGACTTTACTAGTTCGGCATCGACCAAGGTAAAGATCATAGTTTTAAGAAATCAAAAAAAAATTGCTATCAAAGATTGATTCCTTACACCCACAACCTAAGGCCACTTCAATTAATGTACAAGTTAATAATTACACATGGACAATTTATAGGTTTTTACTCGTGTCCATTCAACCTTAAAGATATATGGGACACATCTCTGATGGAAGAAATGAGGCATAAAATATATATAGGATATTGATCCTAGATCTTTATAGAAGTAATATAAGATATTGATTCTAAATTGAAAAGATAATAAAATCTAATATAAACTCTATTTATTTTAATAAAATTTAAAACTTGATAGATCGACATGAGGATATAGTATACATAAGATATAAATAAATCAATAAAGAATAAATTGGAGTGACTTTGAAGGTAGAGGCCTTCAATGTGAGAATAGTTGAAAAAGGATATCACCTGAGTCAAATGGTTGACTATTTTGAGATCTTTTATCTATTACATTGATTAATCTATTTCGGATTTTGATTGTTACACACTATGACTATAAGATATGTTAATTAGATTGTAAGATAGTGTTCCTTTAAGGTATTTTGAAAAACTAGTATATATGATACAACTATAGGGAATCATGTCCCAATAACATCAAAATAGAGTGTATGTAAGGACTACTTACGAACTAAAGTAAAACTTCCCATAAATTGTATATAAGGTTTAATGAGATTAAATCTTATGACTTTGTTAAGAATGAAGATGAGCTTTGTGTATTCAGGTGGATAAGTGAGAGTGCTATTACTTTTTTAACATGTTATGTGAATGACATATTACTCATTAAGAATGAATTAGGTATGTTATCATAAGTGAGCTTAGCTATCAAACTAATCCTCTAAACATAATTTGGGTTTTAAAATCCATAGAGATAGATTTAAAATGTTACTTGATCTTACCTAGTTAATATTCATAGTCACCATAGTCAAAAAGTTAGATATGGTGAACTCTAAGATAGGCTTCTTACCTATGTAGTGTGGAGTTGATCCCTTTAAAGAAATATTTTTACAGACTTCTTAAGAGATAAAGAGAGAACATGAGTAAAGTCCTTATGATTTTGCCATAAGATCTATCGTATAGGTGATGCTATGTACATGATTTGATAAATGCTCTAAGTGTCATGAGCATTCATTAGACATATCCATATGAGAGTCACTAGATAATTAAGAGATGCATCATTGAGTACTTGAGAAGTACTAAAGATATATCTTTAATGTATAGAAGATAAGACTTGAAGCCTTGTAGTTTTACAAACACAAGTTTCTAGTCAAATAAATTTGATAATAAGTCAAAAATAATGGTGGTGTAGTGGGCTGGAAGAGTTTTATGCAATAAAACACTACTAATTCTATAACTAATCTAAAGTAGCTTACATAATAGATGCACAACTAACCTGTTAGTTTAGTTAGTGATCAAAATTATGGATACAAACAAGTGAGTCTAATAACATGTTCAAGTTTAGTTTAGATCCTCTTATATTTACTCAAATTTGAGCTCAATTTCAAACCCATAAGAGAAGAATTCATGTGTTTGAGCTTGACAATAAAAAGTTCCAACAATCCTTGTGAATATTAAAAAAAAGATGCAAGTCTAGAAAAAAATACTTACTTTTCTAGACATGTTATAAGTTCTATCCAT
Organism: Cryptocoryne crispatula var. balansae; assembly: GCA_036172225.1. Taxonomy (NCBI): domain Eukaryota; kingdom Viridiplantae; phylum Streptophyta; class Magnoliopsida; order Alismatales; family Araceae; genus Cryptocoryne; species Cryptocoryne crispatula. Next base: position 41,802,169 of record CM069918.1, on the reverse strand, counting down.
ATTACTAGTTTAGATTATTTCATATCAAATTACAATAATTGGAATGGTTACGCCTAGAAAAAAAAGTTATAATTAAAATTATGGTTTTTTGCAAGAATTGCATGCATCAAGCCAAGTTCAAACTTGAGGCCGAATGGGAGATGGACTCAAGTTCCATCAAAACCGAGATCAAGTTTGATATGAGCTTGTTTACAAAACAAGATCTTAAATTTGATCTATATCATTTATAAAACTTGAATTTAAGCTAGTTCATGAAGATCATTTTAATTTTAAACACAAACTGAATTATATTTTATTTTATCTAATAGTTCTAATTGGCACTATATAACTATGGCTATTCATAAGTTATTTTTAATCCATATTTAATTTAGTATTTAAATAAGTTACTTCTAAACTTCATCCAGTTGAGTAGTGTACAAGTTTAGCTTACGAGGAAATGAGTTTTTTTTTTCAAATTTGTTAGTTTAACATAATAAATGGCTTAAGTCAATTCTTTCGGTGAATTAGTTCATATACACCCTAGTAAAAGTAATTAATTTAATTAATACATTTATACATTAATTAATTTAGTATTTACCTTAGGATATGATATATATAAGTTATTATTCTCCATCAAAATTTAATAAAATAAAAAATAAATCATATAAATTTTATTATATTATTAACATATAAGAGAAGTGCTTAAAAATTAGTCAAACATAACATCAACCAATAAGAATTCACAAAATGAAAAAGAAACTCTCAAACGAGGACATACATAGAAAGTGACATACTGTCACGCCTCTAACTCGGACTTGTTGAATTTCGATGTGCGGCACCCGTGCTACCCCATAGTAACACGAGTCAGCCTTCATAAGTCAAGCGCGTACATGCCCGCAAGGACGGCATGACAATTCCCATCCACAGGCAGAAGTAAGAGGACATTGCACAAGTTGGCTAACATGGAAACAATAGACACACTTGTATTATATGGAAAGATCAGTTACAAAAGGTGGACTCGGGGTAACGACCCGGAAAGGAAATTGTCAGCCAAGGTGGCCCCGCTTAATTACTGATCCAACATTCTCCCATGACACCCATGATAGAAATGCATGCCCAAGAAGTCAAACATATATGATATGATTCGGTATTTTTATGAATATCTCATTCAATTAAATAGGTAAAACTTCATTACTAGCTTTTATTAGAAACGTATATCGTAATGAAGTCAATAATCACATACAATGATGATTCAATTTTGATGAGATCATGATAATGAGATCGTGATAATGAGATCGATCGTCTAGAGATATGTGTTCTAAATGTTCCTAGTTATATGAACTTTGAGATGGGATATCAAAGTTCTAGATAGACTAGTGTGTGCGACGTTTTCTCATGTGATGAATATGACTGATCTCATTGGTTATTAGTGTGAGGACACCAAGATACACACATAGGTGTCCATTAGTAGAATGAATTCACTAAACTGATCAATTAGCAAAACCTGATCGGTATCTTACCGAACTATTTATCAGGTTATTCTTGCATATCAATAGCACGATTGGATTTTTGACCTGAGCCACCAAAGATATCTTACTAGATATATCTTGTACTTTGATTAATGACTTATGGATCACCATCTTGATGGTCTAGTATGGTTGATGTATTGGTTGCAAAAGAAACCTTATGAAGGAAATTGAGCGGACAACAAGGGATCATTCACTCTCGGTAGGAGAGAGAGAATGTCCCATGAGATATTACTTTAAATCCTTAGCCAAGATACTTAGGATAATTTAAAATTGTGTTTTTCAATTGATTTAAACTAGAGTAAAGGATCCCATAAAGTCAAAATATTTAGGGGTTGACAGTTGATGCTGAATCTCTGACCGATCGGGACATTGTATGAACGAAGATTTAAATTTGTGTTGTAATTGATGATAGAAAGGCTCAATGGATGTTATTTAACTCCCCGAAATCATTTGTGATCATATGATGTGGCTTGTACCCTTTATGATCGAAAAATCATAAAAATTGTTATTGGATAACAATTTTGATTTAATTTAAAGGAATTATTCTTTTAAATTAATTAAGGCTTCAACCAAATTGACTATATAGCCTAGTGGGTCACACACATTAGATCTCGTCAATAAGATGAGGGCTTGGGCATAATTTTATACAAGTTCAGGGTTTTTGTGAAAAATTCTATCTTCTATAAATAAATAGCTTATGAAGCCAAACCCTAATAAGCCATAGGGCTAGAGCACGTCCCAAGTAGCCTCTCTCCCTCCTCTCTTCTCTATAAGGTGATCTCTCATGGTCAAGCTTGGATTTAAAAGGTTTCTAGATGCCCAAAGGAAGGGAGAATTCGTCTATTGAAATAGATCATCTGGATATCTTTAGAGATCGTACACTTGAACGATTTTCAGCAAGGAAGAATATTCTCACTTCATCCATACTGATAGATTTTGGAAATCTCATGAGGTACTCTCGTTCTACTTCATATTCTGTTCCCGGTTTTACTCGTTCAATATCGATCAAGGCAAAGATCATGATTTTAAGAAATCAAAAAATGTTCTTCTATCAAGTATTGATTCTTTATAGTGATATTTGAGCCAGGTTGAAGCCTTGGTTGAAGTTGAAATGAAATTGACTTGATTTCATGTGTTTTCATGCTTTCCCGAAACTGTGCACAAAGCAGTTTTGATTCAATTACCGCAGTGCATATCGGATACCAAACTATGTGTGATTAGATTTAATTTAATCTCGTGGATTAGATCTTTCCAATGCCACAAAACTCATAAATTTTGACTAATCGGAGAGTCCGGTATAAGTTCATAAAAATGGTAAGATGATCTTGTCCTAAAAACAAGCCAAAATTAGGAGAGTTGATAAACTTACCTATTTGGATGTAAATACTTCTATAAAATGGTATGAAAAGGTAGGAAATTAAGTTTTATAGAGTTTTATAAGTTATTGGACACTTAACGGTCCTTGGAGGTGCCGTGTTTGAGAGGTGTTCGCGGTTAGGGTTAATGGTAGCCGTGGCAACTTCCTCCGTGAACTGCACGTTGGATAGAATTTTTCATGAGATGAATTCTATCCCAATAGATTTTTTATTCTTTTACAATTCCAACGCACAATTTTACGGATTTTCAGACTCCGTTTGACCCCTCAATATGGCCCGAAAATCTGGCCTCCGTTAAGGTTTCTCGTGTGCTGCAGTGCGGTGCCCACCCTTATCAGGTGAAGCAGAAGAACAATACAGATCGGATCCATACCCGTGGGCAAGCAGGGGAATGCGGCGAAAGTGCAGCCATGCCTGGATGGGGTATGCAGTAACACCACATTGACGCCGGAGGCGTATGACGACGCTGGCGGGTGCACAATCATCGGTGTACGACGATCGACTGTACAGTGTAACCGTGATGAGCCCGCCGGGGTCGTGGCAAGTGCCGATTGGTCGGTGCTATGCGTCACCAATTAATAAATTTTGAAAATAAATTTAAATTGTTTACAATTTATTTTTGATTTGAAAAAATGGCATAAAATTCTAAAAAATATACAAAAAATTATAAAATTTATTTAATGAGTTATGAAATTGTTTAATTGTTTATTAAATGAGTTGTGCCATTTTGTCCTAGAATTTTATATTTTTATTTTAAAATTATTTTAAGATCAAATTTAATTAAATTAATGACTATATAAGTTCTAAAAAATTATTTAATAGGTTTATAAAATGTTTATGAACCTATTAGATATTTTTGTTACTACAAAATCATTTTATAAATGATTTTAAAATTTTTTAAAATTTTTATTAGTTAAAATAGTGTTAAAATAAATTTTGAAAACTGTAATTTTGAAGAATTATGTTTTGGACATTAATTTAATGCTTCGAGAAATTTTGGGAAAGTATGAATCATTTGAGATATTTTATATTGCTTGTCTTATGCATGTAAATTTTTATATGTACATTTCATATTATTTATTTCATGTAAATTTGACAAGTATGAGATTGAGAAATTCAAAAATTATAGTATATAACTTTATGCTGATATATATGATATATCTCATATAATTATCACGTATGCACTCTATGTTCATGCGATCAATGTTAGTGTATATGGAGGTGATCATGGACTTAAATATACTTTGCTTGTGATTGTTTGATTAATTAAGTTGGTTACGTTGTTAAATGGGGCCTACGTGTGCCTCCACTCTCTCTATACAATCTGATTGTACATTCTACCTCCCCCCATTTATGTACTCCTTTTGGTTAAAACCAAGGTTTCTTATTATCTTATGTACATTTTTGGGTCTGTGTACCCTTAAGCCGCTTGTAATAGTTAGAAGTCGGCTCGTGGAAGAATGAAGAGTGGGACCACTTGGAGAAGCACCCTTCTGAAGAGGTATCATGCCAACTCAAGCTTATGAAACAAGGAATAGCACCTATAGGGGTGCCTTAGGTGTATGCTTAGAGTTAAGTCCATGATCACATGTGTTTTTATGCATATTTGATATGTGGTCATGTGCTACAGGTTATACCTTAAATATATGATATTTCAAAGGTATATCTATAATGATGAGACTAAAATAAAATCTCTCCTCATTCTAGTTAGGTTGATAAACATGAGACATTAAGAATAACTCACGTAGCTTTCCATTATTATGGTCTTGATGAGACATTCTTACATTGGGTGGGTTTGTTGTGCTACCATAAGACCCATTCAGCAATAGATTGAAGATCATGGTCAAGGCATTAGCCAAACTTTGGAATGGACCATTTGCATGACTTTGTTGTGCTACCCCAAGGGCTGTGCGAAGAATCCATTCTCATAACATAACAAGCGGGGTTGACCTAACTAGAGTATATGGTTTGTTGTACTACCACAAAATCATAACTCTAGAGGCTAAATGACTAAGAGTTGCAAGAGTTGCAAATTGTAAGAGTTGCCTACCTATTAAGTATGGGGTGATTTGTTGTGCTACCATAAGGTCATCACCATAAGGTTATCACCATAAAGTTAATAGGGTTTTCGTCCCTACTAGGATGTTATCATGATATCCCATCTTTGCATAATGAGGGCTATTTAAATTCGTCGAAAATTAGTGGGAGTATAAATTAGGATGAAAGACCATATTTTAATTTTAACGAATGTATGTAACGTTAATATAATTATATCTCAATGGTAAAATATAATAATAAAGCACCATTAGTCTAGCATGCTAGATGCTAAGTAGTTTAATGGCTCATACTTCTTATATCGGTTTAAAACTAAGAGAATAGTGTAAGGAATCGGTCCAATCAGATTGGCGCAGTGGAAAATATTCGATTCCTAGTATATTGTTGTCTTGGTCCCGATCAAAACCGAACGACGTTGCCAAAATCGGTATTCGAAACGATTTCGAGCACATACCTTTGTGGGATTCAAACAATCCCTATAAATTGGAGAAGACCAAGCATTCTCATGCTCTCCAATTCACTCAAGCGTGCGGCCTCTAGTTGTATCCACACGAGTCGCCTCCATAGTCGGGTTCTCCTTTGCGTCGGACCTTCCGACTCACCCCGGATGAAGTCTCATCGACTCTCAACGGCCACCAGCATGGGTAAACATGAAGAAGAGAGGTAGGGATGAATTTCACAGCCCTTGGCTTGTGGGACTCATGCTCAATTCGCTATTATATAGAGAATTTGGAGTTTTTCACAAAAACCTCTCATTTTTCTATATTTACACCCTTGCACCAAAACTTATGGATTAGTCCTTATGTGTGTGACCTACTAAGCCTAATAGCTCATTTGGTTGAGGCATAATTAAAAGAACAACTTCTTTTAAATTAAATCTATTATCTCATAATAGATTTAACAGCCTACCGATTATAAAGGGTACAAGCCACGGCTTTGGGGATAAACTCCTCTTCAAAGAGCCTTTCCATCATCGGTTACCACAAGGACATAAATCTTCCTCCATTCAATGTCCCGGTCGGATAGGAGTACGGCATTGATTGTGAACTCCTAAATATACTGACACTTTAGAAACTTGTACTCGTAATTAAATCAATTAGAAAACTCTTTTCCAATTATCCTATCTACCTTGGCCAATGATTTAGGTGGATGATCTCCTATTGTTCGCTCAATTGCCTCCACCGGGTTTCCCATATACTCAATCCATTAACTATACAAGACCACATTACTAAGTGATCCATAAGTCAATAGTCAAAGTACATGGTACGCCCGGCAAGATATCTTTGGTGACTCACGTCAAATATCCAACTGTGCAACCATGATGATAGAATACCCTGATCGACAGTTCGGTAAGATATCATTCAGGGATTCTATACTGGTCAGTTCAGTGAACTCATTCCTCTAATGAGCACCTGTACATGTATCTCAGTATCCCCACACTGATGACCAATGAGATTGGTTATTCTCATCATATAAAAAGATATCATATACACTAGTCTTATCGGATCCTTGATGTCCCATCTCAAGGATCCTACGACTACGAACATTTAAAGTACATGCTTTTAGATGATTGATCTCATTAGCATGATCTCATTATGATTCAATCATTATTGCATGCAACCTAGGACCTCATTACGATAGACGCATCTAGATAGTGCAAGTAATGAAGATTATACCAATTGTCTTGAATAAGATTTTACAAGAAATATAAAATCATATCACATATGATCAAGTTGTAGGACATATATTTCTATCAAATAGTTCTCATAGTTGACCTATTAACTATCCTACTTGAGAAGTAGGCATCTCCTACACTATCTAATGATGTGAGAGAAGATAAGATCTTATCTCATAATATTGAAAAGATGTATTGTTGCCTTATATAAGATGTCAGCCTCTATGAGATAAAAATAGCAGTGGCAACATGGATAGATGGATATGATATCCATCATGACTCATGGTGATGAGCTAATTAAAGATAAATAAGAATAATACATATTTAATACTTCTTGTTGATGAGACCAATAGAAATAAGTATAATCATTAGATAGAAATAAAAGGAAATAATTAAAAGTCAAAGAAGTAAGTCGAGTTAGAAAAACCCAAATAAGACATAGCTTTCCTCTACTATCATGATGATGGTAAGTCGAAGATGAAGTGCAAAATATATTGCACATAATGAAAAGGTGGATCTTGAGAAGTTTCATGTATCTAAGTCATTAATATTTATTTGTCTTAAATACACATTCAATAGTATAAGATACTATATGTGTGTATTATATAGTATAAGATACTAGGGATGCATATAATAGTATGAGATGCGAATATGCATCATAAATCTACAAAGAGTTGTAGATAATAACAAGTAAATGAAGGCTTAAAGAAGATTGTTGACTTACATATGAAATGGTGCAAAATGTTGTATTATTACTATTGGAAGATACAAATTTTCTATAGCCTTCTAGAGTTGACTTAATTATCCTTCCAAAAGAACATTTTTATTTCCTAGTTGAATAAATAGTGATTTATTTTATGGTATGGAAATGATAATAGTTCTATAATTACTAATAAAGTGTTTACCAGTGGGAGCTTAACAAAGAGTTTATTCATATCAGATATGTATGCTCTTATAATATATGTGATTAATCTTCATTAGGTGTAGTAGATTGATATCAATCAATCTATTCTTTAGCAGTATGGTCATATTTATAAGAAAAGACTTAAAGAGTACTATTCAGATAGAAACATATAAGTAAATGACTTAGAAACAATAACTATATGTAAGTCTTATTTTATTAAGCGAAATGACCATCTCTCCATTAGTAAGACATGGAGAAATGGCTAATGAGTTTATAAAACTCATGCATTTAGATGCATGTTAGCCCATATCTAATAAAGTTAAAAGATAATATTTCAACTTCATTAATTTTTAAAGATGACTTCGCTAGGAATGGACACATTAACTTTATGAAGTACAAATCCAAAACCTTTGAGAAATTATTTGAGATTAAAAATGAAGTAGAAATATTAATGGAAAGAGTATTAAACTCTTTAATGAGATCAAAGAAGAGAACACTTAAGTACATAATTCACACATAATTGAAGGATAGTAGAATCTAATTTTGATGGACACCTGTTATACATTTTAACTTAATTGAGTAGCCAAAATGAGAAGCCATATTGTGTAGGACATAATATGAACAATGACAAACTTTGAAAATTTCTTTTTTGTCTATTTAAGGGTTAGTACTCAATATAGGCACTTGATCTTAAATTGGTACCTTCCAAGTCTATTCCAATTATTCCATATAGAAATGGAAAGGGGTTAAAGTTTGACCTTAAATAAGTTAAGGTTTCAGAATGTCTGGCCTAGTGAACAAGTATAACACTATCAAGTTGGAATATAAGAGTATAAACTGTTGGCTTGTAGGATATCCTAAGAAAACTTAAGGATATTAATGCCACCCTTAAGAAGAAAGGTATAAGTTGCTTATCTCACCATATTTCTATAGAAAGAGTCCCACTTTAAGAAAGATTGTGGGAGTAAGGTATAAATGGAAGTTGTTCCAATCCCACAACCCAAGAATACTTTTATTATGGTACAGATTAATAATTACACAAGGGCAAATTATAGATCTTTTCTTATGTTCAATCAACCTAAGAGATATATGAGACATATCTTTGATAGTAGAAATGAGACAAGATAAAAGGATAATGATTCTAAGATCTATATTGAAACAATATGAGATATTGATTTAAAATGGGAAGAAACGACAAAATTTGATATAAACTCTATCTATTCTAATCAAGTTTAGAACTTGATTGATCCACTTAAGGATTTAGTATTTATAGGGTATAAATGGATCACTAAAGAATGGACTGAAGTGGATTAGAAGGTAGAGACCTTCAAAGTAAAGATACTTAAAAGGGATATCATCTAAGTCAAATTGTTGACTATGATGATACCATTTTAGCTATGCCATGGATTTAATCTATTCGGATTTTGATTGTTACACACTATGACTATAGGATATGTCAATTGGATATTAAGATATTGTTTCTCTATGATACTTTGAGAAACAGGTGTATATGATACAACCTTTGGTAATCAAGTTCCTAAACATCTAAATTATGTGTATAAGGTTCGTTTATAGATTAAAGTAAAACTTCTGATAGATGGTAGATTAGGTTTAATGAGATTAAATCTTATGACTTCGTTGTGAACGAAAAGGTGACTTGTGTATTCAAATAAGATAAGTGAGAGTGCTATTATCTTCTTGACATTATATGTGGATGACATACTGCTCATTGAACATAAAGTAGGTATATTATTATAAGTAAGGCTAGTTATCAAATTAATCCTATAAACTAAATATGAATTTTAAGATCTATGGTGATAGATCTAAAAGGTTGCTTGATCTTACTCAATTTATGTACGTAGTTACCATAGTCAAAGGGTTTGACATGGTAAGCTCCAAGATAGGTTTCTTACCTATGTAATGTGTAGTTGATCTCTTTAAAAAATAATTTTCATGAAGGACAAAGAGATCACATGAGTATAGCCCTTATGCTTTTGCAATGGGGTCTATCACATTTGTGATGCTACGTACATGACTTCATTAGTATTCTGTTATGAGCATTCATCAAGTAAATCCATGTGAGAGTCACTGGATAATTAAAATATATATCATTGAGTACTTGAGAGGCACTAAAGATGTATCCCTAATGTATGGAGGATAAGACTTGAAATATTGTGATTTTATAAACACAAGCTTGTAATCAGATAAGTTAGATAATAAGTCTAAATAATTGTGGTGCAGTGAGTTGGAGGAGTTTTATGTAAGAGAACACTGGTAATTCTACAACTAATCTAAAGTAGATTGCATAATGGTTGTTTATTGCTTGAGAAGCAGACCAGATGAAGATATTCATCTAGCTTATGAGATTGTCTCAACCTTCTCTGAAAGTGTATCATTATTTTGAGAAAACAATGGGGGTAGAGCCAAAGTCTCATTAGAAGTTTAAAACTTCTATAGCAAAATCATAGAAGCAAAGAGAATGCTACCTATAAAGATATAATTAAAGATAGAGCATCTTTCAATAATAATATTACAGATCAACCAACTGAAGTAGTTACTCAAAGGGTGTTTGAGCTTCACCTTGAGCTGATAGAGATCAGCCAGATAGGTGATTAGCTTTAGTGTAAGTGGGAGATTGATGGAAATGTATGCCCTACAAGCCAATCGTATATGATATGATTCGAAATTTCTAAGAATATCTCATTCAATTAAAAAAGCAAAACTTCATTATTAGCTTTTATTAGAAGCGTATATCGTAATGAAGCCCTTGATCACATGCAATGATGATTGAATCATGATGAGATCGTGATAATGAGATTGATCATCTAGAGGTATGTGATCTAAATGTTCATAGTCATAGGATCTTTTGAGATGGGACATCAATAATCTAAATAGACTAATGTGTGTGATGTCTTCTTATGTGATGAGGATGATTGATCTCATCGGTAATCAGTGTGAGGACATTAAGATACACACATAGGTGCCTATTAGTGGAATGAGTTCATTGAACTGACCAATTAGGAAAACCTGATCGGTATCTTACCACACATATTAGATCTGGTCAATAAAATGAGGGCATGGGCATAATTTTATAGAAGTTCAAGGTTTTTGTGAAAAATTCTATCTTTTATAAATAAATGGCTCATGAAGCCAAACCCTAACAAGACATAGGGCTAAAGCACATCTCAAGCAGTCTCTCTCCCTCCTCTCTCTTCTAAAAGGTGATCTCCCATGGTCTGGATCCGGAAGGTTTCTGGAGGCCCGAAGGAAGGAAGAACTCATCTATTGAAGTTGATTGTGTGGATACCGATAGAGACTGTACACTTGAACGGTTTTTAGCAAGGAGAAATGTCCTCTCTTCATCCATGGTGAGGGATTTTGGAAATCTCATGAGGTACTCTCGTTCTATTTCATATTCGGTTCCTGGTTTTACTTGTTCGACATCGAGAAAGGCAATGATCATGATTTTAAGGAATCAAAAAAATTTTCACTGTCATGTATTGATTCCTTATAACACATTCCTAGCACAAACGAGGAAAGCGTAGGCCTTCATTGGAGCGGCACCCCAATACTCTCCAGTTGGCCGAGTGGCTTACATGACCCCTACGCCTAAGCGATACAGAGTGACTTACAAGTTAAGTATTAAAATCAATAGGGACACTGGACTATTCAAGGGATGGCTGTGGCTAAGCCTAAGGGGAGCCCAACAATAGCCATCGATACATTTTAGCTTTCTTAGGGGAAACCAATCATTTTACCTGTAAGTGGCACAGGCTGGCATACCGGCAACACAGCCCGGTAGGTAGCCGGCATCGGCAACATGGCTGGGCAAGTAGTTAGCACCTCAACAACCCGACCCGGCAAAGTAGCCGGCATAGTCTAGGATGCTACAGCATAGGCGCAGCGCATGTATGGCACAAGCATAGCATGTGCGGTCCTTACAATCTCTCCCACTTCAGAAAGTCGACGTCCTCGTCAACCAGAGCTTGGACTCCTTGAATGGCATCACTCTGTCGTTGTTGTCTTCCGCTCCAAAACTTTGTGTCGCTTCGACAACACACTTGTTGGCTAGAGTGGGCCTTCGCATCTGTGCGCATGCAAGTACGCCACGCGGGTCATCGGCTCCGCCGCTTCAACCGGATGCTATGCCATCAAAAATCCGGTGGATGCCACCTATGCCCGAGCGTGTCTTTATATACCGTGGCATCTAGCATCCGCCAAGGCCTCCGTAACTTTGCCACTTCTACGACAAAATTGGTGGAGAGGTGATAAAACCAACTCCACCACCGAGCACATCTTTGTTCGTTGTCCGGCATGTCCTAGGAGAACAGCCTCTTGCTGATTGGGAACATGCCGCAAGAGGTAGTCATGCTAGTTCGACACACCCCTCAAGTTGGCGCCAACGCGCCAAAAGATAACTTGCCTAGACAGCCTCCTGCTGCCTAGGTCTTTGCCGCAATGGGGTTACCGTGTCACCTCGACTCCCCCACTTAGATAACTTACCCATACAGCCACATGCCACATAAGACTTTTGGCAAAACTTGTCTTCAATGTGAAGTTGTGCCACCCAGCTCCGCACCGACCGCTGTGCACGTGTCGGCTTCAGCAATATCCAGAAGCTGCCACCTGCCGATCCATTGCCACCTTCGGGGATGTCTTGCATTCACAACTCTTTTAATTGGCATTGCCTTCATCTTCAATTCTCTCTTTGGATGGGACAGTCACCAACTTTTTTAGGCCATTCTTCTAACGACAACACGTGTACCATAAGATGGAGCATGCATCATAACATCAACTCCATTGAAGCATGCATCACATCATCGACTCCAAGACTGGGTGCCTCATGCGCATCAGAACTACATGCCCCAAAGGACAGCCACTTGCTGCCGGGGTCAATACCGTAGGGGCAGTTGTCTCTCCAATTCCCCAATGATGGACACCGCCTCTCCTTCAAACCAACAAACCCTTCGGGACTTCAAACTTAGGCTTCACCATATTTGCTTGAGTTTCATCTGCTCAACTTTGTCATTAGGTGCCGCCTACACGCCGATCTCGACATTGCCTTACATAGCCGTTGCCTGCTTCTAGGCTTTGCCATTGTGAGTTCCCCGGAATGGCACCTCTTGCCCCGGTGTTGCCGATGCCGAGTGGGCCAGGTTGCGCCGACCCCCATGTGTGACGTGCCAATACATGCCCACAATAAGTTGCCTTGGTGGTTGTCTGCTACCAAGGACTTGGTTGTGACCTCGCCGCAATGCGAAGACGGTGCCTCTTTCACCTCGCCATTGTGCGGAAACAGTGTCCTCCACCTCCAACTTTCTTTTACAACATTTATGTACATGCATGTGTACATATATACATATATACAACATATATGTACATGCATGTGTTGGTTTCTCCACAATAAATCTATATTATAAATTATGTGGAACATCAAGAAAACTCAACAGTACAACTGCTTATTTGTAACTCCTATTTCTGTGCAAAGATGAGTTGTCTAACGAAGCATATTGCAAAGCGAAAAAAAATACATTAGCCATAGGCTTTTAAGAAGAAAAATAATCTAAGATATATATATACCTATGTGTGAGAACCCACCCTTTTTCCAATGTTGTGAATAGATATCTAATTCAAAAGACTTCGTTTGAGGCTCCATAGCCATGTATGCTCAATAAACATATCGTAAACTCCATTACGAAGTCTAAAATCGGGAACAAAGCAGCTAAAAACAACTTAATAGAGTAACATCACAAAAGAGAGAAAAGGCATCTTGAGTCTTTATTTAGGAGAACACACACGTGTTCCTATCACATCCACTTCGTTATGATTGTTGGTTCTATGTTGTTACAAGCATGGAAGGCTAGGTCGGTGACCCGGTCGGCCGAGTCACCCGATTCAATCGGGTTTTCAGGTCAATCTACGGCTACTTTACACCACCCATTTAATAGTATTATAACAATATTTCACTATCACTTATACTATCACACATATATAAAATTTATAATCATAAATGTATTATATACTTAAATTTTATAAATATCTATTTTAACTCTCTTCTCTTTCACACATGTATCATATTTATTTATATATATAAATAAAACACTCATTCAATTATAATATAAAATATAAAAATATTATTTTTTATTTTTATTTTTATATACTTTTACTATTTTTTATAATAAAATAAATAAAATTCGACTCTGTCTGACTTGGGGTCATGACTCCGTTCGACTATGTCGGTTTTATACCTGACCGACCCTTGACTCGACCTTCCTTAGTTAAAAGTTAGAATGATGCTACCCCAAAAATGCAAACTGTAACATGAAATAAATTTATTTTTGTGATTTAGCTAAGAAAAAAATACCAATGTGTGTTAGTTCGAAATGTGTCGTCTTTGACTTTCACATGCAGAAATAGAAAGACGATATGTAATATTTTCATCCAGCATTGATTTGCACATAATGGGTCTTGCGAATTCAAAATGTAGTGTGATCATTCTTGAATTTCATTTGTTCAAGGAATAATTGTGCATTGGGTGTGGATCAACAAGGTGTTGAATGTTTTTCACGAAGATCCCCAATCCAATGTGTTCCAATTGGTCAAGTTGTTATAAATAAATAATATAAAAAAATAAAAATTTGTAAAATAATAAAATTTGTTATAAATAAATAACATACTTTAAATATTATGTTTATATTTTAAATTTATATTATATTATAAAAATTACTTGCTTAATTAATACACGAAAATGCTTGATTATGTATTGTAATTGATTTTAGAGTTATGGTTCTTCTATTATCTATATTTGAATATTTGATATTTATATACTATAAAAATAATTAAAATATATTTTTATAAACAATTATGTAAAAAATTATCTTAGTATATTAAAATAACAAATCACCATCGAAATTGAACGAAAAATAGTCTCAAAACTAGTCAAATTGATCTCATCAAGTTAATGCAGGAGTGGAGCGATCCGCATAAATCCGATGTGATTCGACATTTTTTAATTTAAATAATAAACCAGTAAAGTAGGCAAACATTTTTTTACTGTATTGAAAAGTTTTAATATATTAAATAATTAATATTTTGTCCATGGCAAAGGTATTTTTATTTTAAAATAATATTCTAAGATACAAACGGCTCATGTCGCTTAAATTATTATAACAATTAAACCAAAATATCAGTGGTTGTCAAAATAAAAATACATAAATTAAATTGGCATACCATGTAAAGGTGTTCTGAAAAAAGATGTACAATTACAATATTGAAATTATTTTAATATTTTAATCACATCTGTGAAAGACATTTATTAAGTAGCCTCATCTGTAACATATCTATTAGCAGTTCGGGTAAGTTATTTTTAGACAAGACCACTTTCCCGTCTCGACACACATGTGCCCACGTCATGCAATTTCACGAGAATAATGAAGCTAAATATTCAGATTTACAATACCATGCTTATGGAAGGAAAATGCCAACAATTCACTGAAACATGATTTTATCCATTATCTTCAATTTTAGCAAATCATTTCAAAATCCGATCACATTAAACAAAATCTATATTTTTTATTTGTTCAATTTATAGTTCTTTGATGTCTAAAATAACTATTTACACATAAAATTAATTACATTAGAATTACTTGTAACAATTACCTAACCTTGCTTATCCAAACACATCTCTCTCTCTCTCTCTTAATTTAAACATATCAATACATATGACACTTTAATATATCTTCACCATTTACAATTCTAAGTTTATATATGTAATATTAATTTTATTTTTCTATCTTATTATTAATTTATATTAAATTATTTTCGTAACAGATACCACTGAAGAGCATGTGTTAAACAAACTAGTCCGATACTTGATTTGGGACTTATCCAAAAACAAGATCATGTCGTCATCTACCTCGTAGACATAGTTGTCGAAGGACCATGACGGTTTGCCTCAACTAGTGGCATTCTCCGTGATTAACCCCAAAAACACGGAGGAACGCGGGCGGAGACCTCGTGGTCGTGGTTTTCCAGGCGTCGAGGGTCCCTTATACCGTCTTTACGGTTCTTGGTCCGGATTCGTCTTTCCCTGGAATTCCGTTGCTGGGATTCAACTTCTACTCGGGGAGAGAGCGGACACTAATGCTCGCTCCAACCTGCAAGTGCACGGCCGCTGAACGCACTGTTTCCAGATCTCAACCTGTTATTCAAGATATCTAGTTGAGAAGGTTCGTTTAAGAATCTGCATTCCGATTCCCGTGATATTGACCACTGTTTGCGAACTCCGATAGTCCGGCTTCTTGTCACCATCGTGCCAACTACTCGAGACCAGGAGCATTCGTTCTAGTTCGTATTTGATCACGTCCTGAACTTTAAGTTGAGAAGCTGCATTAGTTGTTGCGAGCCCCTGCATTCTTTGTTGAAGTAGATGCTAGACGACGTAACAAGTAGGTAGAGGGATTCGTATCTTCTGATCCGAGATCATCTAGTGTCATTTCCGCTGCAGTTAGATGATTCCGGCTGATGACATAGAGATTTGCATCATGGTTGTTGGGACATCCGCTTAAATATCCTGGTCTGTGGATCGGCTTAACTGTGCTGATCTATGCTAACGATGTGATCTCCAAAGTGTCAGGCTCTACATCGACATCTAGTTTTCAACTCATTCTGGGTGCATGTATTTCCTCTTCTCTGCTACCTAGAATATTTTTATCTGTGAGATGGACCTCGAGGAATTGGCTGCTCCACTACAGTTGCAGTTTTTCTTCCGGAAGTGTTAAATTTTAGTTAATTGCTCTCGGAGCGTGCCTTTTGTTTCCGTCATATCTGAACAGTTGCACGCTTCTCCGTTAGTGGTGACTTAAGTGCTATATCTGTCGGGAAAAGTCATCTTGCAGATCAAAGTAGTTAGCCATGTTTCAATCCATTGTACTAGCGAACTGTGTTACTTCATTTTCCATGTTTCCTTATAGCCATATTTGTTTACCGTCCGTGTTTTCCAGTTATAAGGCCCTTTGGTTCTAGTTAGGTCCTTTCTTACATGCTAGTCTGGAGTGTGGCAATTTTATTCTTATTTCTCAGTTATGAGGCATTTATACTTTATTTGGTTATGGTCTTATGGATATGTATTCTCATGCTATTCCGGACCTGTGGCAACATGTTTTATGTCACGACCCGGATTTCAACCTGCACAACGGAAAATAATCCGGCGACGTAACCGGGGAAACAACCCCAAAATCTCATCGGTTTGAAAAATCTCGAAGACAGGGGTCCCAATTCACAATTCTAACACTAACCATTTATCACAAATCACGTAATAAAAATTCAATCTAAGCATTTATATACCGGTCTAAATTGCACAATAACCGCTCAAATTATTCTTTGGAGTCCATACCACCAAGCTTCTACTGCACTAAACCTGATATCCTGAAAAAATATAATAAAGGATTGGAGTGAGTCATAACGACTCAGTAGACATCCCATCATCCACCAAATTGGATAGCCAAAGGCCTTAACATGATACATATACATTACCCAACCTGCACTTGATACATACCATATAAAACTAAACAATATATATATGAAAAATTGGCATTCCACAAATTTTTAGACATACAACCATAACCTACCCATAACTAAGACCAAAGAGGGCTTCTCACAAATATATAAAGTATGAGGAAGAGGTTATGCAATGCAACACTAACTAAAAGACTTACCATGCATATCATACAAAACTTATATACTTAAATGAACTAATGAACACAACATAAATATTAACACCAATACCACTCTACAATGCATCTATCCACTACATGAAACATTAACATTTTCATTTTTCGCAAGGAAAGCGTCGTCTTGCGATCTCGACGAGCTATGACTAGATCTATCATATATAGAAGTAATTGTATAGCTAAGCTAAATCCCGTAGTGCACCTAGGCAGGGGTGGCACTTAGGATAACCCGCGGGATCTGGGATCGAAGGATGCACCAGACGGTTCTAAGCTCCGCTGCCCACGGACACGACTACTAGTCTAGTATAGCTCGGTCTCATTAAATGTCTTTAAGGCACACATGCATCACAACATCTCATGCCTTGCCATGAGTTTCTCACAAGCATCTCATATCATGCCATGCTCAACCTCAAGCACTATGCACATACACCATGCAATAACATACTAACCACTAGAAGATGCACATCATGCTAATATGACAACTAAAATGACATAGGTTCACTATGCAATTGATACTATCTATTAAACACCCCTAAAATACTATGCTCATGATGCTAAAACTCCAATTAACATACTTAGACAAATACCAACATGATATGCACATACATGCTATATGCCATGATAAGACTATGTACAATTAAGGCCTCTTAACTTGATTTAAGAACAAAAGAATATATATAACAAAGTTCAGATTTAATAACAAAAAGCTACTCACTTTAATCTTGTTAACCTACAATCGAAAGCATATACAACAAGATTTGCATAACTAGACATAGAAGAGTCTAATAAATTATTTAGAACTTATCTAATCTAATTAACTTGTAACAACATATAGAATAGACCCAATCGAGTTGAGCATAATCAAATAAGCTTACAACTAACCTCTAAAATTTATACCAAAGGTCATGCACATAATTTGGACACAAAGAGATTAATCAACTACTAAGATCCATATTAAATTGTATGTACCTACTAAAACTAAAACATACGACTACAAACAATCACCACGTCCAATATCAACCCGATACATATAAATCAACATCTACAAGTCATTGATGAATATTAGATATTTAAATTTAATGATATTAGACATGTCCGGGATGCCTACCGGAATGGAGTCGACGATTTTCGATCCGAGATTAGCACGCGCCTTGACCGGTTAATAAAGATTCCACTCCTCAATGTAAGCTAGCTGCAAGCATACAAGTAGAAAGATATGGAGGATATGAGGGAGTTAAAAATAAAATAGGAAAATAGCAAATCTTGCTTACGGTAGCAATCTGGACGGGGCGGAGGATGTGGCGGCGCACAGGGGCACGCCGGCGCTAGCACATGCAAGGGGGCTGCTGCCTGGAGCTGGAAGGCCGCAGCGGGGCGGCTGAGTGCGCCAGAGGGGGGGGCAGAGACAGCTGCAGCGAGCAGCTGGGCGCGAGGCCACGTACGCAGGGGAGGAGGCGCCGCGGAGGGGGGGGATTCGCGTGGTAGAAACCAAGAGAGAGAGAGAGAGGGAGGCCGGGTCCGGGGGGGTGTTGGCGCGGTCAACGGCCGCAGCTGCGCGGCTGGGAGCTGGGTGGGGCTGCGCGGGAGAGAAGAAAAAGAGAGGGAGAGAGAGGGACGCCGCAGTTCCGCGCGGAGGAGGGGGGGGAGAGGTCGACGGCTTGTTGGGCGGGAGGGGGGGCGGCTGGCCATTGGCCGCTGTGCAGCCGGGAGCTGGGTGGCCAGGGGGCGGGCGGCCAAGGCAGAACCAGGGGGGGTGTCGAGGGCGGAGGGGGCGGCTAGGGCAAGGGGAAGGACTAAAGAGGGTTCAATGAGAGTATAAACAGGTAGGGGGAGAAATTAATATTTTTTTTAAAGGACCTGAATATTACATTTTAGTTCCTCACTTGATGTCTTCGAGTACAAGGACAGTTATGTCATATTGGTGACGAGATAAGAAGTTTTTCTTGACATTCTAAAAATCAACATAAGCCATCATCATTGACTTTCAGCTGTCATGCCTCCCTGGATTGGTTGTAACATGGATGTAGCTTGTGCTGTTGCTTTGTGTATGCCACTGATTTTATAATTGGAGTTATCCGGATCTTCTTAAGTAATTAGCATCTTTATGCAGCTCATGTAGATGGTTTTATGTACTCTAGCTAATGGTTGCCATGCGTGAATCGATTTACTGCATGAAAATAGAACTACGGAAGGATTGAGTGTGGTGATAGATCTGCGTAACATGATATTCAACTTTATGAATATCATTAGATTCAATGCTACATAGATGATGTAAAATCATGCAAGTAGTTGAATTAATTGCTTACTGATATTGGTTAGTTCTACAGACATTTGTCTCATATTTTAATCTCTCTAGAATTTTCTCCTAAGGTTGTCCTTATACACATGACAAACTTTTGAGTTCTGTATCTGGCTAATTGATGGCATGATTGTTGTGTTATAATATTCATGCTTAATTAATTATGATACTTCAGTTATGATTTCATCCAATACTTTCATTGATGGTTTTTAAGGACTAATTTTTGGTATATTGGCAATCCTGAAGTAGTTATTTCAATGTTTTGCACATAATATTTCAACTCGTCCTGTCATCATGAAGCTCCATTTGTCGTATTTCTTTCAGGTAGTTAAGATGGATTCCAAATCAATTGAAGATTTTCTAGAGAACTCAGCTGGAGTCCACTTTTCAGGGTTTCATTTGGATGATTTACAACATAGAAATTTAGAAATAGCACAACCAACAACTTCAACCACTGAACATTTGCATAGGCAACCTTTTGTGATCGGTCCACATCTTTTTGATCTCATAACTTCTCTCTCATTCATATAGTGTTTATCTGGTTCTATATACAAACTTGAAAATTTAGTTTATATTTAATTGTCCAGATCTAGGTTGCTATTGTATTAGAAATAGTAGCATTTAATTGTCCAGATTTAGTTTATATTTAACCTCCTGTGATTGGATTGCACCTGCTGACCCCTCTTGGATTGGTTGATTGCAATCTAGAGAGCCAGTACTAGAATGCATGCTTTACTTGCCATTGAAACCTCAATTTTCTAAACGAGACATTTTTGCTTTGTTATTTCATGTTGATTTATCATCATTTAGGAAAATAGATGATATGTCATAAGGGTATAGATAACTCGGTGTGGTTATTTACATATAGGAACTCTTAGCTTAAGTTTCAAAATCTTTTTTGTATTGGTATAGGAAGGACTTCTATAACTTAGAATATTCTAGCCATATTTTATGTTTAGGCTATTTTTTGATTTCTTTGAACTATCTTTTGATCTCTCTCACTGAACTTACAAAATTTCAGTGCTAATTCAATCGAGCAACTACTCGAATATCCTCGATTAGTTGCATAGCAATCTATTGATTGAAGTCATTCGTCCACATCTAACGCATAGGGACTAGGAGATGTTTTCTCATGGCTGTAGGCCCGTATGCAATTTGACTTATTTGTTTCACCTGTTGCAAGTTAGTGGTTATTTATTATCATCATTTTTTGTTCAAGGAATCACTAGATATTTCAGACCATTTAATTGGTTTTATCAGGATTGACTTGAATTTTTTTGCATGCTTATTTGATTCATTGAAACTTACTGAATATTTATTGATTTTTTTAGATTTTTTGATCATTTATTTAATTTATTAAAGTTTTTTAGTTATTTATCTTGAGTTTTTTTAGATGTTTATTTGATTTATTGTGACTTGTTTTGTTTAGTTATGTGTGCATATATATTTATTATTTTATTTATATCTTTTTGGTTTCTTCTTTTGTTTCTTTGTTTCTTTTCATCATGCCTATA
Source organism: Cryptocoryne crispatula var. balansae (assembly GCA_036172225.1). NCBI lineage: Eukaryota > Viridiplantae > Streptophyta > Magnoliopsida > Alismatales > Araceae > Cryptocoryne > Cryptocoryne crispatula. Next base: position 41,781,107 of record CM069918.1, on the reverse strand, counting down.
TTTTGTTGAGTATTTGGTCATTATTTTAGGTGTTTTTTTATTAATGTATATTATTACTTGTTATGGTTCATAATTTATTTTTGCTCTCTTTACTTTTTTTAATTCGTCAGTTAAATTGGATTTGAATTTATTAACTTTTTTTTGTCATTTTATGTAGTATTTTATTAAATTATTTATTTCATTATTTTTAGATTTCATTACATTTAAGTTATTATTTAATTTTTGCATCAACTTATTTAGTTTGATTAAAACATACTTATGCGACTTATTTAATTTTGTTTCTTTATTAAAAGGCTATGGGTACTAGTGTTGTCTCTTAATGCAACACAACAGAATGGAAAAAAAAGTTTATTTTGTTTGAAATGAAGTACAATCAAATACTTGAAAAAATGTGGAGGCATAAAAGGCCATTGCTCTCATATTCATAAATCCACATATGGAATTTATTTCCATTAATGTTCATCCAAACAAGTCATGACTTTAAAGGAGATATATATGAATGGGGTGCACCCCATGTATCGCAATATAATTTATCCAATCGTTATAATTATAGCATGTTAACATATTGAATATGCATAGATCAACTGTGCTAAATAAATAGCATTCTCGCACATTTAATTATGCATAGCTATATATTTATTTTTTGAAATTTGAACAATATTTCTTCATATTTGTATATGCATGGCTATTTGTATATATATTTATAATAATATCATCTCGTATTTGAATATGCATAGCTATTTATTTTTTGAATTTTGAACAATATTTTTGCATGTATGAATAGGCATGGCAATTCGTATTTATATTTAAAATAGTATTATCTTATATTTAAATATGCATAGTTATTTTAATATCCGCATTTTTTAGGGAAAAAAGAGGTAAATTGTCGATCCTTCTTACCTTCTTTTTGAACTCCCCTTCTCCTCCTCCTCCTCCTCCTCCTCCTCCTCTCTCTCTCTCTCTCTCTCTCTCTCTCCCCCCCTCCCTAACATAGAATTACAACTCTCTCCGTGCTCCAAAAATAACCTCCAGCCATAGATTGCAGAATCGACCAATTCATATTGTGATTGGTTGATTTTTAGATTTGATTGGCCTATGGCGATTCAATTTTCACCCAATGGGGCAATTTGTGACAAAATCCTGGCAGGATTGGCCTGGATTGGATCAAAATCAATTTTTTTAATGAAAAGAATTGGGCCAAAATTTGGATTAGAATTGGATTTTTTTAATTTTTTTTAAATTTCTGATTTCAGATCGGGATTTTACCTTGTGGATTAGTTGGGTGAGTTGATCCATCGGATTGGTACCCACTAATTTGGTTAACGATTATGATCCGGCGATCTTTCACCAATAATAGTGAGAGGCTCTCCCTTGGTCCCCTTCAACCCCCCTAGTTCTCTTCTTTCTTCTTCAACCTCCGGTGTTAACATCAATCCCACTAGTCCTCTTTTTCTTCTTTTCTCTTTTCTAGTGACTGGCAAGGCTTTTCAAGCCATTGAATGCAAGTGCAAGAACCGTCCTTTCCTTTTCCTTCTTCGATGCATAGAGGATGTTGGAGGCACCTAGTTGAAACCTTCTGTGTTTTTCAGTCTCTAGCAGCAACATAATCAAGGATTGCCATCTCGTATCTCGATTACGTCTCGAGAGGGATGGAGAAAAGAGATATCGAGAAAATCTTGGGACCGACCTTCGGAAATGTTATTCTATGTGCATGTATGGGTGTAAAATGAGATGATAATCTCTTCTAAAATGGCTGAAATTAAGGATTAAGACTAAGACAAGCTAATAAAGGAAACTAAGATTGGAATACAAAGAGGGTGAGCATTGTCCACAAGGGACACACCAAGAACTTTTGGATCCTAAGTTGGTTTTAGACAATTTTAAGAGAAGCTGTGACAGAGAAATGTTTTGAAATCTTTAGTGATTGATGTGATATCTTAGATCATATCAAGCCATTTAATAGAAAATGAGAATACAATATACCTAGATAAGTCTTTTAGATGAATGCAATAGGAGAGTTGTTAATACAAGGAGCAAACTTTATAAGGTCATCTAAAAAATAACAATTTAAATAGAATAAGAGGGTATGGTAACAATAGAGACAATTTACAATAACATGGGTTGAGGATGTAGAAGTAGCAACAAGTGTTGAAAAATTAAGGATCAAATATATTTATATAGATATTACATCATCGGTGATCTCTTTCTTGGAGGTGTGGGGAGATAGAGATCCTTTGGAGATTTTGAGAGATTTTTGCGAGATCGCATTCCATGAGCAGGATAGTAAAGGCATATAGGGCTCAAGGCCCTTGTTCGTCTTGACTCAGGATGCAATTGTGGTGTGCATATAATATATATTTATATATAAGTGGCTACCCCTTTTATTAATCCTTGATGCACTCTGTGAGCCCCATCATAATCAAGCATTTCTTGTCGGTTTATGTCCTTGAATGAAATACGAATAGAGGCCATAACCTCTTAGTTTTTGGCCTTTTGAAGATACAACAAGGGCTTATACCCCTTGGAAATAGGCTTAAAGTCATAATTGTTCTTCTTGGGGCTCAAGAGGGGTTCATCCCCTCGATTTCATACTTCTCAGCCTTTTAACCAGGGTTTGACTCCCTTGGGAAGGTCTAGATCATCATTCAGTCATCTTTACAAGAATAGCCTTTTTTACTGAGCTGATGATAACTTCTTAAAACAAACTAATTTATATTAACTCCAAAACTAAAGATGGACCCACAAATGGTCCTTTATATATTCTAAGATAAAATTTAAATTTAATCATTGATTTTTGATTAAATCTGATTAAAGATGGGCCATGTGAACAAGCCAAAACCTGTTATAAGATGGGTCAGAAAGTATCTTTGGAACATGATTTGAGATGGGCAAAAACTAAAGGCTTTAAAAGGGCTTTGGGATCTGCCCTTGTATAGGCTGTAAATGGGCCTCAAAGCGTCCCTCGTAAAGGGGCCCATAAATGGCTTTAAACAGCTCTCTCAACCAGGCTGAGAGTTTATACAAGATGAGCCTTGAATTAACTGTTAAAAGACAGTAAAAATGGGCATAAAGTGGGCCCAGATAAGCCTTTTAACGGGCCCCAAAATTGGGCTGCCATTTGACCTTGAGGGAGAGCTTAATAGGCCGGAACCTTGCTTGGAATGTGTTGCTGATAATCTTCTTAGAAGCCCTTTGTTTTGCTTTTTGGGGTTTGAGAATGGACTTTTAATGGTCTGTTAGCAGAGCCCGAGAAAGCCCTCCTGGGGCTAGTCCTTAATGGACTGGTAATGGGCCCTGGCTTACCTTATATATAACCTTTTGTATAGGTTGAGAACCTGTCCCCATCTTGATACATATACTTATGTGTTCGTGCATATGATAGCTTTTGCTGCAAAACTGAAATTAGGCTGTGAATTTCTATTTTAGTGGGCTGTAATGGGCCTGACACGGACCAGATAATTGGCTTATTTGACAGATCCTGGATGTCCCTTTAAATGAACCTGGAGTCCATGCCATCACTCGAACTTATGGGCCTACAATGGTTTCTGGTTTATTGATGATTATTTTGCTCAAAGACTTTCTCTTAAGAATTTTTCTTGTACACTGTTGGCACTTAACATTTTCAATATCTTTTGGCCCGAGTTATGTCTAAATACCAATAGAGGACATGTCTACCTTTTCATAAAATCAAATGTCTGATAAATGAGAATGAGGGGGGGATCAAATGGGGTGATTTCAATAAATAGGTCCAATAAGCCTAAATGGGCCCACTGATAAGTCAGAATGAGGCCTGAAGTCAGAATTTTTCTATTTCTGTTCTTAGAGCTATATATGCTAGAAAATGGCCCCATAAGATAAATCTCCCAAATCTGGAACTTGAGTCAAAAATATCAAAATGGGCCCACATCGCAGAAAATTATGTTTTTGGGTCAGTTGCATCAGAAAATGAGTCTGAACAGCATATTCGGTGTCCTCGACATATTCGAGACACTCAGATGTCCAAAATATGCCTAAATATCTTATTGGTTTATATTTGTTAGAAAATGGACTCGGGTCCCGAAAACGACATATTTCAAGCTTATCAGGTCAAAATGTCAGAAAAGAGGGGCTCAGATGACATATCTGATAAGTATCAAAATCATAGGTTCACGTGTGTTTGAAGATAGATTCAGATGGTAAAATCTCATTTTCGATACTTATTGGGTCCAAATGTTTGAGATCGGGTCCAATAACAAAATGATGATGTCACATGGTCCTGATGAGTTAATATGGATGGAATCCTAACTTAGTTGAAAAATTTGACCGATATATGGCTAGATATTTGCAAAAAATCAAAGTTTGCTTTTCTTTGGACTTGATAGTGTAACGACATATTTCATGTTTATCGGGTAAAAAATGTAGATAGGTCCGGATGACAAATCCAATGACTCGGATGTGTATCGAGTCACAAGTGATGCAAATTGGGTCCAGATGGTTTATTAGGCCAGGGATCTTGAAAGATGGGCCCAAATGACTTATTGGGCCAAGAATGCCAAAAAAATAGACTCAAATACTCAGTTCAACTAATGTTTTAAGTACCACATCACTTATGACAAAATAGACCCGGATGGCAAAATATCATTTCTGATGCTTATTGGGTCCAAATGACCCAAATCATGCCTAATAACAAAATGGTGGTAGCATAGTTGTCAAGGCACTTGCCTAGGCACCGCCTAGGAGGCAAGGCACTATTTTGCCAACGCCTCGCCAGGGGGCAGGGCATCTACCTAGTTGCCCAAGGTGCTCAAGGCACCAGCCTTGGCACCCAGGCTAGGTGTCCCAAAGTTTTATACACAATAAACAATTTTTTTTCGGAGGGCTTTGCCTCCCTGATACCCCCTCACAAGGGGCGTTGCCCTCTTTGACCACTACAACTTGACCACGCAGGTCGATCCGCGATTTCCAAACACCCATTTATGATAGTGTAAACGTATTAATATATTTCACTATCACTTATAGTATCACATATAAAGATTCATAATTATAAATATATGTTTTATACTTAAATTTTATAAAAAATTATTTTAACTCTCTTCTCTCTCTCACACACACATCAAGTTTATAAAGGTTAATTATTTCTCAAAATAAATATATACCTATGCATACATAATTACATAAATAAAATCACATTAAAATGTATGAACACATAAACATATATATTCAATTATAACATACAAATATAATTATATTTATATATATATATTTGTATGTATGCATAAATATATAAATTACTAATATTTAATTATATATATGATTGTGTATATGTATATACACATGTATATACATGTATATATAAACATTCAATGTTATTGCCTTGACCGCCTAGAGGATGCCTAAGTGATTGCCTTGTTGCCTAAGCAGAATTGACACCCTTCAATGTCTTAGACACCTTGTTGTCTTGACAACTGTAGGTGGTAGTATATGATCTGCTTGAGTCAATGCTAATGGAAGTTAGACTTGGATCGGAAATCTGATTGATATTCGGCAAATTATTTAAAAAAATTCAAAATTTGAGCTTCTCCGAAGTCTTTTGGATTAGGTGCTTAGTAGATAAATGATGATCAGAAAACCGATATGGGTGAACTAAAATGACATCGGAATATCTGGAGTACCAATCAGAGAATGATCCGATAGGAGTACTTTTATATTTTTCCTGTTCATGGATAAGCCGAATTATCTCAGCCATTGGTATCAAGATCTTATGATTCGATGGCTGAGATTTATCGAGACGGATTAAAACAATTCCATCTTGATCATGATGCAATTTGTGTCCAAGATGATAGATCATGTAAACTACATGAGATCAGGCCTGATCGGGCCCAATTCTGACTTATATCATAGTCGTTTGGGCATTTATTTAATGATCGTAGCATGTTGGGTCTATGGTAAGATGAGGGCACAAAAAGCCAATGACCATGATGTGATCTCAAGCTAAGGGTCTGTTTGTTTATCCCGAAAACAAGCGCATGCATCAACTTTTCCGGAAAACATATTTTTACCTTTCATTTGTTTGCACGTAAATAAGGAGTCAACGTAAAAGCAATTACATTGACTCCCTCAATTTCTGATTTTGGCATCCGGCCAGATTTGGCGGACGCCGTTTTCAATGTAATACTAGTAAGTTACATTTATTTTAATAAATAAAATATATTATTTCCTATTCATAATAGAATAGAAAATTTTATATTATTAAATATATATACTTGTACGCAAACATTAATATTTTAACTTTGAGTAAGAATTTAAACAAAAAATTTATGAATAATTGATTTTTAAAATAGTTTTAACTTTTTATTAGATAAATAAAATAATATATCACATTAAAAATTCTAAAATTTTATTTGCAGCATGTTTGTACTTTCACACACTAAAATCTTATAAGTTTGAATCAAAACTTGATTAGACTATACTAATACAAGCGTTAATAATAATATAAAAATATTGATAGCCAAAAAATAAATAAAACTATTTAAATATATATAATTGTATTAATTTAAATTTATGTATTTTTTTATAAAAATAAATTAAAAAATTTATTTAATTTTTTTTACAACAAACCAAATACTTTTTAGTATTTAAATTATTCATAAAGTAAATATTGACAAAAAAATAAACAAATTACGATTTTATTAAGATTTTATTTATTTTATTTATTTTTTTCTATTATTTGATCATTTTTATTTATAATTATTATTTTTTGCATTAATTTTTTGTAATAAATAAAATTTTACTTTTATAAATATTCATAAAATTATATCTATCATTAATATATTCTTGTCAAAAATGCTTTTATGGGAAAACAATTTTCTGTCAACCAAATAACAACAACTGTTTTCCATTTCGTTGAAAACAATATCTTAAAAAATCAATTTTTCTTGATTTTGGTTTTACGTGTAACCAAATGGACCCTAAGTGATGGATCCAAGATGGATGGCCAAGATTTTTTTCATCACTTAAGTTGTGGATCCTGACTTATCGGGTCCTTAATGGTAATGGATCCTACTTAAGTTAGGATCAATATGAGCCGTTGGATGAGTGAGGCTTGATGAGATGCTAAGTCATATGAGAAGCTTCTTGTGATCCTCTCTTACCACAGCCGCCAAGGACCTGGTCAAAGCCTCTCTTCGAAATTCCCTTCAAGGCAGGTGGAGGTGGGAACATGTTCGCACACCTCCCCATGATCTGGTCTTTGACCGGGTCCACTAGCCTCCCATGATGCCCACGTTGCTGCCACCTCCTCTTCCCCATAAACAGGTCTCCTGCAGGTTGGAGAAAAGCTGGTTGGAAGAACTGCCAAAAAAAAAAAACACTCCCAGCCGCTATCTTCTTCTCCTTTTTATTCTTCCTGCTGCATGTGCCCATGGGAAAGCAAGGAGATGATGCTACCATGATGCTCTCCTTGCTGCAGCAATGATAGGAGATGTAGAAGAGGAAGATCTATGCTCCTGCTGCTGGCATCGATGAAAGGAGAGGAAGAAGTAGGGGCTGATGAAGATGGTGATGCACCTGCGCACCATCCTTGGAAGGAACTTGGAAGTCAGACCTCTCCCAGATACCCCGCCACAGCCATCTTTTTCTCTCTCCCTGCTGTCTCCTGCAACCATGGATGGAGGAGAGGAAGTGGTCATCTCCCTACAACTGCTGACAATGGGAGAAGATGGAAAAGAGGAAGAGGCATGTTGCTGTGCTGCTGCGCTTTCCCTTCCAGATGATGTTGTCACCTGACCAGGAGGAGGAAGAAGATGATGCTGCCCCTCTCTCTTCCCCCCTCTCTCCCTACAGCAACCGATGAAGGAAGGAGATGAAGCATCTCCTGCTGCACCAACAGATGAAGATGAAGAAGTTCCTCCTGCCAGATGATGCTGTTCCCCCGTTGCACCTATGGAGGAAGAGAAGGGAGGCACAGAAGGAGACTTACCCTACTGCTAATGCTGAGATGCCTTGCTACTGCTGGTACCCAGTCAAAGAGAGGAGGCAGCTCCCAATGCCACCGATGCTGCCACTTGCAGAGAGAAGGAAGATGGGCTTCAGCCAAAAAAAGGGTGATATCTGGCCTTCTTAGAACCCATAGGATGGACTAAGGGTCTCCCCAAGTAGTCTCAATGAAGCCAAAATACCATGAAGATATGAAGCATACGAAGACGTGACCATCCGGGCATCAAGGAAGTTGAAGACTTGGTCATCTGGACCAAGATCGAACCATGACATGATGAAAATGCCAAATGTGGCCCAAATGACAACAAAATGAAATTCTTAAATATTTGAATATATGAAAAATATTTAAGACACATGATATATGCCTATACTTAGGCATGTGAGTGGTATTTTGGATGGGTATCATTGGATATGCCCCAATATGCTTGATCCCGGACAGGGGCTTTGAGCACACACTCGGTGTCATCGATCCATCCCAAAGTGGGAAGAGTACATATGCTCAACCCACTAGGGAAAATTTTGCTTTATCTAGAGTGAGGTCAATTATAGACCAAACTTTATGATTTAAGTGGAGAATTTCTTGGAAAAATCTGTGCTTATATAAGGCAATGGATATTCTCAAATGCGATGGATGAAATGATATGATGGGAATGGGATTATGGTTTCCCCACATTTTCATGTAATCTTATATAATATATACCTCATGTTACATAAATGATATTTATGTTGGAATGCCTCACCTTATGGTTTGGAAGCATTAATATAATCTGCTTATCTGTGTAGCTTGTGTGGAATGCAAACATAAAAGGGGCATTAAATCTGGAACTGATATTAAGAGTATGATTTCAAAGATATCATTTTCAGATTTAGTACCATCAAACCATAATCTGAACATAATTATTTTAATGAAGCCTTGATCGGTGGATCCAAAATACTATGCAAGTTTCATATTTGAGATAAACTTGTAGGATGGGACAAGACAATTTCCCTAGTTTCAGATTTGAGGTTACTTGGATTAGATCACAGATGTGCACATGGTAGAATCTCGATGTCAACATGGTCATGACTGAAGTAGGCAATGCCATCTCTTGGATCAAAGCATGAATACATGTTATCAAACTATCAATTTTCAGATCTGATAGACTGTCGATCTTATGATTTGTCAATTTCAGGCTTTCCTCTCTTAACATGGCTTGAAGCTAAGTCCAGAAGGGTACAGATTCTGAATCATGTGTAGTCTGGAAATATGAGTAATGGATGTCATAAATCTAGTGACAGTGAAATGGGTGAGAGATGAATGCAAATCTCCAAGGATGTATGGTCATCGAAGTCCACTAGGATCGGAGTATATGCCTAATGAGAATTGAAGTTGATTAAAGGAGTTAAGTCCCAAGTTCAATTGATCAATTCTCATATGGTAGGATTGGAATGTAAGCCATAGAAGATATAGGAATCTGAAAATATATGAGTCCAAATGCTTCTTCTTAGAGCTGATAGAAGATGGTGGATAAATGGTGCTCTCAGAGCTAAGAATAATGTTTGGATCTTAGATATGTGAGGTTTTGATATCAATCAGTCATTAAAGAACCCAAACAATGATTTCAGATTTAAATGGACTATGAAAACATTTGGATCTAATGCCAGGTCTAATCATGCATCTCGATCTATACATTTGATCCCAGGAATGCCAGTCTGATGTGTTTCGGATTTTTGGTATCCTATGGATAGATAGAATTTGAAATCAGTGACATTTCAAGGATATTAAGCTTCAGATTAATTGGACCTCAAATCAAACAATTAGGATCGTTTGCTGAGATGGATTTTCTAACTTAATATGGCTGGAACCCATCATCAAAGCAGGAGTGTGAGTTCTGCCTTGGCTATTGGAGCTAACGGATCCCAGAACTCAAGATGATAGATATGGGATCGAAAGCTTAAGTCCACATGGTGGAAGGAATACTGTCAGACCTATATACCAAATTAGATTTTGGCATGCTTATTTCGGATCCTCAACTTTTAAGCCTAAGACACTGCAAAATTGAATCTTAAGTCAAAAGCACATAATAAAAAGATTTAGAACATGAAATCAAATTGATAATGAATTCGCTCCAATCGGACATCATAAAAGTCAGATTTCATTAAGTCTAAAAATGTCAAGACTTAGATAAAATTGGTATTAAGATCTTATGATTGAAATACATAATCTCATAATGAATTAAATCCGAAACATGTCTTTAATAAACTTTGGAATTAATGAACTCTACAATTCAAAATATGTCTAATGCTAAGACTTTGATTTAAAAGAGTTAAGCTCATGATAATTGGAATTAAATTTCATTAAGTGTAAGATGTTAAGACTTAAATTGAATCTAAATGAAGTTTACAATGAAATTTGATCTGAATATGTTTGGATCCAAATTAACTCTAATAGTTTAAAATGTCTTCATAAAGGACCTTGAGTTAAAAGAGTTAATCTTATATAAAACATGTCAATGCATTTAATAATCCACTAAGGAACATAAACCTTAAGATGCTAGAATCACAAAACATGCCCTCTTTAAAGCATAAAAGCAAACTCAAATTAAACTTAACATATTCAGTTTGCATTCTATTGAGTTTATGGGATTATAGCTCCCATGTGATTGCGTTTTATGGATGAATGTTTCTTTTTATATGAGTTGTTATGATAGTTAATCAGGGGTTTTCGAGTATCTTGTTGTAATTAACATCAAAAATTTGCACATTCCGATGGAAAGAGGTCCAAGACGTATTAATGAATCCCAAAACTTGATATGTTTATATATTCATACATATCATTTATTTTCAGCTAATACCCTGATGAAATATCATGTGTTTTCTTGTTAGCCAAATATAATGAAAGTTATTTTCTCAAATGAATGGAAATAAGATGAATCTTCATACAAGTATATTTTTATTCATATTTTTATATGTTTTATGATGAAAAACCAGGTTTCACACACACACAAACTGATTCCACACTCAGAGACAGCCAATTGTAGCCAAGGATGGACGAATCCTATGTTTTTTTATTTTGGATTTCTTTTTAGTATTACAAATAGAGAATATTAGGTAAATTTGTGGAGGTGAGTAATTCAATATGATTTGGAGGATTTAATTCTCTTTAAAGAAGTACCTCAAAATCATCCTAGTGGGGAAAGAGAATTCATATAGCTGATCTTAGTAACATGGCATTAAGACTTGAGTTGGGTTTTTAAAATTGACCCAACTGTGATCATGGCACATTGGCCAATCCAAGGCAATTGGAATCAGAGGGAACATGCTGATTGACTCCTAATCCTTGATCCTTTCTACCTTTGCTTGGACATGAAATAGACCGGTCTTGTGCCTGTTTCAATCTAGCTCACTATAATAACTGAACCTTTGAAATGCTATCTACTCAGTGTGAGAGTGGACCATTTTTATAGGAATAGCATTTAATAAATCACAGAATGGCTTGATAGTATGCTTTGTAGGATCAACCGATTTAGATTAGGATCAACACTTGATGACTAGATGCTGTTGCCATTCATCAACAACTCCAAGTTATTGGGTTTCTTATTTGATCCTGATGCTCTGTATTTTGTTTTTGGATTACTGTAGTGCCAAGGCTGCTTCTAAAGGGAACTTGGTTGGAATTATCTTGGATCCATCCCAGTTGTCAAGGATTGACTGTTTCCATCCAGGTTCGGCAAATCCTAGAAGGAAATGGCTGATGTTGGCTTGGCCTGTTTGAGATTGGGTAGGGTCAGCCAATCTTTAGCGTGGCCTAACTGGTCATAGCTTGGAATCAGCAGTTTCTGGCCTGACCCAAGCCAAGTTAGATCATGTCGGATTGGGTCAAGTCTGAGTCAGGTAAGAATTGGTTGATCATTGGCTTCTGACAAATCGTCCTATCTGATCTGATCTGGATAGGGATTGGCCCTGGCCAGACCAGAGTCCCATCCCAACCTAGAAACCATTTTTTGATGTAGTGCTAATTTCCGGATGTTGATATGAAAGAAGTTTGAATGATATGATATTTGAGCATCCCACATTTCAAGAGTTGAACTGTAGCATGTGGAGGACATTCTGGTAGGAATCAGTCTCGTGGTTGAATATGGAGGCAGCTGAATTTAGGAGTATTTACCCTGCTTAGATGGTTTTCTGAAAATTTTCATTATCTGAACAAAATTAAGTTCTAGTTGTTTCTCTTTATTGATGTCAGATTCTGTCAACACGTGGTGAAAACTTTTCTCCCAGTGATTGTACATAATGCTCTTTGTACAGAGCATTATGTGCCTATACGGATACTACTTTCAATATGCTGTAATCTCTACTTTTAACATTAAATATTGATATATCCAATGTTAGTATAAAAATGCTATTATATTAGCTTCGATATTCTAATAAAATTCTCCTTAGGCTTTTGTTGAATGGAACTTCTGTTTCCCGTGTTATGTAGTTATTAGGTAATCTTAACTTGTAAAGAGATGATATTCGAATGCAACTGATGAAAAATATTGGTACAAGGGCCATTTAGGTTGTGTCAATGAAATATTTGTAAATAATGTTAAAATAATTCAGTTTTATTTTATTTTTATATGCATTATAGATCTTTGTTGTTCCATTCACAATGTTTAAGTATCTATTTGGGCTTTTTCTAATGTTACATCTTGCTTATCCCCAAACCAGGATAATAACTTTGGCCTTTGTCATGTCCTTGCAGTTGCTGAATATCTGGGTCCTCATTCCTTTTCCGGTGTCCTAGCTATTATAAATTAGAGATGTAAATTTATGCTTGTCATGTGCAGGTGTTGCTGGTGGTGCAGCATCAGGAAAGAAGATTGTATGTGACATGATAATTGAGCAGCTTCGTGACCAGCGTGTTGTCCTTGTTAACCAAGTATTTTGCTTCTTTTAATTATTTAGCTATTCAAGCATTGTTTTTGCTTATTTATAAGTGACCAACGTGAAATGGTTGGTTGCATTCAACCTTGAGAATTGAAGCAGATATTGATTTTAATTCCAGCTTTTATAGACTAGGGTTATCAGATGCACTTATCTCGTCTGATTGTCTAGATGCTTGACAAATAAAGAGTAATGGTGCTTGTCAAGATTGTTTTCTCTCTTTATCTCAGAAAAAGGAGAGGAATAAACAAAAGAAGGGGACTCATGGGGATTTCCTGCTTGCTTTTTCTCTATCAGTGGGGGTTCACATGTCAAAATAAGGCCCCATCTAGTGGCAGTCATTTTTGGCTCAACCCGCCTGGAAAAGAGTAAAAGAAGGAAGTAGTAGGAGAGAAAAATAACCGCACACCCCACTGGTTGACGCAAATTGCGGGTTTCACCCAGTCAAGGAAGTCACATGGGACTCCTCTATTTGTGTTATATTCAAGGGGGCTCACTGGTTCAAAAAAATGGAGAATGCAAAAAGAAAATTGCCACCAGTTGGTGGAGGGCTTCACAGACTCTTGTGGATGAAGCATCTGGTAGGAGTTCTTGCTGGGAGTTCAGTGTCATTGGGGTTTCCTGACTAGAGTCCTCAGTTACTGGATACCAGGTGGTCTCTACATCAAAGGAAAACACGAAAAGTGGAAGAGAAGGGGAGCCTTATGACTTCCCATCAACTGGTCAGGCAGCTGGCGGAGAAAGAACTCCAATTGGTTGGGTTCTTTTTACGGGCTTCTATTATCTACAAATAGCTCTATTTCTCCATTGGACACGTGGAGTGGCTGTAGCATGAGGATAATGAAGGTAGTGCTATGTAGGGGTGTGCAAGGATTATTGTCACGGATCTCGGCTTCGTCTCGGGAGGGGGGGTGAAAGATAAGAGATCTCGGGAAAATCTCGGGAAATTGGATCTCGGATTCTCGGATCAAAATTTATATATGTATGAAATATAACCTAATATCTTATAAAGATGGGAGTACATCAATGAATTTACATGAAAATATATAACATATTTACACATCAACTATGTGAATGAACAATTACAAAGCACTCTCAATACTAAAAAGATGATTATTGTGCTTTTAAAAGATTTAAGCTTTTATATAATCTTATTTAAATTATAATGTGGTAATAAGAGTATTTTTCATGTTCTTGTTCTTGATTGTTTATTAAAAATTGATGGTTAAATATTTATGAAATTGAATTGATATAATTTTTTTATTACATAAGATATAATCTTTATACAATAAATTGATGATTAGTATCCAAATATAAATTTTGAATATATTAAGAATATTATTTGACTTAGGTTATAATTGAATGTGTATGTTTATGTTTATGTGGGAGAAAAGAGAGTTAAAATAGATCTTTATAAAATTTAAATATAAACACATATTTATGATTATGAATCATATATATATGTGATAGTATAAATGATCGTAAAATATTTTATACTATTATTAAATGGAGCACTGAGCAGTCGCGGATCTCGGGGGGTATCAGAGGGGCAAAGTCCTTGAAGAATTTTTTTTTATGGACTAGTCCATGTGTGCGAGATCTCGGCAATCTCGTTTCTCAGGACCTTGGCGAAACCGAAATTCTCGTGAGATCTCGGCGAGATGGCATTCCATGGAGGTGTGCATTATATGATTCAAATTGTCGAACCAAACCAAACTAGCACTAGTTTGGTTCCATTTGAACCATTAGTTTGATTTGACTGGTTTGGAACTCTTTCAAACCAAACCAAACCAAACAAAACCAAACCGATTAGTCGGGTCATATCTTATCAAGTGGAGCCATATTTGCAGGAGCAAAAGGGAGGGAGGTGTGGGGCTGCAGCTGCTACATTCTATGAACACGTCACTTTTCATCAAGTGTACCTTTTCTATTAATAGGCTTACGAAGGATAATGTTGTCACTGAATTCGCTAGCTTGATGATTTTGCGGAGTTTACATGTGTGGATAGGCAGGAAGACAAGATGCTTTTGAACTTGAATAATAACTTATCTTTCTCTATAAAATTTTCTTGCTTGAGGTTATCACTCAGAAGCACTGAAGTTTTGTGATGGAAGGCGGTATGATATTCTGCAGTCCCTATGCAGATCAAGTTGTTTTTATGGAAAATGTGCAGAGAGAGATTTACAACAAGGTCCTAGTTATAGAAGATCTTTTTGATGGACACTAATCGATGTGTCTTTTGTAGTTCCTTTTTAGAAGACATTGATCATTTATTCCTGTATGACCTTCATATTTCAAATTTTTTTTTTGTAGCTGGAGTATTTGAGTGGGTGGAACCAGTCAATGTCTTGACATTGGTTCAACAATAGAACATGAGAAATCCTTGGACTGTGGAACCTATGCTGTGGAATATTGCTATGCCATTTATTCTTTGGTCCATTTGGAGAACTAGGAATAGGAGTATTTTCTACAACCATTTTGAGATCCCATCTGCTATTCTCTATGCGACAGCTGCCTGTGTGAAGGATTGATGTTTTGCACATTCTGGAGGGACTCCTTGTGATACCTTTTTCCGGGGCACATTCTTTGCTTGGAGATCCTTTTGTCTCTAGATTTGGTTGTAGTGGTGCACCATATTCTCTACCATCTTGGTAGTCAATTTGGGTGCCACCCTTTCTCCCTTCGCATTTTACTTGTATGTTATCTTTTTTTTTTCCGTGCAACCATGCTTTGAATCATGAAATAGGATCAAGAGATGTAAACTAAAAGTTTAGTTCATGATTTTTGCAGAATTCTTTCTACTACAGTTTAAGTGAAGAGGAGTTAGCACGAGTTCATGAATATAACTTTGATCATCCTGGTAATCTCCAATGTTGCTAAGTTATGAGGATTGCTCTTTTTTGTCTGGGTATTTCTTTGTAAATACATTTCATTTGTATTTAGAAAAGAGAGATCTGCAAGCTCAGTTAGAATTTAGTCTTCTATGCTACATTATTTATCTTCTTCCAATTCTGTTTCAGATGCGTTTGACACTGAGCAACTTCTCTCTTGCATGGAGAAATTAAAGCTTGGAAAGGCCGTTGATGTTCCAAACTATGATTTCAAAACGCACAGGACTGTAGCACCTTCAAGAAAGGTACCATTGGGTCACAGTGTGTGCAAAAGAAATTGCAAAAGAATTATTATTCAAAATTCAGATAAGTGTTGTTTGTTTGAAATCAAACATGAAATGAGTGCAATCCATAAATTACTAACATGAAGTGCAAGGATCAGAACAGCAAAATAACTGCAGATCTGGCATGGAAATGGATAAGTCAAAATGAAGATCAGGATATCCAATGGAGCAACCGCTAGCACTAGAAACAAGAAAATGGGAGAAAGAAAACAGTCACCAAAGACACATTACAATAATCTCCTGACCACTAGTAAGCCCATGGCAGAAATAACAGAATGCCATGTTCCATTTGCAAAATAGTGCGGCGTTTGGTGCTTCCAGTGGGGTTCAACCCAAACCCCCCTTCTCCTTGCTACCTGCAAATGAATTCTTTGCTGCTTCCAATGGGTTTCAGCCCAAACCCTTCCTCTTTCTACCTGCAAACAAATTTCTGTTTGAGGAGGTGACTCCCCTTCAAAGAGGTGTAACTCCTTTTCCTAAAGGTCACCCTAAGAGCCTCCAACTTTCTGCTCATCCTCTTTGCATCGTGATAAAGATCTACAATGGAACTTTCTGCTCAATGGATGTTTCTGCTCATCCTCTTTGATCGTGATAAAATACTGAAGTCACCGAAGTATACCTCTCCCTGTTGGAAAAAGTCTTCCCTTCCAATCTTGGAACTTTTCCTCAAATATTCTCTACATCAGATTCCAATCACTTTTCTTTAGTGGTTTATCAGAGAGTGGTATCCCCAATTATTTAATGAGAAAATTTTCTTCCTTAATCACTAAAATGAGGAGATATAGCTGATCTCATCAACACTTGAATTAATACCAGACATTTTGTTTTTGAAGTTCACCTTCAAACCCATGCAAGCCTGAAGGAAAAGAATATAGCTTTTAAATTAACCACCTTAACAGTGGGAGGAGATGTGAAGAATAATGTGATGTCCGCATACTAAGCATGAGTTACTTGAATGCCATTTGAGCCAACTCTAGCAGCATGGACAAGTGCATTGTTCATTGCAAATCTCTTAAATGAGTTTAAAACCTGACTAGAAAATACAAAAAATGTGATAAAGCATCGCCCTATCCAAGGTCTTTGGTAGGTGAAATATCCAACCAGTTTGCCTTTGATCAAAATGGAGAAGGTTGCTGTTTCTAAAGATGCTCAAATCCAGTGTAACCATTTTCTGTCAAATCCCATCAGATTGAAAAACTTTTTAAAAGCAACTCTAGCTTAATTTGTAATATGCTTTTTTGAAGTCTAACTTTATGACTGTCCCTTTTTCCCTTACATCTTTAGATCGTGCGTGCTTTCTTAAACAGCTATAAACCTATCTAAAATCAAACTATCTCAAAGCTAAATTGAGTTTCATGACTTCATCGACCAGTTTACTGACCACCTGCTTAAGTCCCTTTACTTGAAGTTTGATGAAAATTTTGTATGTTCTGTTAAGCAAACTAATAGACCTTAAGTTACCAACCTTGGTCACCACCTCTTTTTTAAGGATTAACGTTATAAAGGTTGCATTTAAGTGTTTGATTAAATGAGGACTATCCTGGATAGCCTGCATTCTTGGTACGACTCTTTCTTACTAACTGACCCAAAGCGTTGGAAGAATCTTAGGGATAAATTGTTAGGTGCAGGGAACTTATTACACCCTAATTCCGGACAACAAGATTTATGCACGGAGACTAAAGTTTTGGTGTATAGATATTTAATTATATTTGATATGTAATTTTTGGAGTTTTCAAGGGGCGAGATCGCACTGATTGAAAAATCCGTCAAATTAGTGATCTCCGGACAAATTGAGGGTCATCGGCCGTAGATGTGATAGATTACAAGATCAACAGCCATCAGGACGTCTTCCAGATTATTCTGGCTATTTTTGGAGCCTATTTAATTAATTCGACCCGGAATTAATATTGGCTGTCAGATCGGAGCCGCTTTGATCAAAATTAGGTCAAATCTGACTTGAAAAAAAATCTAGCCACCACCCCACTCTCTTACCATCGCCTAGATTTCATTTTCTTTGTTAATTTCTATAATTTAGGAGAAAATTGAAGGGAGTTACTATCTCTCTTTAATTGGTATTATGTTCATTTAAAAAAATAAGGAAGAAGAAAATAGGGAGGAGGAAATGCCACCTCATCCTCTCTCTCTCTCCCTCTTTCTGTAAAAGTCTGCTTCCATTCCCCTTTGATCCCTCTCTCTCCCCTCATCCCGCGTATGCTGCCAGCATGATTATCCGGCGTCTCCTTTTTTTTGCCATAAGATATATAAGAAAAGAAAAAGAGAAATAGAAGAAGAGGCTTGGTGACATAGGGGGTTGGCAGGGCTTGAAGGAGGCTCCTATCAAAGGAGCTATGTGATTTCTTTAACCCAGCCCCTAGATATGCTCAATTTTACACCACAATTGCCAGCAATAGTCACGATGGTCCTGCTAACAGATCATGATGATCACGGCTTGGAGGAAGGCTGAAACAGGGAATTTACATACCTATTAATCCTGATCGATGGCAGGCACTGCAGATGACTGTCTTCTCTTCAATTCCAACCTCAGCTGATGGAAAATTGAAGACCAAGGAGAAGAATGGGCCCAATGGCTCTATCGGTAGAAAATGGGCACCATGGCAGGAGGACGAAGGGAAAAGAAGAGGCATGCCATTGAGGTCTTCTTGCATCATAAACTTCAAAGGACATCATCATATATGATGCTTAATGATTTGGATTTGACTTGGAGTGGGAGGGGAGTTCGATTCTAAGCCAAACATAAAGATCTTGCGCTGCCATCTTCTTCTCTTACTTGGAGTAGGATTGAATATTTATTTAAATGATGGAATAATCAAATAATCATTGGCATATGATCCCATGGTCAGAATATGACAATGATTTAAATCACATATCCCACTCTTATTAGTTATTAGGTCCTTAATAGGGATGGAAAGAGAAATTAGAATTGGCATGCCATTGAGGCATGCCATTGAGGTCTTCTTGCATCATAAACTTCAAAGGACATCATCATATATGATGCTTAATGATTTGGATTTGACTTGGAGTGGGAGGGGAGTTCGATTCTAAGCCAAACATAAAGATCTTGCGCTGCCATCTTCTTCTCTTACTTGGAGTAGGATTGAATATTTATTTAAATGATGGAATAATCAAATAATCATTGGCATATGATCCCATGGTCAGAATATGACAATGATTTAAATCACATATCCCACTCTTATTAGTTATTAGGTCCTTAATAGGGATGGAAAGAGAAATTAGAATTGGAATCGGTGGGCATCGATTCGATCCAAAATGGGTCGAATCGGTTGGAATCGGCCAATTCTATGGGAAGAAGGCATTCCAAATTGGTCATTTTAATTTTTTTTTTCATTGTAAAAATTTGAAAATCTTTAAAAAATTAAAAAATTAGGATGGACCATGGAAGAATTTTTAAAAATAAAAAACACTAATCTAAACAAGTGGATATACTTTAATTATAATGATCATTTCATTAAACAAATGTCACATGATACAAATGAAATATTGACATGCCATAAAATGATATATCTTTCTTTCATCACCATCTATGGCCTCCACCTTCATCTCCATTCTCTATTTTCTCTTGGATGCTCCACTGAGAGCTATTTGTCATTTTTGGCCCGTATCCATATGAAAATAATTAATCGACCATTTGAGAGAAATCTTAGATAGTGTTCTGAGAGGATAGAGATGTAGCGGAAATATAAGGGTGGAAGTCTTGAGGGGGTTTTAGATAATTTGCTTCCGCGTACTGATGAAAGAACCACTGATTCTAGCATTGACTTCTTTAATTGGAATGCTGTCTTTGTCCCAATTTATTGACCCTTGCCCTAATAGTGTATTCACTACCATAGTTGTCAAGGCGGTTGGTGTTGCTTAGGCGACAAGGCATTATTTGGAGACTGCCTTGTCCGCCGCTTAGTCTCCCCTTGAAAAGGCGTATGCCTTGGTCGCTTAAGCGACCGAGGAGCACGCCAAGCGACCGAGGAGCACGCCTTGGCGAGCGCCCAAACGCCCGAAGGTTGCGAACCCCTGGTTCGTCCCATCGTGACACCAAACCGATGCCTCTAGTTTAAAAAAAGCTGGGCCAATTTCTTAAATGAGGCCCCAACTCCTATTTAGTTCACCCTCGACGCCCAGCCAATTGCTCGAAGCCGCAGACACCCCCAATGGTTGACAGACGTGTTCCTGCGGCTCTCCGTGCACAGCACCGTGGCCCTCTAAGGCTCCAATGGCGGCGCCTTCGTAGCACCTACCCCGCGGCACTTTTCTCCTCCTTCCACAATGACTTTGCCATCTTTAGAAGAAGCCCTAACCTGCTGAGCTTCTCCCTATAGTGCGCCAACTCTCTCTAAAACCTAGTTTTTGATTTATTTTGTTATTCTTCTCATTACTTCTCACTAGTTCATCATTTTAACATCTATTACGATGTCTTTAATCTTATTATACATTTTCTATGTTTGAATGTCTAAAATATTGCATGTTTAAATATTTTTAGTGCGTCGATAATTTTTGATTTTGTTGTTCTTGTTTCCCTGAGTATTTTTATATATTCTACATATTTTTTTGAATAAATGTATTTTACATATAACATTGGTATTGTTTGATGTTTGTACTTTGTTATATTATAAGTAATAGGGTAGAAGTCCTCTCAATCCCATTCCCCGCATGAGTCATTTGTGCTACGATTTGAATGTATGTCAATTTGATCGTACATGGGCTAAAGAGGAACTTGGTGATGTTGTTGAAGCTAAGCCTATGCAAGAGGAAATCCATGCTACTCCATCTTTGGTACCAACTTTAGCCTCGGTTCCAGCCCCAGCTTCACAACCAACTCTAACCAAAATGAAGACAAAGACCATGACAATCAGATTAGGGTGCTTCTCACGATTGAAAATGTATATTAGTGTGACATGGGTCTTGGGAGTTCTTTATCACAAGTAAAGGAAGAAGCAAAGTAAGGAAAGTTGAAGATCAGACAACAACCTGTCAGTCGAATAGACAATTCTCAGACACTTTCCTCAGATGACAATGAGGAAGAGTTCATTCCCCTTACCCAATAGCAAAATGTAGGTGGTTCAAGTGGCAGTGATGGTGGAGGGGGTGGAGGAGAAGAATATATAGTAGTGAACATAGTTGTCAAGGCGACAAGGCGTCCAAGGTGCCTGAAGGCATCCAAGGCATTCCAAATTGGTCATTTTTAAATTTTTTTATTGTAAAAAATTCTAAAAAATTAGGATGGACCATACTATATATCCTTCTCCTCCACCCCCTCCACCATCACTGCCACTTGAACCACCTACATTTTGCTATTGGGTAAGGGGAATGTACTCTTCCTTATCGTCATCTGAGGAAAGTGTCTGGAACTATCTATTCGATTGACTAGTTGTTGTCTGATCTTCAACTTTCTTTACTTTGCTTCTTCCTTTACTTGTGATAAAGAACTCCCAAGGCCTATGTCACACTAATATACATTTTCAATTGTGAGAAGCGCCCCAATCTGGTTGCCATGGTCTTTGTCTTCATCTTGCTTGGAGTTGGTTGTAAGACTGGGGTTGGAACTGAGGGTAAAGTTGGTACCAGAGATGGAGTAGTATGGACTTTCTCTTGCATATGCTTAGCTTCAACAACATCACCATGTTTCTCTTTAGCTCACATACGATTTGAATGTATGTTAATTAAGGCATAAACCCAACTTCTCCACCCGCACAACAAGTGGGTGCTCATCTAGAAAGCGGTAATCCACATCAACATCTTTACCTCATAAGGAACATAGTTGTCAAGGCAGACAGCAGCGCCAAGGCATCTTTGCTCGGGCACCTTGCTAGGGTGCCTTTTGGGGAGCCCAAAAGGGCGCTCGCCTAGGCACCCAGGCAAGATGCCCCAAGTATTTTTACATGATTAAAAAAATAATTTTGGAGATTTTTTTTCCCTTGATACCATCCACAAAGGACACTTATTTAATGATAGTTTGAACTTATTAATATATTTCACTATCACTCATATTATCATATATATTTAAAATTTATGATTATAAACATATATTATATATTTAAAATTTATAAAGTTTTCTTTTAACTCTCTTTTCTCCTCCTCTCTCTCACTTAATTTATCAAGATTACCTTCTTATCCAAAAATAAATACCTACACTTTCATAATTACATATATAAGATCACTTATACTATTACATTCTTTTTTCCTTTTGGGGGGTTTCGCCCCTTGACAACCTGCCACAAGGGGCGCTACCCCCTTGAGCCCTGCGACTTGACTGCAAAGGTCGATCTGCGACTACTCTGCGCCTCCCATTTAATAATATTATAACAATATTTCACTATCACTTGTACTATCACACATATAATTTTATAATCATAAATATGTTATTTACTTAAATTTTATAAAAATTTATTTTAACTCTTTTTTCTTTCACACACACTTCATATTTACTTATATACATAGATAAAACACTCATATTCAATTATAACATAAAAATATAATTATATTTATGCATATTTTTATGTATACCGACCCTTCCGACCCAACCTTCCTTGAATACCGCCTTGACCGCTAGACAACGCCTAAGCAGAATTGGTACCCTTCAACGCCTTGTGCACCTTGTCGCCTTGACAACTATGATCTGTAAATCTAGCAAATCTTTGTTCTGCAATATTTTGGTGGTCTTTGATATTCTTTATACTCAGTCGTATGTCATAGTGGAATAACAGAAGTTTCTCCAACTTGTTAGATGTTAGTTAAAAGTACTCTAGTTTCTCTCACACTAGGAGGAACTTGTGTTCTGACTGAGAATTTGAATCGCAAGCATAGTTGTCAAGGCGATAAGGCGTGCATGGCGTTGAAGGGTGTCAATTCCGCTTAGGCATCGCCTAAGCGGTCAAGGCAGTAACATTGGATGTTTATATATACATTTATCCATATGCATATACATATACACAATCATATATATAATTAGATTTAGTATTATATATTAATATATATACAAATATAAATTCATAAATATGATTATATTTGTATGTTATAATTGAATCTATATATTTTTGTGTTCATACATTTAAATTAGATTTTATTTATGTAGTTATGTATACATATGTATATATTTATTTTGAGAAATAAATAATCTTGATAAAGTTGATGTGTGAGAAATTGAGCAGAGAGTTAAAATAGATTTTAATAAATTTTAAGTATATAACATATATTTACAATTATGAATCTTATATAAATATGTGATAGTATAAGTGATAGTGAAATATATTAATATGTTTACATTATCATAAACCGGCACTTGAGAATCGCGGATTGACCTGCGCGGTCAGGTTGTAGGGGTCAAGGGGGCAGCACCCCTTGTGGGAGATATCAGGGAGGCAAAGTCCCTAAAAAGAATTTTTTTATTATGTATAAATATTTGGAGCCCCTAGTCTGGGCGCTAAGATGGGCGCCTTGAGCATCTTCGGCACCTTTTGGGCTTCCCACAAGACGCCTTGGCAAGGCACTAGCAAATTAGCGCCTTGCCACCTAGGCGTCACCTAGGCGGGCGCCTTGACAACAATGATCGCAATTATAGAAAGTAGATTTCAACAACTCATTGTATTGACTTGCATCTATCACTCAGCTACAAAAAATATAATAGAACATAATGTTACTATCACAATAAAATGATGTTTATTTATCATGAAATAAAATGAGGTTTGTTTCAATTTTCAACATACCAAGAGAAACTTTATCAAATGAATATCTCATATCTAGATTTGAGTATACTCTAATTTTCATTGTATAAGATTGCATTTGAAATTTGAGTCACCAAATTATTAGACAATTAGTGCTCCAATGTAAAAACATTTGAGAAAGGTAACTTTTTCACTTACTTCTAACTTTGCTTTGCAGCTATCATGTTGAGTTCTTAAAGCCATTGTACTACCAATAAAATGCTCCTTGTGCCTTCTCGATCATTGCATACTTCTTCTCCTTATTACATCTTTTTTGGGGGTTTAAAAAATATTCTACATTCATCATATATGACATAAATACACACATTTGTGCATCAAACAATAATTAAATCATAGATAACAAAATTACTTACTATATGCACATTGTGGTGTAGTGTCATTTCCCATTTGACATCTATGTTCTTTCACCACTTCTTGTAGTCTTTGTGATACTTCTTGATTTTCAATTTCACTTTGTCTATGACATTGTAGAGGGTAGAGGTCCTATATGATTCCTTTCATTTGAGTTCACTTATCTCAACACATTTAAAAGTGGTTCAATGATGACAAGTAATAAATCTTCCTCTCCTAAAAACGTTTGTTTATAACCAAATGATCCACGACAAGGATATTTAATTGATCCATCTAATTGTGAAGGTCAACCATATAGTAAATATGTTTTGCTGATGTTATGAACCATATTAATGCATGTTTGTGTCGATGTAAGTTCTCCAAAGTAATGAAGTGTGTGATAAATCTTGTCCGCCCTTACTTGTTTATATCATGTCTCTATGTATGATGTCTCGTTATGTGGAGTAGACATGAATGCGAATAGATAAATTAGGTGATTACTTGTACCCAAGGATCACGAGATCAAAATTGAAGTTGGGATTGGTGGGTATTGATTTGATTCATATCAGATCGGATCGGTATGATCTCAGTCGATCCATTGGAAGAAAGATGATATGGAATCATTAAATTTAAATAAAAAATCGATTCTGATTTTGATGACTTGATCCTGACCGATCGTGGCTGATCTAACTGATCCCACTGGAATCACAAAAAAAAGCTAATCCGATTCCGATCCTATCCTGACCGATCTAGTCGATCTCTACTGATCCAGCTGAAATTGTATAAAAGAAACCTGTTCGATTTTGATTTCAATACAATTCCGATCTAATCCCAACTGATCTGGCTAATTCCGTTGGGACTCTTTCTTGATCAGTCCTCCAATCGAGAATTGCTAATTTAATCAAGGAATCTGTTGATCTTGATTTGGATTGGCCGATTCCGCAATTTGGCTATCAAACTAATGCCACATTGCCTATATCCTCTAACATGAGGTTAGTGGAGTATGCCGCACATATAACTCAGAAGAGGTGTCATCTCTTGTTCATCAACTTTCTCTCTGCAGCCTTGTAAGATGGTTCATGGTTCGTTATGTGTCACGAACTGGACAATGTTCTCCTTAATCACATCAATATCATTGTCCGTAAGTGAAAAAAAATGTAATAAACATTCTTGAGGTGACTTGAAGTATCTATAGACTTAAAAAATGTTATGCCCTCTGAACAATAAACAAGAAAGTTAATCATTGATCTTTTTGTTTTGCCAGTCCACCCATCGCACATGACTATACACCCCTTTCCTTCCATACTAACTTAAAGCCATCTATCCATACTTTAAGCTCTTCAATTATGTTATCAAGGTTGACAATGTAGATATATCGGCTGGTTAAGACCTTTGATCCTGATCAATCTCCCCAATTGCATCCACCATGATCTGGAAGTAGGGGTTAGTTGCGGCATGTGTTGGAATGTCTACATTAAATTAAGGTGAAAACAAAAATTGTTAGTAGCCCATTAAAGAAATATATAGAATACGTACGTGTATGCTTTCCAATTTAAGACTATTATCTGTATGTAGAAACTACTCGTAGATATGCTTCATAACTCGCTTTATGGAAGTGGTTGCCTTAACCCCTTTAAAAGCTTGTCTTATTGCCCTTTGAGAGTTATTTTGCCTCTTGAACATGTGAGGATTCTCAGTGGCAGTGGGTCGTGTCGAAGCAGATCGATGGAATAGACCTTGTCACTCTCTACCTCCCACATCATCAGTGAATGTGAGTCGGGTGGATTATGACCAACGATATGTTGGCTCCCTAGCTCTAGAGTCTCTTGCTTCCCTCATTCTTTCATCATTTTCTTCTTGTGCCTACTTGCTAGCATGCCTTGTTTTCCTAGTCTTTCTCATAATTTGTGGATGAAGAGAGAATATGTTTTGGTTTAGCTTTTCCTTTACCTTTTTGAGTCTACTTGTTATATGTTCTTCCTAAAAGCTCCTCATGCAATTTCTCTTTCTGTTTAATACGAATCTCCCTTTGAGATTTTTCTAGTCATGTATGCATTCGTAGCTTCACTGCTCTTTCTGACATTTTTTTTCCTTCTACCTATGTGTTGTTTCAAATGGAATGCTTTTCCATTCATTTGTTTTCTACACCACTTATATTGTATTATCTTTTTATCGAAATCCACCATGTGGCTATGTTCCTAGCCAATGTCACAGGAAGCAGGTGCATCATGCTCAACCATTGTTTTTAAGTCATTGATTTACATTCATAGTTATCAGAGACGCTTGCCTCAACCGCTTAGGTGGTAAAGGCTAGAGAGGTGCTGACAAAATGCCTCGTCTCGCCCTAAAACGCTTTGCCCGCCCAAGTCACAAATTTGGTCAGATATGATCCATTTCTTAATTTAATTATGATATTTATTTTTTTTGTTATTGATTTCTAATGTCATGAAGTTGTTATGCTATGTTATGCTTGATTTGTACTCTATTATTGTTAGTTGTTATGATGTGATGTTTGTTATTGACCTTCTTTTATTGTTATAACATTATTTATTGATGGATACAATATAGTTATTAAAATGATGCATTTATTTTAATATTAAAAGTAGTTTTTTAAATTTATTTCAACTATTTATATTGGATATATGTATTATTTAAATTAAAATAATTAAATAATAAAAAACACCTCGGGCACTTGAGGCGTCTACTTCAAGTGCTTAAGGTGAGGCGCTAGGCATAGTTTTTCATATCGCTGAGATCTTGTGAGATTTTTGGTCTCGCTAAGGGGTCGAGAAACGAGATCACTGAGATCTCGCCTCAGGTGAACTCAAGGATTCTGGAATCGGAATCGGAATCGGAATCGGTCCCATCTCGTTTCTCGACCCTTTAGCGAGACAAAAGATCAGACCGATTCCGATTTCGATTCCAGGAATCGGCCGGAATCGGCCGATTCCTGGAAAGGGAATCGATTCCGGATCGGCCCAGAATCGTTTTTTTTTTTTGAATTTCTTTTTCGTCAAAAAAATTTAAAAAATTCATAAAAAATTTAAAAATTTAGGAAATGAGTTAGAAAAAATTTTAAAAGTAAGATTAACATTCATCCACAGGACTACATCGAATAAATACTAATGAACTCCAATTGAAGTTAAGTACATATTCCATTGATTCAAAAATCAAAGAGTTGATACATCAGGAAAAAAAAATACATTTACATAATAAGAATCTACTACGAATATCTAGGATATAGATATTGGTCTTCCTCCTCTGCCTGCTGCTCTCGATGCTCGGACCTCGTGCTCAGTCTTGTATACTGTCCGGGACCATATCCATATGAAAATAATGCCGATGCCATGCTATCAAGGTCGTATGGATCGGACTGCGGGACGACCGAGGCGTAAGCAGAGGATGGTGGAGCTAGTGGTGTAATCCACCGCCGGTCGGCTGACGAATGTTTGGACATCGTGGCTCCTGTATATAAGAATCGGGTGTATCCGAATCCCGGCGTGTAATACGGCTTTGGATGCGTGAATGAGGAGACTCGAGCTTTCTTGTTGATGGGCTGCGTCGCTGGTATGCACTCCTCGTCGTCATCACCTGAGGAGTGAGAAGGAGCACAACGTCTTTGTCATCTGGGCTGATAGGATGCCTGACCTCTAGCTTCCTTCTCTTCACCTCTTCAGCCATCTCTGAAGTACCAGAACCCTAAGTTTTTTTCAACTTTGCAAATCCTCTCATTTTTCGTGCAGTCACTTTTGTTTTCGTTTTCCCCGGACTGCGAATGGGCTGGGTAGCGGCGGCTGGGACTGGAGCTGGGGCTAAAGATGCAGGTGGCTGCTCCATAGCTGTTGGGGCAAAAGAAGACCCTGCCTGAGCCTGAGAAGTAGGTGGAGGTGGAGCTGGAGCATCCTCCTCGGCTTCAACACCATCCAACTCTCCTTCAGCCCATGCACGGTCATCGGGATCAAACTCAGCTGCATAATCTTTGGCTTCCCTCTCCTCTATCCAGGAGGCAAGTTCATGCTCCTCCTGGAATATCTAATCTATGTCCACCTCCTCAGGTGGTGGTGTGGCGGTGGAATGCCTCTACTCGTATGGACCACCAGCGAATCGTGCAAATCGCTCCTCACTGATCTTCTGTCGATCCTTGATATTCTTGATGCGCAGCTTCATGTTGTAATGACAGAAGACCAGCTTCTCTAGCCGGTCTGTGGTCAACCTCTTCCTCCTTTTCGTATGTATCAGGTTGAATGTACTCCAGTTCCTCTCATAATGGGAGGAACTGGTGCTCTGGCTGAGTATCCTGATACCGATGGCAGCAAGTGGATTCCATCCACTCCTGGTGTTCACCTGAACCCACCACTCAGCTGCAAGAAAAAGAAGAGAAAAGGTAAACAATTAGCCCATCATCTTCCATAACTTATATGAAAAGAAAATAAAATCTTCATCAAGCTATTACTATACCAGATGACACTTTTTCAACTGAATATTTCAGATCAGCATCTGAATATACGCCGACCCTCATCTTATACTTCTGCATCTGAAAAATTTATAAAAGAAAACATTAGTTGCCTGGTAAGGCTACTCCAAGGTATTGAATGAACTCTAACTTACTTCTATCTCAGCCTCTATCCTGTCCTGCTGAGATCGGCACGTACGCCGAATAACAACAAGTGTACCCCGCATCACCTCGTTGTCGTTCACCACCCGTCCTCCATATTGGATGCGGGGGTTCAAAAAAATATCATGCAAGATTTTATTAGTTAACACTGTGAATAAGACAATTATTCAGCAAAAATATTTTTTTAACCAAGTTACCTGCAGCATGGACATCGTGGTGCAAGGTATTGTCCCATCGGTCATCTATGATCTTCCACCACTTTTTGTAACCTTTGAGATTTTTTTCTTTTATTTTCAGCTTTGCTCGGTCCATGGTATCATACAACGTGCCCATCTGGTCCCTGTCATCTGAGTCTACCAACCTCAAGACAACTACCAGTGGCTGAATGATTGCCAAGTAGTAGGCAATCCTCTCCCAAAACCTCTTGTCAGTGATCTGCTTCTCAGACCTGACAAGAATCTCCAACTGATCTTTCTTGTCATGCATGTTGTCCACCATATAGTTATAATACTCCTCGGAGTGTGTGAACCTAACCAATGCATGCCTGCGTCGGTGTAGACTCTCCAACGCAATGAAATTCGTAGCAAATCGAGTCGGACCGGGCCTAACAAGATCGTGCCCTCCTGTGTGTGATCTCATGATATGTAGCAGGCGGGGATGCGAATAAATAAATGATGTGATCGTTTGCGCCTGCCTGACAAGTGTGGATACACCCTCCTCGTTGCCTATATCCTCTAAATATGAGATCAAAGGAATGTGCTGCACAGGGCACCCAGAAGATGTGCTTCCTCTTCTCCATCAACTTCCTCCCAGCCGCCTTATATGATGGTTCGTTGTCAGTGACAACCTGAACCACATTGTCCTCCCCGATCTCCTCCACCACCGCATCCATCAGAGAAAAAAGGAAGTCGGCATTTTTTATCTTCCCAAAAGCATCTACCGACTTCAAGAATGTTGTCCCCTCAGAACAATACACCAAGAAGTTTATCATACTCCTCTTGGTGATACCTGTTCACCCATCGCACATAATTGTGCAACCCCTCTCCTTCCACACCAACTTAAAACCATCCATCCACTCCTTCAACTCCTGAACCTCCTCATCCAGCCCAGCGCCGTATATATTTCGGCTGCCCGGGGCTTGCAAACCCGGTCTAGCTTCACCCACGACATCCACCATCGTCTGGAAGTAGGGGCTGGTGGCTGCATGTGCTGGGATGCCTACATCAAGTTAAAAAAAATTGGGATCAGGCTAAAATTAAGTTTAAGTAAATAAAACACACATAATGTCAATTTTATTTTAAAAAGTGATACCTGCATGTAAAAATCACTTCACAATGTGGCGAACGGCTCTCTTTGTAGCCGTTCCTGTTGCCTTCACCCCTTTCATTGCCTGTTTAATCCCCATCTGCCCAGCACTCTGTTTCCTAAATAAATACTCGTCACTCGGTGTAAATCGAGTGCTGGTAGAAGTAGAACGGCGGTATGGCTCCTGTCTCCTGGGGTCAGTTTCTCGGTCCCGGGTAGGGCGAGCCGATGCTGATCGGCCCAAAGCTGGGTCAACTCTGGACCTAGACCCTCCTGCTCCCCTCCTCCTGTCGTCCTCCTCATCAAATGCACGCTTGCTAGCGTGCCTAGCACGTCCAAGCTCGGAGTCTGTGGACTCCTCCTTGCTCTCTGGCTCCGGCTCAGCTGGTGCCTTCCCCTTGCCTTTCCCTTTCGAGGTAGGCAAATCACGGTCCCTCCTCCTCTGGAGTAGCTCGTCGTGCAACTCCTCCCTCTGCTCAATCTTAACAGCCCGTTGAGAGGCTTTACCTGTCATGTAGCCTCTCATCTCCTCACTCTTCTCCCTCGGCACCTTGTTACATTTCTTTACATTTCCACCTGTTCCGGCAATATGTTGTTTCAGCCGGAACACCCCCCCGTTCATCTTCTTCCCACACCATTTGCACTGTACCCTCTTCCTGACTGGGTCTACCATGTGCCCGTGTTCCCAACCCACGTCGGAAGCACGTGCTACGGCTGCATCACCTTGATCAGCCATTGCTTATATCTGCAAAAATTGTAAACAATACACTAAAAATGATTAGTCCATATAAAAATTGCTTTAGAAGCTGTTCGGGAAGCAGACGGCCCAAGTAACACACCATTGGGTATTGTTAAAGGGTTACGTATTTGCTTTGTTTCCCGCAAATGGTCGTAAATCAACATACGGGGCTTCCGAAATTTTTCCCGTACAAAGAACATCCAATCGATGTTCAAACAACTTGAGCGGAGTTGTTCGATCAAAAATCACCGAGTTTAACTCTGCTCGGAGTCATCGAAAACGTGTAAAAATAGACGTACGGGATATCCGGAATTTTTCCCGTGCAAAGAACATCC
Source organism: Cryptocoryne crispatula var. balansae (assembly GCA_036172225.1). Lineage (NCBI taxonomy): Eukaryota > Viridiplantae > Streptophyta > Magnoliopsida > Alismatales > Araceae > Cryptocoryne > Cryptocoryne crispatula. The sequence continues at coordinate 41,749,972 of CM069918.1, read as the reverse complement.
GATCGAATAGTTCAGAACTTAAACGGACTTATTCGGTCGGAAATCACAATATTTAACGACGCTCGGACTCGTTGGAAACGCGTAAGAATGGACGTACGAAGTTTTCGGCGAAGAAATCTTACCAAAAACCGGTTAAAGATCGAAGAAGAGGTTGATTCAAGGCCGATCGGAGCTTGGATCGGCGGAATCGGCTGAAGGAATCGCTTGGAATCGCTGGAATCGCCGGAATCGCCGGAATCGGTGCTGAAATCGCTGGAATCCTTGTGGAATCGGTGCTGGCAGCTGGGATCGACGCTTGGATCGCCAGATCGCCGCTGGAATCGCCGCAAAATCGCCGGAATCGAACCCTTTCCGCCGCGGGATTGACGGAATCAACCGCGGCGGTCGATTCCGGCCCTAAAAGGGCCGAATCGGTTCGATTCCCGGTCCAGAATCGAACTGGGAATCGAACCGGTCCACATGAACCGGTATTCCGACGAATCGGTCGGAATCGACCGATTCCACAAGGAATCGGTGGAATCGGATCGATTTCGACCGATTCCAAGCGATTCCGACCGATTTCGCGGAATTCATCCCGGAATCGGTCCTTCAGCATGCACCGATCCGATTCCGGAATCGGTCAGAATCGGACCGATTCCACCGATTCTGCAATCTATGGGTGAACTGGTCCATAAAAAAAATTCTTCAATCTGCGACTACTCTGTGCCTCGTTTATGATAGTGTAAATATATTAATATATTTCACTATTACTTATATTATCATATATATAAGATTTATAATCATAAATATATGTTGTATACTTAAATTTTATAAAGATCTATTTTAATTCTCTTCTCTCCCACTTACACATTTAATTATAACCTAAATTAAATAATGTTCTTAATGTATTCAAATTTTAGATTTAGATATTAATCTCTAATTTATTGTACATAGATTATATCTTATGTAATGAATAAATTATATCAATTCAATTTCATAAATATTTAACTATCAATTTCTAATAAACAATCAAGGATAAGAACATAAAAATGCTCGTAATACCATATTAATATTTAAATAAGATTATATACAAGTTTAAATATTTTAGAAGTACAAAGATTATCTTTTTGATATTGAGAGTGTTTTACGATTGTTCATTTGCATAATTGATGTTCAAATATGTTATATATTTTCATGTAAATTCAATGATGTACTCTCATCTTTATAAGATATTATGTTATGTTTTATACATATATATATTTTGATCTGAGAATTCGAGATCCGATCTCCATAGATTTTTCCGAGATTTATCTGAGATCTCTTCTCTTTCACCCCCCCGAGATGAAACTGAGATCCGAGACGTCAATCCTTGACGCTAGGTCTCTCGTCTCGGGTGCCTCACGCCTCGGATAACATAGTCTACAATAAACAATAAATCAAGATATTTTAAAAAATTAAGAACTTAAATAATTAAAGGAGGAACTTAGAACCGGGGGGCCGGCGTATGTTCCGTTCCATATATAACTGAAACATGTTTTAGATTGTTTCAACCCGAAAGTAGGTACATCTTGCTCGGTGAATGGCTTAGACTTCCAGTGTTCAAGGCCCTTTAAGGGGATTAAGGAGAAACGGGGGGCTTAACAGCCTTTTGAGGGGCTGTTTCAGACCTTGGTGACTATTTTAGGTGGATTGGAGGGGGGGAATTGGTCAGCCCTGAATCGGTGGGGAGGTGTAAGGGTAGTGTAGGGGTAGGGGATTCGCTTGAAGAACTCTGATTCTTGGAGGAATCACCGGTTCTTAGAGGAATCATCGTTGGAATTGCTGGATGGTGGAGAAATCGTTGCTGGATCAATGCTAATACCGCCAGAATCGTCATGCCCTTGCTGATTTGGGAGGAAGGAGAATGGTAGGGGTGAACTAGGGCTGATATCACCCTTATATTGGTTATATCGGATCGATTTCCGACCTGAATCGGGCCCGATATCATTAACATCACAGGACTTAAGGTCTCTCGGCTAAATCGGTAAAATCACTCGATTTCACACTGATTTGGAATAATCGGCTGATTCATGACCAATTTAGACCGATTCGATCGAATGAGGATCAATTCCATTGGGAGTCATGTCTGAATAAATAGTCTAGGACAAAATTGAATTGACATCGACTGATTTGATTTAGGAATCGACTTATTCCAATTTGATTCGACCGATTCCATAACTCATGGTCCTTAATAAGATGTTGGATCCTTCTTATTATGATTGATCATAATTAAATGAAGGATATATTAATATAATGAGGATGGTGCTAGATTTAATGGCTAAGATACATTTATGTCAGATCTTATGGTTTTTATGTTTGGGTCCGTTATAGGATCCGGATTTTAATTAAGAAACGAATAGTTATGATTGGATGATGTTAAATGATAAGATGGTTATATGGCACTGATGGGCACAAGATCCAATGGATAATATTAAAAGAGAGTTAAATGATGGATCTTCTTTTTAATGGGTCCTTGATGGGATCCAGATCCTACACATGGTCAAAATGGGCACCACCCCCCTCTTGGTTCTAATTGGAATAAGACTTGATGTTGTTTGAACAATGACACTATTAAGGGCAATTAAATGGAATAGACCCAATGCCTGCCCTTTAATGGGCATGACTTGCTAATGATAAGGCCCAATAAATCTAATGGGCCCAATATGACCATTGAGAGGCCCAGATGCCAAAATTATCATTTCTCATATTTATTGGGTCTTAGATGTCAACAAATGGGCCCTGATGCAGTTTTGGGCTAGAGGTGTCAAGAAAGGGACCTGGATAGCAAAATTTCATGTTTTATGTTTATTGGGCCTGAATGGTCGAGATCAGGCCTGATACCAAAATGATGACGGCATATAGTCGAGATAGGTCAATGTTTATGAAAATTAAATTCACTTGTGAAATTCAGTTAATACATGGTCAAATATACATAAAATATCAAAATTTGTCTTTCTCCAAAGTTCTCCAGAGCACACTGGAATAAAGGGTTCATGGATAAATAATGAGCAAATAAGTGATCAGAAAAGGCCTAGAAGAATCAGTTGGATAATTGTTTGGCCAATGAGATCATTTAAATTGTTGAATCATTTATCAACCACTAATGCAATTGTAGCATGATCCGAGGGCTGAGGTTTAATGATGAATGTTAAATCAATTTTGCTATGGTTATGATACAATTTATACGTATATATGCATGGAACTTCATGATGCATGAATTCAGGCCCAATTGTTGCTAAATTATGGTCCATATCATGGCTATTTAAGGATTTATTTAATGATCCTATGCTATAGGATTTGGTGATAAATGAGCACCCTTGGATCTTGCGCCTTTTGAAGAGATCCTAGGTCAAGTCTACATTTGCCGCGTAGTCTAAAGAGAGGATTTTTGCATGTGACTTGGAGTCAAAGGAAACTCTATCGGGTGCTTCTAAGAAATAGGAGGAAGTAGGAGAAGGTTTGGTACCTTCTCTTCCATAACTGGGGCTTGACTGTATCCTTCTTGTGTTCTTCTCCAATCGAAAGTGTCCAACACAACAATGACTCTAACAAAAATTTAAATATGCTACCAAAGAGGTGCTGAAAAATAGGAGAAGATCAGGCCTTTCTCCTCCTACGATGCTTACCTTTGTGCTCAAGAGAGAAGCTCCGATTGGGACGGTTTTTGCTGCAGCCTCTCTATAAAAGGAGACCCATCGGCTCTTGTTTTGGTTCCGGATGTTGAAGGGAAGAGCTGATAGGAGCTAGAGAAGAAGAAAGGGGTTCGATTGGCATGGAAAAGGAAGAGAAAAGTTTGATTGCTGCTGTTGTTGCTGCCATTGGAGCATAAGGAGAAAACATAGAGAAGAAGGTGAGCCGCGGCACTATACACATCCCTTTGACCCCCTCTTTTTTCTTTTCTCCACATACTATGTGATGATCCAATGATCCTCTTCTCTCTACCCATGGTTGAAACCTCATGCGTGCAACCAATAATCTCCTTTCCATTTCCTCTTGGCGACCCATGCATATGCCCCTAGTCAATAGCATGCTCCCATGTTAAGAACCTCCTTTTAATACCTATACCCGGCCCTCCTTCCATGACCATATAATGGTTTCATGCGTGGCATGTGTCCATGCTCATATCTGGCATCTTACTTTTATGCATGATACTTTCCACATGCAGCCTTCTCTCTATGCTCTCACGTAGACCATATCAATCTCTTTGCGTACCCATTATCAACTTTTCTTTTAGCCCACATGGCAGCTCATACAACAGCCCCATACAAGTCTTGTTCCGCTACCTCCATTATGGCTACATAACAGCCTGTATTCCCCATTGTTTGGTTCCATATAAGCCTGCATAACAGTCCCTTATTCAGCTTCTATAAATGGTCTGTTTGACCATTCAGTTAGGCCATATGACAGCCCCCATATTCCCATGTTCAGTTCTCTTTCCATGGCCTTATATCAGCCCGTTAGCTGGCCCATAACTACACCTATGTTTAAACTTAGAGGTATAGCAAATGAGTCCATACCTGGTCCTCTTATGCTTTTTATAGTGAGCTAAAGAGCTATCCGGGGAACCTTAATATCATGCCTATCTGAAGCTCTTTCAGCCTTCCCTTGATATAAATCCATGTCGAATCCCATCTCTACAGCCCATATGAATGGCATCAAGAGGCAAGGAGATGCAAGGTTCAAGATGAGCAATGCATAAAAGCAAATGGCACGGTCGGTTTCAGCATGATGAGGGCATATGGAGAATTAAGACATGAAAGATCATTTGGATTGAGATTATGCAAATCTGGCCACCCAGGTCTAAATGACTTGTTCATGGGCCAACCAGGCCTAAATGAAGCATATGGGCCAAATGAGGTTAAAATGACATCAATGGCTTGATGATGGGCCGAATGTAAGCTGAAATGACATAAAAGTGCATCTTTTAAATATTTAATGTACAAAAAAATATTTAAGAAGTTAAGTCTGTTAAATGAGCCCCCCTCATAAATTTGGACATGCACACATACGTGTACCCGATGTGATCGATCCAGGACAGGGAGGTGGGCATACACCCATTATAACCGATTCATTTGCACATTATCAAAGGGGAGATTACGCATGTTACCATGACAAATCGACCATAAAATCTCAGTAGGGAGCCAGAATATATCCTATACCAATGTAAGGTTATGGATATGTTCTACATGATATGATTTTGAAGAGATTATGGTTATATAAACCTTCCCACGTATTGATGTAACCTGATGTACCCCATGTTATGTATAAATGACATCACGTTGTTGATGTGCATATATCTTTTTCTAGGGAGCATCTATATAACCCACATAAATAATATGTAATGCAAATATAAAAAAGATGAACTTATACTATTAAATCTGAAAAACCGACAATGAGAAGATGATATCAAAGATAACAAAATGTCAATAAAATCTTAATCTTAATGGATCTGAAATAATCATGTCAATCTCGGATTTGAGTAGGTATAAGATCATGCATATGCATCTAGGTCCTAACTAAGATCGTGAATGATTGATCTTATGTCTGAACCCTTTAAGTCCTATATCCGAAATAGATTTAATCTTAGCTCATAGATATGTGAGAGCATAGGTCTGGAATATATAGATTTGGACATCCAAATGCCCAAAGGGGAGATGAAACGTGAAATTTTGCTAGGTTTTGGCTCATGGGTAGTTAGGAAGCTTGGTGATAACACGGAATAAGAGGATGCCTAAAAGGGTTGAGGTGAGAACCCTCATATGTCCAAGTCTTAGGCCCCTAATGGTGATCAGATACGAGAATGACCTGATTTGTATATCCAAATCAGATTTTGATATGGTAATTTTAGATATGTTAAAATTCTCAAGTCTAAAACAAAATGTTAATACTTAAATAAAGGCTTAATAAATTCTAGGTCTAATGTTAAGACTTTGAGCATGAAATAAAAAATGATAGCAAACTCACTCCGATTGGATTCCCTCAAAAATTGATTATCATTAAGTCTAAATACTAGACTCTAAATGAAGAAAAGATGAATCTAAATGATAATAAAATAATCATGAATATGTTTTAAATCCGATACCATAAAGATACATTTAACCAAATCTCATTAAGTCCAAAATATTAAAACATAGATAAAAAATAAAAGGAATCAAAATAAAGATTATATGATTAAAATATATAATACATAATTCTATTTGATTTGAATCATGCCTTTTCTAGACCTTGGATCCAAATGAACTCTATCAATTCAAAACATGTCTTGAATTAAAAGAGTAAAATCTATTGTAATAATACACTAAGGCATATAATCTTAAGATGTTGGAATCTTAAAATACATCTTTTAGAAAACATAATGAAACTCAAATCAAACTTAATATACTAAGTTTGCATTCTATTGAGTTTATGGGGTTATAGGTCCCACATGTGTTTATGTTTTGTGGACGTATGTTTTCATTTAAATGTGTTACTATGACAGTTAATCAAGAGTATTCGAGTGTCTTGATATAATTAACATTGGAAATTCACACATTCCAATCAAGAGAGGTCCAAGGTCATTTTTAATGAATCATAAACCTAGATATGTTTATATTTTTATGTATATCATGTATTTTGGCTAGTACTCTTATGATATATCATGGGTTTTTTTAATAGTTTATGTTAACCAAAGATAATGAATTATTATTTTTTAAATGAATAGAAATCAAATGAATTTCCAAACCATCCTATGCAAACATATATTTATATATTTATAATTTTGAGGTTTTACACTTATATATCTGCTTATTGCATAGTGGGCATTTGAATGCATTTTATCTTCACAATAATTATCTTAAGAGCATCTCCAAAAAATTGAAATATCTTTTAACTAACATATTTCAAGATATACATCCTAATTTACCTATTCATAGCTTTTTTTCTGATTTCTTTTGAGACGAGCTTTCATGTACTTTTTAGTTTGTTCTACATTTGTAAAGCCTTGTCTTCTTGTTTTTTTTTTCCATGTCTATTTTAAGTCAGTACTGCGCTTCATGTGTGATAGTGTTGCTATTGACTCATCAGGTCAATCCTTCAGATGTCATCATTTTGGAAGGCATACTAGTGTTCCATGATTCAAGGGTTCGTGAATGCATGAACATGAAGATCTTTGTTGACACAGGTCAGCTTTCCCTGTTCTGGTGCTTACTTGTAATAACATCTTTCTTTTCCTTGCCACAATAGAATAATACCTCTTCTCGAATATGTTCTTCTCCCTTCAATTTCTCAAAGTTTATTTTGATTCTGTCCCAATAAAATGTGTTTCACCTGGCAATGCACTGGTTTTTTTTTTCAGTTTCTAAGGCAAATAAACCTTCATTAATGTTGGTTTACTAGTGCTTTTTGTGAATTAACATTTTTATGATTTTGGGCAGGACACATTCACATACTTCCCTTAGTTTGCATGATACGCAACATGTTTGATTTAAAGTGAGCTGCACCAGTTTTGCATGCCCTTTTATGTTTATAATCTTCATGATAAATAATGTTTAGTGCAGATGCTGATGTATGCCTGGCAAGGCGAATACGGCGTGACACAATGGAAAAGAGTAGAGATATTGGAGCAGTCCTAGACCAGGTTAGCTATTTATTGTGCCACACTGAGCACAATTCCAGACAAAGCTGGTTATCTAATGTCATTTGCTGGTAAAAGCATGGAGATGTGTGGGTCTATGCACTGCATAAATTCATACTGTACCTGATACGGTTATTTGTTTTAGCTGTAGGTTTGGAAATGAAAGTTGTAGGCACATATATCTGATCTTATGTGACCTTTTTGAATGTGACAGAGAAGGCACAACATTCAGTAACAGAAAGTGGAAACAGAGTACAACAGGACAAAGGAAAAACTTCTATCTGGGTTATAGAAGGAAAGGGAGGGAACATCAAAGAAACAAGTCTGGATTTTAGGGAGTGCTTACAATGATAAAACATAAGTAAAGAAAAATAGGGCTACTTAAGTCTCTATTTGGACAGAGTATTAGACATCTATATTAATATCCACTTTAATATTTGATACTACGAGTTTTGAACTTGATGTATATAGTGTCAATACCAAAACAGATATTGAATAAGTTTTTATATGTTTAACTTAACCAAACACGCCTTGCAGAAGCTATTCCATCCTGCAAAAATCAGGAGCCAAGAGGGTAGATGACCACTCCTCCTGGAAGCAGCATTCTGTTTCTTAAAAAGTGAAAAAAAATGTCCGATGATATCCACCAGGTGTGTAAAATCACCGTCATAGGACCTCTTGATCCAGGCCAACCAACTAGCCAAAGTAAAGCTGGCAGGCACTGTTTCCACATAGAGAGGTCCAAGAGTGGGTTTAAGATCATCGTGGACATCTGCATGAAAAATCATTCTATGACTTCTGAATACATACTTCAAGTGCTTTATCAATCGTGGTTAGCTGCTTGTGTAAGGAAAATAGTGTTGTAAGTGCACTATTTGCAGGCCTGAACATGAAAGAACCCTAACAATGCAAATGGATGTTCGGTACTTGAGTTGGAGGTCTATTTCTGATATTGTATTTGTGAATGGCTTTATGACTGTGCCTGATAGGCTTTTTTATGTCCAATATTTTATCTTTTTATTATCTGGCTATCATCTTAGTTCCATATGCAGAAAAACTATCTAGTGAGTTACCACAAGAACTTAAAGAGGTCTTTTTGTTGGATAATGGGATTTTATGACCCATGGTTTATTAGATTGGCTGATTCATATTGGAACCAGCATAAGCTGATCCAATTCATGGGGAGATTTGATTTGGCCCCAGACTTCCCATGGATCGGTCCAATCCAGATCGGGATCACCCAATTAGAGGTGATCTGACCAAAAAAAGTCACCCTTGTCTAGACCAGTCTGATCTGGATGATTGGCTGATTGGGACTTGAAGTCCTGATTGCCTCCTATGTGTAGATAGAAGCGTCTATACACAGAAGGTTGGTGGCGAACCTGCTTGTTCTCTGCCACCAGACCTTGCTGTCATGGCTACCACAATTTGATATGCCCCAATCTTGCTGCCACCACCAGAAGTTGGCACTTTACCGCTAGACTTTGCCAGCACCAGCTGCATAAGAGGAGGGTGCAAAACGTTATTAAAAAGTGTATCAACGTGGTACAGAGTATGTGTATTGATCCACCACCACCGCTACCACAGACACAACCCAATAAATAAGATGGAAGAATAAGAAAAAGAAAATTACAAGTCCAAAGAGAACTAGTGGGGTCAATGACAGTACATTAGTACTCTTTTTGCTTCATATTAGATCAGATGTAACTGCCAGTGCTGCTTGATATGAGGCAGCAGCACAGCATAAGAGGGTACAAAACATTATAGAAAGTGTATCAATGTGGTACAGAGTATGTGTATTGATCCACCACCACCGCTACCACAGACACAACCCAATAAATAAGATGGAAGAATAAGAAAAATAAATTTACAAGTCAAAAGAGAACTAGCGAGGTCAATGATAGTCAAGGATTGCTGTCTCGGATCCTGGCTTTGTCTCAGAAGGGTGAAAGAGAAGAGATATCGTGAGATTCTCGAAAAAATCTCGGGAGATCAAATCTCCGATTTCATTTATATAGGATATACCTTACTCAAGGATTGTCATCTCGTCTCTATATTTTATCTCATGGAGACTGAAAATAATAGATCTCGAAAAAAATCTCGAGAGATTAAATCTCATAAATACTAATCAATGTGTATATTTAAGTGTAAAATGTCATGTTATCTTTTCAAAAAGGACAAGAGAACTCATTTTAAACATCAAAATAAGCTGAGAGAGAATTAAAGGATTAATATAGAGAGGATGAACTATTGTTAATAGAAGACATACAAGGAATCTTATGCTAGACCAATGTTTCATCTTGAATAATATGGATACGTGATTGGTGACATTTTTAGTCAATTGTACATAAATAGTCATAAAAATATTAAAGTATAAAATTTTATCAAACAATAATGTCTAGATGAATATTTGGATGAATTCCATAATAAAATTGACAATATACGAAACAAACTTAACAAGGCCATTTAACAAGTTTAGGGATAATAATAGGCGGAGTATATCAAGGTACAACCGTACAAGAGGTACTATATAGATATTCTCGTTTCGGCGATCTTATTTCTCGGACGTGTGGATAGAGAGATTTTCGGAAGATCTCGAGAGATTCTCAGGAGATCACATTCCATGATGACAGTACAAGTGCTCTTTTTGCCTTATATTAGATCAGATGTAACTGCCAGTGCTGCATCATACGAGGCGGCAGCTGGCACAGCTGTTGCAATTTCTTCTTACTCACTGGGTGTATGGTTACATTCAGAGCCTTGAGCTCAACAACATCGTCATGATGGAGATGGACAAAGGACAAATAAACATGATTATGATTGTTATCAGTAGGCACAGTGGTTAGGGGATCATTATCACTACTCTCAATTTCAGTATCCATCATTTCTGAGGGCAGTGTTGCATTAGGAGGAAGGGAGTTTAGGACATTTATCATCCCATGAGAGTGCCTAACATTCTAGATTCAGAGGTTATTTTTGTTAGACAAATTATTGAGCACTCAACACCCAAGTTATATTGGTGTATTTCCATCTCCTCAAGACAACGTATAGAAGTAGAGTTTCTAGAGATGTCACAATCTTTTTTTGGATGACTATGGAGGTGTTATGACTTACAATCACAATTCACATTGCAACAACATGTCGAATACGAAGATTCATATGATCCTTATCGGCCATTCTGGTGATATAAAAGTTGCATTTGTAAATTACTTTAAAATTGTTGAAATGGTATATTTTTTAGATTTGTGCACTTCAATTTTAAGTGCGTGATTGATGTCTACATGAGTTAAATAGAGATGTCATGGCTTAATTTATTTCTCCAATTTTTCCTATTTTTTCTGATTTTTTCCAGCCTTTACTGTTGTGTTTTGATGGATTGATCCCAGCATCTGGATTCATTATTGCTAGCCTGACAAGAGGGAACTAAATATTATCTTCTTGTATTTGTTATACTGCCATGATTACTGAAATGGACTGATCTGAAGAAAACATTAAGATTTCAGAGTTCATGGCGTAAGGGAGAGGACATTCCTTTGCAGAACATAGATTTGGGCTTGTACTTCTTCAATCTTCTCTGACTATCATATCACCTTGTGCAAGGGCAGCTAGGTCTGGTTGATTAAGTTCAGTTACAACCCATGGATGCCTGTGCAATAGTACAAGGTGCTTATTTAGTGGAATGTGTGTGATCTTGTTGGAATGACCCTGCTCGAGGACAACTTCTATAGTGTATAATCCATCTTTTTTTTACTTTGACGGTAGGTAGTGACACAATCTCTTAACAGAATTGCCAATAGAGATGCAGGGGAAGAAACTGAAAGGCCCTTTGCAGAAGAATCAAGAAACCAAGGTGTCAGTAACTTGGCCATCACTGGAAGCAGAAAGGGTGCTACAAGCATCAGCAGGACAATAGGCCACAGCCCATTCTCAACTCCGTCAGGAATGAAATGCAAAACACAAGCATGAGAGGAAGTCTCATTTTTGAAGATCTTCCTACTAAGTTCAAATCAAATGATCAGGATTTAGGAGTCATTTCCAATTTGTTTATTTGAAAGATGATCAGAAGTTTTGAAGCAGGACTGATCATGCATGAAAACTATCTTTTGTCGTTCTTTTTTTGGGCTGTCTGTTGCATTAGAAAACCTTTGCGATGCACTTGCTCCTCCTACATGCTGTATACCACTGATACAATTTTATGGACTGTTCTGTTTCGTTTTTCACTTTTATCCTTCACATGCTCAATATGCCATAATTTACTGGTGCAGTATTCAAAGTTTGTGAAGCCTGCTTTTGATGACTTTGTACTCCCTACAAAGAAGTATGCTGATATCATTATTCCACGTGGTGGAGATAATCATGTAGCGATTGACTTGATTGTGCAACATATTCGAACAAAGCTTGGTCAACATGATCTGTGCAAAGTATACTCTAACCTTTATGTCATTCTGTCAACTTTTCAGGTAAAACTGTACCCGTAACACTATTTCTTGTTAGAATATATCCATTGTGAAATACCATGCAGAGTTATTTTTGTTGGACATCTGTGGTTCATGTCCATAATCACACATCATCTTGTATGGAAACTATTACAAGTAGCCTTCACATTTACTTAATGCTCATGTCATCTTTTGCAGATTAGGGGAATGCATACCCTTATCCGTGATACCAATACATCAACACATGATTTTATATTTTATGCTGATCGTTTAATTCGTCTGGTCAGTTTATTTTAGTACTTGTGCCCTAGACAGCCAGTTTTACTTTAATTTATATGATAGGCATTTTTGCGCAAACAGGTTGTTGAGCATGGTCTAGGTCACCTTCCTTTCATGGAAAAGCAGGTGACAACTCCGACAGGTAAGCAGTTTCTCATTTCTGTTTATTTATCTTATGAATGCAGTTGATTTGCATTTGAATACTTACATCAATATGTGGAATGTACTTTTTTTGCCGCTGCTCAACATAAAACACATTGTCAGACCATAGATCTTCGTCTTAAACTGGATAGATGTAACCTATATATATAGTGCATAGTCACATGCCATTCTTAATCAACTAAATGTACCAGTTCATCATTAACAAGTATTATAGAGTTTTGTGTTGCAGGGAAATATGTGGAAGTCATTCTCACTTCTGCAAGTATCCATTGAAAAAAGATGTTCCAATAATCACTGATATGCACACAATTTGAGACGAGGATTCCGGAATCGGAATCGGTCCCTACCCGATCGGATTTAAATTGAATCGGATCGGCCGGAATTGGCCAATTCTTGGGAAGAAAAACTGATTTTGGCCGATTTGGAGTCAGTTTTTTTATTTTTTTTTTCAAGAAAAAATTAGAAAAATTATAAAAAAATCTGAAAAGTATGAAATCTACTAAAAAAATTTAAAAATTAAAATGTAACATTTAACATGCTTAAAGTGTTATCCATTCATTGTTGCATACATGATCAAAATAAAATGTTAATAATTTTAACATGAAAACATGATAAGATGTTAATAAACATGATAAGATGCTAATAACATCATATGATGACAATAAAAATATACATTTCGTGACTCATATTCAACAATATTTATGATATTGACCTTCATTCTCTTTCTTCTGCGCTTGTCATGACTGAGTTGTCCATAGTCTTCTTGTCAATGTTGGCGCATATACATATGAAAAGAATGTATCTGCTATGTCAGTGAAGTCATAGACATTGGACCATGGCACATAAGTCGTCTCAGTAGGTGGAATCCACGGCTATTGGAGCTCATCTAACACTGGAGAATCTAGCTCTACATAATGCTATGGTGACTGCTCATCATAGAAATTTGGCTTTGACTACCGTGAAGTAGATGAGTCTTGAACTGTTGCACATGCATCTGCCCTACGTACATCTCCCCTCTCCTCCTCCTGGATGGGTGGCTAGTATGTACTCATTATCATCATTAACTGAGGAGTGTGAAGAAGCTTACGTGCTGTCATTTGGACTGATAGGACATTGCCTAATATCTAACTTTCTTCTTTTTGCTTCTTATGTTATATCATGTGATGACCCACAACCCACAGTTTTTTTAGCTGTGCAAACCGTCCTATTTTCTTGATGTCACTTTTATTTTGTCCTACTTAAACTGCGAATGGGTTGTGTAGTTGGGGCTAGGGCTGAAGCTGAAGTTAAGGCTGGAGGCGGCTACTGTACGACTACTGGGGCAGAAGATGGGCCTGCTTGAGCCTGAGGAGTAGGTGGAACATCTTCAGCCTTAACGTCATTTAATTCTTCTTCTGCCCATGCATGATCATCAAGATTAAACTCTGTTGGATGATCTCTGACTGTCCTCTCTTGTATCTAAGAAGCAAGTGAATGTTTCTCCTGAAAGATTTGGTCCATGTCAACCTCCTTAGGTGGTGTTTGTGCTCTCTATCTTTGTTCATATAGACCACCTACAAACCGTGCAAATATCTCCTCCGAAATCTATTGTTGTTCTTTGATATTTTTTATGCGCAACCTCATGTTATAATTGCAGAAGACAAGTTTATCTAGCCTATCTGATGTCAGCCTGTTCCTCCTCTTTGTGTGTGTCAGTTTGAATGTACTCTAGTTTCTCTCACAATGAGAAAAACTAGTGCTCTGGCTCAATATCCTGATAACAACTGCAACTAATGGATTTCATTCACTCTTTACATTGACCTGCACTCACCACTTAGCTGCAGAAAAATAGCAAACAATTAGCCATCTATAGGCAATTAATGGAATAGAGTTATAAAAGAAGATAATAAAAACATGATGTTAAATAAACATACCTGGAGAAACATTGTCACGTGAATATTCTAGATCAACATTTGAGTATATTCCATCACTCATCTTATAATATTGTATCTGAAAAATGATAAATACAAAATGATTAGTGTTCTTCATTACTTATTCACTCGCAATTATGAATGCAACTTTCACTTCTAACTCAACTTCTGTCCTATTTTGTTGAGATCGGCACAGACGCTGAATGACCAAAAGAGTATCCCTCAACACCCCATTATCATTGGACACTTGCTCTCCATATTAGATGCGGGGGTTCAAAAAATATCCTGTAGTCATTCAAACATGCTTTATTATCAACAAACTAAATTGAAACTAAGTAGACAGTAGATAAGCATAAAAGATTCACGGACCTGTAGTATGTACATCATGATGCAATGTCCTATCCCATCTGTCATCAAAGATCTTCCAGCATTTCTTGTACCCTCTTGGATTCGTCTCTTTGATTTTCAATTTGGCACGATTCATTGCATCATACAATGTGTCCGTTTGATTTCTGTCATCTGAGTCAACCAACCTCAAGACAACTACTAGTGGCTCAATAATTGCCAAGTAATAGGCAATCCTCTCCCAAAATCTTTTGTCTGTGATTTGTCTTTTAGTCTTGACAAGAATCTTCAACTAATTATCCTTGTTATACAGGTGGTCCATCATATATACTAATAATACTCCTCAGATTGGGTGAACTTGACTAGTGTATACTTGTGGCGATACAAACTCTCCAATGTAATGAAGTTCATGGCAAACTTAGTAAGGCTTGGCCTCACAAGATCTTGCCTTGTAGTGTAAACAGGGATATGAATAAATGAAAGAAGTGATAACTTGCACTTGCCTGACAAGTGTAGAAATTGTAGTCTCCCTGCCTATATTCTCTAATATGAGATCAATGGAGTGCACTGCGCATGATACCTAGAAGAGATGATACATCTTCTCTATTAATTTTTTCCCTGCCACCTCGTAGGAAGGTTCATTGTCAGTCATAATTGAATCACATTGTCCTCCCCAATCTCCTCCACTATGCCATCTATCAATGAAAAATATAGTCGGCATTCTTTATCTTATCCAAAGCATCAACTGACTTCAGAAAGATGGCACCCTCTGAGCAATACACCAAGAAGTTGAACATGCTTCTCTTAGTGATGTTTGTTCACTAAAAAGTTGATCATGCTTCTCTTGGTGATGCTTGTCCACCCATCACACATAACTGTGTAACCTCTCATTCTATACCAACTTAAAACCTTCTATCCATTGCCTCAACTCCTGAACTTTCTCATCCAGCCCACTAACATATATATGCCTGCTGGTAGGGACTTGCATTCCTGGTGCAGCCTCAACAATGGCATCAATCATAGTCTAGAAGTATGAGCTGGTAGCTGCATGTGTTAGGATGCCTACATTAAAGTAAAACAATCTATCTGCCATAAAAAATGTTAATTAAATAAAACATACATACATCATATATTAAGACTTATACTTGCATGTAAAAACCACTTTATAATGTGTCTCACTGCTCTCTATGTAGCCATTTTCGTTGGGTTCACCCCTTTCATTTCTTGTTTAATGTTCATTTGCGAGGCACTTTGCTTCCTAAAAAGATACTTTTTTATCGGTACAGATCTCATACTACTAGACCGACGAAATGGCTTCTCTCTTCCTCCCTTAGTGTGGATAGGTCAAGCCGATATTAATCGACCAAAAACAAGGTTAGCTCTGGACCCTCCTTCTCCCCTCCTCCTCCCCTCCTCCTCTATTGCTATTTCATGCTTGCTTGCATGCCTAGCTTTCTTGAGTTTGGAGTCTATGGACGAGTCCTCATTCTTCAGCTCCGGTTCCACTGCTGCCTTCCCTTTCCTTTTTCTTTTCTGCAACTCCTTTTCCTTCCTCCTCTCAAGAAGCTCATCTTGCAATTACTCCCGTTGTTCAATTCTAATATCTTGTTATGAGGCTCTTCCTGTGAGGTAGCCTCTTATCTCTTCGCTCATCTCCTTAGGCACATTGTCACATTTCTTAACATTGCCACCTACGCCGACAATGTGTTGTTTCAAGCGAAAAACACCCCCGGTCATTTTCTTGCCGCATCATTTGCATTTAACCCACTTTTTGGACAAGTCTACCATATGTCCATGATCCCAACCGACATCCGATTGATGTGCTCGTCGTGGTTGGCTATTGTTTACACCTATAATGTATGTAAACAATTTATTACGACTGCTAGACATCAATAAAATTAGTTTACGAGATGTTCGAGAAGAGAACAATCCTTTAGACGGGTTGTTCGGTATGTTTAAACTAGGAAAACATAGAAATGAGCATATGGGAATTCTAACGAAGAAATCTTACCAAGAAGATGACAAGGAGGAACGAACGGTTTGTTCGGATCTGGAATCGAGGGTTGGATCGTTGGAATCCAACCTGGATAGCCGGAATCGTTTTCTGGATTGTCGAAATTGACTTGAAATCACCAGAATTGACCAATTCTCGCTGGAATTACCTGGATTGACACTGCTGCTGCCGGAATCGCTGGTGGAATCGCCGCTGCAATGGCTAGAATCGATCGAGCTTTGTTGCTAGGGCAGAAGACCGCCATAATTGGTTGATTTGGCCCTATGTTGGCCGGAATTGGATCAATACTAGGTCTGCATTGGGCCTGGTATCGATTTGCCGTCGGGACTTAAGTTATCTCGATAGAATTGGTCGAATTGACCGATTCTGGGTTAGAATTGGTGGAATCGGATTGATCATGACCAATTCCTCTAGAACTTTCGGAGGAATCGGCCCTTTAGCCTGGAAATGGATTGAAATTGACTATTCCAATTCAGGAATCGGCCGATCCCAATCCGATTCCACCGATCCTTCAATCTATGATTTGAGACAATCAGACAACATCAGGTGCCTGTTTGTGGAAAGATCCATCCTTAAAGTCCATGGGAAGATCCATGAGGGTGTCACACTAGCTTGAGATAGTGGTTAAACATAAAAACATGGGTTTACTAATATGAGGATAGTAGCAGTGTGGTGGTCCTGAACTTTGCATAGAAGTGCTTCAATCTGGAGGAGGAGGGCTGGAGTTGGACCATAGGAATCAACATGATTGATGGAATCATGAAAAGCCCAATTCAATCAGAATTTTCTTTTCATTAGAATATTTGGACTGATCTGATAATGACTAGTTGATTGCAAGGATTGCTGTCTTGCACCTTGCCTTCATCTCATGAGAGACAGAGTGAAATTCTCGAAAAATCTCATGAGACTAGACTTTAGAAATATTAGTATAAGAGAATGTATGAGTAAAATGGGATGATAATCTCTTTTGAAGGTGACAAGATTGAGGATGAAGACTGGGACAAGCTAACAAAGGGAATTAGGACTAGAAATAGATGGGTGAGCATTGTCTATAATGGACACTTCAAAGAATTTGGGATCGTAAGTTAGATCTAGGCTTCAACTTGACCAACATTAATAATATGTATTATAAAGAAATATTTTTTAAATCTTGTGAGATTGGTTTTATATCTTGGATTATGTAGTCATATCAAATGTTAATATATAGGAAATGAGAGAACAATACCGAGATAATTTGTTGGACAGATGTAATAGTGGAGTTGTTAAAATGTGGAACAAACTTAACAAAGCCATATGACTAAAATAATAAAATAGTTTGAGAGGGACCAAGAACAACTCAACTCAACTCAACTCAACTCAACTAAGGCCTTTATCCCAAATTACTTGGGGTCAGCCATATGGATTCTCTTTCTCCACTCATGTCGATTTTGTGTTATTTCTTCAGAGATATTTAAACCATCTAAATCATATTGAATTATCCTCCTCCAAGTTAACTTAGGTCTACCACGCTTCTTTTTTGTTTCTGTCATTTTAATATTTTCTATATTTCTAACTGGAGCCTCTTTAGGTCTATGTTTAATATGTCCAAACCATCTCAATCTTCCTTCTTTCAATTTGTCTACAATTCTCGTTACTCCTACATTTTCTCTAATATATTCGTTCTTTATTTTATCTAAAATAATGTGACAACTTATCCATCTTAACATTCTCATTTCGGCAACACATATTTTAGAAGTATGTTTTTCGTTTATTGTCTAACATTCACTACCATACAACATTGCAGGTTTTATACTTGTACGATAAAATTTTTCTTTCGACTTTAATGGAATTTTACGATCATATAGAACCCCTGAAGTTAATCTCCACTTCATCAAACCTGTTTTAATCCTATGATTAACGTCTTCATCACATTCTCCATCTTTTTGAATAATTGATCCAAGATACTTAAACTGAGTTTTTTGAGACAATATTATCTCATTTAAACTGATGCCCTCACCTACTTCTCTTTGGTTTTTATTAAATTTACAATGCATATATTTTGTTTTAGTTCTACTTATCTTGAAACCTTTAGTCTCCAAAATATTTTTTCACATTTCTAACTTTCTATTCACTCTTTCTTGTATTTCATCTATCAATACGATATCATCTGCAAATATCATACACTAAGGTATATCATCTTGTATAGTCTTCGTTAATTCATCTATAACTAATGCAAAAAGACAAGGACTTATTGCAGACCCTTGATGTAAGCCAATTGAAATAGGAAAATCTCTTGTTTCTCCACCAATTGTGCATACGCTAGTAGTTGCATTCTCATACATGTCTTTTATCATATGTATATACTTAACAGGCACCATCCTTCGTTCCAACACCCACCATAGAGCCTCTCTTGGTACTCTATCATAAGTCTTTTCTAAATCAATGGACACCATATGTAAATTTTTTTTCATATCTCGATATTTTTCTATCAAACTTCTAATAAAAAAATAGCTTCAGTTGTAGATCGACCAGGCATAAATCCAAATTGATTAGCTGAAATATTTGTACAGCTCCGTAATCGCCGCTCAATAACTCTTTCCCATAATTTCATAGTATGACTCATGAGTTTGATCCCTCTATAATTTGCACAATCTTGTATATCTCATTTTTTTTTAAAAAATAGGTATAATGATGCTCTTTCTCAATTCATTCAACATTCTTTTCGATATTAGGATTTTGTTATTAGTAGGCTCTTTCTTCATTCCATTTGAGAGGGACCAAGAACAATAGAGACAATTTGCATAAGTGTGGAGTTGAAATGTAGAAATAGCAACAAGTTTAAAAATTTAAGGATTATAGATGTTTATATAGATATTGCAATTTTGGTGATCTCATTTCTCAAAGGTGTGGAGAGAGATTCTCGGGAGATTGTATTCCGTTGTTGATAACTTGGAATTACTAGCCAAATAACTGCATTCACGGATTACCGATGTACCGTTCCAATGTTCTGCATTCCTCGCATTGTAGACCATTTCATTTGAACATGTCACTTGATCAATTCAGAGTGGGACGTTAGTAGATTGTGAATATTAGAGACAATGATTAATGGTGTTCTTGATGAGAATATCATTACATTCATCAAGGATGAGATTAGGGCATCGTGCCATATATTCATGTGGGTTGTCTTTTGAACAATGATTAGTTGATTACACGTATGGATCATAATATGGGGTCATCAAGGCCTGTTGTTCAGATTCATCCAGTCTTTGTTTCATAAGCAACCACATCTATGAGCAAAGAAGTTAGCAAGCTTAAAGAATTTTACGAGCAGTTATTTGTAAATTTGAAGTGTGATTTTTGCACAGTTTGCTAAGTAAATGTTACTAATCCCTTTTTGTAATAAGTTGCTTCACCAATCATCTCAGGACAGAAAGGTTCAGTACCAATGCATATTCTGCCTGAGCAGATTGTTCTTGTTAACACTCAGCAGTTCGGGAGGTTGACTATCAAGAGGTTGTGATTAACATTTCAAGGAACTGAGAGCTGACATTCAATTACTGAATGCAGGATCTGTGTACACTGGTGTTGACTTCTGTAAGAGGCTGTGTGGCATCTCTGTGATTAGAAGGTAAAATTTACTGTTCTTTCCATATGTTGTCCTGCGGATAATTGATTTCCAGATTCACATTTTCTTTGCTAAGCAAGTATGCTTGATGACTTCATATTTTGATTATTTACTTTATTTTTTATGCCCACTAGTTCATGGAGACCGTAAATAATCTGGTGTTTCCAACTTATTTGATTATTTTCTGGATAACTTCATGTTTAAGGATTGCACAATCGGAATCATGACTCGGATTGGTGGGTGCCGATTCCAATCCAATCCTGATTGGATAAGCCGATTCTTGGAGAGAAAAACCAGTCGGAAATGGTCTGGATTGGTTCTTCAAAAGACCCTAAAAGGCGAGGAAAATAACAAAATAATATGCTAGATTGGGTTTGATCCGAAATTGGCCCAAAAATAGGCTGGAAATGGCTGCCGCGGCCTCTTCCCACCTGAGGCTTACTGGGTCATCCCGTGACCTATCCCCACTCGATAGGGTGGGGAAGAGAGAGCCGTGCGGCCACCATTTATGGTGATTCCGACAAGGAATTGCCAAAATCGGTCAGAAACCAACCGATTTGAGTCGAATCGGTCCCGATCCAGACTGATCTAACCGATTTTGGTCAATTCTGGTGGTAGTTCGACTTGGATTGGGACTCCAAGGAAAAATCAGATCGATGGGTGCCAATCCAATCTAGGAATCTGCCGATTTTGATATAGATTGGCCGATTCCACGATCCATGTTCATGTTGCAATACTAAAAGCAAGGAGAATTCTACACTTTCCCATTCATAAACACTTGGGAAGGAACACTGACTTCTCATATTTCAGTGATTTCTTTTGACAATAAAGAAACACTCCCACCCCAATAATGAGGAAAAAAGAGAGATTATAACAGATTATTGTTGGCACCTGAAATTGCATGCAAAATATGTCTGTTCTTGCGAAATCCTATTCTATATGGGATCCAGTTACTAAATGAATTGGGATCTTTTTATTTTCAGCTCATGGGATGCTCTCTGTGTATGCTTGGACTACCAGTGGCTATAACACATGCTAACACTCAGCATCAAAATATGTTTCTCTACATGGTCGTTTTTTGGACTTTAGAACATATACATTAAGTCCTATACCAGCGAAGGGATTAGCTTATCCCCCTCATAATTCTGATGGATCTATGGATGTCTAGATGTGGCTAATTGGCACACATGCATTGCCAATTAATTTTTGGTCGCAGATGAGTAGGTAGTATTATGTAATTATGAAGACTTAAACATGGTTGATAAGGGGAAATTAATAAATAAGTAGAATCTGCCAATTTTGAAAGTATGACTGGCATTATGTTAACATGATTCCAACATGTCCTAGCAATTAAATTATATGATGACTAGGACCAATAAGAGGATAAGATTTTCCTCTCATCTGTTCTGGCCTAATCTAGGGCAATCAAATAATGAGGAAAATGCCAGGGCCAAATATAGATTACAAGATGGTGGCAGGGGGGGGGAATTGGATGCCCCCTCTCCAATTATGAAAAGCAATATTAGGACTGGGAGCATTATATGTCAAAAATTGGGTCATGCCTATGAGTGTGAGCATATTTAAAAAGGGATGAATAAAAAATTTAAGTTTGAGTATGTATGCATGAATTTCGGTTGGAGCACATATGCAGTGTTTGAATGCATAAAAGAAAAGAAAATGTGGATGCTTGGTAGGCTGAAATATGTTTAAAACCAAGAGGATATGCCTTCTCTTTGATCTTATTATCATAGATGCTTAACTGTGCATCTAACATTTCATGATGACAACACAAGAGCAATAAATGGGATATTTACAATTTCCGGTATCAAAAAAATGAATAGAGGGCCTCTCCGACTATTCTTGATTAACCGATGACTTGATCAATCTGCAAATTGAACAATTTACGTGTTCAAGTGCCCGGCAATGCCATAACAGCAAAACATGAAATATATGATGCATACCTACTGCTGCTGACTTGATGAACATGAAATTGAAGGCTGAAGATGAAGGTAGCAGGCCCCTAGCGGGTGCAGTGATGTTTAGATTGTGAGAGTTATGTATTCTCTTTATTCTAGGTCTGATAGATGCTCAAACCTACACCGGAATGACATAGAAGCAGGCCCCGATGGGTTGATTGTGTTGACCTCACAACAAGAAAGTGATGGCAGAATTCATAGAATTTTCTCACCTGATTGCGTTGATCTCTATATAGAATTAAAGAGCAACTAGCCACCTTCAATCCAAGAATGGCCGATGGCTGATCAAACACCCAGGATGGCAGGACTGGGTCTGACAATCCTGATTGCATAATGAAGTTACCATGGCTAAGAGGGAAGAAGAAGATGAAAAAAAAATGATAAATGCATACTTGATGGCCCTGCTGGTATCTCCTTCTCAATCCAAGGCCAATTGAGGTCTGATAGTAGGACCAAACAGCAAGAGACATGCTCTGATAAGCCAGATATCAGATGATGGTCACTACAGTTGAGAGGGGAAGAAAGAAGATGAAAAGAATGAAGTATACATATTTGGCCGATCCGATGACTGCTTAGAGAGGCCAAATAGTGCCCCTTTTTTAATTCAAGGTCTGGAGGATGCTCAATTATCTACCGAAGTAGTAAGTTATGAAGCCCAATGGTGCATTCAGCCAAGGGAGGTTGCCATGATTGGGAGAGAAGAAAAGGAAAAAAAAGAAGAGGAATAAAGGGTACGACGGTCTTTCGTTATACTGGAATATGCAAAGAGGTCTTTTAAGAGGTCTATGGGTCTTTGAATCCTCTTTTGGAGTCAAAAGGAGGGCTGATCCTTGTCAATTCCAAAGAAGATGCTACTGCCATACCTTTTCACTCTAGTTGGACTAGGGTTGACTCCTTTAAATGAAAGAATGGTGAGATGCCAATCATTGGCACAAAATCCAATGGTCAAGATGCTTTAAAGACTAAAGTTATAGATCCTACTCTTAATTGATCCTTAATAGGAACCGGATCCTACTTAAGTAATAAATGATTATGATTGGATGTCATTTAAATAAATGAGATGATGAGACATTGATTGGCACGAGACCCAATATGAAATCTGATGTTAAGCAATGGATCATATCCTTAATGGGTCCTTAATAGGATCTGGATCTCATTTATGTTCAAAATGGATACCTCCCCCTCTTTGTCCTAATTGGATTAGGACCTGAAGATATTTAAATAAATAATGCATCAAGGGCAAGTAAATGAAAGTGGGCCAAGGCCAGCCTCTTAATGTGCCTATTTTGCCTATGATGAGGCCCAATAGGCTTAATGGGCACAATATTATCAATGTGGGCTTGATGACATTTACTTCAAATCTCATGCATAACATAAAGTGGGTCTAGATGGCCGATTCACTATACTTAATGCTTATTAGGCCAGAAATGTCAGGAAGTGCGCCAAACTAGCTGATCTCTTATATTTCATAGTTATTGGGTCTCAAATATCAGAAAATGGGCCCATACAGAAAAAATATTATATTTATGTTTATTGGGCCACATGTGGCAGAAAATGGGCCTAGATCACCGATTAACTGTATTTCATGTTTATCGGATCATATATGGCAGAAAATGGGCCTGAATACTCAATTCTTCATATTTTATGATTTTTGGGCCATTGATGTCAGAAAATGCACCAGATATCAAAGTCTTATGTTCTAAGTTTAAAGCCGAGTCCAATTGAGAAATTCAGGTGATGCATGGTTTGATTTACATAAAATGTCAAATATTGACATGTTTCCAAAATTCTAAATGAGCATGATTAAATGAAGTGTTCGATAGCTATGATCGAGCTTATGATGATCGAATGAATGATCTTCATTGACCAAAATGATGTCTGAGGCCTTTATGGATCAATTGGAGAATTAGTTGTTCAATGGGGTTATTTAAATATATGCTTTATTTGAATTATATATTCAACCACATGACATGTTTTATTTGCAAGATCCAAAGGCTGAGATTTGAGGAGTAAACTTAAATCAATTTGTCATGGTTCTGAAATCAGGCCCAATTGGTGCTCGAACATAATATTATGGTTATTTGAGCTATATTTAGGTCAACCTAAACTAAATGATTGGATCAAGAGTCAATCATCACCATTGGATCTTGCACCATTTGATTAAGATCCTAGGTCAGAATTCCAGTTGTAGCACAATCTTACATATCAGGGTGTGAAGGCCACATGGTGGCTTCCCTTGGCCCCACTTAACTTTCAGTGAAAGCATCCTCTGTCGGATACTCCTACAATGTTGGAAGAAGTGGAAAAAGTTCTAGCGCATCCTTTTCATTCTCAAGCTATGACCAGGTTTTAAGAGGAACCTCCTCTAATATAAGCTCTCCACGTAAGCAAGGAGCTCAGCCGATGTTCATAATGCTGAGAAATAGGAGTCTTCTCTGTTGGATGCTCCTTCCCACTCCTTACCTTCGTGCAGAACTAAAGGAGTCCCAACCAGGTTTGGCTTTTCATCGATGGCTTTTAAAATCAGTCCTTCAAGAGAGAGCGTTGAAGGAGGAGAATAACAAGAGGTGCTGCCGCTGCTATCGTCGCGTGCTCAAGAAGGATCCGAGGGGAAGAAGAAGGTGAGCCAATGGTCTTACCTACATGCCCCTTTGACTCTTTCTCCTTCTGTCTTCATGCCTAGAGGTCCCATCAGCCCTCCCCTCTCTTTTTTATAGCCGAAACTCCATGTAGCCTTTTGTTTGTCCCTCTCCTTCACTTTTCATGGGCATATAATAGCCCTCATACACAGCAACCCTATGTCCATATCTGATGGATGTAACCCCATGCAAATAAGCTATGTTCGGTCTATGCTCTATGTCCACGGACATCCCATTATCAGTCTTCATGGTCCACTGTTTGGCCCCTCATCGTGGCCACATAGCAGGTCCCTATGTAGCCCCCCTATTCGACCTATCTTTTATGATCCTATGACACCCCATGCATGGCCTATACATATGCTATGTTTGGTGACTGAAAACCCGTGCACACAGCCCCTTCTTTGGCCTAAGTCCCATGCCAACATACTGGCCCATGCTTACGCTGTGACAGCTCCTACATTGCACTATTCAGTCTCTCCTTTTGGCCGCATAATAGTCCTTTCATCATGGCCTTATAACAACCCAAGTTTTGCTCTCTTCTATGGCTATATGACAGCTCCATGCACCACGCACTGTTTGGCTCCTATGCATAGCCACATAGCAGTCTTAATGCCCCTTATCCGACCTCTACATCTTGGTCATATGATAGCCCCTTTCACACATATTCATACACTTTGAGTTATAGAAACTAGGCCACACTGGCCCTCCCATGCTCGTTATATCGTGCTTAAGAGCTACTTGGGTATCTTTGTTATCTTGCCTATTTAAAACCCTCCATGGCCTATTTTTCTTGACATAAACTCATTTTGGATCCCTTTCAAAGTCTACATGAGTGGCAGCCAATAATAAACGGGGAGCAAGGTTCGAAATGAACAAGAAGATGAAAGTGTTGCTGGTTCTAGCTAAATGGGAGAACATGATATAATGAAGCAAAACATGCCTTTTTGGGCCGATGATGACATGTTAATGGGCCACATGAGGCCAAAATGATGTTCATGGATCAACCGGGCCAAGAATGATGCAAGATGGGCCCAATGGGGGCCAAAATGGCACAATGACATGATAATGGGCCGAGATGGCCAAATGACAAAAACAAACCTCTTAAATATTGAAATGGAATAAAAAATATTTAAGAGGCTAAGTTTATTAAGTTAGCCTTCTCATACTATTAAATTGACACATGGGAATGGCCCTGGGGTATGTTGGCATGCCCTCACCATACACCGATCCTTCCTGATGTAGGGATAATGTATATACTCAACTTACTAAGGAAGAATTCTCACTTGATTTAAAGGGAGGTCATGCATGTCACCATGCTAGACCGACCTTAAATCTATGTAGGACATTGATGAGATATTACATGTCTACATAAGGTTATGTGAATTCTCATATATATGATGTTCATTTGAGAGGATTATGGCTACATAAGCTTCCCCCACATATTGATGGATTGAATGTATCCCCGATTATATGGAATGACATTTATGTATGAAATATCTTATGCCATTATTTAGGGAGCCTTAATATAAACCACATAGCTTATGCGGAATGCAAACATAGAAGGGTGCAATTTAAATAATTCAATTTAAAATATTTAAATAAATGCATCATAAAATGTCAAATGAAATACCAAAACCATATGCTTGATAAAATTTAAATAAATAATGGTCATTAACATATCTAATGACTTACACCAAGATAAATCAAAATATTCACATAAATTTCAACATTGAATCAATGTGAGAAAGAGACTTAGAACATGATGAAAGAAATCATAATGAAATTATTCCTATCAGATACCATAAAAATCTAATTTTTAATAAGTTTAGGATGCAAGACTTCAAATAAAGGCGAGATGAATCCATGTGCTTGATGTTAAAACATAGAACAAAAAAGAGGGGTTAATGAAATAACTATGAATATGTTGATTTCACTAAGTCTAAAATGAGAAGACTTGGATAAAAAATGGAACTGAAATGAGATTTAAAACCATTTAATAAAAAATACATGTTTCCTTCAAATCATGTCTATTCTACACCTTGGGTTTAAATGAACTTATATTTCAAAAGATGTCTAATGTTAAGACCTTGAATTAAAAGAGTAAAATTTATATTAAACATATCAAATATCTTAAGAATCCACTAAGGAGCATGTCTTTAAAATGTTGGAATTTTGAAAATACACCTCCGTAATACATAACGAAACTCAAATCAATTAACATACATTTCATTGAGTTCATGAGATTATGACTCCTGCATGTTTTGTGGATGTATGCTTTCCATGTTGAGTTGCCTTGATAGTTAATCATGGGTATTCGAGTTTCTCGATGTGATTAACATCGGAAATTTATGCTTTTTGATGGATAGAGGTTCAAAAACATAATTAAAGGAACCCAATAGATAATGAGAATTCCTTATCCGAAATGAATGGAAATCAAATGAATGTTCAAACATAGATACATATATATGTATAATTTTTGATGATGAGAAAACGAGGTTTCACAATTATTAAAAGAGCTTCTTGCCCTTATGCAGCAGCATACAAAAGATTGAAGAGTAGTAGGATCCCTCTCAGCTGCCACTTCCTTCCCTCAGTAACTGTAATTTCTGTGATAAACATAATTTTATTGGCTGAAAGATACCCCTGAAAATCTGATTGTTTCTGGCCATCCAAATGGCCTATACAAGTGCTGGCAGAAGGTCTTCCACCAAGTCTTGTCTACCTTAGTTGGAGATGACAAGTTCCATGTACTGATCCACTTCTGCAGTTCACTTTCTAGTTTCTCCTGCCAAAATTAATTATAGTTATGATAGTATTAATTTCACATCCCTTTTATCTTTCTGGGATTCATCAGTTGAATAAGCATGATGACTATCACGTCAGTGTCATTCAATGGAGGTTCAACAATGTTCTTCGGAAGGATTATTCTCTTAGGAACTCCATTGTTGAACCAATGCTAGTCAGGTTGAAGAACACCCACAGGGGGAGAGATGAAGGGAAAGGCAATTGCATTGAGGTGGGTTGCATGACACTAATGATAATTTGCCAAAAGGTGTGACTGGTATTGAACCTTAACATGGAGAAGTGTTTGATCCACCAGTTATGTAGCAAAGTTTCCTAGTTTTGATACCGTTATGCTATGTTGGCTGACATCCACTGGAAGATCAATAGGTACCAGGATTTCTGTTATCTTTTTTGTCTCATGGATGGGGGTTTCTTAACTGAGCTATGAAATTTTATATAACCGCAAACTAAATTCAGACCCCTGAACTAGCCATTGGGGATCTAAAAATACAACTGTTGTGGGTCTGTAGTTTCTTAGTTTCTAGCATGTCGGTTTGATAAAATTATAGGCTTCTAAAACATAAGTTTGTTAGTTATTCCTTGATGTTGAAAGTGAGAATAAAGCTCTGACATGGATTTAAGAAATGATAAATTAATCTCTGCCGCTGTTGGCCATTCAGAGCACTCAAGTTTCAAGGGCAGGCTGCTCCATGCCTGTGGTGATGTTGACTGTTTCAGGTGTCTACTTTGTCCATTGATGTTGTCTCTGTTGTAGCTCGTGGCCATGTTCTTTCTTCAATTTCATTGAAGTTTTTTCAACGCAATGAAGTTTTGAGTGCAAGGTGGAGGAGCTTTCTGGAGAGGAAGGAGCATTAATCCTCCTCGCTATTTTCTGTTGTAATAGGCAATTCAGTCTGGCTTAGCCAGTCCTTCAAACCATGGGAAAAGGAGGCTAGAGTTTGCATTTGTTGGACGACAATGCAGCTAAGGGCTAGCTGGCTAGGAGTGGAAGACAAACTCTTACCAGGATCTCAGATGTTTCATGTTTAGATCTCTGATCTGATGGGAGTTTTGTTGGTCCTTTCAATAAGGATGATCCTGGCATCATGTGGTGTAACTTGCAACTGAAGCTAATGTGGCACTTGCTTTGATTCCAGCCAGGTGAATGCTTGTTTATTGAGGAGCTGTGCATTCCCCCTTGTCCTGATTTATTTTTAGACAATCCTTTCTTTATCAGGCTGACTTCTGGAGGTTGGGACTGTAAGTGGTATCCACTGATGGTGTTATTGTTGCAGGCAAAGGTGCATGAGGTAGAACATTAGTTAAAAGGTGCCATTACATCTTTTGCTCTGGCTGTTTGAATTCAAATCAAGCTGTCTAATCTGATTCAAGTAAGACTTAGGTTTGGTGACCTGGTGATCCAAGTAGTACGCAGGCAGGATGGTCTTTTGGTGTATATATAGCTCAGTCAATATTGGAGAATTGCTTCCTGGACAGCTTCGAGCCTATTGTCATTGGAGGAAAACAATGAGTGGCCTGGTGTAGGAGGTTTAGCTTGTGGTGCTGTTCATTTCCTAGTTCAAACTGACAAACTTATGTTTTGTTTGTTTTTTAACTACTCAAACTTGTTGAAAAGTAGAAATGATAGCAAAAGAGTACAAGCTGTAGAGAAGGGAGGACAAAGAAAAGGAGGACATTTCTAACAAGATGGTAAAACCAGAATGGCAGAACCTGGCCTGCCAAGGACATCCAGGTGAAACCTAACGTTACTTAGTGAAAATAATGAATGATTCTTCCTCAAAGTGAACATAATTGATTGAAGGTCTCTATGTTGTTGGAGGTGCGAGGTGCCCAAGGTAAGGGGAGCCTCACCTCGCCTCATGTACTTGAGTTGGACACCTTAGGTGCCTGAGGTGAAGTATTTTCTTAATATATATCTATACATTTATATTTTATTAAATTTATAGTACATTTGACTCATTAATAGCATCATAAATTTAAAATTAAAATACAAAATGTTAGAAATGTAGAATTGCTGCCAACTTTTGTACCAGAAGAAAAGTAAATTTCATTGTAGACGAATCAAGCATAAAATTAAATTAATTGATTGTTTTTGCTACCTTGTATGTCTTTTTAAAAAAAAAAAGGTATGATGATTTTTTTTCTTTGTTCATTCCACATTTTCTTGTGATGGCTTTTTAATGAGGAAACTACCAGTATAAGAAAGGAACAGGAAGTGAAGTAAGAAAATGATTGACCCAAAAAAGGAAACTACATGTTCTAATAGGCAAAGACTAGGCAGTTATTCAAGCATGTGAGAAAGTAGGAGACTCCAATCTGAAAGAGAATGTGAAGACTTCCATATGTTTTAAACAATGATTTAATATAGGTTCCAACCATAAATGCCTTTTTTACATGGTCCAAGTTACAACAATCCCATCTTGCCTTCTTTCTGCTAAATAAGCACATGGAAGAGTCTAAAGAGCATGGTTCACCTAAAAGGGAGACATGGTGGTAGAATAAAGATGTCCAAAATTGTAGAGATTAAGAGAGATTGGCACAAAAGATTGTCTAAGTGTAAAAAATAACAATGCTTGTGAATAATACAAGATAGTGAAAAGAAGCAAAAAGGATTGTTTGATGAACAAGAAATGAGGTTTTTAAACTATACGAGAAACTTGAAAATAAATAAAATAAAAAGATATTTATAAATTAGCAAGGATGAGAGAGAGAGGAGATCTAAATATATTAACTAAGTCTGATGTATCAAGGATAAATAAGGAAAGGTTTTGATAAGAGATGATGACATTAAAAAAGGGGAAAACTTTCATTTGACTCTTCTGAAAGACAACTTTGCTAAAAGTGTAGAACATAGAGAATGTGACAAAGTTTAATATGAATTATACTAGGAGAATTGAATTTTTAGAAGTTAAAAAAATATTGAAGAAGATGAAAACAAGCAAGACGTGTGATTTTGATTGCATGCCTATTGAACTATGGAAATGTTTGAGAGATGGGTGTAATGGTTAACTCAACTTTTTAACAAAATCTTAATTTTTGAGAAATGCTGAATAAGTGGAGAAAGAGTGTCATTATACAATTTTTTAAGAAAAAAATAAAATTTACAAGATTGCTCAAATTATAAAGATATCAAGCTTATGAGTCATACCTTAAAATTATGAGAAATAGTTATTAGACTATAGAGTGACAGTTATGAGATTGTGTAAATATTTTAGTTAACTAATTTGGATTTATGGCGAGTTGAATTACAATGGAACTATTTTTCTTTTTAGAAGTTTGCAGGAGAAATATTGAGATATGAAAAAAGATTATATGTATGTTGTTTATTGACTTAGAAAAAACATATTATAAAGTTCCAAAGAGATTTTATGGTGGGTGTTGGATCAAAATATGGTACCCTATAGGTATATGTAAGTGATACAGTGCATGTATGATGGGGTAACAACTTGTGTTCGCACAATTAGAGGAGAAGTAAGATATTTCAATTAGCTCACATCATGAGTCTGCATACGTCATTTTCTTTTTGTATTGGTTTAGATGAATAATGAATTAACAAAGAATATATAAGAAGGCATACTATGCTGTATGTTGTTTACAAATGATATTATATTAATACATTAGACACAGTTTCTAGTAGGAAGCTAAAAATTTGGAAAAATATTTTAGAGACTAGGGATTTCAAAATAAGTTGGAATGAAGGCAATCTATGTATTGTAAGTTTAATGAACCTATAAAGAAGAAGAGAGTGGACTTAGTTTGTATGGAGTAGTACTATCTCAAATTACTCAATTAAATATCTCCGTTTAATTATTCAAAAAGATGATGAATATGATGAGGAGGTTAACCATATGATTAAAACGTAATGGATGAAGTGGAGATTGGTTACATGAGTTCTTTACGAATGTAAGATTCTATTAAAGTTGAAATAAATTTTTTATTATACAACTATAATACCTATAATATTGTATGGTAGCGAATGCTAGACAATAACAAAAAAAATATGCTTTCAAAATAAGTGTTACTAAAATAAGAATGCTAGGATTGATGTGTGGCATAGTAGATTAGATAGAATACATAATGAACATATTAGGAAAAATATGGGATTAATGACATTTGTTTGCAAATTGAAAGAAAGGAGATTGAGATAGTTTGAACATATTAAATGTAGACTTAAGGAAGCATTAGTTATAAAATTAGAAAATATCAAAATTGAAATGAAAAAAGATGTGGTAGACCAAGTTAGCGTGGTGGAGAGTAATTCAATATGATTTGGATGAGGTAAATATCTTGATGATTTAAGACAAAATTGATATGAATGGAGAAAGATAATGCATTTGGTTGATCCAAATTATTTTGGGATTAAGACTTGAGTTGATTTGAGGAGGGCCATTTTCAACTAGATGAAGCTGAGTGCTTGCAAAAGCAGTTGGAAGACATCTACCGACTGAAGAAGGAACGATATCCAGCATTGAGATATACTGGCTCTAGGAGGACGGTTTCCTAGAGCTGGTTTCATGGGCCCGGAGTTGTGTGCCTAAAATTTAAAACAATTTTATATGGAATGATTTCCTGAAACAATCAAGACAGATTAGCCATAATGACAGCTTGTACATTTTGTACTTTTTCTTCGTTTTCTGTATTTTTGATGTAAAATTGTTTGTCCATTTGTATTTATTTTATATTATGTTATAGTCAGAGCATATACCCCTATTTGATTTTTTATGATGTAATTGATATATCAGTGGTGAAAGCATGGAAAATGCTCTTCGAGCTTGCTGTAAAGGGATCAAGATTGGGAAGATTCTTATACATAGAGAAGGAGACAATGGTCAGCAGGTTTGTCTGAGAGCTATTTTTTGTTTGATATTTCTGGCACATATTTTAACATTTTATTTTTCAGCTTATCTACCACAATCTTCCAAAGGATATTGCAGATAGGCATGTCTTGCTGTTGGATCCTATTCTAGGAACAGGTTAGTCTGGACATAAAATGGAAATGTTGCATTGGCATTCTTGCTATTAGGAAATGGAAATGGGTATCCCAGGTGTTAGATACTCTTCACTTTCTTCACTGTCATATACTTCATTTCTTTTTGTTTGACGTATTGTGAGAGAACTGCTTTCTCACAATAATTACCTTGAAGACAATCATTAAGGATCCATGCACTGTAAAATTATAAGTAGAAGTGTCTTGATCCTCTCTTTTTTTTTCTGATTGGTATAACCCAAAGAAGCAGTTTGAAGAGTCTTTTCCTCACTGGAAGGAGGATGCTTTCTAGACCTAATATGGGTGCTTTTCTTTTTCTTTTGGTCTTTTTAAATTTAGGTTTTTGAATTTATACCACTTTCTACTTGTCCCTAGATTTCTGACAACAACTTTTAACTTGCTGAAATAGTCCTTCCGTTAATTTTTTACACTGAAACTTAATTCTACTTAATTTAACTTAACCTAAGAATGATTTTACTAACCTACCCTTCTCTCCTTCCCCCCTGTTTCATCTTCTTTCACCTTGGCTCTCTCTCTCTCTCTCGCTTACTCGCTTTTGCACCTCCGGTGCATACCACTACCTCTTGCTCTTGCACCTCCTGTGCATACCACTACAGAGAGAGAGAGAGAGAGAGAGAGAGAGAGAGAGAGAGAGAGAGAGAGAGAGAGAGAGAGAGAGATGGAACGAGGGGCCGATCATGGTCCATATCAGGATTGGATTGGCGAAGCCGGCTACAGAAGGAAATCTGTTAACGAGGGGCCGATCATGGTCCATATCAGGATTGGATTGGCGAAGCCGGCTACAGAAGGAAATCTGTTTTATGATTGGCCTGGATCAGTTCTTCCATGAAATGAAAAAATAAAAAATATTTTAAATTGATTCAAGGTGGAGGAGAGAATTGGCCAATATGCAGCAGGATCACCACCTTGAGGCAATTGAGTGGTGGCACCATCGATACTGCAAGCAGGTGACGTGCAGGGGTGGTGGCGGCTGCCCCTCCTTCTGGCAATGATCCTACCGGGATCAGCCCTGGATTGGTCTGAAATTGGCCAATCTGACCAAGCCAAGCCCACCCGCCATGAAAATAAACTCTGGGATTGGGCTTCTTCCTGGATCAGTTCAATGTGAGATTGGCCGATCGGGATTGACCAATCCTGCAAATCACTAGTTTTCTATCTTTCAGATCCTGACAAGTGTTTCCCCCAAGTAGCTTTCACTTTCTTTTAATGTCACATTTCAACTGAATTTCTTTCTCTCTTCTCTCTCTCTCTCTCTCTCTCTCTCTCTCTGCTTCATAAATCCGCAAACAAGCAAGGGAACATGGTGCTCTCTCGCTCTGTTTCATAAATCTGTAAGCAAGGGAAGGAACATGGGATTCTCTCTCTCTCTCTCTCTCAACCTTTCCTTGTTTCATAAATCTGCTATCAAGTAAAGGAACATGGGATTAAGGGTAGTTCACCACCTTTTATTGAGAGTGGGAGGCTTTTCTGGCTGATTGAATGCTTGGACTGCTTGAAATAATGAAGCATACTCCAATTTGGACATTTAAATGTTTTTATTTTTTTTTTAAAAGATGAAACTGATGAGATGGTAGTTGACAGACGGTTTGGCTGCAGGCTTGTTGGCAGTAGGGGTCTTCACTTTTTGGCTCACTGTTCAGGTTGGACCAGCCCGTTGTCTGAGTTGGTTTCACTCACCATTTATTGAAACAAAACTAAGCTAAAAGTGTTTAAAATGATATTTTATTAGTATCTATTAGTCACATATTAACTCAGAATCTGAGAAGACATTCTTACGAGTACACTTGTGTCTGTGAATTACAACTGTTATTTTGCTGGTAAAATCATTTTGAACCACATTGAAGAACTATTGATAGAATGAAGGTTATAAAAACTGAGGTTCATGAGTAGATCATTTGCTTTCAACTGATCTGGATTGGCGACATTGATTCTAGTCTGATCTGTAACCAATCAAAAATACCAATTTGTACATAAAAGTCATAAAATAACTAAAAATAGAGAAAGCCACATAAAATCTTCTAAAACTGTTCTTCTCTTTGATTATCAAAGATGATGATACTCAACTTAATTCAATTCTACCCTTAAATCTCAAATTATTTAGAGTCATCCATATGGTTCTTTTTCTTCACTTGCATCGATCTTGAATTATTCTTTCAAAGATAGTAAATTGTCCAAATCATACTGATTTTTGCTCTCCTTGTAGCTAAGGTCAACCATGTCTTTTGTTACTTGTAGTAACTTGGTTTTTTTACTTTTCTGATTTAGGCTTTTTTAAGTTTATGTTTAATATGTCTAAACCATGTCAATTTGTCTACATTAGTCATTTTTCTCACAATTTTTTAATATATTTATTATACATTCTATCTAATCTAGTATGCCCTTGTATCCATATCTACATTCACATTTCAACAACACTTGTTTTATAAGCATGCTTTTTTCTTCATTGTATAGCAACTCACTACCAAACCACATTGTACATAATATAGTTTAATTCAACTCTATTAATCTCAATTTATTTGGGGTTGGCCATATAAATTCTCTTTCTCCACTTATGTTGATCATGAGTTATTTCTCTAGAGGTATTTAAATCGTGTAAATTATATTGAATTACTCTTCTTCATGTTAGCTTAAGTCTACCACATCCTTAAATTGTTTTTGCGTTTTTGCTATTTTCCACTTTTCTAATTGGAGTGTTCTTAGGTCTACTTTTAGTGTCAAAACTATCTTAATTTTCCTTCTTTCAATATGTCTACACTTGCCGCTACCTTCACAATTTTCTCTTATATATTTATTACAAATTATATCTAATCTAATGTAGTCACATACCCAATTTAACATTCTCATTTCAGCTACACTTATTTTGGAAGTATTTTTTTATTTATTATCCAACATTTACTAGCATATGACACTGAATGTCTTATAGTTGTACAATAAAATTTTGTTCAACTTAAGTGGAATTTTACAACGACATAATACCCCTGTAGTCAATTTGAGCTGATCCAATCAGCCCTTCTACATTTATAGTTGTACGATTTCCCTTTCAACTTTGGTGAGATTTTATAATCCCTTATGTCCTCTATAGCTAATCTCTATTTTATTCATTATGTTTTAATCTTATGGTTAATACCTTCGTCACATTCTCTTAACTATTTATATAATTGAACCAAGATATTTAATTTGAGTACTTTGATGTAATATTTATTTCTCCATCCAAAATAATTTCCTCATCTTTATTTTCTTGGCTTTCATTAAATTTACAACACATATATTCTATTTTAATTCTACTTATCTTAAAACCCTTACACTTTAAAGTGCTTTTCTAAAATTCTAGCTTTCAATTAACTCCTTGTTCTAATTTACCAATATAATATAATGTGCAAAAATCATACAACAAGGTATTCCATTTTGCATATTATTTGTTTGTTCATTCATAATCAAAGTAACAAGTTAAAGACTTATTACGAATCCTTGTTATATGCCAATTGAAATAAGCAAATCTTTTATTATCTCTCCAATTGTGTAGACACTAGTGGTTGCACTTCATATGTGTCTTTTATCATTTGTTTTTACCTAATAGGTGCTATCTAGCCTTCCAAACACCCATCATAAAATATCTCTTGAAACTGTATCATAAGTATTTCTAGGTCAATAAATACTATATGAAAATCATTATTCATATCTTGATATTTCTTTACCAAGTTTCTAATGAGATAATAACTTCCATTGTAGACCAATTGTTGACAACAAAATTTGCTACATAAAGAAATTTGAGGACCTTTGAGTCATACTCAATTTTGGATGTCCAAGTCCTACTTGAACTTGAAGTCGGATGTCTAAATTCTACTCAAAGTCAGATGTTCAAATCATACCTAAACTCGGATATCAAAATTATACTCAAACTTCGATGTCAAAATCCTACTCAAATTCGGATATTCAAATCTTTTTTGAAGTTGGATGTCCGAATCTTACTCAAACTTGGATATCCAAATCCTACTTGAAATCAAATGTTTGAATCATACTTGAAATTAGATGTTCGAATCCTACCTGAAGTCAGATATATGAAACTACTTGAAATCGGATGTCGAAGTCCTACTCTAAGTTGGAGGTTCACGTCCTACTTGAAATTGGACATTCGGATCCTACACAAATTCAGATGTCAGATCTTACTCAAATTCGGATTCCAGGCCCAAATCAAAACCAAATTTTTGGTTCCTACTCAAGTTCGGATGCTAGTTTCAAGACAAATTTGGATTCCAAATTCATTTGGTATGATATGCCAAACCCTAGAAAATGAAAAATGACAAGTTTCAAATTTTCAAAAAACTTGATGACAGCCAAAAAATGAAAGGAAGCGAGCGCTCCAAAATTTTGGTTTTTAGACCCAATAGGACCCATTTTTGGGCCTGATCTCAGGGCAATTATTTGAGCTCTTTTTGGCTCATTTAAGAGGCATTTATGGCACAATTAACAATCTATTTTCGTAGCCCATGGATGGGCCCATTTATGAGCCGCTTAAAGGTCATGAAATGAGCCCATTATGGGTCTTAAGTGACTCATAACCTATCATAAGTGATGAAAATCAGCTAGTATTTCATGATTTGGCTCATTAATTGAGAAGGAATGTACAAAGGTTCCCATTTGGAACTTTCCAAATGTAAGTGGATTCTCTAGATTGTAATCTAATCCAATCTAAGTTGGAATCAAATCAATTCTCATGAAGAAATCAGCAAAATTTATGGTTAATTACGAAGGAACTTCAGAAATCTTATCTCTTCCTTCCATTGGCCAAAGGTTGCCATTTTGAAGGCTGCCCATGGAGGGAAAGTGTATAGTGCCAACTCCTTGCCTTGTGTTCTATAAGAAGGCTGCCTTCCAGCCTGCGCCACGTTCTTCCAGCCTGGAGAAATCCTAGTTGCCAGAACCAACTCCTGTTGTTGTGCCTGTTGCTCGGCCCCAAGATGAGAAGAAGAAGAAGAAGAAGAAGAAGAAGAAGAAGAGAAGGGGAAGAAGCCGCCGTAGGCTGCTGCTGTTCACCTCCTTCCCACCTATGCCAAGAAGAGGGAAGAAAATAAGAAGAGAAGAAGAAAACATGAGCTGTTACTCATGGATTGCAGAATCGACCGATTTAGATTGAAATCAGCTGATTTTTGGATATGATCCTATCCATCTGTTCCAGATACTAGACAATCGATTTGAGATTGATTCCTAGAGGAATCGGCTTGAATCAAGAGAATCGGCCTTTTCCTGGATTGGACCAAGAATTGGCTGATCTAAGGTGATTCACGGGAATTTGGAAATACCGGAATCGGGTTTGATTCTGGATGCAATTTCGATCTGATTTTTCCTCAGTAAGGGCCTAAGGGGAAATCAGTCGATTCTTTCATCACCCCCGATTCCTCCTCCTGATCTAGGGTTCCCCCTTCTTTTGTCTTCCGGTGGCTCCCTCCGGTGTCCTGTCTAGTCTCTTCTGGTGAGCATCATTCCCCCTCCCACGAAGGTGAGTTTTTCCTTTATTTTTTTTCCTCCCCTCTTCTTTCTCTCCCCTCTAATTTTCTTCCTCTGAATTCTCCTCCCCCTAGTTGGTTGGCCTTAAACCAAAGGGGGGGGGGTGATTTGGGGTTCCTTGTAGGGTAACCCTGTGACATCCCCCCCAGTGGCTATGTAGAGGTCACTAGAAGGGACAACTATACAGTCGCCCCAAGGAAGGACTTGTTCGGTTTCTTCCTCCCTGTAGTTGGCCTTTGGCAGTTGAAACTTGAAACTAGATTCTTGTCCATACTGTCCAGTTGTCTTCCCCATTGCGGGATATATTTATTTAATATGAACTATATTTTTTGTCTTTGTAAGAAATATGTTGGATGATGAGCATGGTGCCCCTACACATTGTGACTTGGATGCAACACAGAGACGTGTTAGATATTGACAAGAAGAGAGTAAAGTATAAGTGGTGTGAAAAGAAATGAATAGAGGTGTTTATTACCTCAAACAACAAATTGGTGGGAGTTGACCTACATAAATAATTGCTTGAACGTTGAGACACAAATCTTATATATGAAAGTAGGAAAAGAGGAAAATCATGTGCTCATGCTGAGATGTTTTTGTCAAGTTAAAATGATGAGTATGAGGCACAAGTAAGAAGAAAAATGCATGTAAGTAGGGCTTATGTTTGCAAAGATGAGAAGAGGAGAAGGGACGTAGGAGGATCTACTGTTAGATGGTTGGATGTGGAAGATATTCATCCTACACCTTAGTTAAGCCAAGAGAGAGTTTCATTAGTCGAACTTAGTTCGTCTAATAGACAAGACCATGTATAGGTAGTGTGACAAAGGTCAAATGGAAATTAAGTAGGCGTTAAAAGGAATGAAGAATGAAGGTTACAACAGGGCTGTAAAAAAGTTGGTCAAACATTTGCAAATGATTTCTTACATACAAGTATATAAAAGTTTGACTTATTTTAAATGTGTATTCACCTTACATCTTTTCGAAACAAATGTTATTAAGTGTATCTTTTTTCTCATTGAGGTATGTAAGGTGGGTTGGATAGAGATTGATGCTAGTGGTGAGGCTGAATCGAGATTAAATGTCGAGACCTCAAAGTACATTTATGAGGGTGGGTTAGATGTAGATGTCGATGAATTGATCTCATAGATAGATGGATTCAAGGCAATATGGAGGGAAAGGGGTTGTATTGCAATGTTCGATAGATAGACAGGAATCACAATGAGATGATGTC
This sequence comes from Cryptocoryne crispatula var. balansae, assembly GCA_036172225.1. Taxonomy (NCBI): domain Eukaryota; kingdom Viridiplantae; phylum Streptophyta; class Magnoliopsida; order Alismatales; family Araceae; genus Cryptocoryne; species Cryptocoryne crispatula. The sequence continues at coordinate 41,710,431 of CM069918.1, read as the reverse complement.
TACTTTTGAGGAACTAGAGCATTTTCAATCTGATACACAAACAAAAGGAACATGTTGAATAGTGAAAGATTGGACAAACTAGTATTTTGTCATTACAATATGCAGTTAAGAATCAAGAACATTAATGACCGGCAAAAAAATTATGAAAAAATGTTTGCAAGATTTTAGGTGGTCTTTATGAGTAAATACACGATGTAGGTGGCTAACAATTGTCACAGGGAGATGTTAATTTTGAACACCTAATTTAAGAAGAACATCCACTTTCAATATGAATGAATGATAATGATACTGAATCAATTCCAGAGTTTGACTTCAATGATCGTGCATGGGTTGAATGAGAACTTAGTAGTGTAATTGGTGAGGATGAACAAATACAAGAAGAAAAACAAGATGCTTAGGTTTTTTATATAGCTCCAATATAAGATCCACTTCGCATCACACCTTCAAAACTAGCTCTAGCCATAGCTATAGGTCTAGTTTCTCATGCTGCTTCAGTTGTAAGTCCTACTATTGAGAAGAGCTCACAACATAAAGAAATACTTGGTTCAAATCATTAAAGAAGGTATACCAACACACTATTGGATAGGGTACGGAAGAAGAAGAAGAAGAAGTGAGAAGGAAGAGGAAGCTAATTGTCAGGCGAAGACCTATGAGTTTTACAGATAGTACCCAAACATAATTTGAAGTTGGGTTCATTCCAGATGTTATATGCTCCTCGAAGACATTCGTCTGACTCCAACAACCACTGTTTCGTCCACTCGTTGAATGCCTCCTTCCAATCAACTCATCCAGGCCCACTCCACTCGTGTGTGCACTACTAGTAGATCCATCTTCACCTCCCCCTCCACCTGAACCACCCCCACCTTGTGGTTGTGTGAATGGAATAAACTCTTCATCCTCCTCAGATGATGAAGTTGGCTGAGTAATCTTTGTATCAATAATATGTCGACATTTTGTACTTAAAATCTTTCTTTTCTTGCCACCTTCATGTGTGCTTTGGCGCCTTGCTACCCCTGGGTTGACCACTTTCTTCAATGTCTTGATTAATTAAGTATAAGCTTTCTTTGTGGTAGAAGGTCCTGGAAGTCTAGTTGAAGTTGTGACTGCAACGATATGGGGTTCAGAGGCAGATGTGGTCTATGGTGGATCATGAAGTGGAGTTGTGCATGGCACCTAGGTGTTTGCATCCTATATATCGTCATCACCCACGACACTGTCAAGCTCACCTTCGACCCACGGTCTGTTATTGAGGTCAAACTCTGGCTCTCTCTTAGTGTCCTTCTCCTCCATCCAAGCTAGAAGTGGATGTTCTTCTTACAACAGATATTCAAAATCAACTTCATTTTGAGTGGATTGGTCTTCATATCTCTCCTGACATAGTCCACCTGTAAATTTTGTAAACACATCCTTTGATAGGTTCTACCTCTTCTTGATATTTTTTATCTTCAATCTCATATTGTATTGGTAGAAGACTAACTTCTGTAATCTCTCACTCTTCAACCTGTTCCTTCTCTTCGTGTGTATAATGTTGAAGGTGCTCTAGTTTCTCTCACATTGGTTGAAGCTAGTACTCTGACTTAACACCTTGACTACAATAACAACTAGTGGATTTCATCTATTCTTGTTGTTCATCTGTATCCACCAGTCAACTGTAAAAGTAGAAGTACACCCAAAATTAGTGTGTAAAATTTTTATATAACATTGTTTGACATATAAATATGCAGTAGCTTACTAGGAGAAACTTTATCATATTAGTATTGCAAATTCGGATCTTCGTAGGCTATAATTTTATGTCAATATGATATCATCTGAAATACAATTCGAAATATACTTAACTTTTATGAGAAACTTCTATCCTTACTAAATTATTAAATGATATTCACCACAATCTCAACTTTGGTCCTATCTTATGGAATCCTGCACAACCTCTTAATGATAGATAAGGTGTTAGAAAGCACCTCCCCATCATTGCACACCTGTCCACCATATTGAATCTTCAAGTTCAAAAAATATTCGTTCATAATGCAAAAAATCACCCAGTTAATGCATCAAGCATAAAGCTTAAAGTACAAGATAAGAATTAAATTCATACCTGCAGCATGAATATTGTGGTGAAGTGTCTTGTCCCACTTGTTATCTATGATCTTCCCCCACTTTTGATAACCCTTAAGATACTTCTCTTTGATCTTCAGCTTTGCCTTATCCATAGCATCGTATAGGTATCCCATTTGTTTTTTGTCATTAAAGTCTACCAACCTAAGGCTTGTATTAGGGACTCTATTACAGATAGATTGTATTGCACCTTCTTCCATCACCTATTATTCTTAATCATGGACTCCATCTTCAGAAGCATTTCATACTAATTAATCGTGCTCTTATAGGCATCCATGTACTCCTGGTAGGCTGTAGAGAGTATGAACTTCTTTAGGTCATTTTCTCTAATGCAACGATTTGTGTAGCAAATCTAGTTGGACCCAACCGAACAAGATCATGACCAACAGTGTGGTCCCTCATGATATGCAGGTATTTAGGATGCCCATAAATAAAAGATGTGATCAATTGCTCTTGGCAGACCAATGAGTTGACAGATGGATCCCTCTCAATGTCGTCCAACATGAGGTATAGAGAATGTGCAGCACAGGGTACCCAAAAAAAGTGAGGTCTAGCCTCCATCAACTTCTTACCTACAGCTTTGTAGGGGGCCTCATTGTCTGTCATGATCTGAACAATGTTTACTTCTCCAACCTCCACCATAGTGTTCACCAGGTGAAAAATGTAATATGCATCGACAAACTTTAAAAATATGGTTCCCTCAGAACAAGACACAAGGAAGTTGATGAGAAACCTCCTTGTAATACCTGTCCAACTATCACATATGATAGTGCAACCCTACTCATTCTAGATAGATTTAAAATCATCTATCCAACATGTCAACTCATCGACCTCTTCTTCCAACTCACCCTCATAAATATACTTCGAGATGGGAGTCTTCAACCCTGACTCAGTCTCACCAATGGCATCTATTGTTGTCTAAAAATATAGACTGGTTGCGGCATGTGCTGGGACAAGATATGAAACAAAAGAACGTCAGCTATGATTAATATGTTATTCAAATACTAGTACAAGATTAAAATATCAACTCTATACTTTATATACCTGCATGGAGAAATTTTTTTTTACCATATGTTTGTTCACTTTTTTTGTGGCCCTTGTTGTAGCTTAATCTTAACTCCCCTTAAGGTTTGCTTGATGCCCCTTCGGCCTTTGTCACCTTGTTTATACAAGTCGTGTCTGAAGTCTGCTGAACAGAAGAAAAATGCTGGAACTCACTCCCTCGGGCTCGGATAGGCTGAGTGCCTTCCCTCACATAACTATGTCAGGCAGCGGCTATGGCTCCTTCGTGCACCCCTTCTTCTCTCCTCATCCTCACGGATTTGAGCCCTACTAACATCCATAACTCTCCTGACCTAAGCCATTTCCTCATCTTCACTATCCGAAGATGATGAGTCAACTTGGACATGACCTTGTATTTTTTTCTTTTCTGTTCTTGCCCTTTGCAAACATCAACTCAGTATCTCTCCGTCCCATCAACTCATCGTAAAGATCTTGCCTTTGTCCAATTCTAACCTCTCTCTGTGAGGCTCTCCTAGTCAAGTATCCTCTCATCTCCTCCGTATGCTCCGCCAGGACTTTGTCACACTTCTTCACATTCCCACCCTCTCTGGCTATATGTTACTTGAGCTAGTAGACACCTCTATTCATCTCCTTATTAAATCATTTACATCTCACCCTATTCTTCTCCACATCCAACAAGAAGTCATGTTGTCATCTAATATTGCGGCCGGCAACAACACCTACCTCCTCGTCCAACCTTTTACTTACATCTATATGCATGTAACACATTGATAATTAATTAATAATCACCCTTGATTGGGGTGAGAAAATTAAAAAATCACTTCCGAAGGGGTGCCAAGGGGTGAGGAACCCTTTCGGGGGTGTTTGTACTAGCCGAAAACAGGCACCCCTAAGTAGTTTCCTGTCGCTATGCATGCAGGAGGGGGAGCCGGGAGAGCTGGAGGGGAGCAAGAGGGAGGGAGGATCAGGGAGAGGGAAGGGGATTTTACCTATTTTAGGGGGGCATCGTCGCCTCAGACAGAGGATCATCGGAGGAGAAAAGGATTGCTAGGGTGGGGAGGGCTGTAAGGGCACCAGAGGGAAGGGGAGATGGGAATGGGGGGGGAGGGGGGAGAATCGGGTCCCAGAAGGATCTGATTCTAGACATTTCTAGATTCTGGAGGATTGCTTGGGATCGAGCGATTCATGATCCAATCCAACTGGATCATCCTGATCCGGATCGATCGATTCTGTAATCTATGTTACACAATTAACTAAAAGTAACAATGATGAAACAATAAATAATACAAGGATTAAATAGGACTAATCTAATTTATGAGTTACTATGTCTCATATATAGCATAAGGAAAAATTGTTTAATTAGTACTAAAAATTTTAAAATATAAACTAATGTGAGTAATAATTGTAACAATATAAAAACTGCTATTTAGAGCTAGAAGTATGAAAATATGAATTTAAATCTTAAAATTAAACATTGAACTTCCTTAAAATTGAGGGGCTTAAAATGGACCATCGCTGGATGGGGATGATATGGCCTGCTCTGGGCGCTGTATTAAGCTGATCCAGCCTACCACCTGCAATTGATCTGCCAATCTTTCAGGGTGTATTAGTTGATCATATTTGATACGGCCTTCTTTTGAGTTTTGACAGAATCCAAGAGACTGGCCATCTGGACCTGGAGATTTCTTTTCATCATTGCTAGTCATAATCAATTTAACTTCCGGTGAACTAGAAAGGTAAACCGGGTGCACAGATCTATTAGCGTATCATTTCACTAGCCATTTCACGAACAAAGATGACCATCTGACATCCTGAACGATGACACCATACTTGCTAAACATCCAGTATGGAATTGCAGAAGTTGGGACAAACCATATTAAGTATATGCGGAGATGCACTGTGGATGTGACCCGAACCAACTCGACTTGGATAATTTCACTAGCCATTTCACGAACAAAGATGACCATCCGACATCCTGAATAATTGACACTCTACTTGCTAAACATCCAGTATGGAATTGCAGAAGTTGAGACAAACAATATTAAGTATATACAGAGATGCACTATGGATGTGACTCAAACCAACTTGGCTTGGATAATTCAGTGCTGTCACAAATACTTTGTGGTGAATGAGGTCCTGTAGTGACTAAAAAATAATTCATGATCCCATGAGTCTGAGACATCCTCGGTGTCCCTAACTGTATAACAATACTAAGTCATTTTGCCAGGCTCTGATCTGCTTGATGCCTCGGGTCTGATCATCGACTTGCCCTGGGATGTTGTAGACAATATGTCATTCAAACCAAATACTTTGATCCTTGCAGCATCATAGTGGCATCAAGGGAAGATTCATTATCTGGTTCGTCTAAATATTATAGTTCCCGGAACTCTTGTCGACAAGTGGTTAAATGAAACTTGATACAATCGTGGATCACATTAAACTGTTTCTTGACTTTTCAGATGCTCTTTGATTTCTCAGCATTCATCAATAATGGATGAGCAATCACTTTCTATGTTATCTGAGCTTGCGATGCACCTGAGGCGGCTCGCCTCATCCTGGGTGCCTCAGGCACTTGAGGCGAAGTCTTATTTTTAATACATTTATATTTTTATTATACGTACACATGATAACAAAAAAGTTACAACAATTAATTAACATAAGTTTTAAACAAAATAGAGCACTGTCATCAAGTTAAACTGAACAATGCAAAACTTAATAACAATAATGGCAAAAAGTTTTAAAAGCAGCAATAGACAACATAAAAAGATTATAGAGATTTAAAACAAACAAGAGCAATAAATTTAAAACTGGAAAAAGCAGGCGAAGGAGGAAGTATGCTGACTGACAAGAGGATGAAGAACCAGTGGCATTTGCAAACGGAGAAGGAAGAACCGGCAGGCTGCCAGCCAGTGGATGCTTGGCGTTTTCTGTAGGTGGGTGAGGAAGAATTGACAGCTGCTGACAGAGGAAGAAGTGACTGGCATCCACGGGCTGAGGAAGAACTGGCAATGTCTGCCAACAGAGAAGGAAGAACCATGGAATTTGCAGGCAGAGGAAGAACTGGTGGCTGCTGGCAAAGAAGGATGCCTCGACGTATCTTCAGGTGGAGAAGGAACCGGCAGCATCGGCTGGCAGAGGTGGCTTCAGAGGTGGAGGAGGACCTGGTTGGGGCAGGCAGCACTAGGGTTAACAGAGAGGATGACAGGTTTGCTGCAGAAAGAAGAACCGAAATGGGGTTTGCGGCCATGGGGAATCAGGGAGGGAGGTTTACGTAAGTCTATTGGATCCAATCAGTAATGATACTGGATCTGATAGAGGGTTTAAGGTGACCATCTCGCCTGGGGCAGTTGCCTATTGACTGAGGCAGCTGAGGTGACCGCCTTAGGCAAAAAAACAGGCAAGATGAGACAGTTGGTTGCTGCCTCCCTGCCTTTCCTACGAGATCACCTTGGACTGCTCAAAATACTGAAGAAATCAGTTAAGATATTTTGTTTATCTTTTCTTTTCATAGATCTGTTCGCTGTGTCCTGGCTTGTGGGAGATTTGACCTGCACAAGCTGCAAAGCCATGTGTGGGGGAGGAAGCAATTGTCCTGGCTGAAGATGTGAAGGTAGACTTCACCATAGCAGGGTGGACATGGTGATAGCCTCTGTATCGAGTTAAGGGTCCTTAGTTGGACATGAAGGACTATAGCTTGTTCTGATTGACCTCAAAGGGGGTCACTGGAGGCTTATCTTGCAGGGGAGAGAGAGGTGAACAAGAAAGTAGAGAGAGGGCAGGAGAAAGAGGGATAGAGACTAACAAGTTGAGAGGGAGAGCGTACAGGAGAAAGGCGACAACATCACCGTGGTCAAGTGAAGTCATAAGGTAGGGAGTTATCCATAACAAGAGGAAGAGGGTTAACCGATAATCTGAGCGAGAGGAAAATGATCAAAGAATAGGGTTGAAAGCCCATGTGGAATTTTCCACAGAGAGGGGACCAGCCAAAGGTGGGGGAGGGCCAAGATTATCGAAGTTGGATAGGTAGATTCTTGTCTGCGACAACCTGTACTTCAGGGCTTTTGTGGTGGTGAGTAAGGTATATATGCTTGGCGAGGAAAGAAATTTGAGCAACGGTGCAATGTGATTAAACTCACCTTTGGTGGACTAACCTCAATTTTTTGTACTTGATAATGTCAGGAGAAGTTCAGAACACCAGCAATGGTGAAATATGAGGGTAACACCCTTTTACATAAAAGGGCAAGATCACGTACTGCTTTTGGCCCTGCTATTAGTCCAGGACTACTGAGCTCATAATCAGAGTGCTGCATTTCTCATGACCAGAGATTCTCACAATCCTTTCAAAATCTCTGCAAATTCTCTTGAAATCTTCTCCAAAAATGGCTTCAAAGTGTTTTCTGAAAATTTCCTAAAAAGTTCTCTAGAAATATTCATTTTTTGTTCTTTTTGGGTTAAATTGCTCTCTGGATCTTCCTCATGGCTACCTTTCTAAAAACCCAGTGGAGGGACCTTCTCTTGGTGCCAACCCTTGTGTACCGGAAAGATCAAATACAGATGCCTATAGCAGTGCCTAGGGTCCATTCTGCCAGTAATATGTGTCCGCCATCAGTGTTTTTCTTTCTTTTTTTCGTGGTCCAATAGTCTAATTGAGATGGTGGAAGGTAATGCTAGTAAAACCAGCCCTTAGATTAGATCAAGGAATTTGGAATCGGAATTGGAATCGACAGGGACCAATTTGATTCAAATCGGATTGAATCAATCTGATTTGACTGATTCTCAGGAAGAAAAACAAAATCGGAATCGGTTCAAATCATTTTTTTTACATTTTTTTGCTTTAAAAAATTTACAAAAATTAGGAAAATTTTAAAAAAATTATGAAACACTCTATAAAATAGTTTAAAATATAAATTTAGTGTCTAACATGTCATAAGAACAATAACACATGATCATTAAAAATTTAAAAATTTAAATGACAAATGATAATGATACAAATGATATGCCTTTCACCAAAATTTGTGATATTGAGTGTCATCATCATTTTCACTATGCTTGTAAGTATCCCATTTATTATTATCTCTCATGAGTAGTGTGAGGCCTGCAGACCCATATGAAAATAGTGATTTAGCCATCTGGCTAAAATCATAAGCTATCTTCAGGAGAAAATCCGCTAAATAGTATGGCTGAAAGCTTAAAGGGGAAGCAATGTCTAGATAATTGGTTGTTGCACACCCATCAAATTACCCTTGATGTCAACGTTGACTTCTGCCACTAGAATGTTGCATGGAGTCCAAATCTGATGCACCTACACCACTAGTACATGCACTAGAAGTAGAACCACCACCAACTTCTCCTCCTCCACCACCACCACCTCTTCCATGTGAAGACGATGAATGCTAAGTGGGTGGTATACACTCTTCCTCATCATCCTCTGAGATGGTACTACCCTTCCAATGACATGACATTTTTTGATGTCTAACTTTTTTTTTAGGTTCTTCTTTTAACTAGGATGAAGTCCCAAGGCCCAACCCACGCTAATATACCTTCTTCAATGCTGCAAAAGGCTTGTTTGGCCTATGTGTCATTTGCTTTGGTTTTTTGGGAGTAAGTTTTGTAGCTGGGGGTGGGGCTAGGGCTAGAGGTGGGGATGATGCTTGAGATACCATTGGGGCTGAAGTTGGGGGTGGTATAGGCTGAGTGTCATGAATAACCTTCTCTATAGGTTCACCCTCAACACCATCAAGCTCCCCTTCAGCCCATGCATGGTCATCTAGGTCTAACTCTGGTGGTGCCGTTCCTTCCTTCTCCTCTAATGCAAGAAGTGGGTGTTTCTCCTAGAAAATAATATCCACATCCACCTCTTCAGGCATCTAGGACTCTGAAGAAACTTTCTCTTTATAAAGCTCTCCTACAAATTTTGCAAATCTCTTCTCTGTCAACTTTTGGTGGGTCTTGATGTTCTTGATCCACAAGTGCATATTGTAATAACAGAACACCAGCTTGTCTAGCCTCTCAGACCTCAGCCTGTTCATTCTCTTTGTGTGGATAAGGCTAAAGGTGCTCCAGTTCCTCTCGCAATGAGAAGCAATGGTGCCCTGGCTCAATATGCGTACAACAATGGAAGCTAGCGGATTCCATCTATTTCTTGTGCTCACTTGCACCCATCATTTAGCTGTAAAGAAGAAAATTCTCAGCAAACTATTAGTGTTGTCAAATAAGAATATACTTAACAATAAATTGTTACATCTTAGATTTACATACCTGGAGAAACCTTGTCATAGGAGTATCTCAGATCTGGATCTAAGTACACTCCGACCCTCATCCTATATGATTGCATCTAAAAAAAGATAAATGTTACAAAGTTAGTATCTTTTTAAAAAAAAACAAGTTCAATGTTCATTTGCCCCTTCTAACTCATCCTTTATTTTATCTTGCTTTAGTCATCTAAAATCTTCTAATCACATCCAATGTACTCCTCATCACCTCATTGTCATTGTAAACATTCCTTCCTTTCATATTGGATCTTGGGGTTTTAGAAATATCTTGTATTCAACAAATGTATAAAAGCATACATTTAACAATGAAAAGAGAATATTGAAATTAAAGTTTGTGAAAACTATCTATTGCATGCATATTATGGTGCAATGTCCTATCTCATCTGGCGTCCACAATTTTCTACGACTTCTTGTAGTCTTTGGGATTCTTCTCCTTTATCCTCAACTTTGCCTTATCTATTGCATCATATAGATTTCTTATCTAATTTATATCATTTGAGTCCACTAACCTCAACACATTTACTAATAGCTCAATGATGGACAAATAATCTTGCATCCTCTCCTAAAAACACTTGTCCATGATGAACCTCTCCATCTGTGTCAGGATCTCTAACTAGTCCATCCTATTATGCAAATCAGTCATGTGCATTATATATTTCTGGGATGTAATGAAATTTGTAACAAATCTTGTGGGCCTAGGCTTAATGAGATCGCACCCCTCTTTGTGTTGTCTTACAATATGGAGTAAACAGAGATGTGAATAAATAAAATATATGATAAGTTGAGCCTAACTGACAAGTGTAGACATCGATGGCTCTTTACCAATATCCTCTAACATAAGATTCATAGAATGTGCAACACAAAGAACCCAAAAAAGGTGGTGTCTCTTCTTCATCAACTTCTTACCCGTTGCTTTGTAGGAAGGCTCATTATTTGTCACATTCTGCATAACATTCTCTTTCCCAATTTCCTCCACATTGGCAGCCATTAAAGAAAATATATAGTCAGCATTTTTAATTTGACCAGAAGCATCTATTGACTTCAACTTGTGGTGCCCTTTGAGCAGAAAATCAAAAAATTAATCATAGACTTGTTTGTAATGCCAATCCATCCATCGCACATCACTGTGCACCCCCTCCTTCTAGACCAACTTGAAGCCATCTATCCATGTCTTCAACTTCTTTACCTCCTCCTCTAGGCCAACTCCATATATGTATTGGTTTTTGAGGACTTTTAGTCCTGGTTCGGCCTCAACTATAACATCTACCATAGTTTGAAAGTAGGGATTGATGGATACATGTGCAGGGATACCTGCAAAAGCATACATGTGTAAAGGTTAAATAAATTTAAAGAAAAAAGTTGAATAAATTAAATTAACATTGTAAATGTTTTTGATGCGGGACAAACCGGCTAGACCGGGCTAAACCGAACGAAAGCGACTTAAAACCGGCGCTAATCGCCCTAAACAGACCTAAACGAACCCAAAAATGGCCTAAACCGGCCCGAACAGCTCAAGACGGGCCCAAACCAGGCCGAACCGGGCCCAAGGTGGTCTGAACCGGGTTAAACCGGTCCAAAACGCACCGAACCGGCCTGAACCGGCCCGAACCGGGTCAGAACCCGGTTGAACCGGCCGGTTTGCCGGTCTAGGCCGCGGACCGGCCGGGTCCGCGCTGCGCGAGCCGACCGCGCTCGCGGGCGCGAGGGGCGGGGAGTCGTGGCCGCGCGGTGGATCGCCGCGTACCCCGACCGGGGTGATCTCCTCGTCGTCGCCGCAGGGGGTCGTGGCGTCCGTGCGCGGAGCCGCGGAGGGTCGCGTGGCCACGCGAGGGCCGTCGCCGTTTGCTGCCGTGGAGGCATCGCGGCCCTCCCTCGCGGAGGCGCACCGCGACAAAAAGGGGAGAGGGGGCGTGAGCGGGGACGCGCTCCGCCCCCGTCTTCGTCGCTGCAGTCCGGAGGGTGCCCGCGCGCGGCGGCGTAGCGGGGGGGGGGCAGAGCCGGGGATGGCACCGGGAGGGAGCCGCAGGGGAGGTGGCCTCAGGGGACCGCCGGATCCTCCTCTACGTCTTCTTCTTCTTCTCTCGTCCCTTCCGCAGCCGCCGGAAGAGATGGATCCGCTGTGTCCCGTCCGCCGGGGAGGAGATCCGGTGATGGCTACCGGAGGAGGCCGCAGGGGAGGAAGGGCTCCGGGGATCGCCGGACCCTTCTCCCGTAGCCTCTTCGTCGACTCCTTCTACATCTTCTTCTCCTTTCGTCTGTATCCGCGGAGGGCAGCTCCGCCGCCCTCGTCGAGGGAGGAGACCACCGGAGGAGGAAGAAGGGGGGGGAATCGACTGGTGAAGTGCCGTCGTCGGACTCGTGAAGAGAAGTGGGGGGAATGGCACGGAGGCCAGAGGATGAGGAGGGGGAAATGATCGGCTACCTGCCGGTTCTGGAAGATGGAAGGAGAAGAAGGACATCGCCATGGGGGGGTGGAGAGGAAGAAGATCCGGGGCCGCAGCCCCCTACTCGGGACACCAAGCCAAAGGCTCCAAAAATTTCAATCTCACTTGGTTCCATATGTACATCGGGTCCTCTTTTAAAGAGGGAGGAGATGACTAATTAAAAAAAAGACCCTCTAAGATTTCTATTTACAAACTTGTCCTCGTAGGGACATAAGTAAAAGAAAACCCAAAATATGCAAAATATGTCCCCATCAGTTTTACTTGGAATGTAAGAAAACTTGACAATATGTCTTTTTGCACTCTTGATAGCTATGCCAGTTGTTTTAATGCCTTTAAATGCTTGCTTTAATGTCCTCTGGGAAGCACTTTGCTTTCTAGAACAACATGAGTCATTCACTGCTGGTGCAGTGGCTGGGCATATGGAATGTGAACGACGATATGCCCCAAATGTCTCCTCTCCTACTCCCACACCCTCACTAGGTGGAGGTTAGCTAGATTATGAACGACGCAATGAAACATCCCCAGCTCTAAAGCCTCCTACTCCTTTCCTCCTCTCGTCCTCCTTTCTTTATGCATACTTACTTGTATGCCTTGCCTTCCTCAGCTCATAATCTGTAGAAGACTCATCCTCAAGTATAACCCTAGATTTTTCTTTTCTCTTTTCTTTGTGGGTCGGGTAGTCATTTCTTCTTCTCATGAACTTGTCATGTAACTCATCCCTCTGTTCCATCCAGATCTCCCTCTGTGAGGCTCTTCTTGTATGGTAAGCCCTCATAACCTCACTGCTCTCACTAGACACCTTGTCATATCTTTTCACATTGCCACTCAATCCAGCTATGTGTTGTTTCAATGGAAACATTTCTCCATTCATTTGCTTCCCTCGCCATTTGCATTGCACCATCTTCTTCTCCATATCCACCATGTGATCGTGTTCCCACCCAATGTCACGGGAAGATAGTGCATCAGAGCTTCCTTGTTCTACCATTTAAGCTCTTTGTTCTGCAATGTTAACAACTTAAAATTATTAAATAAAATATTAAATAAATCAAAAGAAGATAATCAAGATGGAGGGAAGACCGAACAACCCCCTTAGGAGGTTGTTCGATGTGGATAACCTCCCCCCAAGAGGGCTGTTCAGCCACCAAAATGACCCTTTACAAGATAGTTCCGGTCAATTCCGGATGTTAATAAATTACAAAATAGCGAAAATCGATTATATGGGAGTCAATTGGGACTTAGAATTCATTCAAACTAAGTTTCAAAGGAGGAGACTCATCAATGGGGGGAAAGCAAGAATAAAATGAGGAATCGTTGAAATACTTGGAGGGAATCGTTAGAATCGGTCTTAGAATCATCGGAATCGATGTTGAATCTCTTGAATCAATGCCGAATTGCCTAAATCATCGTCAAATCGTAAGGATCTATGTCGTAGTTGCTTGCATATTGTCGGAATCGCAAGGAGGTCGCCGGAATCGCTAGAAGACGGCAGAATCTCCAAGCCCTAGGATTGAATTGGCATAGTTGGTCTGACCGCGACTTAAGTTGAACTGGTCGAATTGGTCGGATTGACCGATTCTATGTCAGAATCGGTAGAATTGGATCGATTCAAAGTGATTCAGGCCAATTTGATCGATTTCATTGAAATTCCGACTGGAATTGGTCCTTTATGTGGGAATCGGATCAATATCGATCGATCTGATTTTAGAATCAACTGATTCCGATTTGATTCCACCGATTATGCAAACCATGGATGAGATGCCATAAAATCACAATCTATAATCAGTAGTACTTTGCAGCTTTTCTAAGAACAAAAAATCATCTTGCACCATTTGCATTTTTTTAAGCATCAAATACCAGAATTGTGATCATATTGCACATCATTTAATGTATAGCCTTTTGTTCATTGTTTTCTTTGGGTATTGATACTCCCTCTCCTGCAATGCTCATATTTTTTACTTTCTATTCTTTTATAAACTATTTCTAATTTAATTTGCTTTATTTTTGGTAGGAAATTCAGCCGTTCAGGCCATTTCCCTGCTCATGTCCAAGGGTGTTCATGAAGCTAATATCATATTCTTGAATCTCATTTCAGTAAGTACACAATTCTGCAGATGTTCTTAATTTGCTAGAAATTTAACTGCATAATTTAACTGCATCTCACTGGCAAAGATAAAAAGGCAGTTTTTTGCTGAAATAGCAAAGGTAAAGTTACTGAAGTTCATATTACCTATATATTCCTTCTTTAATACGGATAAAAGAGATGCTAACCGCTAATTAAGCATCTTATGTTTCAGCAGTCATAAAGGATACATATAAATCCTTCTGTCTTTATGCCATCTCAAGAATCGGGGAGAAAACATACATCATTTCAAAGGAAACAAATTGTGGTTTCTGGCAGATCAAACATCATCCTGTGTTGTTGTTACCTTTATGGCATCTACCATGTAATTAGTGGAGCTGACTATTTCCTTTTTTTCGCAGGTTGTCAAAATATTTAACTTGTATCAGAGCCTAGAAATTTAGATGTACTTGAAGTTTGTAAACATGGTAAACCAGATGAACATGAGTTAAATTGCAACCTTTTTTGAGGGGTGTTGGGGGATATGAAACCCGTATATGCTTGGTGGTGAACAGCACAATGTAGATTCTATTTAGGTGTCATATGGAAAGGACATCCTTCTATGTATATCGAAGTCTGAAACATGGGTATAATGGTTTCTTTATGCATTAGGACCAAAAGTTGAGGTTTCAATGGATATGATTAATGAAAAAAATGTATCTTTTGTGAGTAAAGTGGAAAGAGATTGATCCACCTAAAATCTTTTAATGCAAAAGCATTAAAAGAATCACCACAATATATAGGGGTTGTGCCGGTGATCTATCTTGTTTGATGCCGGAGTGAGACTGCTTAATAGTCTCAGTTGACCAAGCATGTGGCTAGCAATTAGAGATTAAATAGAATTAGCAACTAGATAATTATAAAATAGTGACTAGTCTAAACAGAAGTTAGCCTGCTCAAGTATGTTGTCAGAGGTGTGAGATGCCTAAGGTAAGGAACTGTTCACCTCACCTTAGGTTCCCCAGGCAGCCATCTTAGATGGTATAGGCAAATGGAAGGGGAGAGAGAGGAAAATGGGGGTATGCACCTGCACCTCCTAGGAAGCTGGATCAGGGTTGTTGGAGGCCGATGTGACACTTTGGGAGTGCCTGAGGCTGAAACCTATGCCAGACTCCCACTCTCGCCATGGCCCCTTATTGGGTGAGGGAGGAGGCACTTGGATCACAGGTCCCGACATCGATTGCCTCCCCCACTGGTGATTCTAAAGGGTAAATGAGAAACTACAATGTGGATTCTGGCCTCCAGCAGCCTCCAAAGTTCCCCAATAGCTTCGACAACCCTCCAACTTCTAATAGGTGTCTGTAGCTTCTAAAATGGCTGCCTCAGAAGAGGTGGTAATTGTGGTGGTCGCTTTAGGTGATGCTGCCTGAATTGAGACAGTTAGTCACAGCCTCACCTTGCCTCACTACCCAAGTGATCGAGGCAATCACCTTTGACAACGTAACTCCTCAGAGTCCTCACAGGCACATGGAAAAAGATTGTTGTAGTATAGAAACCACCCCAAGACTGGGGACATATGTGCCTAAGAAACTGATCTAGAGGCTCCATAGTGTGGTCCTCACCCAATTCTTCAATGTAGAAACCTATGTTATTCGAGGCATGAACCACTCAAAGCGAGAATAGGGTTGCCTTGCTTTAAACATCTAAGCTGGATGCCTTAGGCACTTTGAGGTGTGGTATATATTTTTAATGTATATTACTTTAAGTATTTAAAAAATTTAAAATGTTGCAATAAGCATTATAAAATATTATAGATATTTAAAACATGGTAGAAATATCAAGAAAACCTAAAACTACCAAACTAGTTCCCATCATTCTACCCTACCGGGATAAAACTAGCCCTCAAGTTTAGAAATTACATCATGATCTTCACTGTTTATTTATATACTGGATGTCAAAGTCATTTGAAGTATCTCAAAAGTCGATTCATAGGAATTACCAGATTCCAATCTCTGATACCAAAATTGATGGGGGGACAACGCAATGAAAATTGATCTAAAAGCTGCAAAAATGAGATTAAAACACTAAAATCAAAATAAAACATATCAAACTAAAGTGAACATGACTTAAACCGATCAAAATCACACTAAACTAGCTTTAATTAAGTTGAATCACCTAAAACCAGCCTTGAACTAGTTGAAACCAAGCTTCACAGCCTGAATTGGGCATTGGGCTCGTTGCACCAGCTCTATTCCTGTGCAGTAGAGGCCTATGTCTAGGCTGCTACAATGTGTAGGGCTTAGTGGTGTTGAGCCAAAATGGATGTCAGATGGGGCTGAATTGCTTGGCGCAAACGCATTAGTGGATCATGGCCGTGTATACTCCTGTGTAGGTGGCTCGGGGCATGAGAGGAGGTGGATGATTGGTGGTTCATGGCCGTCATAGAGTGGGAAAGTGAAGACAACATAAATCGAAATGGCACTGCGACGACACTGTAGTCACAATGCCGATACAAAGAAACCTTCTACATGTCATACTGTAGCACATCTTTATCGTAGAAATAGGGAAGAATAGGGAATGGCAGGCAATGATGGTGGAGGTGGAGACGACAATTGGAGGTGGAGAGTGAGGGATGACGGCAGGAGAGGGTTGATGCTGACATCGATGACATCATATCCAGAGAAGTGGTTGGATGAAGCGCTATGGATCCAAAGAGAACTCGTGAATGTGTGACACTGGGCTTGTCTAAGCAAGGGGAATGGTGACGGAACTTTGGGGTTTGCAGGATGTCGACCATGGATTGCAGAATCGGCCATGGCCGATCTGATTCTCGACGGAATCACCGATCTAGAGAAAACATCCATCGGAATCAGTGTTTTTGGATAGAATCGGGGCCAGAATCGTTCGAATCAGTCGCTTATGGAACAATTCCAGTGATTTTGTGCCGGAATCGGCTGGAAATGGCTCCGCGGCGGCTTGCGGCCGCCGTGGGCAGGGAAGACAGGGCTACTGGGTCCATAGGGACCCGTTAGCCCAGGATTCGGTGACTTAAGTCACCACCAACTGGGCTACCAGGTCCCGATGGACCCGGTAGCCCCGTATCGGGCGGGGAAGACGGCTGCGACGGCCGTAGGCCGCCGTGGCACTATTTGGGGGGGGGATTTCAAGTGGATTTCGCCCCCAAAATGCCCTAGATTGGATCGGAATCCGATCTAGAGCTTTATTTTCATATTTTATTTAGGTTTTAGCACTTTTTGAAGGAACGATCTGGAGCGATTCCGGATCGTTATTTCTTCCTGTGGATCGCTCGGAATCGGACCGATTCGAACCGATCTGGATCGAATCGGTACCCATCGATCTGGTAGTCGATTCCGATCCTACAAACCTTAATGTCGACTGATGTGCAAAATGCTGGAGGACAAGTCACAACAGCCTCCAACTCCTTTAAGGATCGCCAAAGGTTGCTAAAGCCAACGGTGCTACAAGCACAATAGAATTGACCTCATAGGTTAACTACATTAGAGGCAACACATGATTGGGTTGTCGAACTGAGAAGGTGGAGGATCTAGTGTCTCCAAGGATTTCCAGAGCTGAAGGTGGTGTAGGTGCAATTGAACCATGCTTAGATGTCTACTAGATGGGAGAGGAATATGATGGAGCCATAGAACCTTTGAGGTGCCAATGCTGAATGAGAAGGACGAGTGGAGGAGAATGAGAAAATTGGAGGAGACAATCGATGATAAGAAGGTTGGAGAGAACGGCATAGATTGTTGAGGGCAAAGAAAGAAGAAATTCTGGGAGGAATAAGAAGGCCCTCCTGGCCGATCGAGGGGAAAAAGGAAGAAGAACCGGGGCTGCTCCCCCTACTAGACAAACACGCCTCAACGGACTTCAAAAAATTCTCATTTAACTATATGTTCAAGGTACATCAAGGGCTTCTTGTATAGAGAAGCCAATTATTACAAAAGACCGTGTAAAAAGATATGTACAAAGTCCAAATAGGGTAGAAATATCATAAAACTCTAAATCTACCAAACCGGTTCCCATCAAAGTCGTGGGTCATACTATGAAATTATAAGGAAGAGTTATTGAGTGGTAATTATGAAATTATACAAATATTTTAGTTAATCAATTAGATTTATATTTAGTCGATTTAGAATTTAAGTTATTTTTTATTAGAAGTTTGGTAGAGACATATCGAGATATAAAGAAATATTAACATATGATACATATTGACTTAAAATGACTTTTATAGAGTTTCAAAAGATGTTTTATGGTAGTGTTGGAGCAAAAGTTGGTGTTTGTTTGATTACTAAATATATACTTGTGATAAAAGACTTGTACGATGAAACGACTACTAGCAAATGCATAATTGGAGAATAAACAAGAGTTTTTCTTATTTTAGTTAGCTTACATCAAGGGTCTACATAAGTCATTATCTTTTTATATTAGTTATGGATGAATCAACTTAGCCTATATAAAATGATATACCTTGGTGTACGATACTTAAAAATATTATTATATTGATAGATGAGACACAAAAAGTGATTAAGAAACTAGAATTGTGGGAAAATACTTTGGATATTACATTGTTAATTTAATGAAAACTATAGAGAAGAAGGTAAGGGAGTTATTTTGGATGGGGTAATATTATCTTAAAGAAGTAAGTTCAAGTGTTGTGCATAAATTATTCAAAAAGATAGAGAATACGACGAAAATGTTAACCATGGAATTAAAATAGGTTGGATGAAGTAGAGATTGTCGATAAATGTTCTATGTGATTGTAGGATTTCACTAAAGTTGAAAGAAAAATTTAATCGTACGACTATACCACTTGAAATGTTGTATGGTAGTGCATGCTGGACAATAAAAGAAAAAACATGTGATGGGGACATTTTTTTGGGTTTTCTTTTACTTGTGTCCCTACGTGGACAAGTTTGTAAATAGAAATATTAGAGGGTGTTTTTTTTAATTAGGTCTCTTCTCCCTCTTTAAAAGAGGACCCATGTACATACGAAGAAAAAAGCGATTGAAGAATTTTTGGAAGAGGCCTTGGCCTGGTTCTCCCGTGTAGGGGCTCTGCCCCGGTTTCCCTTCTCTCCACCCCCCCCCCCTTAATGGCGATGTCCCCCTTCTCTCTTCCACCCTCCGGACCTGGCAGGTGGCCAGTCTTTCCCCCTCCTCATCCTCTGGCCTCCGTGCCATTCCTCCTATCTTCCATTCTCGGTTCTTCTTCTCCTTCGACAAAGACCGAGCCCCACTTTCTCAGCTCCCATCGTCCTCCGTGGATGAGCTTCCGGCGATCCCCAGAAGGACCTTCCCCTTCTCAGTTCAACCTCCTCGGCTGCCTCCTTCAACGTCAGCATCATTTCGGCCTCCTCCGAATGCTCCGTTAATGGGCGCTGCCCCCTCTCGGTACAGCGTCCCTCTCTTCCAATCGTGGGAGCAACGGAGGAAGCAGATCCAGCCGACTCCCGGCTTTCCTCGGCGGTCTCGTCTTCCCCATCCACCGGATAAAAGAGAAGAAGAAAGGAGAAGAGGAAGACGCCGCGGGAGGAGAGGGTCCGGCGATCCCCGGATCCCCCTCCCTCCGCGGTTCATTTCCCTGCGGCTCCCTCCCGGCGTCGACCTCGGCTCCATCCGGTCGGGAAGGCAACGGCACCAGCACCGCGGGCTCCCTCCCCTGCCTCCTCCACCCCGCGCACAGCCTGCGGTCGCCGGACGACGACGAGGATGACACGCGCGGGCGAGCTCCGTCCGGACGGGACGGTGACGACGACGACGCGGAAGCCGTCCGCCCTCGCCCGCGGGCTCGGGTTTTGTCGCTGAGCGCAGCCTCGCGGGACCGTCGAGATGACGCCACGGCGACGAGCGTCGACGGAGCCGATCGGGGCCACGCGACCACCGGCGGCAACCCTCCTCCATGCGCCACGACCCCCGTCCGAGGCATCCCGCGAACGAACGCGCGCGACCGCGCGGTTCGGACCGACCGGTCCGAGGCCCAGACCGGCTCCCAGACCGGTTCGACCGGTTCTGACCCGGTTCACCCCCGGTTCAGGCCGGTTCAGTACCTGAACCGCCCGGTTCAGTACCTGAACCGCCCGGTTCAGGCCGGTTCAAGGTGTTTTGGGTCGGTTTAATCCGGTTCAGACCATCTCGAGCCCGGTCCGGGCCTGTTTGGACCGGTTTGGATCAGTTCCGCTTCATTTTTTTGGGTTCGTTTAGGTCTAATTAGGGCGATTAGCGCCGGTTTATTTCGCTTTCGTTCGGTTTAGCCCAGATTAGCCGGTTTGTCCCCCATCAACATGCTTTCAAAATAAGTGTTGATGAAATGAGAATTTCAAGTTGGATGGATAGTCATAGTAGATTAGATAGAAAATGAATAAATATATTAGATAAAATATAAGAGTGACGACAATTATAGAAGATTGAGATAGTTTGAACATACTCAATGTAGACTTAAGAAGATTGTAGTTAGAAAAGTATTAAATATTAAAATAATAGAAATAAAAAGGATATGGTAGACCCAAGGGATCTTTGATCAGGATAATTCAATTTGATTTGAATGATTTAAATATCTTTAAAGAAGTAACTCAAAATCGACGTCACTAGAGAGAGAATTCATATGGCCGACAATAGAATCCTTATGGTGGACCCCAAATAATTAAAGACTAAGGCTTGAATTGAGTTGAGCATATTTTTTATTGATTTTTTTATTTTTTTATTTTGGGTTGTAATTTATTTTTTATTTATTATTTTTAATGGTTTGAGTGTATGTATTATTTTTTGATGACCTTTGTTAAGATTTAAGCTCATTGTTTAATTGATTTTTTACTATTTCTTTATTTTATTATCTTTTTTTGTTAATTATTTTTTTTACTTAATAGACATCATCTATTTGATATAGTCCTACTTGATTTTATTTGAGTATTTGTATTTAAAATTATCAGTATTAAATTTTTTTACTATTGAATCATGCGAATTGTTAATTGTAAGTGGCATAAAGATGTACATCATGCAAAGGCATTAATGAAAAGGTTGTTCATTTTCCTAAGTTATGGGTTAGGTGTACATAATATTTTGCATGTGATCACTCTACCATATAATATGAAATTGGGGACAAAGGAGTTGTGTTTCTCTATTTTATTGAGGTTGGCGTCAATGGGTGGGCATTGGTTGGGATATGATGAAGTCACTTTGAAGGAGTTACAAGTCATATGTCCCCATAACATGCATTGTCTTGACCTCTACCGGTCTTTTGCATTTGGAGACTTTGGAGTCATGTTGGATTCATGTTGAGGGAGCTAAGGGTCATTCGGCCCCTTAACATCATGTGATGATCCCAGTGGGTCCTTGTCTTCCACACATTGGCTTTGTTAACTTTAGATTTGGTCATGGTTGGCTCCTTGCTTGGTGAGCTCCCAACATAGCACGTCGTCGATCCTTGATTGGGAATGACTGGTAGATTCTTGGCTTGCTTGGTTGGGTGAGCCCCCATCTTGATATTGTATTTGGTTGGCATGTATTGTTGTACTCCGCCTTCTTTCTCCTTTGTTTTTTATCCTTTATTTCTACACTAGCATCTTTATCTTTAGTGGCTTTTTGTTTCCTTCAAAAAGCAATATCAAGTTATCTAGAGGTTACCACTATATTGACTATACGTAGTCAGATCATCTCTCATGATCACTACGCCATTCTAGAATGTGGTTGGTTAGATAAGCGTCTTTCTTGGGATAAGTCATTTGGACAAGCAATCTTATTGTAACATGATGAATGTCAGAGTACATGAAATATCCTTGACTGTTTCCAACACCTACAAATAGTGTCCGTCTATGATGAAGTTGGTTCATATAGAGGAAATATCTTGCTGACATTACAATAAGGTTTGCAAATGTGACCTCAACAGAAGTTCATACAAAGATGTCTTTGATAATTTGTTATCAGATCAATCTATTGCTAAATGAAGAATACTATCAAGAGTTCAGCGAGCATGACGAGGAGTACAATCTTAATGTGTTGAACGAGTTTGATCAATCCTTAATGTTGGTGAAAATCAACTCTCTCATGACAAAGCCAATGTTTGATCAAGCAGTGGAGTGTTGAGGCATTCTAATAATTGAACGTGTCAAGGAACTTGACATGACCCTCTCTTGGGTCATGGTTTGTCTTTAAATATTTGGAGGAGGTTTTTGGTTTTTTTTAGCGACCATATGGATCACACAACATTTTAAAACTCAGTGATGAGCTTTTCAAGATTTGGGAGATTGATGTAGAAAGGTCGACTTTGATATTAGGGCTTTGAATCGGACCTAGTCGTTCAACTATTCGAGGACAATCTACATCAGCTAGGTGACATTTGACTTAGCTTAATCTGAAAATCTAAACTCTTAAGTTCATCTCTAACCTCTTAACCAAGTGGCAAAAAAATGCTAAACTTGATTAAGATATAAACAATTAATGTTGTTTGATAAAATATCTAATTAAGATCTTATAAGATGAATTGACGTCAAAGTATATACATTATAATATATATGTCAATAGAGTATATTACTAGCAAACAATTTAGATCATATACCAAATATAAAATAATTGATATATATAATATTTTATTAAGTATTAATATGTATATATATTTTAAATAGACTAAAAAATTAAATATTTTAAATAAAATGATAAGGTGACATTTGATTTAGTTTAATCTGAAAATGTAAACTCTTAATTTTAAATTTAATCTTTTAATAAGTGGTAAAAAGTATCTAATTTAATTAAGATATAAGTGATTTATTTTGTTTGACAAGAACATTTAAAAAAATTGTTGGTCATAATCGTCAAATAATTTTTTAATAAATTTTATTGTAAAAACTTTTGTTTATAAATAATTAATTTATTGTATAATCAATTTTTTTTTAAAATAAATTAATTTTATTTTAAAAATAAACATGTGAAAGTGCAAAATGACATAACTCCATGGTTGAGTTTGAGTATTCAAATAAAAAAAATTTAATCACCCACATGTACTCTGGGACATCCTTACATGTTGCGGTGATGTCAACGTGGGCAAAGTTTTATTTTATTTTTTTTGGAAGGGAAGAACCAGAAATAGCTATATGCCACAACCGAAGGGCTCAGACCACTTTTCAGATTTAGATATTCGGTCAGACCTTAGCTTAGACATATTACCAAACACCTTCAATAATCTAATGTCTGTGAATCAGACAATAAAGACTAATTAAGTTGTATTTAATGGGGGCTTAGTTGCATTTTAGGATCTTATTTCTGCATTACTTCTTTATTTTATTCAGTATTTAATAGAAATATGCCCATTGGCAAATTGTAAACTTTTAAGTTAAGATTAAATATTTTGAAATGGTTGTATTTTTTTAAAAAGGAATTTGTTGGAATTTTTATATTTTATGTGAAAATTTCCCTTTCTATAAAAGGGATTCTCTGACCTACACATCATGAAATAAACAAATGTAGTAATTTTGAAAATCTTTTTTGCAAACTGTGAGGCTCTTCCTTCATGTGTGTGCCTGAGAGGGACTAGACCCATCCCCATTTATCCTCTTTCTCCTGCCTGCGTCCCTCATTAGCCTGCATTGCCCTAAGATAGGACTGCAATGACTGGAGGATGTTCTCTGTGGGTTTGTGCAACTGAAGTGCTTAGGGCTGCACTGCACAGGGCTGGCACCAAGCAAGCAAACAGTTGTCAGGTGACGACTCCCAAAGTGCTGGTTTCTGGCCATAGTAGTCACTGCATGACGGAGAGGTTCAGGATTGGGTGCCAAGTATGATGCAGGCACTTGTGGGGCCACACAAACATGGGAGTCAGTAGGCGGGAGTCAATTTACGTGGACAGTGTGGGGTCCTTGACACTGTAAGGGGCAGAAAAGACAGGGAGGCAGGCACATTTGTTCTGGAATTATTCATGCAAATCCTGGTCCTTGTGAAGCTAGGAGCGTTGAAGATAGTCATTCCTCGCATACAGGCAGTGGAGGCATGCTGAATATGTGCTTGGGGGAGCTCCATGGTGTAAGTAGTTTCCAGGGAGCCTTGTGTGCTATCTTGGTGGCTTGAATTGCTGAATCAGCCAATCCAGATTGTGATGGGAACCGAATCGGGACACAAGAACCGATTCATGATGATAATCAAATCGGGTCGCAAGAACCGATTATTAGAATCAAAATTTAAAATGATGGGAACCGAATCGGGACACAAGAACCGATTCATGATGATAATCAAATCGGGTCGCAAGAACCGATTATTAGAATTCAAATTTCATGTAAATTTTGATTTTAGGTTGATATTAGGTCCATTTAAATAATTTTTCCAAAATTATATGATTTTTCTAGAATGTCTAGTCTTTTTCCCATTATTTTAGGCATTTTAGAAGTATTAATCTTATTTTCTAGTATTAAAGTGATTTTTTTTATGTTTTAACGGGAAACCAGCCGCTCGGTCCTATAAATAGGACCCGAGCTCCCCTATGTACAGATGATGAATGATATGTTGAAATGAATGAATGTTTTTTTTACCCGGTTTGATCCGCAGGAACATCTTATCCTTCCCCCCTTCTTTCGACTGAACACTCTCTCTCCCCGATGATGGTTCGGCGCTACCTCTCTTCCTCTCCTCCGATGGCGTAACCCTAGCGGAGCTTCCCCTCTTCGATCCGTCTCCTCCCGTGGTGGTCTCGACGAGCGACCATGAAGAAATCTCCTCCCCTCGTCCTCCTCTAGTGGTTCTTCTTCAGTCTGACTGGTGATTTCCGACCGATTCCGGCGAGCTTGAGGTCTTCTTCTTCGACCGATGGTGCCTTCTCCTCCCCTCCTTGAGTTCGGCTGGAACTCCTCTCTCAAAAAATGGTCGTAGATGAGCTCCGGTGCATCGGCTTCTTCCATCGACCGGATCCTCCCTTCTTTCACCGGTGTGGCTTCCTCCCTGTGAGAATATTCTCCGATCGGAATGCTTGAACTAACGAGATCTCGTCCTGTTGCTATTGGTGGTGATATGCTAAGTCCTTCCGAAAAAGTTTGCGGTATGCCTTATCCTCCCTAGGCACAGGTGATCTCCGACCCTCCCCCATACTAAGTTCCTCCCTACGAAGAAAGTTCCGTTGGTTTAATGTTGTGAATTCAGAACTGGGGTTCCATTGTGATGGACTTGTTCCCTTCCAGTCCGAGCCGATGCATTGCTTCTACTGATCTGATTTCTGACGGTTTCCTATGGGCTGTTGCTTGGAGATGAGTCCGCAGGACTGGTCGACTTGCAGTCTATGAGTATTCTCCCTGATCTGCTATATCGATCAGTTTTTAGTCATATTGAGTTCATTTTTTTGGTATTGGGACTCGTCCTTGCTCCAGTGGAAGCTTTGTTTCATCGTTTCTGTTCATCTTGAGTTCACGACAGTTCTGTTTTGTTTCCTGACTGGATATTGTTCTTATTGCCCCTCAGTTTTCTCTTGAGAAATGGAACCTACAGTAATGGCGGATCTCTCAGGTTCTGCCTATATTTTATAAAGTGAAAGATGATGATGAAACCAGGTAAATGGTGCATTGGTAGCTTTAATTAGTTGCCGGTATCGTTAATTGGGAGGACTCCTGAAATATATGATGAATTCTCTGGTTTTCTGATTCCCTACGGCTGTGATGATGTTTTTCTAAGCCATCGTCCCCTACAGCAGATTGTCCTACTGCTGTCCACGTATGCTGATATGTTTATCATTTTTTGAGGGTTGTATGCTATTGAGGATATCTTCCCTGTTTCTGCTGAGGTGTTCTTGTTGGTTTAATTGTATATCCTGTTGAACATCTGTATAACAGTATATGGGTATTTCGGTTCATTACACTGCTGGTTTCTTGGTATCTTTGCACTGCTGTGGGTATTGTTTTTGGGTTGTCTGTTCTTTACCTGCTGTTGGCTTTCTGTTTGCAGAAGAATTTTAACTCCTGTTGGTATTTTGGTATTACTTCTGGTTTTCTGCTCCTGTTTGGCATTTTATCTACTGGTTATACTGTTGGTATTTCCTGAATTCCTGAAATAACGATATTCATATATATATATATATTTCAGGAGTCCTCCCAATTAACGATACCGACAACTAATTAAAGCTACCAAGGCACCATTTACCTGGTTTCATCATCATCTTTCACTTTATAAAATATAGGCAGAACCTGAGAGATCCGCCATTGCTGTAGGTTCCATTTCTCAAGAGAAAACTGAGGGGCAATAAGAACAATATCCAGTTAGGAAATAAAACAGAACTGTCGTGAACTCAAGATGAACAGAAACAGTAGAACAGGCTTCCACTGGAGCAAGGACCAGTCCCAATACCAAAAAAATGAACTCAATATGACTAAAAACTGATCGATATAGCAGATCAGGGAGAATACTCATAGACTGCAGGTCGACCAGTCCTGCGGACTCATCTCCAAGCAACAGCCCATAGGAAGCCGTCAGAAATCAGATCAGTAGAAGCAATGCATCGGCTCGGACTGGAAGGGAACAAGTCCATCACAATGGAACCCCAGTTCTGAATTCACGGGACATGGCCAATCACAACATTAAACCAACGGAACTTTCTTCGTAGGGAGGAACTTAGTATGGGGGAGGGTCGGAGATCACCTGTGCCTTGGGAGGATAAGGCATACCGCAAACTTTTTCGGAAGGACTTAGCATATCACCACCAATAGCAACAGGACGAGATCTCGTTAGTTCAAGCATTCCGATCGGAGAATATTCTCACAGGGAGGAAGCCACACCGGTGAAAGAAGGGAGGATCCGGTCGATGGAAGAAGCCGATGCACCGGAGCTCATCTACGACCATTTTTTGAGAGAGGAGTTCCAGCCGAACTCAAGGAGGGGAGGAGAAGGCACCATCGGTCGAAGAAGAAGACCTCAAGCTCGCCGGAATCGGTCGGAAATCACCAGTCGGACTGAAGAAGAACCGCTAGAGGAGGACGAGGGGAGGAGATTTCTTCATGGTCGCTCGTCGAGACCACCACGGGAGGAGACGGATCGAAGAGGGGAAGCTCCGCTAGGGTTACGCCATCGGAGGAGAGGAAGAGAGGTAGCGCCGAAATCGTCGGGGAGAGAGAGTGTCCAGCCGAAAGAAGGGGGGAAAGGATAAGATGTTCCTGCGGATCAAATCGGGTAAAAAAACATTCATTCATTTCAACATATCATTCATCATTTGTACATAGGGGAGCTCGGGTCCTATTTATAGGACCGAGCGGCTGGTTTCTAGTTAAAACATAAAAAAATCACTTTAATACTAGAAAATAAGATTAATACTTCCAAAATGCCTAAAATAATGGGAAAAAGACTAGACATCCTAGAAAAATCATATAATTTTGGAAAAATTATTTAAATGGACCTAATATCAACCTAAAATCAAAATTTACATGAATTTGAATTCTAATAATCGATTCTAGCGACGCGATTTGATTATCATCATGAATCGGTTCTTGTGAACCGATTCGGTTCCCATCATTGAGTCTCCCGCACAGGGGGCTATGGCCCCCCATTTCTTCTCTAACCCCAGTGATGAAGCGCCGCCATCGCTTCCAACCTCCGGTAGGTGGCCGGCACTTCTCTTCTTCCTCATTTTTTCCCAATCGGCTGCTAGCCTTCCCCTCGATCCCCTGTTTCCGATGAGGTCGCCGTTCCTCTCCTCTTCCTCATCCTCCGGCCTTTGAGCCCTTCGTCCAATTTTCTCTTTTCTCGGTTACACTTCGACAGCTACGACAACTCCTCCATGGCGAACATATCCAACAACAGCAGGCGTCATCCTTGTTGAGTTTAAAGAGCATCAGTCGGACCAGATCTGGCGGTTCTCGGATCTTTGTCGAACATGACTATCTGTCGATGAGGGCTTCTATTCCGCATTCGACATTCCGATTTGGTCAATCAACTCAACAGGACTTCTATAAAGTCTTGAATGACATCAGCGGCATCAGATCCGGTGGCTCACAAAATCGTCGTCGTCCACACTTATATTCTCCCTTCATCGGCATCGCCATTCGGTTTCGGGGGACGGATCGTCATTGTCAACTTCGACGATGTGGATAATGTTCGGTGGTGCCCGAGGCTGCAACTGTTTCAGATCTGGCGACGCTGCATGTGGCCCTTCAGATCTGGTTCCTCATAGCACAACGATCTTCTCTTTCGACGGCAACGTGACGAACTGAGCGGCGAGAAGAAGGTTTTTAAAATGGAAACAATGGAGGAGACGGATCCAGCAATCCCCGGACCCGTCATTGTCCTCATTACCATCCTTGGTTTTCTTCATCAACAATGTCACAAGTTTCGAATTGGGAGGCCACGACATTCGTCCTCTGCCTGCTCTGCCTTGCACCCGTTGCGTGTGACTGCTATCTAGCAAGGGAGACTGCATTCTTCCTCCCGACCACGCAGTTGAGCGCAACCCGCTCACAAGACTGCCTCCAGAAGGTTCCGCCACGTCCCCTACCGTAGGACCCCGTGCGTGCAGGATGGAAAACCTCAGTTGATTAATGCCACGTTCCCCTTCTGATCGGACGTGATGATGATGCAGACGATCAGGCGTACGTAAGGGCCCAAATTTGCGCTAATCATGCCCGGTTCAACAAAATAATTGGATTTTTTAGTCATTTAGTTTCTGTTTTTCGTTGTCTTTGTCCCACATCACAACATCAGCTAGGTCCCAATATCATGTTGTTTTGCCGTGGTCCATCCACCAATTAGTGTATGTTAGAACATTAGTGTGGAAAAGTTATTAATAATAAAAACAGAAGTTAACACTTAATAAAATAGAGTTAGGAGTACAATTAAAGAAAAAATGAAGCCTTAAAATGTTGTGTGAAATCAACAACTTGGAAGCTCTTTAGAGGGAGAAAGGTTGCCAAGTATGCTAGAGAGAGTTTGTGAGCCAAAGTGAGAGAGAAGGCAAGGGGAAAGTGTGAGGGAGTGGATGGCCCCTTGGGGACCTTGGGCCTAGGGGGTGCTTGGAATGCACCCGTGCGGCTAGCCATTGGCGACCTGGCTGACCAGGGCTGGGCTGGGTTGTGCGACCCAGCTGAGATCCAGCATTCCATGGTTCCTTGTCATTGTTTACCTCAAAATCAACATGATTTGTTTTAATCAATTACATAAATTCACAGGATCAACAATTTGAGAAAAGTCGGACAAATGGATTAGCTGATTAATGATATTTTAGTACTCATCTGCTCTGGGCTCTTGAGACTTCCACATTCGGGATACAGATGAGGTGGGTTTCAACTTACTAGTGTAGTCTGTTTCTGTCCGCAGGGGCACTTTTGGGGAGCCTAGCTTACAAGCTCATCTTGTCTGTGAACTTAAATAGGCAAAAGAGGTCTATACTTGAGACTGGTTTTGGAGAGCTTTCATCCATGGTTCGCCGGGTCGCGACCCGGGTCGCGACCCGGTCGGTTTTGGGGCCGACCGACCCGGTCGCGACCCCAAGACCCCGACCCCATTTTTAATTTTTCATTATTATTTTTTGCGACCCGGGCCGACCCCGTCCCGACCCGGGTCGCGACCCCGGCCGACCCGGGTCGGTTTGGGGCCAAACCGACCCGGTCCCGACCCCCGACCCCACCTTTCTTGCTTTCATCATCACAACGCAGAACCTAAAAGAAAATGTTGGAGGAAATGAGGCTTGCAGCATGTCATCATCACAAGGATGTTGTATCTTAAAGTGTTTGCTCATGTTAGAAGTTTGACAAATGTGGTCTAAAATTTTCTGCAACCTATTTTGCTAACTGTCCCAATAAGTTTTTCGTATAGGAAATGAGTTTCTTGAAATTTAATCTTTAAGCCTTTTTCCTCATGGTATCCATTGCAGTTTAATCATTAATCTTCATTTATGTGGCCAGGCTCCTCAGGGGGTGCATGTAGTTTGCAAGAAGTTCCCAAGAATTAAAATTGTGACCTCAGAGATAGAAAATGGCTTAAATGAAGAATTCCGTGTAATCCCTGGAATGGGTGAATTTGGTGATCGCTATTTTGGAACGGATAATAATTAGGAAGGAGTGTCTTTGTTAACTGATTACATAAGGTGCCCACCCATGTAAGTTCATTTTGTCCTTCTTGTATCTGTTAATAAAAATGCATTTGATTTTGGATTTAAACTTGAATTTATTGGATTTTGTACAGTACTAGAAATTAATACTATTTCGAAGATGGAACATTCCTTCATTCAGTGACAGACTGGCAGGTAAACTGTGCTTTTATAACTATCTCAAGCCATTTGGATAAGCGTCATTCCCTCCCTCTCCTTAGTCCTCGGTTTCGGATGTACCTGCTTATCTGTAGATTGTTTGATTTGTATATATTTATTTTTGTCAGCAGTTCATTCACTGTGGATGTTTTCAGTATATATGGTGATATTATTTGATCAGTAGTGTGCTAATATTTGTCTATTGCTTGCTTGATGCAGATAAGATGGCACCTTCAGTCCACCGGATGTTAGAAATTGCGGCAAATATTCACCATTTTCGAGTTTACTTTTCCTCTAGAATCACTTCTCATTTCAAATATCCTTTTTCCTACTTTGTTGTCATATCAGACGAGCGAACGTGTCATCCAGAATATCGTTCACCATTTTCGAGTTTACTTTTCCTCTAGAATCACATCTCATTTCAAATATTCTCGTTTCTACTTTGTTGTCGTATCAGACAAGCGAACGTTGTTATCCAGAATACCTGTACTCCATCGCGTTGCTTGTACGTCATGTTAAGCACGTTGAATTTCCTGTGGAGTTCTATCGCCTTTCACCGACGGTTCTACGATTTGTTGATGATATAGGGTGTGTTTGGGAACCCGCCGGAATCACTTTTTTTTTTGCTTCTCGGTTAATCCACTTCTGGCCACGGGAGACGGAACTTGGAACAGGTTATCAGATAGTGCCAAAAAAAACATGGACAATTGACAGCCATGAAGTTATGACCGTCCAGGGACGCTCATACTTGGAATAGGTTATCATGTAAACTCGAGAAAGAATTCTAGGTTGGAGCCAAAAGTGTAAGGTGGCATTTGATTTGACTTAATTTGAAAGTTTAGGCTCTTAATTTTATCACTCATTTCTTAACAAGTGGTAAAAAATGCTGAATTTGATTAAGATATAAGTGATTAGTGTAGTTGATAAAATATCTAAAATAAGATTAATTGACGTGAAGTATATACATTATAATTATATGCTAATAAAATATATTACCAGTGTATAAGTTAGATCATATATCAAATATAAAACAATTGATATATATATGCAATATTTATTAAATATTAATATTTATAAATATTAAATAGATTATAAAATTAAATATTTTAAAACTAATTTCAATAAAAAGAAAAGGAGGTGTTAATTTAACAACTTTAAAATGTATACTTTTAATTTTATATTTAATTTTTAATTAATAATAAAAATAATTAATTTAGTTAAAATATAAGTGATTTATTTTGTTTGACAAGAATATTTAAAAAATTGTTGGTAACAATAGTCAAATAACTTTTTAATAAATTTTATTGTGAGAACATGTATTTATATCATAAATTTAACTTATTGTACAATTGTTTATTTTATTAAAAACAAATTTAATTTACTTTTAAAATCAACATGCGCAGATGATGCAACACCATCATTGCGGTCGAGTATTCAAATAAAAATAGTCTAATCAAATATTCGTATAAATTTAACAGAGACGTAACATCCATCTCAGGTAGCCGCCATCGCGTCAGCAGTGTACCAATGTGGGCCCAGACTTGCCATCTCAACCAAAAAAAAACCAATATGCCATGACTGAATGGCTCAAGAGCTCGTTGAACTATCTGATGTCACACCTAATCAAACAACCCTCGTTCCGGGTACTGTAGAAAAGTTTACCTATCCAATCATATATTACTAAAAAATATTTGTTGTACTTATACCCATTTAATGTAATTATCGTTTATTCATACTATTCATAAGCTATCTAATGGCCTGTTTGTTTTGAGTATCAAAATTGATACAATATCAATTTTGATATTGATATTCCAAGAAGATGTAATATCAATATCAAAAGTGATAGTATCAAGTTTCTTTAAGCGTTTGGTAATGTTATATCAATATTAAAATTGATATTAGGTGTTTGGTAATACAATATCAATATGAAAATCACTATGAAATATTTTGATTAATTAGCATCAAAATTTTATTTTAATACCAAAATTATTGTTAAAATATAAAAATATTTATATTATTTACAAAATTAAATAATATCATCATGTCCTTCACCTGCACACTTTTGCAGGTCATGCCCTTCCTCCTCACCTCATTCTCTCGTAGGCACTCAAAAGGAGAGAAAATTTTCACCATGGCACCGTGCTTGACTCTTTGCCACCCCCAAATCTTCGAATTCATCTTTAGAAATCGGAATTTAGGCCTGTTCTTTCGAAAGAGAAGAAGAACAAAATATACTAGCATGGCTCTTGGAAATAAGAATAACTAGGGCAATATCAATCCTTCAAACAAAGAGAACAGTAATCTCCAAAATACCCGTGAAAGCTATCACCAAAATGGTGGAGGCACAAAGATGGCAGTACTTGTGTCCCAACCACAGCAATAACCATGCATACATACAATAAAAAGAAAATGTCTTTCAAGTAAAGGTCCCCATCTGTAGGAAGCAAGGGAGCAACAAAGGGTTCCCTCGAATATACGTACGTGGCAAAGAACGGACTTGAATACGGACTTGAATACCGCTCACCAAATGGACTACAACGGTCGGACAACCGTCTCCACATCAAAGAATATTTCATATTAACAAGAAACGAGAGTCAAATTTTTAAGAGAGAAATAATAGGAAATACTACATGAATAAAGAAACAGAAATCTATGCACCATTCTACGAAGTCATACTACAACAAATAAAATTGAATACTCTCGAATATGTATAAAAGGAGGTATCTTTGCTTGTCATGTGATCATACATGTGTGATAAAAGTTAATGTCTTCTTCTACTATACTCTTCCCACATTTCTTGAGCAATTCTATTTCTAAGTTCTTTGCCACGTCGACGTTCTTCGGTAGATGATGACTCAATATTACTCTCAACCCTTTCTTGTCTCCTTTCAATAATCTCATTTTCTATCACTCTTGCAATTTGTCTATCATATTGATGAAATAGTTCATCCATATCTCCTTTCACACTCCGAATATAATTATGCGTAAAACAACCAATCAAGATAATCTTTGCTTTGAGTTTGTATTGGGTACTCAATAGATGATTGAAAAATATGAAATCGTTCCTTTAAAACACCAAACATCCGTTCTATGACATTTCTAAGAGACGCATGTCGGAGATTAAATAATTCTTTATAATTTTGAGGTCTCAAGTGACTTTGAGCAAATTCTTTCAAATGATATCTCACATTCCGATATGGCGCAAGGAAACTTCCAGTATTGGGATAACCAGCATCAACAAGATAATACTTACCTAGAAATAAAATATAAATGTTAAATGCAAATAAAGTTGTTAAGAAACAGTATTTAACAAAAAATAACTCAAAAAAATCACCTTCAGGAACATAAAATCCACCGTTTATTGCAAAGACGTAATACTAGAGAATCGGAGTAGAACCTTCCCATCCAAAGGCAAGTACATATAAGAACTTCATATCAAAATCGCATGTCGCCATCACATTTTGAGAAACTTGATTCTTTCGGTCACGATATTGAGCAACTTCGTACTTGGAACTTCTACGAGAAAATGAGTACCATCTATTGCACCAATACAATCCTAGGTGCAACATGTAGGAAGTAGTTTTTAGGGGAAATAATTGTAAAATCAAAAATAAAGTAATGAACAAGCTTTAGTACCTTGAAAAAATGATATTTTCTCCTTTCAAGAATGTATCTTGGAGGGTCTGGTAGAGGCAATGTTAGATACTCATGAATTAAACATGACAAAGCATTGATCACCTCATTAACTTTTCTCGATTGTCTTCCCGAGTGTTGAAATCTTTCTTGTGTTCTTCTATTTGACTCTTTTCCGACCATGATAAAAAGAAAAATCATAATCATCTCCTCCACATTCATTCTTCTAGTGTCTTTTAAAAGTCCTCTATCTTTAAGTAGATTAGATAATGAAAGAAAAACTTCTTTATCCAAACCACACACTTCACGAAAACGAGATTCAGCACCATTTAACAGTTCTTGAGTATATGCTTTGCCAGAAAGTATTGAGCTTCTTACACGAACCCCGGTGTTTCTACTCTCTGAAGATTGAATACTTGCCTTACTAGCAACCATAGATGCAATATAAGCAACTATGTTACGTCTTCTTTGATAATATTCATTGGTTGCTTCATCATCCCAATCCATATTTGATTACAAACTAAAAATATAAATAACAAAGTACCAAATATTACAATGAGAAGTCAATTGCATAAACACAAAGGTCACATAAAAGGTCACAACAGATACAACAGAAGGATTCCACACCTTGCATGTAATAGGCAAGCAAAAGTTGTTGTTAAATGTTCATGAAACACCCTATGCATTAAAGGTTTCACTTTCATCTGGTTCTTGGGTTTGATATCAATTAATAAAAGGATCCATTTATCAATTAAGATGTTTAAAGGTAACTGATATTGTCCAAACAAAATGAATTAACATACTAGTAACTGATCAAACACAAAAATTCTTAATATATGCCACAAACAAATCCAGAATGGGCTTCCTGTTCATTTTTGTACCAGAAGCTCTACTACCAAGAAACAAAATAATCTTATAAGATTTGACCATATGTGCATCCTGCTGCATGAAATTTTTGACACATCTTATGCTTCGGGAACTACTACTACTATGAATTCAAGATCGATGACCAACACATTGCGGTAGTTGCTGCCGTGAACACCGGCAAGGTAATTTCTTTGTGCACATTCTATGTTTCATGATGTTCATGTTTCGTGGAAGAATTCGAACTCTAGTGAGTTCTGTTATTGAGAGATAGTGACAAAAATCTGCCACCGCCAGATTTTTGAAGGATGACAAGTACTTTTCATGAGCGTAAGTACAAGAAAACACATAAGAAAGAAGGATCCACCAAGTTGAGATTTCTCACGGAAGAACTAAGAGCGGCATGACCTCGTGGTCCTTTAATAGGAATTCCCTTACGAAGGACATCATTTAAGTTAGATTTTGGACAATGCATCCCCTTTCGTGCAATAGATAATTTCTTCAAGGGAAAGCTTTTTTTTTTTTAATAGTAACAACTACCAACCACATTTCGAAATTATTATAGAAAATGCTCGTTAATCCCGGATTAACAAGTGGTCCGTACAAAGGACTAGAGAGACGTCCCGTTGATCCATATATTGCCAAGCACAATCGAATCAAAGACAATTTTGAATTTTGTGGCATCTCTTAGCTCATCGACAAGATCAAATGCAAAGAAAGAAAATCACATCCATAATCAATTGAAAATGTGCAAAAATAGGCAAGTTGAAAGATCGATAAAATTATCTAAAAGAATAACATCGTTTTTCATGGACTTGACATTCAAACAAAAACCATTCAACTAGGCGGGTCCAAGTATTTGAAACCCATTAGATATAATTAAATGATTTATTCATTGAAGAAAACTTAGAATATCCACCTTCCTTCAACAATGGTTTTTTAAGTATGTACAGAAAGGATCTGAGAAATTATAGGTTCCCCACCTTTTTGCAGAAACAGTTGTTCTACATTTAATGACAATTCAGAACCGATATATGTATGCCATCGCTATCACTTTTTTCTCGGTGAAGACGAGTCGTCATAATACACCGTTCATGTAATGAACAAAGCAAGTATCATTTTTAAAATGGGTAATGTAGGTGTTTAACTCAAAATTCTAGCACATAGAAGATAAAAATATCAAATGTTTTAAGTTTCTTATGCTAGTAAGGGTGATCGATTCCCTCACCTAGAGAATGAATCCTGGTGAGTGGTGAGACGCTTCAAAAACTACTCAACTAGCATCAACTTTACCCACTTCATCAAAAATAAACAGGTATAACTAAGGACCTGTTTGGGCACTTTGGCATCACATAGTACATGACCTCCATAGCGTAAGTTCTCCGGAGAACAACTTTCATGAAAAATGAAAAATAAACCTCTTTTGTTCGAATGATCGTAATTTTCTATTCTCCATGCTTGGCGTCTTCCGGCGATCCGGACAATAATCGAAAAGCCGAAGGATGATCGAGCTGAAGGGGGGCGATCCGGCGTCTTCCACCTCTCCGTCTTCCGGAGAGACCCTTGGAAGTTGGAAGGGGTGATAAAAATTTAGCGGATTCTGAGTATTTCAAAGCGGCGCAGGAATCGAGACGGCCTACGACGGAAGAGAGAGAGAGCGGGGGAGGGAGAGGCGGAGAGGCGGAGAGGCGGAGAGGCGGAGCGTCCGTCACTCCCTCACGCGTGTTCAACGCCCCCCCCCCCCGTCCCTGCACACCGCCATCGGGCCGGACCAGAGGATGCGGAGCTGAAGCGAGGGAGAAGGCGGAGACGGCTGCACGGCGGGAGGGTGAAGAGAGGGAGGGTGAAGATCTCGCACTCGGCTCCCGCCGTCCGCCGAGGTCGATCGGGGATGGCGGCCGAGGAGTCGCGGTGAGCTCCCGCCGTCTGCCGAGGTCGATCGGGGATGGCGGCCGAGGAGTCGCGGTGAGCTCCAGCCTCCCGCCGAGGTCCGAGGAGTCGCGCCGTCACCGTCTGCCGAGGTCCGAGGAGTCGCGCCGTCGCCGAGGTCGATCGGGGGAGAAGGAGGAGCTAGGGCGTAGCGGGGGAGGGCGGCCGCTATCGGGGGAGAATGAGGAGTCAGGGCGCAGCCAGTATTAATTTTAAAACAGGTGTTGACCTGTATTGAATTTGAAAGAATGGTAAACTAATAATTTTAAAATTGAGATAACTATCCAAACACTCTGTATCATCTTCTATCAATATCAGTTTTAAAATTAAGACTAATACAAGTATTTAATACAGTTACCAAACAGGGCGTAAAGGATCTTATGATCTACAATGTTTTCCATGTAATTACATAAAACCTTTTTTGGTTGTGGTATTAAGTTCTTATATCAATATTATTTTTGATATCTGCTAGAATCTTTTGACGTGTTTTGTACCAATATGAAATTATTGTCTAGTAAATCTAATTCTCTGACCAAACAGAAGATAAGGCATGATAATTTCACCTGATTGAAGAGATATTCTATTGGTGTGAACCTCTAACTTGTGACTCGTTGCAACTTTGTTATAATTTTTTGAACTTGTAAACTCATATAATAAAGAATGCTAGTTTTCCCTTAAAATTCAAGGGAATTCAGCGGAACTTTGAAACGGCACGTAACCATAGAATTTCTAGAAACATGCTATTCATAAAATGTTCATGTGGCTAGTCCTAGAGACAGAGGATAAACACATTTTTCTTGATTTATAATTATTTTCTCAGGGTTAAACAAGGACTTTGATTCAAACTAAGTAAACTTGTTTATCCATCCTCCATCAAAACATGATCTAAAAGAGGGGGCTGTGATAGTGGCCTTGAATGGCAGTTGGCATCCGTTGGTAGTGACGATGTCAGGTCAGGTGGCAAAAATAGCGATGGCTAACAGCCAATACTGATTCATTTGGTGGCGATGATTGACAATCATACGAAAACATTACCGAGAGACTAAGGCGCAGGGAGGTTTACAACGTGTAATATGTTCTCTTTCATTTTTTCGAACGTCTGAGAAGAATTTAAAACACATCTTATTTCACACATTTTTAGATGCTTTTAAAAAACTTTATTCGGAAGACCTCACGTAGAATTTCGAACCTGAAAGTCAAACTTGGAATTAAATTAAGTACTAAGGACTCTGATATTAGACACATCAGCATCAAAATTAACACCAACAATTTATAAGAATGATTTCGACATTAATGCCAACTATATTTTTATCTAAATGGATCTTAAAAATTGTTAATTAAAATCTGAATCTAAACCTGATAAGTAAAATCTGAATCTGATGACAAACTTAACAAGGTCTGACTTTACATTTCCCTCAATACTGGAATCCAAGAATATGTTTCCGATTTGGATCCACCCTAATGGAACTTAACTCAAGGAAACTTTTGTATTGAGAGGTTGAGCTATCATGGTTTTCTCTTGACCAATTACTCTTGAGGAGACGAGGGTGGAAGAAGATAACACAAATCTCATAATACAGTTATCGACACATGTAGCCATCAGCAATAAGGGAAGCAGTAGCAAAGCTCCGCGAGACTTGAGTTCAACTCCACCCTTCACTTCTCCATCCAAAAAAGGTGATGATCGATCTTTTGGCATGATTTTTCTCTTATGTGTCAAGGGCTTTTCTAGATCTCTTTCATGACAGACAAAGATAGATCCTTTTGGCACGATTTTCCTTTCTTCTATATAGAGATAGATATGTGGTTATTGTGGTTGTGTTGTGACTACATCACTCAAGTTATTTTGTAGCATGGATGAGATCCACTATCTCTTCTATGGCAAGTGGTTGATTTGTAGGGTGCATGTTCCACAGCTAGAGTGGAGTGAAGAGCTTCGAGCACCCAATGAACAAGATGAAGGCAATGTCAACATAACAAAAGGCCGATGCCAACCTCTTGATGAACTCGAAGAGAAACGTTGCCACAGATGAGCCATTGAGAAAGTTTCGGGATTTGTGTAGAACCCAAAGTGTAACTCAGACATACCCTAAAAAACCAATTTGTTTTTTTCTCTAAATTCAAATTTGACTTACGCATATTGGGGCATCCGGTGAGAGTCCTAAACTAGATAATTACCTTCAATCCGGGTTAGGCTATGGTTGTACTGAATGGGTCTATGGGTGCATTTGGTGGGAATTTAGAAAAAAAATTGTAATGGATCAAGTGTGTAACCAAATGCACTAGCTTACTGGTTTACATGCCGAAGCGATATTGCAAGAGGTGAGAGAAAAAATAAAATATAAAATCTCTCAAAAATTGGAATGAGCTAGCTTCCTATGTTGGAGAAGAAGTTTTCAAAGTAAAAATACACTTTAACCTTATGTTTCGTATTTTTCAAAGAATGTTAGATTTGTCAAAGAATAATAAATAAGTGTAAAACAAACATTTGACTAAAAATCTACTGCATATCTAGTTAATATGTCAAACAAGATTTTAACACTAATCAAACATTTAGGTAGGATTGGAGGAGTGTTCAAAAAAAGATATGCCAGTGATTTTCATGGAATCCACAAACTACGAATCTATGTCAAAAAGCAACCTAAGTGTCAATTTGTATCAATTTTGATATTAATACTCAAATCCTCTGCCAATATCAATATTGATATAATAACATGTTTCTTACTCCAACCAAACATGGTATTAGAACAAGAGAGGCACGGATGCCATGATCTCATATGTGCTTGATGAGATAGAATGCAAAACATGCATTGTTGTCCTCTAATTTCTCATAAATAAAATGTTTCATTATGCTTTGTTATGTTTAAGTGTAAAAATGATACCATATCAATTTTGATATTAAATTTGTAGATAATAGAGTAGCAATATCAAAATTGATATGGTTGTATTACATGAAGAGTTCTAATATTGATATTGATAGTCAAGAACCTATCCATGAGTTATATCAATATCAATTTCAAAATTGATAGTGATGGAGATGTTCAATATATGGAATGATGTCTCGTGACCCAAATTGTTGGTTTTTGGCTGACCTGCTTGATCCCCCCAGTCCTCAAACCATTGGATCTAAGTTTGGGGTCTCATTAGGTCAAGTTGGGTCCTCGACGGTGCCTGGGCTAGCCATCAAGGGTGCTCCAACTGCCCTAAAGGCCCACTGGAAGCCTATATAACCAAAGGACTTTCTAATTGCAAGGAATTGTCTCGTAGAATTTGACATAGCAGAAACAATGATTCTTATGAGTTCATGTTGATCTTGTCTCAATCAAAACCAAAAAAAGAAAATAAAAAATTGATTAAAACAGGCTCAAATATACTTGCTGAGAATTCATCTAATTTCATGAAGATGAAGATGAAGAACTTCTCAAGCTCTTCAAACCATTCAAGTGCTTAGTCTATAGCGATATCCACACGAACTTCAACCACAACAAGTTCTCTTTTCACACCGGGCTCAAGAACTCTTTTTGAATAGAGTTTCATCACCCATGGACATCTTCCAAAAAGAGAAGGTAGGGACGAGACTGAGACGTGGTTCTCACTCTTAACTTAATAAGATTTGGTTGGAACCATTATTATTTATAAAGAATTTGAAATTTTTCATAAGAATCTAAAATCTTCATAAATTACACCCTTATCCCTATACTTATGAATCAATTCTTATTTGTGTGACCCATTAATTCCGATAGCCTATTTTGTTGAGACCTAACAAAATAGAATAATTCTATTTAATTAATTTAAGTTCATTATCTAATAGTAGATTAATCAACCTATTGATCATGAAGAGTACAAGCTACATCTTATGATCTCAGACGACTATGAGAATAATCTTATCTCCATTAAGTCTTTTTATCATTAGTTATCGCATGAATATAAACTCTCGTCCATTCAATGTCTTATTCGGAAATAATTACAACATCATTTGTCAATTTCTTAATATATTGTCTCTATAGGATCTTGTACTCATAATTGGATCAATTGAAAAACTTATTTTTAAATTATCCCTTATACCTTGACTTAGGATTTATAATACTATCTTATAGAACATTCACTCTCACTTACCGAGAGTAGATGATCACTTATTGTCCGCTGAATTACCTCCACTGGGTTTCCTTTATTCCCGATCCATTGTTGTACTGAAACATCAAAATAGTGATTTATAAGTCAATGGTGAAAACATAAAATCAGCTCAACAAAGCATCTTTGACAACTCAGGTCAAATATCCAACTGTGCAATCGTGATGATAGAAAACCTTGATTGACAGTTTGGTAAGATACCGTTCAGGATTTCTAATTCAGTCAGTTTAGTGAATTCACGCAACTAGTGAGCATCTATATGTGTATCTCGGTGTCTCCACACTAATGACCAATGACATTAATCATTCTCATCACATGAGAAGATATCACATACAATATTCTTTCTAGATCTTTGATGTCCTATCTCAAAAATCTTATAACTAAGAATTTTTAGATCATATGTATCTCTATGATTGATCTTATTATCATGATTGCATCATAATTTAATCATTATTGCATGTGATCAATGACTTCATTACAATGTACATATCTAATAAGTGCTAGAAATGAAGATTTGCCTAATTAATTGAACAAAATATTTTTAGAAATGTTGAATTATATCATATATAATTAGCTTGTAGGATATATATTTCTATTAATCTTCTACTTGTACTAAAGTCAATAACTCATCCACCTAATCTTTATCAGCTCGAGGTGAAGCTCAAACACTCTTAGTAACTACTTCAGTTATTGAATTTACAATGGCATTAACAAAAAATACTCTATTTTTTAATTATATTTTTATGAATTAAAATTTTTCTGATTCTATGGTATCACCACATAAGTTTTAAACTTATGATGAGATATTAGCTCTACCCCATTATTTTCATAAAATAAAAGTACATTTTCAGAGAATGTTGGAATAATCTCATATCTTAAATGAACATTTTCATCTATACTGCTTCTCAAGTAGTGTGCATCCATTATGTAATCTTCTTTACATCAGTTGAAGAATTTGTAGTGTTTTCTCACATAGAACTTTTTCAACTCACTACACCACCACTATATTGACTTGCTTTCAAACTTTATCTACCTAGAAATTTATGTTTGTAAAACTATAAATCTTCAAATATTATCATACATTGTATAAAGATACATTCTTATTACTTTTCAAGTACTAAATAATACATCTCTAAACTATCCAATAACTCTCACCTAGATCCACCTGATGAATATTCATAACACTTAAAACATTAATCACATCAAGCCTTGTACACAACATCACATACATGATATATCCTATGGCTATAGAATAAGAGCTCTACTCATTTGCTCTATCTATCTCTGAAGAAGCTTATAAAACATCTCTTTAGAAATACCAAATCCATATCTCATAGGTAAGAACCTATCATGGAGTTTACATTATCAAACCCTTTGATTATGGTTAGTATGTACATCAATTGGATCAAGCCAAACAATCTTTTAGATCTATTTATATATATCTAAATACCCATATTATGTTTGGAGAAATAATTTAATAGATTGGTTTACTAACGATAACATACCTACATAAAATTGTTAAAAAATAATATTACTCTCACTTATTTTCATATACACATAGGGCTCCTCATCATTCTTAATGAAGCTATAAGATTTAATCTCATTAAACTTTTTATACTATATATGAGAAGTTTTATTTCAGTCTATTAATATACCGTGTACACAATGAATACTCTTTTTGGATGTTATTAGAACTTAATTCTCTGATATTGTATCATATACACCTATTTCTCAAAATCACTAATGAGGAATTCTATCTTAACATTCAATTGATGTATCTTATAGTCATAGTGCGTAACAATAAAAATCCAAATGGATTAATCTATGGGATAGGTAAAAAGGTCTCATCATAGTCAACTATTTCACTTAGATGATATCATTTTTATCCATCCTTACTTTGAAAGTCTGCAGCTTCCAATCCACTCCAATCTATCCTTTAGTGATCTATTTATACCTTATAGATATTATACCCTCAGGTAGATCTATCAAGTTCTAAACTTGATTAAAAATATAGAGTTTATTTCGGATTTTATTGTCACTTCCCATTTTAGAACCAATATCTCATAATGCTTCTATTTAGATTTTAGAATTAATATTTTTTATTTTTACATCTCATTTCTTCAATCAAATATATGTCCTACATATCTCTTAAGTTGAATGGGCATAAGTAATGACCTATAAATTACCCATGTGTAATTATTAAATAGTACTTTAAAAGTGTCCTTGGGTTGTAAGACTAGAACCTTTTCTAGATCTACGTTGCTCCTGCTATCTATTTTTAAGAGGAACTCTTACTCTAGAAATATGATGAGCTAAGAAACATCTACCTTTCTTCACAATAGTGGTATATTTAAATATACATGGGTTTCCTTAGGATATCTCACAAGCTAACACTTCGTTATCTTACATTCCAAATAGTTAAGGTTATACTTTTTCACCAAGTCGAACATTCTGAAACTTTAACTTACTTAAGGTCAAGCTTTTAACCCCTTTCCATATCCTATATAAATAGCCAGATTTGACTTAGAGAAAACTAGTTTAATATAAAGTGTTATATTAGGTACTTAGC
Organism: Cryptocoryne crispatula var. balansae; assembly: GCA_036172225.1. Classification (NCBI taxonomy): domain Eukaryota; kingdom Viridiplantae; phylum Streptophyta; class Magnoliopsida; order Alismatales; family Araceae; genus Cryptocoryne; species Cryptocoryne crispatula. The sequence continues at coordinate 41,667,176 of CM069918.1, read as the reverse complement.
CTTAAAATGAAGATTTCACAAAGATTGTCATTGTTTGTATTATGTTCTACACAACGCGAGTTCTCATTTTAGCTACTTAATTAAATTAAGATGTGTAAATAGATGTCCATTAAAATTAGATTCTATTTTTTTTTAAATTATATGTGAATTATGTACTTAAGTATTCCTTTCCTTGATCTTATCAAAGAGTTCTAATACTATTTTCTTTATTATCTCTACTTTATTCTTAATCTCCGATAATTTCTCAAAGATCTCAAATTTGTATTTTATTAAGTACATATATCCGTACTTACATGTATCATCTTTGAAGATAATGAAGCATAGGTATTATCTTTTATTATTATTAGACATAGGCTAACATACACTACAATGTATGAGCTCTAATAACTTATTAGCCTATTCTCTATGTTTACATTAAACTAAAGAATATATTGATTTAAATCAACTCCTTTTCTCTTAGGAGTAATCACACATATCATAGGAGCTAACATATCTAATATGATTAAACAATTTATTAAGTTTTCACTTGCAAACAATTTACCATTCAATGTCTTAAAATATCTATCATTTTCATAGCTTAGAATAAATCATCATTTAATCAAACATAAAATATAGATAATGTTTTTACAGAAGAATATGATAGAAATCTTAACAATTAAGACATCCCTAGAAGATTATTAAAGATATGTATCTCCAAGACTCCCACTAGTAGTGATGCAACTTTTGCACTATTTCATATATAAGTCAATATCTTCTTCATTAAGCCTTTATTTACTCGTCATCATTTACAACTCATTGTTGATATAAGATATATCTGGTATTTCATACCATTAGATGCACCTTTAGTATCTAATACAATGATATACATAGTATCTAATACTATTAAGTATAATTTAAGACGGTAAATATCAATGACTTAAATGCATGAAACTTCTAAAGTTCCACCTTTGCATTATGTGCAATTCACTTTGCACTTCCTTTTCCACTTACCATCATCATGATAGTGGAAACATTCTATGTCTTATTTAGAGGCTTTTATTATCTTGACTACCTTCTTTGACTTTAACTATATATGTCTTTTTATTTCTATCTAATACTCTTATTTCTTTCCATTGGTCTCATCAACAAGAAGTATTGAAAATGTATTGTTGTTCTAACTTTAATTAGCTTATCACTATGAGCCATGATGGATCTCATATTCATCTATCCATGTTGCCTTTACAAGTTATATCTCGTAGAGGTTAACATCTAGTATAAGGTAAACAATGCATCTTCTATATATTATGAGATATGATCTTATCTTATCTCATATCATTAAATAGTCTAGAAAGCACCTACTTCTAAGGTATGTTGGTTAATTGGACAACCATGAGAACAATTCTCTTATATCTAAACTGATATAAGAGGTGTGAGTCATTAAGCAACTTGTCATTTAGTATGCCTTACTAGGTGGTTTATCATCATATTCTACAACTGATATAGAATTTCATTATTATAACATTGTGGCCATTCATTTGAAATTATGATACAATATTTCATCCTAATTTATGCTCCCACTAATTTTCATTAAATTTGATAACCCTCATTATTCAAAGGTGAGATATCACAATGGCATCCTAATGGAGACTAAGACCCTATTAATCTTATGGTGATGATCTTGTGGTAACACAACAAATCACCTCATACTTAATAGGTAAGCAACTATTGTCAGTTGCAACTCTTAGTCATTTAGTCTCTAGAGTCTTGATCTTGTGAGAGCACAATAAGCCATATACTCTAGTTAAGTTAAATCCACTTGTTATGTTACAAGAATGAATTCTTCATATAGCTTTTGTGGTAGCACAACAAAGTCATGCAAATGGTTTACCTCAAAATTCGGTAAATATATTAGACATGATCACCAATCCCTTGTTGAATGAGCCTTGTGGTAGGGCAACAAACACATCCAATTTAAGATTGGCTTATCAAGACCATAACAATGGATGGTTACATAAGTTATTCTTAATGTCTCATGTTTATCGACCTAATTAAAACAAAGAGAGATTTTATGTTAGTTCATCAACAATATGTGCTACATATATATAATACCTTTAGAATATCATATATTTAAAGTATATCGCATAGCACACAACCACATATCACATATGTAAAAATAAAATAGATGATCATGGACTTAACCATAAATATGCAACACTAGAGCCAGAACGATGTGTAATTAAAAGTGCTAGCATTTGATGCTAAGGTAGGTGTGTCTCCACTTCCAAAAGAATGCTTCTCCAAGTGGTCTTGATGTCTTTTTCTCTACGAATTGGCTTCTAATTATTACAAATAGCTTAAAGGTATGTAGACTCACAAATGTACATAATTTAATAAGAAACTTTAGTTTTAACCAAAGGGAGTACATTAATAGAGGAAAGTAAAATTTACAATCAGAATTGAAAAGATAGAGAATGAGGCACGCATGCCCCAATTAAACACATCTATAAATTAACTACCATCAAGTGATAATTGAATTTAAGTCCATGATCTCCATACATCATACCTTTACATCATCAAACATCATAGTACATAGTGAGAATACGTGATATTAATATGATATAGCATTTATACAATAAAAATATAATTTAAAATTTTTAAATTTTTAAAATTTATGCATGTTGTAGTTTTTATGAAATAAATTACATGAATAATGTATATAAACAATTTATATGAAATAAACAAGTACATCTAAACTATTTAAAATATTTATATATTTAAAATGCTTTGCAATATAAAAAATTAATTTTTTAATCACTGTTATGCAAAATCTCATTTTACATAATTAATTAAAACACTAATTTGATAAGTTAAGCCTTTAAAACAACTTTAAAGTTCAACTATGTATGAATTAATGACAATAGAGTTAAATATCATCTAACATGTCATTAAACACTTTAAAATCTATCAAATAATACTCTAAATTTTTAAAAGAATTATAGATTTTTTTTTTCAATTTCTCAAATTTTTTTATGATTTTAAACTATTTTAAAATTCATGAGCACATTGTGCTGCTTGCGTGAGCGCACAATGCTGCCCCGCGTGTGCCCCGACTGCACCTATTGCCTAGGGCCATTGTGCCACCTCCACATGCACCTACACATGTGCCAGCCACTAATCTTTTGGTTACTGTGGCATCCAGGTCTAAATCGGACTAGATACTATTTTCTTCTCCGCCCCGTAAGGTGCTATGAGGGGGTGTTTGAAGCTCCATTTTCGAGGTCCATATCTCATTATCCTTAGCTCATAAAAATTGTAAAAAATATGCATTGGAATCTATGAGAATTTTGAATCAATCAGCCTTATCACTTATAAATATTGTAATAGATAGAAAATTGGAGAAGAACATGATTAGCACCGTCGGAATAGGATCATGATACTATCAGATCTTCTTGCCTATTCTAGATATTCTAGAAGTAGAAAAAAATATAAAAAAATACTAGTTAGAATCCTTATTCAAAAAGGATTCTAAATTGTAAGAAATCGTCCATAAAAGTTTGGTGCAGCGGAAGCGACGATTCCTATGGGTTCTTTTATAATCCGTCTCAATCAGAACCGAACGACGAAAATCGAAAACCGATCAAATCGGGTTCGAATATACCTGATAGGGATTCATATAATCTCATGGAGAGGAAGGAGATGAGCTTCTCAAGCTCTTAAAACCGTTCAAGTGTCCGGTCTCCAGCAGTATCCACACGAACTTCATCCACAGCAGGTTCTCCCTTTGCGCCGGCCTCGAGAACTCTTCCCGAACGGAGCTCCATCTTCCATGGACACCTTCTAGAGAGAGGAGGAGGTAGGGAGAAGGCTAGGGACATGGTTTTCACCCTTGGCTTGATGGGGTTTGGCTGAAACCATTAGTATTTGTAGAGAATTATGGATTTTTTCATAAAAACCCAAAATCTCTATAAATTACGCCCTTGCCCATGTACTTGTGGATAAGTCCTTTTGTGTATGACCCACTATGCCCAATAACCTATTTGGTTGAGGCCTAAATAAAATAGAACAATTCTATTTAATTTTAATTAAATCCGTTATCAGATAACAGATTAATCGGCCTACCGATTATGAAGGGTACAAGCCACATCCCATGATCCCAAATGGCTATGGGGATAATCTCATCTCCATTGAGCCTTTCCATCATCAGTTACCACATGGATATAAACCCTCATCCATCCAATGTCCCGGTCGGAAAGGAGTACGGCATCGACTATCAACTCCTTAGTGTACCGACTCTATAGGATCATGTACTCGGAATTGGATCAATTGGAAAACTCCTTTTCCAATTATCCTATTTACCTTGGCCAAGGATTTAGAGTACTATCCCATAGGACATTCACTCTCACTTATCGAGAGTGGACGATCCCTTGTTGTCCGCTCAATTACCTCAATCGGATTTTTCTTGTACTCGATCCATCGCTATACAGGACCATCTAAATTGTGATCCATAAGTCAATGGTCAAAGCACAAGTTCCACCCAACAAGTCATCTTTGGCGACTCAGGTCAAAGGTCCAACCATGCAACCGTGATGATAGAAAACCCTGATAGACAGTTCGGTAAGATACCATTCAGGGTTTCTAATTCGGTCAGTTAAGTGAACTCATTCAACTAATGAGCACCTGTATGTGTATCTCAGTGTCTCCACACTAATGACCAATGAGATCGGTCATCCTCGTCACATGAGAAGACATCACATACACTAGTCTATCCGGATCCTTGATGTCCCGTCTCAAGTATCCTATGACTAGGAACATTTAGATCAAATACCTCTAGATGATCAATCTCATTATCATGATCTCATCATGATTTAATCATCATTGTATTTGATCAAGGACTTCATTATGATATCCGCATCTAATAAGAGCTTATAATGAAGATTTGCCTAATTAATTGAATAAGATATATCTAGAAATGTCAAATCATATCATATATGATTGGCTTGTAGGGCATACATTTCTATCATAAATATTCTAATCTTATACCCTAAATTATTGCCAAAAGATAGCAAATGCGAGGGAAATGTGCCACCATTTCTAGGGCTCCCACCATCGAAAAAATTCTATCTCTTCCTTTGCCATTGCTCGAAGCACAAAATCATTGGGAAAGATCAGGTAATATATTACCAATCATATTAAGCCTTCAAAAGGCTTCAATACCCCCCCCCCCCCATAGGTAAAAATTTTACAAAATTCTCAAATTCGAGTGACTGTACGAGCATGACAGAATCACCAAATTTCGAGACTTCTCCTAGACTCAACAAAGGTTCAAACTTTAAACGGTTTATACCATTAGAAAGAGTTATGTCATGATATTCTAGTAGTGTAAAAAAAATTCACATATGAGTTATATAAAGATTATAAAGGCTTTGACAAAACATACATTTGTACATATTCATGAACACGCAAAACACATAAAATAACATCAATTTGATGTCGATTTTGGCCGAGACTTAAACCTGGCTTTGATACCACTATAAGGAATAGTCCTATAAAATTTAACACAATGGAAGTGACGATTCCTATGGGTTCATATTGATCTTATCTTAATTAGAAATGAACGACAAAGTCAAAAACTAAATAAAACATGTTTAAATATACATGCTAGGGATTCATCTAATCCCAGATGAAAAAACTTCTCAAGTTCTTCAAACTATTCAAGTGCCCGATCTCTAGTGGTATCTACACGAACTTCATCTACAATAGGTTGGACATATTTCAGAGAGAGGAAGAGGTAGGTTAACTTAATAGAGTTTGGCTAGAACTATTAATATTTATAAAAAATTAATTTTTTCATAAAAACTTAAAATATTTATAAATTACATTTTTACCTCTATACTAATAGATCAGATTTTATATGTGTGACCCACTAATCTCAATAGCCTTTTTTCTTGTGGTCAAATTAAAATAGAATAATTCTATTTAATTAAATTAAATTTTCTATCTGATAACAGATTAATCAGCATACCAATCATGAAGGGTATAAACCACATCCTATGATCCCAAATGATTATGGGGATAATCCTATCTTCATTGGGCATTTTCATTATCAATTACCACATAGATATAAACTGTCGTCTATTCAATATCTCAATTGGAAAGGAGTATGGCATTGACTTTTAACTACTTAGTATACCGATTCTGAAAGATCCTGTACTCGGAATTAGATCAGTTGAAAACTCTTTTTTCAATTTTTCTCTCTACACTGATAAGAGATTTAGAGTATTATCTCATAATACATTCACTCTCACTTATTGAGAGTGAATGATCCCTTATTGTCCACTCAATTACCTTTATTGGGTTCCCTTGTATCTAATTCATCACTATATTGGAACATCAAAATGTTGATACATAAGTTAATTGTCAAAACACAAGATTGGCCAAACAAGGTATCTTTAGTGACTCAAGTTAAATGTCCAACCATGTAACCGTGATGATAGAAAATCATGATTGATAATTTGATAAGAAATCATTTAGGGCTTTTAATTCGGTCAGTTCAGTGAACGCATTTGACTAATGAGCACATGCACATGTATTTCATTGTCTTCACACTAATGACCAATGAGATTAATCTTAGTCATCACATAAGAAGCAATCATATACAATAGAGTATCCGAATCTTTGATATCCTGTCTCAAGGATCGTATGATTAGGAATATTTAGATTATATACCTCTAGATGATTGATCTTATTATCATGATCTTATCATGATTCAATCATTATTATATATGATCAAAGACTTAATTTGATGTGCACATCTAATAAGAGATAGTAATAAAAATTTAAATAATTAATTGAATAAGATATTTCTACAAAATGTCAAATTATATTATATGTGATTAACCTATAAGACATACATTTCTATTGGTAATATTCCCAAGGGGGCTTTCCACTCCTCCTCCCCCCCCACCACTTTTGCCTTTTGCTAATTATTTTATTCTCACTCTGAATTCTCTCTCATCATCTATCCCAAGAGAAATTTCTTATTTTAATTTCTTAACTTATACCTGCTATCCATTGGAAACTATAATCGGAGCCCCACTCGTATTGTAGACTATGAAATTTTATATACAAGCATAGCTCTAATTATAGTCTGACTTAGAGACTATGAAAGTTATCATGGAAGAGGTAATGTGAAGAGATAAAACTTGTCCTCAACATCTAAGATTTGAATAGAAATTAATGATTTTTGCATTTTTATATTTTTATATTTTTATATTTATTATTTTATAATTTCAACCCTGTTGACCCGGGTTTCGACCCGATCAATCCAAGTCGATTTGGACTCAACCAACCCACTCTCAATCCCCAACTCTGTCTACCTTGGTTCAATACGCTTACCTAAAAAGAGGTCTTAATTAAGCACTTGTTATTACACTTTCTCAAGGTGGTTTATAATATCACAACAACGGAACAACCCATTGGATACAAACTTTTCGTCCGGCGTTTCAGATTTTGTGTGGATTTATATTTATCTCTATTTGAATCATTTCTCTTCTATTTATTTAGTTGTCTGGCGTCTTGCAAAAAGGCAGAAAGTAGCTGAACTTTATTATACGACTATTCTGCTGGTTGAGATGTTGTAAGAGAATATATTTTAAAACCAGATATAACTCACTTTTTGAGTTTTATTTTCACCCTCACCCTATCGAAAATTAAAACCCACGGGTGATTTCAAAGTGGTGATCATAAAATACTAAAACCAACTAATTCTAGCACACCAAACAACACGTGTCCGGATAGAAATGAGAGGAATACACTAGGCCAATTCTGATGGTCTTACTATGTCAAAATTATGCAAAGGAATGATAGCGTCCCAACAGGGTCTTCTTGATGATCTCGCTTCCCAATTTTGGTCCGTCCGATCGAATAGGATCAGCTCGGATTGATTGATCAAATCAGAGTGGACTTTCAAAGATCTCCTTATTGGGCCGGCCCACCTGCCACCTTCCCCTTCGGTTTCGGGCTTCCCTTTGCTTTTCCGTCGTGGGCTTTGAAGGACACGCGTCAATGTTAAAGCCTGCCACGTAATTCATACGCCGCGTCGTACTCTTCTCCTCTGTCGCTCTTTCGGTGCAATCGGGGATGCGCGCCAGTCCCCACGACGATGAACACCACCGCCATGGCTGACGAGGTCAATCCCGCCGTCCCTACCGCCGACGGCGCCGGCGGCCGCGAGCTACAGCGCCTCTCCTCCTCGAACTTCGCCCTCACCTCCATCACCCTGCAGAAGCTTCCCCACCTTCGCGACTACCTTCCCGATGTTACCTGCTACCCGAACCCCATCGATCGCAGCACCTTCTACCATCCTTCACCTGGATTCTACATCGGCCACACGGATGTCGTCCTCCGCCACATCCTCTTCGACCTCTCAGGCGATTACGCCCCAAGCCGCGGCCTACTCGCCTACCATCGTGCCGGCCCCCGTGACAGTATCTGCTTCGATCCCGCCGACGTCTGCGCCGCGGTGGTCACCTGCGGGGGACTCTGCCCCGGGCTCAACACGGTGATACGTGAGCTGGTGGTGGGACTTTGGAACATCTATAGTGTCCGCCGGATCTACGGAGTCAGGGACGGATACCGCGGGTTCTACTCGTCCGACCCGCTGATGCTGGAGCCAAAGATGGTGGACGACTGGCACAAAAGGGGCGGCACGGCGCTCGCCACTTCCAGGGGCGGCTTCGATCTCGACAAGATCGTGGACGCCATCGAGTCCCGGGGTTTTAACCAGGTACAAAACTTGCCCTGCCAGCGTTCGTTGAATTGTCTGAGAGAAAATTTCTTTTTGTTCTTGCTTTCACGTCTACTTCTTTCTATGCTTTTTCTTTTTGGTCTAGTTCAGATTAGGCGCTGTGTTTTAATCAGGTGCAAAACTAACGCCCTGCCGACGTTCGTCGATTTGTCAGAGAGAAATTTTTTTTTGTTCCTCATGCCTTCACGTCAATCTGTTTCTGTACTTTTTATTTTGGTCTAGTTTAGATTATTTGCCTCAAATAACTGTATGTCATTTGCTGAACATGAAATCCTGTCATTATTTTCAGATTAATATTTTCATTTAGTAACAAATAAATGCATAAAATTTCATTCAAACCCTCCTATTGATATGACCATGAGCCAACAGAGGTAATTCTGGTTCGACTTCTTCGAGAAACCAAGTCATAAACTTGGTAGAACTTATCATAGACCAACATTCCCACAAACACCTCTTCCATGAAATGAGAACCTACTCAACTTCAAGGGCGCCTTTTGCTTGGGATGAATCGATTGGTTTTATGATGAATCCCGAATCCCAAACTTTAGAACAGGAAACATGTGTTGATCAGATTTGTGATAAAGCTGGCTGTTTGTCTTTACTCTGTTGAGCTTACCGGACAGAGTTTGGATCTGATATGTTTCGTAGTATGAATTTTGTTGTTGATTTACTTGAGACAAGCATCATAATTGATATCGTATCATAATTGATTTACTTGGGAACAGTGTTAAACACATCTATCATTGTTAAATTTGAAATTTATGGTACAAACAAGGTAAGAATTGTAATAGACCATTGGATTTATCTGGAGCAGAAAGATGCCTTTTCAGTAATTGAGTAGAGAGCTGAGACAGCTTTTTCGCATGAAAGTGTTTTTGCTCGTAGTTGCTTTCAGGTTACTACCATCTGAGTAGTTAGTCAGTTAACTCACTCTTATCTTTGTTTTGTAATTTACTTTTCCTTCTTGTTTTTGCTTTCTATCATCTTCTATCTGCTCGTAGCTTACATCCTTCATTTCACTGAATTATAACATGTTTATGTCACCTTCAAAAGAAAAGAATGTAAGACAATTGCCCACCATTATCAATTTGTTATTGATGCTCTATATATCTTCTAGAAATATCAATATTAAAATGGATGTAGTATCATTATTAGTACTCTAACGACCAAACGGGACGTAAATTTTCGAATGGGGATCACCTCCAACACCTATTGGAGAGAGGAAAGTTCCTTCGTTACAGACACAAAACAGATTTGCGTCCACACCACATTGTATAGACTCTACTTTTTACCGTTTAGTTGTTCCTCTAGTGTAGCTAGAGAGAACTCCGATCCCCAACGGCGCACAGCTGAAACATCGAGTACCCGATTATCTTGCCGTGCGTACAGGTGTATATAATCGGCGGTGATGGGACCATGCGTGGGGCCGTCGAGATCTTCCGCGAAGTCAAGCGCCGGGGGCTCGGCGTCGCCGTCGCCGGCATCCCCAAGACGGTGGACAACGACATCGGCATCATCGACCGGTCCTTCGGGTTCCAGACGGCGGTGGAGATGGCGCAGCAGGCCATCAGCGCCGCGCACGTCGAGGCGGAGAGCGCCGTGAACGGGATCGGCCTGGTGAAGCTCATGGGTCGGAGCACCGGCCACATCGCCCTCCACGCCACCCTGAGCAGCCGCGACGTGGACTGCTGCCTGATCCCCGAGAACGACTTCTACCTGGAGGGACGCGGCGGCCTGTTCGAGTTCCTGGACCAGCGGCTGAAGCAGAACGGGCACGCCGTGCTCGTCGTCGCCGAGGGAGCCGGGCAGCGGCTCATCCCCCGGACGCCGGAGCAGGCGGAGGAGAAGGACCCCTCCGGCAACGCCGTGTTCCTGGACGTCGGGCCTTGGCTGAAGGGCGAGCTGAAGCGCTGGTGGGAGAGGGAGCACCGGGGCGAGCTCTTCACCGTGAAGTACATCGACCCGACGTACATGATAAGGGCGGTGCCGGCGAGCGCCACCGACAACCTCTACTGCACCCTGCTGGCTCACTCCGCCATCCACGGCGTCATGGCCGGGTACACGGGCTTCGTCTCCGGCCCCATCAACGGGAACTACGCCTACATCCCGGTGGAGGAGGTGGCGCAGGCGAAGAACATCGTGGACACCATGGATCACAAGTGGGCGTGGGTCAGGTCTGTCACCAATCAGCCGGATTTCGCCGTGAAAGACTAGACCGCGGTGCTCGCCGCCGCCGCCGGCGGAGGGGGCTACGGATCCCGTCTCTCTCTCTCTCCAAGGTTTTTGAAAATAAGCAGTGATAATAGTTGTATGTCTGGCCTGCGCGGTGTTTTTGTCGATCTAATCTTGGCACGAATACGATGGAGTGATTGCGACAGATTTACAATAAAGACTTGTCCTTGTCTTAGACAAATTAATTCTGAAGTGGTTCTTCAGCATGTCGATTATGCGTCTGTTTTACATCTCCGATCTAATAATAAAAAATATTCAATTTTCGTCTGATCTTCGTCACCGTTGCAAAACATGTCCGATGATGCATGTATGTTGGCTGTTTTGAGACAAGTATGGGTGGGTCTGGAAGGCAATTTTGATTGGTCTATAGAAATGTGTAATTTCTTTTTCTTCTTCTTCTTTTGATTAGCTGATCTGTCATGAATGATGGAGGAAGAAAGGCCCGATATTGCCGTCGAGCTCAAGGTGGTTGTAAAATAAAATGGCTCAACGAAGAAGGGAAATAAATAGTGGCCGGAATCTGAAGAAAGCTGGTTCTAGTTTTACATTCTACTGTTTGAGATTTGTCCGGGAGACATTTATGAGTCCACACGTATAAGCTGTAAAGTGGAGGGTTATTAGAGATTGGAAGTTCCAATTGTAGAAAATTGAAGTCTTAAAACTACAGGACTCTCTCTCAAATGAGTTTTTTTTTTTCGAGACGCATTGTGTATTTTTAATTGATCCGAAAGAATAATCCTAAAGCCCACCTTGAGTTAGTGTCCTTGTGACGGCTTTCGCTCCCTCTTCCCCAACTAACATTCTGTGAGTTTCTTCTGTGCTTGGATCTTATTTTTATGATAAACTGAAATAGTATTAATAGCATTTAGAAAATAACAAAATTAACATCATAGGGTATTAGGTCATATGATAAAATAAATTTTCACCACAGAAATATATTTTGTAACAAACTTTGTTTGAAAATGTATTTGACAATTATGATAAAACTTATCTATCGAAAATCCGTCGTTCGTATGATCTCATCTTTCTTTTTTTTGGTCATGTATGACCCCACACTTCTTGTTGTCATATCTCACGTAACAGGAATGCTACTTGTTGGGGGTGTAAATTAAACAGTTTTTTAACCATTTGTTGGTTTGGGTTCTTACAGGACCACCCGAGTCCTTTTTTTTCAAGAGTAATTTTCTTGTTAGTACGCCTTAGACAGGCAAATCTTTACAGAGCTGATCCCTAACAAGAGGGGGGATGGCAGAATTGGTACAAGAAGGTCCAACATCCAGCACCCATTTGGCTAACAAACTGGCGGCCTGGTTACACAATCAAGGGGCGAAGATAATATTGAAATGATTCCTATCACACATCGTCTATTAATTCTCTATGAGCTTCTGAGCTTTCCAAGGCTTGTGTCCAGCTTGGCATATTGCTTCAATTATAATCTTTGCATCTGAATCAATAATAGATGGTTTTGACTCTTGCATTGCCCAAACACAAGCCTCTTCAATAACCTCGGCTTCATGGTTCTGAGGATCTACGAAATGGGATTGTCTTGTTGGCCAGTACACCAGACAACCCGCTTCATTCCTAACAATTAGGCTAATGACCCCCTTCCTATCATTCGTGGCCCCATCGACATTAATTTTGCCAGTATAGTAGAGTTTAGGAAGCAACCCACATCTCGATCAGCGTTATTTAGTATGCCAACTGGAGAATCTTTCTCATTTCTGAAATTTGTATTACATCTTGACTTCCAAGTATAAATATGAATATGAATTTGAATTTTGCCCGTTTATATGAACACCTAAGAGCAATGAACTTTTAGATATTATACACCCGGTGTCGTATCTGTCCATCTCATGTATATATATATCTTGGTTGATCTTACGTCATTATCTAGACATACATGCGAAGTTAATTAACTACATTATATTTTTCTATTGTATGTACTCTTTAATTAAAATATTTAATTTTAAAGTAAAAAGATAAAATATATAAAAATAGAAATTTTCAATTTAGTCACATGTGAATAAAATTTATGTGGAAAGTAGTAATCAAGGTAAAATATATACAATCTAGTACATGATCATTCAAATGTGTTTATTTTGACCATTTTCTTTGTTGTACGATGAAAATAGTATTTGTATTTTTTATTTTTTTTTTACTATGAAATTGTTTTTGTATACTTTGTGATAGTTAGTATTTTTTTCTTTTAGTGAATATTTATAATTGTGTACATGTTGATATTTTGACTGATCAATAGATGTAAGTGATAATAGTCATTGGGTCGTACACTCGTATGAATCGTTCTTGTTGTTTTAAATTTTTGTTATATTATTAAAAATGTGTAGTAAAATAAGGATAGGGAAAAATACAAAAATTTATTTTGGATTAAAAATTTTAAATAAAATAAATATTAGTAATTGTGTCTTGAAAGCTAATTATATCAATGATGACACTGTTACTGGTTAAATATCTCATATTAATATTTTATATGATATTATTCTTATTATGTGTTTTAAAACACTATCAGATAGTATAAATAAATTGTGCGATAAGGGTTAGATCATGATCAAATTATAATAATAAGATTAATTTTTTAAATATAAATTCTAAATATTCCTTGTCGTGAGTTACATGAGATGAGGATTGAGATTACCAGATAAGTTGGTGTATCATTTCCTCATTTCTACTACGAAGGTAGTTAATTTCTTGATTATTAGTGTGAAGAGTAAGAGTATACAATGTAGGTGCTCATTGTTGAATAAGTTTACTCTATCAAAATATTACATGGTTATGTAAAACCTAATAGTCACATAGTGATTCTATTATGGTAGTTGTAGGATTAGTTCTTAGACTTGAGACCACAAAGGTTATCTTGCATGAGATATTTATTGTTTGATATTAGACTCATAAACTCAGTTGCTATAAACCTAACATAGTTAATTATTAGGGATAGTAATTGAATATGTAAAGATAATTGAGTGTCAGTCAAAGATCGACCACACTTGATGTAGAATATATTACTCAAGAAACATTTTGGTGAGACTAAAACGAACTAAGAAAGATAGAATTCTTCAAGAGAATAAAAAACTGTATTAATATTCTATATAGACTTGGCATATTAATCTCATGTCAAATGTACAGACTAGGTAATAGCATTGTATGGATGAAAAAAAAAGTCTAAAAATTTGGTATCTTTGGTATCATCCGGGGGTCATAACATAATTGTTTGATAGGATCTATATTGATGAGCAATTGAATTAATTATAAAAATAATTAATTTAATAAATTTGAATAAATATCAGAGTTAATTTACGACTACTTTAATATTAGGCTTAGAAAATCATACATAATAGATGATCAAGTAGATGATAGAATATTAGATATTAGATATCTAATTAATTTATATTAAACCACGGTGTGAGTCTATTGGGTTTGACCTGTTGGTGAATACAAATACTAATTGAGAAATTAAATTCATTAATATCAGGTCAATCCACTAGCATATTAGAAATTTGAATTCTCGGTGTAAAAGAGAGATGTGCCAAAAAATGGTTAGACCTTCCTGCTCTGGTCTACATGAAATTAAATTGAATTTACAAAAATTTTATATGTTATTATATTCACCAAGATTAATTTCCAACACTAAGTGCTCGCTGGCTGAATCTTTATGATCAACCACACTGGATTATAACTTTTTGATGTATAAATTTTAAAAATAAAAAATAATGAACAAAATTTATTTCATAAATTATATAAATTTATTTTATTTTTTATTTTGAAATTACTCTATTTAAATATTTATTTAATTTTCGTCGCCGGTCTAGGACGTGGCAACCTCCAAAACATAAGACAAAATTTATGAAGTGTCGAGAGGTTGCCGAATTCACATCGTATCTCAAATAAATCAATAATATAATTATAGCAAAGGACATGTACACAAATATTAAATACCTATTGGCAATGCAGCAAAAACATTTTCAAGAAGGAAACAAAGAGAATCAAAAGTCCTAGAAAACGGCACACTGTGCCGCAGCCGCTTCTGCTCCGCTTTCCCTTCGCAGTTCGCACGGCGCACTGCCGGTGCTCGTCCAGGAGAGGTTACTGCGGAAGCATATCAACTTCTCACCCCACAACCACCGACGGAGCTGAAGCTTCTTCCTCCTGCTTTACCACTCATCGCCGTCTCATGTGCCCTGAAAACCGACCACCGAGTAGCCACGGCAATGGCCGAAAGCCCCCTTGTGTGCGTCCGGATCTGCTAATCTGCTCGTGTGCCCGCTGGACCTAGGGAGCATGGCAAGGCCCCGGCTTTCCGCCTCCCTCTTCGCCCTCTTGCTCCATTGCAGATCCCTTCTCATGGTGGGCGCCGCGGTGGGCGTCAACTGGGGCACACTGTCTTCCCACAGGCTCTCGCCGTCTGTGGCGGTCGACCTCCTCAGGGACAACAAGATCGGAAAGGTGAAGCTTTTCGAGAGTGATCCCTCGGCGCTGAGGGCTATGATGGGCAGCGGCATCGAGGTGATGGTGGGGATCCCGAATGAGCTGCTGCCGGCGCTGGGTTCGTCGGCGGCGGCGGCGGAGCTATGGGTCAGCCAGAACGTTTCGAGATATGCTGTCAAGGGTGGTGTTAACATCAGGTAGAGTGTTACCATTGTGGGCTTGTATTTGAAAACTTTCTGTTTTCGCTGCGATGTATTCGACCCCTTTGCTATGTTTACTTGATCCCTGTGGTTGTGTTTTCTCTTTTCGGTATTAAGGATCTCTCTTGCAGTTTCTAGTTTTTTTTTCTTTTTTGGGTGTTTGTGTGTGTTCGTTGTCCCAGAGTACCTTGAAATATTCTTACGGACTGAATCAACAACGTAAGAATAAGAATGTGCTGAATTTTGTTGATCGGGTAAGATAACGACTTTGGTTATTATGACTACACGATCCTTTCTAAAAGGCTGAAATTTATGTCTTATAAAATTTTAAATAACTGTAGTTGCTATGTAAGGTCATGCTTTTAAAAAAAATCTGGTTCTTTGATGTTAGCTACCAGGGATTCTCTGTTTTTTTTATCCACTGATGAACAAGGAAAGGGGTTTTCTGATGCTTTTAGTTTGGGGATGAAATTTTTGTTTGCATACGATAATTCTTATCCTGGCTTCACCATTTGTTGCATTTCTGTTATCTATGCACTTCTTCTGCATGTGAAAAAGCAAATTTTACTTGCAGCAAAATTTGCAAATGCATGCATATGAGGTCTAGCATGATCTTGCTCTAATTCTGGTTTGAATTCTTCATGCATAATGTTGATAGTCTTGAAAGCTTCACTTCTGTTCCCAGATATGTAGACGGGACAAGCATTTTGATAGAAACAAACTATAGTTATTGTCTTCTTTAAACACCTCATTTCATTAGAATTAATCTTTTGACAGTCCGTACTTTTGATGTTTCCAGGTACATTGCTGTTGGAAATGAGCCATTCCTTTCAAATTATCAAGGCCAATTCCAGTCCTATGTTCTGCCTGCATTAGTCAACATACAACAGTCACTTGCAAGAGCTAATCTGGCAGGCTACATAAAACTAGTGGTTCCTTGCAACGCTGATGCATATCAATCTGCTTCTGTTCCTTCTCAAGGATCCTTCCGACCTGAACTCACTCAGACAATGACTCAGATCGTTTCATTTCTCAGCTCAAATGGATCCCCTTTTGTGGTCAATATATATCCTTTCCTTAGCCTTTTCCAAAGCGCAGATTTTCCACAAGATTATGCCTTCTTTGAGGGATCTTCACATCCAGTTGTAGATGGTCAAAATGTGTATTACAATGCATTTGATGGGAATTATGATACCTTGGTTGCATCTCTTAACAAAATTGGTTTTGGACAAATGCCCATTGTGGTAGGGGAGGTTGGTTGGCCAACAGATGGAACACTCAGTGCAAACCTTACTGCTGCTAGAGCTTTCAATCAAGGTCTGGTTAACCATGTTCTGAGTAACAAGGGTACTCCCCTAAGGCCTGGATCTCCTCCATTGGATATTTACCTTTTCAGTTTGTTTGATGAAGACCAGAAAAGCATACTTCCTGGAAATTTTGAAAGGCATTGGGGCATTTTTTCTTTTGATGGTCAAGCAAAATATTCCTTGAATCTTGGCCTCGGTAATGGAAGATTGAAGAATGCGAAGGATGTTAGTTATCTTCCATCACGGTGGTGTGTAGCAAACCCGACGCTTGACCTTACAGGTGTTGCAAATCATATGAAGCTAGCTTGCAATGTTGCGGATTGCACTACATTATCCTATGGAGGCTCATGCAACACAATTGGTGCCAAGGGAAATATCTCTTATGCTTTCAACAGCTATTATCAGTCACAGAAGCAAAATGAACGGAGTTGTAAGTTTGATGGGCTTGGTATGGTCACATTTCTCGATCCTTCTATTGGTGAGTGCAGGTTTCTGGTCGGCATTGATGATAGCAGCTGTGGGTGTGTTGGTTGTGGGGTTTTCTGTGGCATCTGGGTTATGACTCTGTGGGTGTATATGATCATGAGGTTTCTGGGTTCTGTTTGATATTACCAGCTTGTCTTCGTGGTTTGAGAGCCCTTGTCTTGGAATTTACCATGTTACACATGGGGTCGGGTATATAATATATTCCTTTACTCCCAACGTTTAGTTGCTGGTGATGATAGCATTTGAGATCATTTAATGTAGTTATCTTGAATATCAACTGATAATCATGAGGGCTTCAGAAAAGCTGCTTGCGGTTTTAAGTTGCACAGCAGTGATGCAGAAACCCAAGTTGTCAATCTATGTAGTCATTATCTACGCATGCTGATGGAGTTGAATCTCCTTTTCGGAGGAATATTGACCTGCACGTGGAATGAACAAGCAATGTGCCTATGAGGTGCAGATTGCACCCTTACCTTACGCCCTGTTTGGTAACACTATTAGGTACCTCTATCACTATCAATTTTGAATTTGATATTGATAGGAACCATTAAGAGGTGTTTGGTTAATTGTATCAATTTTAAAATTTGCAGTGCAAACAAAACATATTATGCAATACAAGTGTCAACTTGTCTTACTTTTGATATTGATTCTCCAACATTTGAAAATATTAATATCAATATTAATATAGTATTAAAAACAAAACTCTAACCAAACATGACATTAGGCCTTGTTTGTTTTCTGTAACTCTTGTATTAATATAACTTTTGGTATTGAGTAGCATCAATTTTGATGTTGATGTGTCTACAACCGATATAAAATTATTACTGTGTTATTTTCAATACTCTAACAAGACAGGTGGTGAAGGAGTATTTCTCGTACTTCCGTTGGGCGCATTGATGCTCTGTTCATATGCAATGGTTTAGGCCCTGTTTGGTAATTTGTGCTCTGTTCATATGCAATGGTTTAGGCCCTGTTTGGTAACACTATTAGACATCTCTATTACTATCAATTTTAAAATTGATATTCATAATAATCACTGAGAGATGTTTGACTAATAATATCAATTTTGAAATTGATAGTGAAAACAAAGCATGTTATGTAATACAAGTGTCAACTTGTATCAATTTTGATATTGATACTCTAACTTCTAAAAATATCAATATCAATATTGATATAGTATCAATTTTGAAACTCTAACCAAACATGCCATTAGGACTTGCTCTCGCTTCTATCAGTGTTTAAGTGGAGCTGTTTAAGTGGAGCCTGGGTGGTCATTGTTAAATTAAATGGGCAATCCAACTTTAACGGGGTGTTTTTTTGGTCAGCTGGCCCGAACGGCCAAGCTCCACAGAGCGCACCACGGCGACGAGGTATCAATATCTGGGCGTAACAGCCATGACATCCTGCTCAGTGGCAGGGGGTGATGTCAATGGAGCGACGCTCGGTCAGCTTAACAGGGTGTTTACCATTACAATTTTTTACTTTTTAAAAAATTTCTTTCTTCGACAAAAAAAGAGAAATTTATTTTTATCGTGTGGTCTCTTCCCTCTTTTGGTCATACATAGTTTTTTGTTATTTCATCTCTTCAAACATGATGATTTTATGTGATTGATTGCTTTTTATTTTATTTTGATATAATTTTTTTTATCACGAGAGTGTATAAAATTTATTGGGCAACCAAATATACTGTTAAGTCCCGAAGTGGAGTCGACGTCATATCTATATTTTAATGGGGTGTTTGGTTGCATGATAATTGAGGTTTTTATTTTAATTTTTAAAAATTGTAAGAAAACTTGTTAAAAGAGGTGTTTGACAATCATGACAATTTTATGTTTTGAAAGTGATTTTCTTCTTAAACAAAAAAGAGGGTCTCACCTCTTTCTTTTTTCTTGTGGTCCCCCACTTTATTTGGTCATGTGCGGTGGTTACTCTTTTTTGTAATCACATCCCTCCAAACATGATAATTTTATGTCATGAGTTAGTTTACTTTTTATTTTAATACAATTTTTTATCATGAAAATGTACAAAAAATTATCATGCAACCAAACACCCCATAACGTATGCTTTTCTATATTTTAGCTCGGGGCAGTAGGGCGACGGAGGGGGAGGCCCGGACTACGGTTTCAAGGCACTGCGGGGAGCGACACAAGGAGACGCCGGTGAGGGTGGCGATAGGAGGGAGACTCCTGATCCCTTTAATTTTCTATTTGTATAAATACTTTTTCTGTTACAGTCATTATATTTACCACTTATATAATATAATTTATATTCTGAATAAGCTACCAAGAATATTATACAATATTTTATTTATGCTACTAATGATACGGATGCGTGATGTACTGATGTGGTGTATGGAATAACAGGGAGACTTGGGTCTAGACTTGTATCTGACTCAGATCAATTTTTGAGCCAACCTATTGATCTCGACTTTGGGATCTGACCTGGTAGATGTTTTTGCTTTAATTTTTTATTACGATCTCGTCCAACTTAAGTTATTCGGCCCAATCGACCTGTTTCTGACTCTCAACCTTGCCTATCTTGGGGGGGACGTAATGTCTTTCCGGGCAGGGAGGCCGCAAATTAGACTAAATTGTCTCCCTTGAAAAGTATTGACATTATACCAATAAGATAATATAAAAATTTGTTTCCTTAAAATTCTTTGATGTAAGAAGGTAAATACAAAGATGAAAAGCCTTATGGCTCGTTTGGTTAGAGTTTCAAATTTGATACTATATTAATATTGATATTGATAATTTTAGAAGTTGGAGTATCAATATCAAAATCGATACAAGTTGACACTTGTATTACATAATGTGTTTTGTTTTCACTACCAATTTCAAAATTGATATTATTAACCAAATACTTCTTAGTGATTACTAAAAATATCAATTTTAAAATTATTAGTGAAAGAGATGTCAAATAGTGTTACCAAACGGGGCCTTACATAGGAAAAACGATGATCAAATTCGTATCTTTTCACGTTGTCTATCTATTGTTCGACTTTGTTACCTCTTAAGTCAGAATACCAAAGTAAGAGCCTCTTTGTCTACCTTAACCCCTTTTTTTAAGAAAATAGGGGCCAAAGAAAAGATCACGGGGCTACCAACTTTTGAGGTCGCTTATCTTCTGGGGACTTGATTAGTCCATAGGTTCAAACTGAATATGAGGTTCTGATAGTCTAATTTCATTTATATGATAATCGACGAATTTAACTAGCTTGGGTATCCGACAAATTGTTAGAATCATGAATCTGAATTAAAAATATTTAACTATATATTTATTTATGATTTCAAAAAAACTATATATATTTTAAAAAATGTTTGAAATATTATTTAAAATACTTTTTTGTCATTAACATTTTACATATATTACTAATCCTCCAGAATTTTCGGTTACTAAGTTCTTAGATTTTTCAGTTACTAACCATTTATATATATACATTACCAACTCTTAAAATAAATCGAAATTACATTTCAATTTTTTTTAAAAATTACATAATTTATTATTAACTTATATTCTCTCTTATTTTTGAGTTATTAACTTTTCTACATATATTATTAACTATTTATGCATATTATTAACCTTCAAGATAAGTAGATGTTAACCCCAATTTTTTTAAAAAAATCACATAATCAGTTATTAACCCATGTTTTTCAAAATTTTTATATTATTGACACTTTACATATACATTACTAATGGGGTGTTTGGTTGCATGTTAATTTTTTGTACACTTTCATGATAAAAAATTGTATTAAAATAAAAAGTGAACCAACTCATGACATAAAATTATCATGTTTGGAGGGGCGTGATTACAAAAAAAGTAACTACCACACATGACTAAACAAAGTGGGGGACCACAAGAAAAAAGAAAGAGGTGAAACCCTCTTTTTTGTTTAAGAAGAAATCACTTTTAAAACATAAAATTATCATGGTTACCAAATACCTCTTTTAACAAGTTTTCTTACAATTTTTAAAAATTAAAACAAAAACCTTCATTATCATGCAACCAAACACCCCATAACCCTTTGTATAAAAAACTAATCCCCCATATATAATATTGGCATTCTGCATATAATACTAACGTACATTTTATATTACTAACATGTAGTTAATAAGTGACGGGGTTAGTTGGTCACATAACATGGGTTAATATATAATTATATGATTTTTCATAGTTTTTAGGGTTAAATGTCGATTTATCTTGAGAGTCAGTAATATGCAAAGGTTTAATAACTAAAAAAATTTGGATAAAATGAGTTAATAGCTGATTTTGTGTTTTTCCAATTATTTTGGGGGTTAATATAGATTTATCTTGAGAGTTATAATTTTTTTGGCTTAATATAAATTTATTTTGAAGCTAGTAATATATGTAAATTGTTAATAATATATGTAAATGGGTAGTAACTAACAAATTTGAGAGAACATGAGTTTAATAAGTGCTTATGTAATTTTTCAGGATATTTTTAGAGTTAATATTGATTTATTTTAAGAGTTAGTAATATATGAAAATAGTCAGTGATATATGAAAAAAAGTTAGTGATTAAAATATATAGAACATTAGTAATATATATATATATATATATAAAGGGTTAGTAATGGAGATTAGTAATTGAAAATACCATGAGTTAGTAATAAATGTAAAATGTTAATAACGTGGATCAATAATTGAAAAATCTAGGAGGTTAGAAAGTGTTAAATTTTTAATTATCAACTCTTTACATATATCACTAATTCTTTTGATTCTCTAATTATTATTATTAACTCTTTACATATATCGTTAGTCTTTCGAATCTTCCAATTACTGACTCTCGTTATTAACCCTTTACACATATATATTAATTAATTTAATTAATATACAATCATAAATATTAACATAGACCCAATTAAATTAATATAACATATCAAATTCACAAATTATATAAGTTAAATTTTACGACATATGTTAATCAACAATTAAGATACGATAGAATCAATTAATTTAATAAAAGTCACTAACTATATAACATACATGTACCACATTTAATAAGGCATAACTGAAATCAATTACTCCATTTAATAATCACCAATAAATTTAAATTGACGATAAAAGGTGGTTTTCTAAATTCTTAGGCCCTCTTATGACATCTATGTCACTATCAATTTTAAAATTGATATTCATAACAATCTTTAAAAGATGTTTGACTAACAGGGTGTTTGGTAGTGCTTTTAATTTTAAGACAACCTCGTTTTTGAAATCAAGATTATTTGACTTCTCAATTTTATTTTTAAAATCAAAATAGTCTAATTAGTTTGTGTTTTGTAAAATTATCATAATTTTTAAAAATTAGACAGTAGTGTTTGGTTATAACCTGCGGCTCTGCGAAACTTTTCCGAGCTCCTTCCGCAGAGAGGATCTGCAGCTCGGCGAAGGCTCCCCCCGTGGCATCGTCTGCCTCCCTCCTCTTGACGGCGGCGTCATCGGCGAGCGAGAAACCCCCCTCCTCCTGACGGCGGCGTCGTCATTCCCCCCTCCTCCTGACGGCGGCGTCGTCATTCTGCCTCCCTCCCCCCGTGGGGGCGCTCCCCCCGGCCAGTGAAACCCCCCCCCCCCCAGCCAACGAAACCCCCCACCCCCTGCCCCCGCGGCGTTCCGCCTCCCTCCCTCCCGTGGGGGCGCTCCCCCTAGCCAGCGAAACTCCCCACCCCCCGCGGCATTCCGCTTCCCATGTCTCGCCTCCCACGTCCTGTCTTCGCGTCTATCTCAAAAATAAAATAAGACCTGTCTTATTTTTATTTTAGAAGAGATTATGTACACGGAACATCTCACTTTTAAAAATGAGACAGTAGTTAAAATTGCAACCAAACACCTTATCTCCTTTATTTTTAAAATTTAGATCAGTAATCAAACACCCTATAATAGTATCAATTTTGAAATTGATTGTAGAAACAAAACACGTTACGTAATAAAAATGTAACATATATCAATTTTGATATTGATATTTCAACCTTTAAAAATATCAATATCAATATTGATATAGTATCAATTTTAAAATTTTAATCAAACAAGTCATTAGACATTAAATTTAATATTATTAGGTATATCAGAGATGTCTACCTTAATATTGTTAGAAGGAGGAATGCAAATAAGATGCTGCTGCAGCAGGGCGAAGGGAGTCGACGCCGAGTCACCGAGCACTAGTAGACGATGAGGCCGGCAGCGAGCGAGCGAGCGAGAGCGGACGATGGCGAAGTGACGAAAATAAAAAAGAAAAGGTATGGGGGCGAGGCGGTTCGAGAAACGGTGGTGACAATTTTATTTTGAAAGTTGATGAAATTACACTCACCATCTTTAAAAATAAATTTCATACAAATTTAAATATCTATGAAAAATAAAAATACTATAATTTTTTGTTTCATACAATCAAAATAGTTTGAATTTTTTTTTAAGAAATTGAATGCTAATATATTTTGAAAGGTTTTTAAAAGTAACTAAAAGATTAAAAATTACCTTTCAGAAATCATTTTCTGATGAGCCATATAAGAAACGTGCATATGTATTTTCTTTTTCCCGAAAACTTAATCCAGCGTAAGAGCTCTTCAATGTTCTCCCTTTTTGAACTATGCAATTAAAAGTGTTATAATACAATATTTCGTAAACGTAGTTTACAAATAACTAAATATTAGAATGATTTTCTGGAAATATATTTTCAGAGCAAACAATTCCTAAGATTTCAAATTCTCAAAAAAAAAATCATATTCAGTGTGGTAGGTTTTGAGTGAAAAAATCATATTCAGTGTGGTGGGATTCCACCAATCAGTTGTCTCGACGTTAAAATTAATAAAATAGAAAATTACAGAGTAGAGCAATAAAACACATCCAACTCGGAACTCCCCTCGGCCGTTGCTGTCCGGATTTTTAATATGCACAGCGGAAGATAATCCGGCGACGTAACAGGAAATAATATCGGTCTGGAACCAAATAAGACTAAAATCACAATCCAATTAAATAATTCCATACTTTACAACATATTATCATTATAAACAAACACCTATCTAAACAAATTAAATACTAACATAGAATGAGAAATCCACTAGCTCCTCGAACTCCAAAACACCACTACGCTTCTGCTGCGCTAAACCTGCACTCCTGAAAATATTAACAACGGAAGGGGTGAGTCACCACAGACTCAGTAGGACTTACACCCGAACTACCCCACTATAATAATGATTTCTAGTGGTATACTATACATATCATCCTAAAAATCAGATTATCATACATAGGGTTTAACTAATTATATATCTTCAATTAAGTTATTACAAAGTCATTCAACTACCCGATATGATAACCAAACTCTATATGCATTAAAACCCAACATAACCTACACACTAGACTACTCAAGGTATGCTCATAACCTGACATAAAACTAATGACACATCTATAACACTACCATCTATGCCAAAACACACAACTAGACACCTGTCTGAGTAAATACCATGCTCCATCTGATAAAATGTAGTCACATCACAAAACTAGCACCAGATTTACCATATAGTAGGAAGTAACATATAGTAACTAAATCCCATAGTACCCCTAGGCAGGGGAGTACTTAGGATAAACCGCAGTATCTGGGATCGAAGGATGCTTCAGATTCAACTAATCTCCGCTGTCCACGGGCCACTAACATAGTCTGGTGAAGTACATTTCCAACACAATGCAGCTCACTGCACTAACCACATTCCACACCATGCAAGCATATAATTAACTCAGACAGTAAACACATGAACATTTAATTGGCAATCAAACATGAAATACATAGATGAACACTCATGGTTCTATGCACCACATATTTGCATACCATGCCACAGTCTAACACAACTAGATGCATATAGATAAGATCATGCAATATACAACCTAAACATAATCATTACATGCTTAAACAGAACTACCTATCACATAAAAGAAAATAAACTAAACTCTACCATCACTATGCTTAAATCCTACATAGGCTTTTTATCAAATCAAGATATATATGTTTAAGGTTCACCGCGATGCAAACAATGCTAAACTAACTAGGTTCAACTATAAAGACATACCTAACATGCTAACATGCATAATTGAATAATTATCTAACATGATGAATAATCATGAATATAGAACAATCTAAACATGTATGATTAAACAAGCTAATCTAAACTCTATCTAATCATGCTAATAAATCCAAAAAAGCCCATTAACTACAATCTTCTAATCCTGGTGATCTAAGCATGATTTTTAAGATTTAATCAAATATATTAGAGTGCTAAGAATAGCCGAGACGCCTACCTTGACGGCGACGACGAACGGGGCACGGAATCGATCCGGGTGAAGAATATGCCGTGGTCACGACGGCGACGAAAAACCGAACCGAACGATATCTTGATAATATACTGAAAAAGAGACAATAGAATAGAAGAAATAGAAAAGAATATTGAATGAAATAATAGAGAGAATAGAAGAGATAGAGAGAGAGAGTGTGTGCGCGATAGATAGGGGGGAAGAGAGATCGATATGAGAGAGGAGAGAGAGAGACCGACGGAGGGGGGAGCCGCGGGTTGGCGCACAGGGGCGCAGGGGGCGCACGCGCGGAGGGTGGCAGCGCCGTCGGGCGCCGGCGGGGTTGTCGCCGGGCGGCGGCGACGACGGAGGCCGGGGCGTCGCGGGAGGCCGTGGCCGGCGACGTCGGGCGATCGGTCGCGGACGGCGGCGACCGGCGGGAAGCGGCAGCGGCCGAGGAAGGGTGGCCGGCGGCGGCCGACGCGGCGGAGCGTAGAGAGGCGGTGGGATCAACGGGGGGGGCGAGCGCCGCGGCGGGCGACGGCGGCGGCCCGAGTGGACGGCGACGGCGGCCGGTTGGCCGGCGGAGGCGGCTAACGGCGGGATCGGCGCGGCGGGGCCGCGGGCAAGGTCGACGGGGAGGGAGGGAAAGGACGGCAATGGCTCGCGCAGACGACGGCCGCCGCATTGTGCGGGCGGCGGCCGGGGGAGGTGCAGCGCGGGAGTGCGTACATGCGGTCGGAGGGGGTTCAACGAGGTGGCGGCGGCCGGGCCGGGCGTAGGCGGGGCTGGCGTCGGCGGCGGCGCTGCGCGCGGAGGAAGGCAGCACCGGGGGGCTTAGGCGATGGCGGCGGCGCTGCGGTTGCTCACGGCGGACGCGGCCGACGGCGGAGGGAGCGCGCAGGCGGGGCTAGCGGGCAGTGCTCGACACGGTGCCACGGCTGCGGGCGGCGCGGCGCCGGCGGTCGCGGCGAGGTTCACGGAGGGGGGGGGGGCCTGGTGCAGGCGCGGGGAAGGGTGGAGGGGCATCGCCGGCGACCGGGTGACGTGGAGAGGGCGAGGCCGGCGGTGCGGGTGCCGCACGCGCGCGAAGGGAAGAAGAGGAAGGAAGGAGGGAGGGGCGGCGTCCGGGTGTTGCACGCGCGCGGAAGAGGAAAGAAGGAAGGAGGAAGGTGAGGGGTGCGGGAGAGAAAATACGCAAATAGAAGGGGAGGGAGAGTTCGACCGGGAGTGGGAGGAGGGGGAGGAGGGGGAGGATAGAGTTCGATCCGGAGGAGGAGGCGGCAGTTAAGGGAGATTATCCGGAGTGAGAGAAAATGGGAAGGATAAAGTAGGAAACTAGAAATAATGTAAATAAACTCATAATAAATATAATAACTATTTTTTTATTTAAATAACCGGGGTATTACAGTTGCATTGTCATGACCCGAAATTTAAATAATATAACCACAATTATGTAGCAGAAATACACAACGTCGTGACAGTGGGATGAAACCCAACACTTGTATTCCATAACCCAATCTTAAACAATCTGATTTCATAAGATCCATAAGATCCATCAAAACAAGAGAATAGAACTATACTATTAAGTTTAACAATATTCTTATTCAAAACAATCAAGACCAACTATCAAAGTAGGGAATATCAATTATCTCCAAGTGCAAATGACTCTGATTCCTTTGGTCCCACTTGAACCTCATCTTCAAGCTCCTAAATCTTCAAAACCTGCTGAAAAATTTAACCCACAACGGGGTGAGTCCGGGGACTCCGTAGGATTTACACCATTTTCTTGCCAATCGGATAGCTAACATATAATCAAGCAATGATAGACAATATTTCTAAATTGAGATATAATACAAATGATAATAACATGTCTTCTATATTTATCCATAACTCATAACCAAACCATGATTATCTTTAAGGAAAAAGATTATGCCAATGCTACTCAATTCTAGACCAATACACACAAGACCATACAAACTAAACAAATATCATCTAAATGACCTCAAGACTTTACTTAACATGACCAAATTAAAACAAGACAAATCTGATTTTTCTAACATGACATAGTTTAACATCCATACATTACACACAAGTAACATATTTCATATCCTTTCCAAAACACATAGCCAAAGAGCAAGGATTTGGTTGTCTTGTTTCACTTATACAAAATGCATTCACCAGCTCTAATATATATAGAAGTAACATAAACTAAACTAGCCCAAAGTGCACCTAGGCAATGATGACACTAAGGGAAAATTGCTGTAATCCGAGATCTGTGGGAGGGCCGGATTCATCTTAGTTACCCGCTGCCTACAGGCAATTGACTAACATAGGCCGGTGAAGCCTTCATAGCACGTCATATCAAGAGTTCATAACATAAAATCAAATCATGACATACTTGACCATACCATGCATACATGACATAAACATCTAATTTCATAGCCTTTCATGCAAAACATAACATTCATAACGAACTTGACAAGACATATGATAACCCGACTTAATTGAACTTGTTCTCAATGACAACTCATACTAATCATAACCAAATTGGCATGACTAACTATGCATAGCATAGCCCATGATCTGAAACTAAATTAAACATATTTTACCATAAACTAGACAAGACTTGTACTAACCGACTTGGTTGACATATTCTAAATCAAACATATACCAAACCTGACCATATGAACATAATCATATCATGCATGACATAATACATAATCTGAAACCATACTAATCAAAATTTACATGATCTACACATGCAATGACAAGCCGAACTAGACATACTTAAACACATACAAGACACTTATCCCAAGTCATGCTTGGCATAAACTAAACAAATTAAGTTCTCATATAATCAACCATAATCTGACCAAAACATGTTCTAAAAGGTATAATTTGCTGACCCAAGAGTTTTTCCAAGTCTACACATAATTAACCTTCAATTCTTGTTCCAAACTAGCATATACACTTACATGATTTTCATAAGATCAAATTTGATAGAAAAGGCTTCTACCCAAGCATAGTCATGCTAAACATGTTCCATAATATACAAAATACTAATTTTAGGTTTCTGATTTCAAAGATTTTGAGAATCTCATTAAACGTAAGTTCAAAGTCAAAATCTAGTCAACTTAAGGTCTATAAGTTAAATCATGCATATTTCTTATTCAAATGAGATCAAATATATAGACAAGCTTGAGAAACCTATCTGAAAGCTCCTGTGAATTTTCTATATTTTCTCTATTTTCTAGCATTTTCACTGATTTCTGAAATTAATCCAATACAAAAATTCCAGAGCTTGAACCGGCGGCTCAAACCGGCTGAACCGGGCGGTCGGACCGGGCGACAAGGGAACTGGGCTAGTCACTGGGCTGGCAGTCAGCCGGGTGCGTGCGTGCACTCGCGCGTTTGCGAGAGGGAGGCTACCAGCGGCGCTCGAGATGGAGGCGGCGACGATGGCGATGGCCGACGACGGGGGGAGGGGGGGGGTTGCAGTAGTGGGTGGCGATGCTCGCGAGGGAGATGCTGACCCAAGACAACAACGACAAGGTGGTGGGGGAGGTCCGGTGGCGGTGGCGAGGAGGGTCCTTCGCGCTGGCGGTTCCGATGGGAAACAGGGGAGGCCGATGGGGCTTCAGGCAATGGCGACAAACAGAGGCAGCTGGTCGCGCAGGCAAGGCGGCAGCAGGGAGGCGATTGGGCAGAGGCTTCAACGCGCTGGGGAGCAAGCGAATGCAGGCAAACGTGGCAAAGCAGAGGGTGACGGCGATGTTCGGCCAGGCGACCGGGAGAGGGAAGAAGAAGATGGCGGTAGCCATGGTTCGCGTGGCCCAGGCAGGCGGCAGCCCTTCACGCGGGCGGCGGTGGTCGACCAGAAGAGAGGGAGAGGGAGAGAGAGCTTGGCCAGAGCATGGGGGGGTGTATCCCAGAGGAAAACGGGAGTCCCAGCGGGGAGTTTGGCGGAAGTTCGAGCGAGAGGAGGAAACCAGAGAGAGGGGGGGCGCGGGCGTTACAGCGGGATAGGTGGGAGGAGCGGGGAAAGGGGGCGGGCGTAACCGGCAAGAGAGAGGGGAGGGGCGGACGTTACAAAAAAAAAATAATTAACTTTTTTTTTTCAAATCGTTACATGCATGGCCTAGCGATCTGCCACGGCTGTGGCCGACGCCAACGATGCCCATTGTAAACCTGGGAGCTTGCAAAGGAGTCCGGATCCCCTTAGTCCCACGTTAGAGGGGACATTTTCAGTCCCCAATCAGAATATGCCACAACTTTTGTGTCACTTAAGTGACGGTTCATTGTTACTGAATTGTTACTGAACTGGTTTAGTAATTCAGTAACAGTTCAATAACAAATTATACACTGACCTCAGTAACAATCCAGTAACAACCTGTACTGACTACAGTAATGATTCAGTAAGACTTCAGTAACGGTTCAATAACATTTCGAAACTGTTCTAATGGTTCAATAACATTCAGTAATGGTTCAATAACGAATTACATTGACTTCAGTAATGATTTAGTAATGAGTTATACTAGCTTCAGTAATAAGTTACACTAACTTCAGTAACAGTGCAGTAAGACTTCAATAACAGTTCAATAAAGTTTAGGTAATGTCTAGTAACATTCAGTAACGGTTCGATAACGAGTTACATAAGCTTCAGTAGTGATCCAGTGATATACCAATAAGAATCAATTACAGTGAATCGGTTGATTTAGTAATAGATGAACTAATTTTTATTAAACCGCCACTTAAGTGACATGAGGGTCGTGACATATTCTGATTGAAGATTGAGAGTGCTCCCTATACTGTGGAATTGAGGTGATCCGGACTCCTTGCAAAGGCACACATTCATGAAATGTGGGGTACACGTTCCTTCCATCGCCACCGTGCACCCTCCAAATGTCATCTATGATCTAGATTAGGCCGGGGCTCCAACACAAGCGCCACAGGGTCGGCGAGATCACCATCCACCTTTTCGGCGAACTTTTTTTTTTTGAACATAGTGCAGTGGTATTCTGCGCGGGGAAACCACCCACGACGGGGCGAACATGCCGGGTTCGAACCCTGGATAAGATGCCCTATCAGGCGAAGGTGTCCCACTCCACCAGGAGACGGGGGACACCTTTTTGGCGAACTGCTTGCAGAGATCAGCGACCCGTCAAGTCGGATTTATACCGTGATCAACATTAAAAGTGAGACATCGTAAGTAAGTCCGACTTTATTATTTTGTTGACTTAAACATTGTGATTAACATTCAAATTGTAATTTTTGAGTTTAACTGGATCATTTTATTCCAAAGTACTTATTTGAGACTTCCACTTTTAAGGTGTGCTATTTTTTGAAAATAAAATTTTAAATGTGTTAATTTTATAATTAAAATATATTAGTTAAAAAAATTCCTATTCCAACCAGGCAGGCTGGGGAGGAGGGTGCAGTGAAGGCAATCTCGGTGGTCGTTTGAAGTCTTCGTAGTGGTGAAGGAAGAGGCCACACAGCGTCACTCATGAATCATGATACGGCGGCAACGTGCTGGGAGAAGACGATCCGATCGTCTCACATCACCATCCCGCTCTCTCGTCGGCAGCTCAACGAAGCTTCCGCTCTTCGTCCTCTGCGTACGGGAACCCCCCCGCCTGCTCAGTAAATTGGCATCTTCCCCTCCAGATATCATCGCCGTCTCTTACGCTTCTTCCTGGCGGCATCGATGGTGGGGGTGCGTACGTCGTGGTGTCCGCCATTGGCGCCCGGTTCCTTAATCATCTCCCCCAATTATTTGTTAATTATGTAGACGGAGATAGATAGATAGAGAGAGAGAGAGAGCACGAACAGCTAAGAAGCTTCTGCACGATGGGCGAGCTGCTTGAGGGGAAGATGCCAACTGCAAAGATACGTTGGCGGCGGTCTTATCAGCATTTCTCCACTGCCACACGGTGGTGCATAGACGCGCGCGGCCTATGAGGGACCGAGAGGGCGCAGTTCTGTTCTCTGGTGGCCAGCGACATGCATGGCTGCCGCCGTGAGACTCTTATCCAGAGCGGAGCCAAGATTAATTATGTCGAATATCACTCGGGGATGATGATCAAGTTCTTTATCTATCTCTATCTCCTCTACTTCTGCTGCTGCCTTTTATCTTATCTCTTTCTTCATTTTATCTTGTATGTGAGATGGGTTTTGATCTTGCTCCTGTGCTTGTATTCCCTTGTAACCCTGCTCTTCCATTGATCAAATAATAATGAGAAATTGTTAATGGTATTGCCGCCTCCTCTTATTCTTCACTTTTCGTTATGGATTTTAGCTCACGTTGGAACTGAATTTTGTTGGAATAGTTTGGGGATATAAAGCCTCGTATTGATGATATATGATAAGATTTAATTGTTTATGTATTTTGGATCCTTCAACCTCAATGCATGATCTTGAGGATTTGTAAAATGGTATCACAGTATGACGCTTAATTATCTTGTTATAATTTTTTATCATCTTAATTAGTTCTTATCCCACACTACCCATCAGTTATTTATATATCCTAGGCCCCTCATCCACATTACCATGGTTTTGAAATTTATACAAAAGCTTCTCATCAGTATATATCTTTCTTCAAGGCTTTCATCAGGATGTCTACCTTCATGTGTCTCACTTTTAATTACGGAGTTTATCTAACATTGAAACTGAACTTTTTTTATCAATCTCTTCCTTTTTTCCCCTCAAGGTTATCTCGGAAGATCATATATATTTTGAAGACAAATTGGAGGCACAACTTTTCTTGGCCTTTTGTATCACTCAAATTTGAACTTCAAGAAATATGAGATGACCACTAGAATGAAATTATACTAAATGAACAAATGATAAATTATTAGAATGATAATATAACATTGGTGTTTGGTTGCCGTATCAAAATCAACACTGTATCAATTTTGATATTAATTTTTGTAGAGGATAAAATATCAATATCAAAAGTGATAGTATCAAATATCCTTTAAGTTTTTTGTAATTCTGTAACAATATTAAAATTGATATTATACGTTAGCTAGGTAACATTGTATTAACATCAAAATCAATGTTAGAGTCACTTTGCAAGGCATTTTGAAATTTCATTTTTTTTATCATTTTAAACTAACAAAAATGATAAGATAATTGCAATTGGCAAGGCATTTTGAAATTTCAACACATAAATAAGTTAAACATCACTTTGCCTTGTTTGGAAGATGACCGAAATGAGATTCCATAATCCATTGAGGTGAAAATTAAAGTTACAACCCAAAGGAATCTCCATGATGATGATACCAAGAAAAAAAGGAAAATTACAAAATAACTATCAACCACAATACAACCACCAAAGGGAGACAACAACTAAACATCCACATCCATGAGCAAGAAAAATTGATCACACCAAACAAAGTAGATAAATGTAAATTTAATAAAAGTAAGATCACCACAAAAGAAGAAAACTACTTGAAATATCATTTGCAAGGTCTTTTTAGATTGCAACCAATGCTCTACCATCAAGAGTTTCATCATCTGAACATGTCACATTGTCACACACCAATAGATGTCCCTAAAACACCAAATGGTCCATTGTGCAAGAAGTATTGGATTCTACTTTATTTTTTCTACAATAACCATTGTTGTAGACGTTCAAATGCAAAATAGATTGATTAGCAATCATTGCTCAAACAATAAATCAATTCCTTTAATACCATCCAAATGACTTGCATGCCACAGTCCCCAAATAGTTGGTTAATATATTTCTTAGAGCACACCCACATAGAACACAAGAACTTATCAGCAGTTACAAGTTTCTTCATATATTTTTCCATAGAAATAATTGAATTCTCAAGAAAAGATTTCATATTTTTTACTTCAGCATATTAGTTCACTAAAGTAGCACTAAAGTTCACAAGAATACACTACGCCAAATTCGTCCTTTACCTACGTGAACCCATCGCGTAGGTGAGATTTTGGTAGGTATATGTATCATTTACCGACATAGTATACCTACCAATTAGTTGCTCGTAGGTAAATGTATCAACACCTACGGATAACCTACGCAAGACATCCTGTAGGTAAACATTATAAGTGATCAATGAATCTAATCCGTCCATTTGAAATATGCGGATGGCTGAGATCGAACAGAGCATTTTACCTAATACTCGAATGCCCGCGCGATCGACCGACCATCTCCTCGCTCGCACGGCCCCCGACGCCGGCTTCCTCGAGTCCATCGTCGGCGATTTCCGACTCCCCACTCGACGCTTCCCGAAAGCGGTCCATCGACGGCGTTTCCGGGCATTGCATCGACGGCGATTCCCGCTCTCCATCCTCTGCTATTCCCGCTCTCTCCACTCGGCGCTTCCGGTAGTTCATCTTCGGCGCTTCCCGGGCGGGGCGGTCCGACTAGTGGACCGTAAGGGGGAGCCGTCGTCGCTTGAATCAGTCGTCCGAGCTACCTACGACATACTTGTAAGTGTTTCGCACCTTTCCTTTACTTCGATCGATTTTGGGTTCCATATTTCTCAGCTCGTTCAATACGTACAGTACGATTTAGGGTTTTACAAGTTGTGGGTCGAACTATGTTCTGCCCATCGTTTCCCTATGATGAGAGTGTTGCAATGGGCTTTTGGTTAGATTTTTTTTTCGGTTGCCGGAGATTTCTCACGAGATTTCTTCCCTAACGAGTGTCCAACCAGATGCAACCAAAGACGTTATAAGATGTTGACTTCCTGTCAGCTAGAAATAGTGATAGTATTCATCACTAACTATCTGGCTATCAATAATTTAGTGAAAATAAAAGGCTATATATGTAATAAAGTATCTACTTGTATCATTTTTTGTATCGATACTCTGTCATTTACAAATATTAATGTCAAAATTGATATGGTATCACTCCCGTTGCTCTTACTAAATAACGGTTGTTTGTTTCCATTCTTACCATTAGAAACATCATATACCATTTCAAGCTAGTCTTAAGTTTAGGATCTATAGGTTCATCGCCCTTCATCAAACATTACATGCCCAAAATAAAATATCTCAGTTTGTCTCTTTTAACGTCGGTCACAAAAAATTAACTCCTTTCATGAAGTGTCATTTTGTAAGTTTGGTCTTTTTAACACCGAGAAACGAGCTTAATTCCTAATCGTCATTTTATATTACATTTCCGAAATGTACCATACATAAGGTACGTAAAGACCTTATGTATGGATCTAAAAGATATAAGAGAAGTAAATGTACATTTATAGATATTCATGGTACATTTAAGTATAAAGGTTATATTTTAGCTTTATGAATATCCCATTCCGAAACAGATGCCATCTTCCTTGTACGTTCCAACATCTCCATTCATGTCAACAACAAATTAAACGTTTGATTTGTTTACAAACAAGCAAAGGAATTTTGCTATATGGAATTGCGAGATTTTAATTGCAATACTAGAAAGAGGTGTCCTTGTTCTTTGAATTTGGTTATTTGGAAGCAAACCATCATTTACGTAAAAGAAGGTATCCTTCTCATTGTTGTTGTATCACTTGTCTGTCAAGTATGAAATATTTGGGTCTATAGATTACAACGGTGGAATTTGGTCTCAAGATCTTTCTGCAGATTAAATGCTCATATGATGCTCACATGAATTGTGATTTGTCTAGAACAGTTGAACATTTAAAAATTCGTCTGGACTGTACAACCTCTATATCCTTGTTTCTTTTATTTCTCAATGTGTCTTAAGGCTTTACAGCTTTCTTCTGATTCTTTCGAGTGCTATTATCTGGAGTTCATTGATTCGATTACCCTCTTGTTACTTCGAAAATGAGGTAACACTTATGCCATAAATTTCGACTATATTTTGTCAATCATTCATCCTCTTGTTACAGTTTTTCATGTTTTCATTAATGATTTTGTTTGTAGTTGCATTTTTTCCATATATCTGACAATACATCTTCTTATTTGCATTCGGACACATGTTCACTATATCTTTAGCAATAATATGTTATATTTTTCTTTGTATCCCACTTATTAGATATATAACATAAAGTTACCCGATTTTTATGGAAGATTCAACTAGTCATTTCCATCATTCCTTATAAAGTTTAAGAATATTAATCGATGCGACGCTATCCATTTTTCAAAATTGTAGGATGCATTTTTAATTATTATCCATGTTTTGATCTATAGTCATATGGATTGGAGCTGGATGGATTTGCCAAGAAATGTGGGCGGCTATTACGATGGTGTTGAGAACTTTTTAAAGTTTGCATATAAAAGTATACCATCGAGTCGAAAGATAAGATGTCCATGTGTGAAATGCGCATGCTTGAAAAAATGTGAAATGCATATTATTAGAGAACACCTCTACATAGACTTGTCTCATCTCACTGTGTTACTCCAACAGTGTCTTAGACTTTATTTTAAACTTAGATGCTCAATGTAATGTACAAATTTTATGTATGTAAGTCCCAATTCTGTGTGTTTTTTTTCAGTAATGTCCCAACACTTGTTTTTTTCAGTAATGTACAAATTTTATGTATGTAAGTCCCAATTCTGTGTGTTTTTTTTTGGATTGGTTATATACCATGGTAAATTCGCATCCTTAGTAATGGTCTCTACTTTTATGGCATTTTACACATGAGGATGAGTCAAATAAGAGGCGGTGTTTAATTTTGCAGATCCATGCCTCTTTTGAGCTACCGCTGGGTGCTCAGAAGTTCTGGGTTTTTTTTGTAGCTTATGTGCTACATGGGGGTTCAAGCAAATTAAAATGAACAATTGACCTATATGAAATTAAAAAGTATGGACTTCAGAGCCCTTTAGTAACGTAAAGATATAATTAATTACCCTCTCACTTAGGTGTTAATGCCAGAGATGTCTCCTTTCTGTGGAAGGAGTAGGAAACTTAAAAAGAGATAATGTTGAATTTAACTTCATGTTGACTAGCTAGTTCGTATGTGTAAATCTGTTTTTGATAAATTTAATTTGAAATTTGAGATTTGAATAGAACAATGTGTAATGAAATAGGTTGTATGGAACAATGTGTCAAGAGCTGAAATAAGAATGGATGTATGGAATAGGTTGTATGCAACGGGATACATGTATGAAAAACAGGTTGTATGGAATAGGTTGAATGGATGTATGGAATTATGTCATCCAATGTATGAAACAAAGTTGTATGGAATAGGTTGAATGGATGTATGGAATAGGTCATCCAATGTATGAAACATGTTGTATGCAACGGATTCATGTATGAAACAATGTGATTCAATGGAAGTATGAATGAAACAGGTTGTATGAAACATGCTATATGGAAAAGTGTAAAGAGGTGGACCAATATTGTATGTAATCAGTTCTTGAAGGTTAATTGAACATCTTGTATGAATGAAACAATGTGATTGAATGGAATGTGGTATGTAATGATGTGTATGGATAAGTGTGGTCGTGGAACAATGTGTATACGATTGGTTGAACAACTTGTATGAATACCTACGGTCTCCGGCCGTAGGTAAATGTAACACGCTGCCACAGATCCAATTAATTTTTTATCGCTACTATTACCTACGTGAGGAACCGTAGGTATGCATGTTTGTATCAATTTTCTTGACCTACGCTTGCTAAACAGGTAATCATGTTTTACCAATGGGTATATATACCGTAGGTATACAAAGGGACTATACCTATGGGTGTTGTTGAATCGTAGGTATAGTACATGTACTATACCTACGGGACATACCGTAGGTAAAATATATACCGACATGTCCTAGCCCGACGCGACGTCCTACGGGTGGTCCCGTAGGTAAATTGAAATACCTACGGGAAAATAAGCTTTACCTACGTTTTTCTCGCATAGGTAAAGGACGAATTTGGCGTAGTGATAGCAATAAAATAAATAATGAAACTTCCTAATTAGTCAACTTTCATTCCCATCTCACTGGCTAGAAACCAAAAACTAATTTTGTAGTGTTTCTCTAGAAGTTGAAAACATCCATCCATCAATGCTATAGATAAAATATATATTCATAAGGTAAAACTTGATGAATATTTTATGCACAACAAAGAAGACATTCCTTTCATGCTAGTTTGAAATATTATTCAAATTATTCAACATCAAAAGATTTGTATCATTGTCAAGCATAGGCAAGTAAGTTTAACTATGGCTCAAATGTGTATTATATATTGACAATATTTGAGTTACCAAGAAGATGTGCATCACATATGACATTTTACATTGATGGATGATAGCCAATAAGAAACAAACTTATTTTACACAAAGAAGATATAAACATGTTTCTCATGTATAGAAATTATCACTAGAATGTAAATCAATCAATAACAATTGTATATGGCAAAAATAAGATGACATTGACATCTTTAAGAACAACATCAACAAGTGCCCTTTGAATGAATTTGACATGTCTTTTAGTTCCAAGCAATACTTTATCAAACAACAAAGAAACATGCAAAATAAATGCTTGTTTGACCAGACAACACATAAAATCTCTTAGACATTCATCTCTATGTAGTGTTTCTCAAAGAAGTAGTCAATATGACAAATAAGATAGTTTTCATATTTTTAATGAACTTAATTGAAATGAACCTTTGGCCTGAAAGAAAAAATTGTTGATTTAGACTTTCTATGATCCCAAGAGCTCAAAAAAATAAAAATAAATTTAAAGTTAAGTCAAAGTGCTAATAAATATAGTTTGCTTGTGTAAAGTGCTAATAAAAATGAATGAAAATGCTTGCAATTAACATGAAATTTTAAATTAGAAACATAGCAAGTTGTGGAATGAGCACTTGATCTGCTCAAATTATAAAGGATCTCCCATTCTTTGTGATTGATTAACTACATCACTAAATAAAATTATCCAATGTAGCTCCTTTTGGTGCTAGTTCTTGTACTATTCTCCTAGACACTACTTCTTTTGAACAAGGAAGAATCATTGATCAAATTGTCTATAACATCCAAAACATTGTAGCTTCTCAATAGATTAGAGGGATTCAAGCATTTGTAGAAGATAGCATTTGCTTGTGTATGGCACAGATAGCGCATGAGGAGAAATGTACAATGTTTTTCCGTGTGTAGCTAACCCTTGGCCATTCCTCTTGTGAGTCTTGAGCCAATCCAACATCGAATCCAAAGCCGCCAACATCTAGCCAGGCGATAGTAGATTCCCTCTACTTTACACATGTTGGTGATAGTAGATCCCCTTTGCCCCCTGTTGTCTCTCAATTAATAAAAATATATGCCTTACAAGTCAATCATATATGATATAATTTGACATTTCTAAAATTATCTTATTAAAATAAATATGCAAATCTTCATTACTAACTCTAAATAAATACGTACATCATAATGATTGAATCATGATAAGATTATGATAATAAAATTAATCATCTACAGTTATGTGATCTAAATATTTCTAATCATAAGATTTTTGAGACAAGATATCGATAATATAGATAGAATAATGTATGTGATGTCTTTTTTTATGATGAGGATGACTAATATCATTGGTCTTTAGTGTGGAGATATTAGGATACACATATAGGTGCTCATCAAATGCATGAGTTCATTGAATTGTCAAAATTAGAAATCTTGAATGATATTTTACGTAACTATCAATCGGCATTTTTTATTATCACGGTTGGGCAGTTGGACCTTTGACCTAAGTCTCCTCAAATGTCTTGTTGAGTAGATCTTGTGTTTTGATCATTAACTTATAGATCATTGATCAATGGTCATATACAACAAGAGATTAGGTATAAGGGAAACCTAATGGAGACAATTAGGCGAACAACAAAGGATTGTCCACTCTCGATAAGTGAGAGTGAATGTCTTATGTGATAGTGCTCTAAATATCTAAATAGGATAGAGAAGATAAATGAAAAAGGAGTTTTTTAATTGATCTGATTCTAAGTACATGATCTTGTAGTGCCAGTATACTAAGGAGTTGATGGTTGATGTTGTACTCTTATCCAATAGGGACATTGAATAGATAGATTTATATCCATGCTATAATTGATGATGAAAATACTCAATAAAGATAAGAACATTCCCATAATTATTTCGGATTATGAGATATGACTTGTACTTTTTATGATTGATATGTCAATTAATCTGTTATCAGATAATATATTTAATATAATTAAATAGAATTATACTATTTTAATTAAGCATAAACCAAATAGGCTATTGAGCCTAATGAGTCACATACATAAAGACTGATTCATACGTACGGGGTCATGGGTGTTATTTATGAAAATATTAAATTTTTATGAAAAGATTAAATTTTTTATAAATATAAATAAATTTGGTCAAACCCTATCAAGTAAAGAGAGTTAATTTTGTGACCAGCCTCTATTTGCTCTCTCTCTCTCTCTCTCTCTCTCTCTCTCTCTCTCTCTCTCTCTCTCTCTCTCTCTCTCTGAAGCACTTTTTCTATGGTGAAGCGACATTTGGGAAGAGTTAGAAGGTCTAACATATAGGAGAACCCATTTGCGCAGGATGTTCCTGTGGATACCATTAGAAATCGTGCACTTGAACAAGTTAAAGTGCTTGGAAAGTTCTTCCTTCTCTTCTCCAAGGGATTAGATAAATCTCTGGCAAGTATATTTGAACTCATTTTATTTGGAATTTGGTTTTTATCATTTGATTTTGATTGAGACAAGATCAACATGAACTCTAGTTCATTGCTTCCACTGCACTAAATTTTATAGGGTGATTCCTTATATCAACTCCCACTTCTATCATTATTACTATCACTCTTCTTCACCATCAATGATCTTCAAACAAAAAGAGTTAGAAAAAGCTAGAAAGAAATTCTACTAGCCCACCAGTGTGGTAAATTGGAATAAAGATGGACGTAAAGAAGAGGGGGGAGAGTTTGTCTCTTTTAGACTACTACTTTTGGAACCTTGCATACTCACAAGGGTACACCACTCTATCATTTGCCTACTGACTATGATGCCTCCAAGTGCATAATCCAATGGAAAAGAAAGATAGAGAAGAATAAGAGCAAAGAAGAAAGGTTTTCCTTCACCTTAGGGCCCCAATGAGGGGTTTTCGAGCTCTAGCGAGAGGGCTTCCCTTTTGGACGGAGCTTGGTGTGGCACCTTCAACCCTCTAAGATGTCCGGTGTGGTGAGGACTTCCCTTCCCCAAGAACTTCAACAAGCTTGGTCGAGGGCGTCAAATGAGGAATCTGCCACAATTTTAATATAGGTCCTGAATTGTATCACTTTCAATAAAGTTTTGTATTATTAATGTTAAAATCAGTGATACCCAAACATGCTTTAAACATCTCTATTGATATTAATATCAAAACTACTACTGATCTTAGGCCTTAATAGTATTACCAAATAAGGTATTAGCTTTGGGACTAACACAACATACAAAGAAGATGATCTTAGTGTCAAGATACAATGTTTATTGAGTTTATTTTAATATTTATTCATATAAATTTAAATATATGTTGTATAGTTCTTTATATAAAATGAGAAATATAAGATTGGGTCAGGTTTTGGCTTAGTTGACTTTAATTTTATACATATTGAATTGGGCAAAGGATATAATGCATGTTCAATTTGGTTGGACCAAAACTGTGTATTTATCGGATTATCTTGGGTTGGGCCAAGTTGGCCCATGGCACTTTGATTGATTGATTGATTCTCTCTCTCTCTCACACACACACACACACAGAGAGAGAGAGAGAGAGAGAGAGAGAGAGAGAGAGAGAGAGAGAGAGAGAGAGAGAGAGAGAGAGAGAGAGAGAGAGAGAGAGAGAGAGAGAGAGAGATGTACACACACATGCATGAGTGCACGGGCCTCGTATTTGGTTCAAAAAATTAATTAAATTCGAGTAAGAAACTCAAAGAATGTGCATGAACTTTCTGGAGAAGCAGCGGCAGGAAGCCTTGCCGGTATTTTGATCCTTGTCCGGGCTCTTCCCTCCTCCTCTGCTGTCCTCCTTCGCGTTCGCCGGCGACGACGGGGACGGCGGCGTCGCGTTGGCGGCCGTCCCCACCTCTCGCCCTTCACAGACGACCTTGATCTCGCAGTACGCCGGTGCGTTCTTGACTACTTGCCCCATCTTCCAGCTTCCCTTCCTCACTGATCTGTGCACGAAGAACACGGCACGAAGGAAGAAAACGGTTTACTACCCCGATTGCAATTCGTTCTCGTGTCCTCTATCAGCAAAGTTGATGAGGCCTTTGGTGTGTGGGATGGAGCTAATTAAGCATATAACATCAGCTTACAGTGAAGTAGCAAATGTATTTAAGAACTTGGG
Organism: Cryptocoryne crispatula var. balansae; assembly: GCA_036172225.1. Taxonomy (NCBI): domain Eukaryota; kingdom Viridiplantae; phylum Streptophyta; class Magnoliopsida; order Alismatales; family Araceae; genus Cryptocoryne; species Cryptocoryne crispatula. The sequence continues at coordinate 41,625,160 of CM069918.1, read as the reverse complement.
TTTGGCTGGGATTATCAGATTGTACACAGCTGACATCATATGATCATACACAGTTTTATTCTCATGCTTTATATCATTTTTCTTGTTTCTATCTCCAAAAATTAGTACCCTGAGAAGTGAGAATAATTAAGGTTAACTAGACGTGTCACCTCAAGCTTCAAAGTGCACTTCATCATGTGAAGTTTATTAAGAAGAAGAATAGAGGGTACCCTTATATCGCGCGATTGGTTGCATAATAAAATGAGTTTGTAACAAATGCTGTAAGAGGGTCTTTGGCGATCATCACAAAAATACATTTTTAGAGAGAATTTCTTCTTGCACAAAAAGAGAGAGGTCAGACTGTCTTTTTCATTTGTTGTGACGCTCCAGTTTTTTAGTTATACACGATCCTACTCTCTGCTTTGCTATCACTTCTCATCAAATAGAATAATTATACGCCGTGGACCATATTAAATTTTATTTTAACATAATTTATTTCACAAAAATATATAAAACTAGTGTGCAACTAAACACCCTATCTGCTATTCTTATGTATCATCAGAAAAAGCTAGCGATGCTTCTTCTAAAAGAAGCTGTATTTAGACTCTGACTCGGCTGAGGGAACAATAACTAAAAATAAGCAAATGATCAAAAAACAAGAAGAAAAAGGACTTGAAAAAACAAATAATTGAGCATATATGAAATTTAGGCTGAAGCATTGGTATACTTATACGAGATTCTTATGGAAAACCTTATAATGGCAGGGTTTCCTTGTGCCAAATTTGAACATATCTCTGTACGCTGCAGGTCAGATTTTGACAGGGTGTGGAGAGACCTGTATTACGCTCAGACATTGCAATGTTTCTATTGTCCAATTCAATTTATTTTGCCTATAATATATTAGCGTTAAGAAATATTACTAGGTGTTTGGTTGAGCAATTTTTTTACATTGTATTAAAATAAAAAATGAACCAACTAATGACAAAAAATTATCATGTTTGGAAGGATGTGATAACAAAAAAGAATAATTACCGTATATGATTGAACAAAGTGGGAGGTCACAAGCTATAAAGGAGACAAATTTTTTTTGTTCAAGAAGAAAATCATTTTAAAAATATAAAATTATCATATTTGTCAAACATCTTTTTTAACAAGTTTTATTTCAAAAATATAAAATTATAATAAAAATTTAAATTATTATGCAATCAAACATCTAACTTTTAGATGGATGGGGAATTAGCCTTGAATCATACGTACATTGGCCATACATAAACGATTCTCCTACGTTTGATCAATGAAACCGAATCAGTTAAATCCAGCAATGACAATTAATGAACAACCGGAATTCTGTATAGTATAAATATCTTTCTATCTCAAAATTGGAGTCTTAATGCTACATTAATGTTCAGGTCCATCATAGAAAAGGCAGTTTGATAAATTCATATGCCAAACTTTGCTACCACAATGACCTCCTACTTAGCCCTCTGACTTCCCCTCTACCCTTTGCTCAAATGAACTTGATGCATACATCCATATGTAAAATGATAAAAAAGCCACCTTTTAATTAGTTGCTTAATTAAGATGATCAAACACAAAACACAACATTAATCACAGTTATGTTATTTATATTGCTCTGAACTATATATTTTTATGTTCTAATAAACATGGTTTTATATGTACTTAAATACTACTCTTTTTCATTGGCATGAAATATAATAAAATTCTTGATAAAAGTAAAACAAAAGACATAAAAAAGCTTTAGGTCAATTCAAATAAGAAACGTGCCACTATCGTTGTTAACTTAATTTTACAATAAATTTTGGCTAAATGTATATTGAACATTATAATAAAACCCAAAATAACATGGACATAAACAGGAGGCTTAATCTTGGGATGGGAGCTGATTTCTCCAAGGCGAACTCTAAAAGCAAACTTATTAACATAAAGTGCAGCAAAATTAATTATTTCGTTGTAACCAGCTGCTTTTCCTCATGGAGATGGCAAAAGTAAATAAGTTCTATATGCTAGTGTTTTTACCTCAAGTTGGATCTCGAAGTTCCCATTATCAGCTTGCCAATGTGAAGGACTGGAATGAGCTCAAGGATAGCGTCTGCTACCGAGTCACTCTCAATCAAGAGAGTGTCTACCTTCACCTGGTGATCAATTTATCCGGATAAATTACAACGTATTCCACAAGTGTGATTTGTTTACATAGTTCAAACCACAGATATATATATATATACTGACAATAAACGAAAGTGAAATGCAATTCAACGCATTTATTGAAAATTTGCAGCTAAATGAAAACAAGGCATAGCTGCCATACATGTTATGTTTATAGGAGGACCTGTTTGGTTATAATATCAAATTTGGTACTATATGCCCTGTTTGGTTAGAGTATTGTAAATGATATTGTATTAATATTGATATTGATATTTTTTGAAAGTGAAATATCAATATCAAGATTGACAGTATCAAAGTTTTTAAGTGTTTGGTAAAATTATGTCTCCGCAGCCGCGGGGGGAGGGGGCGGACGCCGGCTGCGGGCTGCGGACTACGGAGGGGGGACTCCGGCTGTGGAGGCGGGGGGGACGCCGCATGGGGGCCAGCAGGGGAGGGGCGCCGCGCGGGGGACGCGGCTGCGGAGGGGGACTCCGGCGGGGGCCAGCCGGGGGCGGGGGCGGCGGGGACGCCGCGCCGGGGGAAGCGGGGGGGGTGGGGTGGGGTGCCGGCTGCGGAGGGGGACTCCGGCGGGGGGGACGCCGCGCGGGGGCCAGCGGGGGGGGGGGGGGACGCCGCGCGGGGGGACGCGGCTGCGGAGGGGGACTCCGTCGGGGGGCCAGCCGGGGGCGAGGGGGGGGGGACGCCGCGCCGGGGAAGCGGGGGTGGGGGGCGCAGGCTGCGGAGGGGGACTCGGCGGGGGGGACGCGGCGCGGGGGGGGGACTCCGGCGGGGGGACGCCGCGGGGGGGGGGGGGACGCGGAGGGGAGACTCCGGCGGGGGACGCGGCTGCGGAGGGGGGACGCCGGCTGCGGGCTGCAGAGGGAGGACTCCGGTTGCGGACGCGTGCGGAGGGGCTGCGCGGAGGGGGGGGCTGTGCGGCGGGGCTCCGGCGGGGGGCTGCGCGGAGGGGGGGCTGTGCAGGGGCTGCGCGGCGGGGCTCCGGCGGGGGGCTGCGCGGAGGGGCGGGGGGACTGCGCGGAGGGGGAGGGGGGGCCCGGCGGGGGGCTGCGTGGGGGGGCTGTGCGGGGGGCTGCGCGGCGGGGGGCTGTGCGGCGGGGCTCCGGCGACGGGGACTCCGGCTGCGGGGGGGCTCTCCGCAGCGGGGGCGACGGGGTCTCCGGCGGGGGGTTCTCGGGGGCGACGGGGGACTCCGGAGCTGCGGGGGGGCTCTCCTCAGCGGGGGGGGGGGGGCGACGGGGTCTCCGGCGGGGGGTCCTCTCCGCAGCGGGGGGGGGGGGCGACGGGGTCTCCGGCGGGGGGTTCTCGGGGGCGACGGGGGACTGCGGCGCTGCGGGGGCTCTCCGCAGCGGGGGGGCGACGGGGGTCTCCGCCTCCGGCTCCTCTCTCCTGGAGACGTCCGTATCACTTTTAATACAGGTCTTCACCTGTATTAAAAGTGATATTTTTTTAACTGTTAATTTTAAAATTAATATTGGTATCCAAACACTCATTGATACAAAGTATCAATATCAGTTTTAAAATTAATACTGATACAGTTACATAATACTGTTACCAAACAGGCTGATATATATCACTCTTGATATAGACAATATATTACACAGAGGCTCACCTCCTCATCCCAATGAGAAAAATGGAGCCCCATCGAAGCCTATCCAGCAACCTGGAGACGTGAACTCTACATGGAGACGAGAATGGGGACGTGTGCATCAACGTGGATATCAATCCACGGCTCCTCATTTATGCATATCTTGGATAGAAATGTGCTTGAAGATGACTCCATATGTGTGCTCATTTAGATGCGTGGATGAGAATGTGGGTAGCCTTTGAGCATTTATAAATAGAAGGTAGTCCTTCCCCGTTCAGTTCAAGCACCAACGTAAAGAGCAATTGCGGGTCCATACGTGGGTGCTAAGAGATAAGAGAAATCCTTGTTTATTTGAGAGTTTTGGATAGAGAAGATTTGTTCTTCTTGAGAGAGTGTGTCTCTCCATGTAATATTCTCTTTATTTAGTGAAGCTTCCGATTGTTGTTGCTTGTGGATGTAAGAAGACATATCACCTTGTTGAACCACGTTAAATCTTTATCTTCTTGTTGTGTGTTCTTGTTCTTTCTTCTAAGTCCATTCGTAGGTTGATATATGGGAGTCAACTCTGTGCATCTGAGCTGGATGACTTATTCTGCTTGTTACAACAAATTGGTATCAAATCTTGATTTTGCTTGATATGTGTGATGATTATCAAGTTAGCATTGGTGGTGAAGTTTGACGTTGAGGTATTCGATAGGAAGATGAAGGACTTCAACATATGACGGTTAAGTATACAGTTTATGTTGGTGCAACAAAGACTAAGCAAGACATTAAAAAGTAAAGGTGCTTTACCTAAAGATTGAAAGGATGACAACAGGGAAGAATATCTCAAGTGGCCCCTAGATGTAATTTGTTAGTCTATTAAATGACATATTATGAGAGGTCACTGACGAGGATATCTTGAAAAGTTATGGCTCAAATTGGAAATAAGGTACATGAAGAAATCTCCTACCAATCAGTTATATCTGAAGTAGAGGTTGTTCACATTCCACATGAAGGAAGATATGCTCATGATTGATTACTTAAATGAGTTCAATAAGATCGTTATGGATATGCAACATATCGGTATTAAAGTCGAAGATAAAGATTAGACCATTATTCTTTTATGTTCTTTACCAAATTTGTATGAAGGTTTTGTTGATAGTTCGATGTACAACAAAGGTAGTTTGGTTGTAAAAGATGTCAAGTCATCTCTAAACTCAAAAGAGTTGAAGAAGAGTATATATGAAACCCATAGTGAAAATCAAGTAGGTGCCTTGATGGTACTAGGAAGCACCGAGAAAAGAGGAAAAATAAAAGAATGACATATCCAAATCTAAGTCAGCAAAGAATGTCAAATGTTTTGGCTACAACCAAAGAGGGTTGTTCAAGGTGGAATGAAAAAGGCAATATGCAAATAGAGTCTACTAGCGATGTATTAAACGTGGTTTAAGAGAATACTTCAGAAGGGGAGACAATTTTGACAGTCTTGGTAAGTACATCAGGGAATGACTAGATTGTTAATTCTACATATACTTTTCATATAAGTTCCTATATAGATTGATTTTTTACTTACATATCTATGAGTAGTGGTACCATCACCTTAGGAGACAATACATCAAGGGATGACGACATCATCAGAACTTTAGAGGTATGAAATATTCCTAACTTGAAAAAGAGCATACTTTCTCTTAGTATTTTGGATATACATGGATACTATTTTACAACTGATAATGGAATGCTTAGAATTTCTTGAGGCGCATGGGTTGTGATGAAGGGCAAGTTAGCTAGAAGGTTTTATCACCTAAATGATAGCTTAATAGTTGCTAATGCAAATATTGTTAATGGCTCGAAGGATGATCCTACTTAGCTATGGCATATGTGGTTGGGCCATATGAGCAAAAAAGGCATAATAGTGCTAAACAAGAAAGGCTTACTTGACAAATAGAAGATTGGTAAGTAGGATTTCTATGAATAATGTGTGTTTGGCAAACAACGCAAGGTGGAATTCAGTACAACAATCTATAGGACTAAAGGCATGGTGAATTACATTCACTATGATTTTGAGGTCTTACTCTAGTTGCTTCATTGTGTGGATCGTGCTACATGCATGTTGACCTTTGACTACTTGAGAAAGGTTTGGGTCTTCTTTATTAAGAAGAATAGTGATGTGTTCATCACCTTTAAGTAGTATAAGGTGTTGATTGAGTGACAGACATGAAAAAAGATAAGCTCCTTTGTACAGACAATGGTATGAGATTCTACTCAAAGGAATTTGATAATTTCTACAGGAATGAAGGCATAATCCATCATTGCACTGTAGCAGCAGCACCAAAATTAAAATTAAAGAATGGATGAACAAGACACTCTTGGAGAGAGCAATGTATATGCTTTCTTTAGCTAGCTTTTCAAAGACATTCCGGGCAGAAGTCATCAAACGTCTTGTTATCTTATAAATAGATCATCATCTACAGCTATTAAGTTGAAAAGTCTTGAGAAGATATGGTCCGGTTCTCTAGTCAATCATGCTAACCTTAGAATTTTTGGTTGTATTACCTATGCTCATGTCACATGAGATAAGTTAGATCCAGGGACAGAGAAGTGCATCTTCGTAGGTTATGCATAGGGTCTGAAAATATATTGACTGTGATGTGTCGATCCTCAGTCACCCGAGTACCTGATGAAGAGAGACGTGACCTTTGACAAGTCTACAATGTTTCGATCGAGAGAGAAGTCAACTAATGATAAAGATCAATAAAAAAGCAAGCAAGCAGAGCTAGAGATGATGCTTCTAGAAGAAGATACAGTGCGAGAGGAGATATCACAAAGTCCAGATGGAGAAATTGATATCACATAATGCAACATGACACGACATCAAACTCCTCAAGTGCAATATAGTATTGTAGTGGATAGAGAGTGCAGGATGATTAGACCACCTAGCATGTATTGTAACACTAATATGGTAGCTTTTGCTTTGTATGTTGCAGAAGAGATTGAGAAGGATGAGTTCAGTTCTTATTGAGAGGTGATTGCATCAAATGAATCTCCTTATCAGCAATTAGCCATGGAAGAGGAGATAAAGTCTCTTAAAAGGAATGATACATGGAAGCTTGTCAAAGTACCAATTGGGTCTTCAAAAGAAAGAATGGAATCTTAGGGATGGAGGATGCTAGATATAGAGCACAACTCGTTACAAAGGGTTTTATATAGAGAGAAGGTATAAACTTCACCAAGGTATTCTCTCCTATTGTAAACATTCTTCGATTTGTGTTTTTCATCCTATTGTTACTTTGCTCGACTTGGAGCTGAAGCAACAAGATGTGAAGATGGTGTTCTTACACAATGAGCTGGAGAAGGAAATCTATATGCATCCGCTAGGGGACTTGTAGTTCTTGGTAAAAAAGATCATGTTTTCTTGATAAAGAAGTCCTTGTATGGCTTAAACAATCACCAAGGTAGTGGTACAAAAGATTTGATACATTTAGAGTCAAAATTACGTGTAGTGATTATGATAGCTATGTATATCATAAGAACCTTTCAGATGGATCATTTATCTGTTTTTTACTACATGTGGATGACATATTAATTGTTGTTAAGAACATGTCAAGTATCAAATGTTTGAAATCTCAGTTGCATGGTGAGTATGAGATGAAGGAGAGCTTAGGAGATCGCTCGTGAGACACAAAGGATCTCAGTGCAACACAGAAGATATTGGGCATGGAGATACACAAGGATCGTGGCACTGAACAGTTGTACTTATCATAGAGATAGTATTTAAAAAAGGTGTTGGAAGGAATTGCAAAGTTATAAGTACTCCATTGGCAGCTCATTTCAAATTATTTGCAGAAGATTTGTTTGAGTCTAAGAAGGGAAAAGTGCAGATGTCGTAAGTTTCTTACATGAGTGTAGTGAGAAGCATTACATTTGCTATGGTATACACTCGTCCTAGTATTTCTCATGTTGTTAGTGTTGTTAGTAGATACACGAGAAATCTAAGAAATGTCCACTAGGAAGCTGTAAAGTGAATACTTCGTTATTTCAAAGGTGCTTTAGATGTAAGTTTGGTATTCATAAAGGGAAAGGTGGCTGGTCAGCTGGTCGATAATGTAGATTAAATTACATTGGTGATCTGGACAAGAATAAATCACTGACAGGTTCTCCACATGTGCTATCAGCTGAAAAACTATCTTGTAGTCTACTATGGCACTATCAACGATAGAAGCTGAGTATATGGCAGCAACAGAAATAGTAAAAGAAGCATTGTTGTTGAGAGATTTGGTTGATGACTTGGATCAAGTACAAGATGTGACTTTAATATATAGTGACAATCAACGTGCAATACATTTGACCAAAAATCAGATATATCAAAAGAGGACCAAACTTATTGATCTCATATATCACTTTGTTCGTGATGTTATTTGATAGTGTTATTGTTTTGAACAAGGTGCTTACGACAAAGAACCCATCAGACATGCTAACGAAGCCTTATTTCGACAGAGAAGTTTAAGTATTGTCTGGACTTGATTGGCTTATAGAGGATGTGAGGTGTGTCAGGCAAGGCACTAGTGGATACAATGATCACGTGAAGTTAGACACTGAACGTGATGGCTAGAGAAGACGAACATAGAGAAGATTTTATTACTCAGTGGCTCTCCTCCCCATCTCAATGATTAGAATGGACTCCTATCCAAGCCTATCCTGTGACATGGAGATGTGGACTCTGGATGGAGACAGAAATAAGGACATGTGTAGCAACATGGATATCTATGGCTCTTCATCTGTGAATATCTTGAACAAAGACATGCTTAAAGATGACGCCATGTACATGCTCATCTAGATGAGTGGATGAGAACGTGGGTAGCCTTCAAGCATCTATAAATAAGAGGCAGCCGTTTCTCGTTGAAGCATCGCTGTGAAGAGCAACATATCCATACATGGGTGCTAAGAGAGAAGAAAGTTCCTTATTTATTTGAGGGTTTTGGAAAGAGAGGAGTTGTTCATCATGAGAGAATGTGTCTCCATATAATATTCTTTTTATTTAGTGAAAATTTCAATCATCATCACCAATGGATATAAGAAGACACGTCATCTTGTTGAACCACATTAAATCCCAAACTACATTAAATCACCGTCTTCTTGTTGTGCGTTCTTATTCTTTTTCCATCTACATTTGCAAGTCCATATCTGAAAGTTGATTTTATCCGTCGGAGCTAGATGACTTATTCCGCACATTACAGCACATTAACACAAGAATAGTCCATAAGCTATTTTTGGTACACCCGGACCTCATCGTGAAGAACATGGTCGCAATCTTGCAGATGAGTGCACGGATAAGAGATCGATGGTAAAAGGGAATGCTTGGGCTGTGTGGAGAATGTATGGATGACAGGACCTTTTTGGGGGCCAAAAAGACACACCTGCTTAGGCATCCAAAGCTAAGGCACCCCTTTGGCACCCAAGATATGCCTGTCAGCTGATTATGCATATTCAATGATAGTAAATTTATATTAGATTAATCTTTCTTTATCACTTATATATAATATCACATATATAAATTTTAATTTTAAGCATATGCTTAAAATCTACTCTGTATTTTTTCTAACTCTTTCTCACCCTCTGTATTATAATGCATATACCTTTATGTATATATACATGTGATATTAAGATATAATCGTACTGATTTAGATTAAATTTAAGCGGACTTTCGGTCGCTTAAGCGAAAATAGCACCTATAAAAGTTTCTAGTGCCTTTCTTGACAATTACCTTTGTGCAGATTACACTATGGCAATGGGTACAAGATCTATCTCAGGGGCTGAATTCAGAAAAAAAAAAGAAAAAGAATATATGATACACTCGAAAAGGGGAATGGAGTTGATTACCATGGCAAGATAATATAAGATCGGTTCTAAAGAGGGACTGCAAAAGTGCAAACCATGGCAAGGATCGAGTTGATTACCTTTGAGTCGTCACAGAGCTTAAAGTACTTATGCAGCAGTTGCCTCCTCTTGCTCCTCTCCTCCGACATGTGACTCTCCACCTGCTGCGGGCTCACCTGGTTCTTGGGAAGCATCCCCACTGCACAAGAAACATATATATATATATATAGACATATAAATACAGATATATATATATATATATAGAGAGAGAGAGAGAGAGAGAGAGAGAGAGAGAGAGGCTTACAAGGGGTGGGGATGTGATGCACCACCGGGAAGACATGCACAAGGTAGACGAAGCCGGTGGGCTTCCGCTTCAGCGCCCATGCCAAGGCGTCCATGCCGGAGCCGCCCTTTCCCACCGCGACATACACGTCCTCCCCGTCGCCGCCGCCGTTACAGTCGCGCCGCTCCTCCCGGCGACCGGCAAGCAGAGCCCCCGGCCGGGACTCCGACGCGGCGTCCTGGGAGGCCACCTCCTCTATCTCCCATGCGCCGCCGCCGCCGCCGCTGCCGCCGGTGATGACCCCCGCCGCGGCAACGCTGTCGTCGGTCTCGAGCTCTCTGTCAACAGTACCTTCATGCTGCATCCTGCCGGAGAGAGATCGAGAGCGACCGGCGGAGATAAGCCGATGTCCTCCGATCGAGAAAGTGCGACGCTTGATGCTCCTCGGGAATCAAATGGGCTGGGGAGGAAGAGGATAGAATACGCGCCGTCGAGAATTGACGCGGGGAGCTGGAGGAAGGAAAATAAGGGAGGGTTGTCGGCGTGGAGAAGTCTCCATAGTTGACTTTTCTTGGTTTGCCCAAACATTATTGTTACGATAATATCTCCAAAGTTTTTATGTATTTTAATTTATTCTTATTGAAAAGTTGGTGTCACGACCCGGAATATACAATTGCGCAGCGGAAAATAAATCCGAAATATCGGGACAGTTTAGGAGAACACAACATCCAATTCACACTATCATCAAATCTGAATAATCAAAACAACCTGTAATGCTCCAATTAAACTCAAACTCCAAGAAAACACTGCAACCAACCACAACCAAACAACTAAGAGGACTTAACACATAGTCCAAACAACCTCTGAAAATCACACCAAACAATTACTAAACTAACAACAGAAAGGAAAACTCAAGCAACCTAGAAGATATGAGGCGATCACTCTTCACAAAACTCCTCCTCTTCAGGGTCCTCGAACGGCTCGGGATCACCTCCAAGGTCTTCCTCGAAATCTTCTCCAAAGTCCTCCTCAGGGAGAGGCTCCTCGAAATCTGCTGAAAAATTTAATAATGGGAAGGGGTGAGTCACCACAAACTCAGTAGGTCTTACACCCAAACTACCCTACTATACTAGTGATTTCTAGTGGTAACCAATACATATTAAGCCTAAAAATCAGATTTAATACATAGGGTTTAAACTAATCATATATCTTTAATTAATTGATTACAAAGTCATTCAACTACCCCATATGATAACCAGACTCTATATGCATTAAAAACCATCACAACCTGCTCATTAGATCACTCTAGGTATGCGCTCACAATATACACAACCCGACATAAAACCAATGACTCATCTAACACTAATATTTATGCCAACATACACAATTAAACACCCGTCTCGAGTAAATACCATCCTCCATCTGATAAAATGTAGTCACATCACAAAACTAGCACCAGATTTACCATATAGTAGGAAGTAACATATAGTAACTAAATCCCATAGTACCCCTAGGCAGGGGAGTAGTTAGGATAAATCGCAGTATCTGGGATCGAAGGATGCTCTAGATTCAACTAATCTCTGCTGCCCACGGGCCACTAATATAGTCTGGTGAAGTACATTTCCATAACAATGCAGCTCACTGCACTAACCACATTCCACACAATGCAAGCATATAAATAACTCAGACAGTAAACATGAAGATTAAATTGGCAAATCAAACATGAAATACATAGATGAACACCCATGGTTCTATGCACCACATATTTGCATACCATACCACAGTCTATCACAAACTGATGCATATAAATAAGATCATGCAATATACAACCTAACCATGACAATTACATACTTAAACAGAACTACCTATCACATAAAAGAAAACAAACTAAATTCTAACCACGTTATGCCTAAACCTTACCTCGGCTTTTTATCAAATCGAGATATACATGATTAAGGTTAATCGCGATGCAAACATACTAAACTAGCTAAATTTGAACATACTCAATCTACCATGATGTCTAACATACATGAATAACCAAATTAATCTAAGCATGCACAATTTAAACAAATTAATCTAACTCTATCTAAATATGCAAATAAATAAAAAATAGCCCATTATTTCTAACCTATTAATCATGATGATCTAAACATAATTTTTACAATTTAATTTAAATATATAGAGTGCTAAGGATAGCTGAGACGCCTACCTTGACGGCGACAGTGAACGGCGCACGGCGCACGGAATTCCAAGGAAATTGAATTTGGCGACGAAACTGCCGCGGTTGCGTCGGCGACGAAAAATCGAGCCGGGTAGGTGTTCTTAAAATCTATGGGTAGAAGAGAAATCAGGAACTAGGGAGTTTGATAGAGGATAATAGGAGAGAGAATAATAGGATAGAGGAGGAGATACCGCGCGGGAGAGAGAGGAGCGGCGCACAGGGCGGCAGCGCGCGCGGCGGCGCAGGTGGGCGCACGGGGGGTTGACGTGGCGACGGCGGCCGCGGTGCGCCGCGCGGCGGGCGGCGGCCGCGAGGCGGGACGGCCGACGGGCGAGTCGGCGGCGTGCGGGCCGCGAGCGCGCGGGCGGCCTGGTCAACCGGCCGACGGCGCGGGGCGGCGCGGCGGACGCGCGGCGGCGTCACTCGGGCGGGCGGCGGTCAAACGGAAGCGGCGGGCGGGCGCCAACCAGGCAGCCGCGCGCGGGCGAGGCGGCGGAGACGCGCGGCGACCGAGGCACGGTTTGACGTGGCGGCGAGGACGGCGGCCGACGCGCGGCGCGGCGCGCGCGCGCACGAGGGCGGCGGTCGGGCACATGGCGACGGCGGCTTCTCGAGGGCGGGGAGGCTCGCGCGCGGCGTCACCCGCGAGGCGGCGCAGCGAGGACCGAGGGCGGGGTTGCAGGCGGCGGCGACCGAGGGGGAAAAGGAGGGGGAGAAAAAAAGGGTTTCGCGGGGGAGAAGAAGCGGCGCCGGGGAGGGTGTCTCCCGGGGGAGGAAAAAGGGAAATAAATAGGGGAGGAAGAAAAATAAAATAATAATAAATAAATATCTATTAACTAAAAAATATTAATTAACTAATTTTTTTTAAATAACCGAGGTATTACAGTTGGCCGCGCCATAACTCAAACATCACCGGTAAAGGGTTCGGACCACCTCAAATTTTCGGTTGGACGATGTCATGTGATGTCACATAAGACAAAATGAGAGTGCATTTTAATGAAGATGTCAAGTGAGTTTCACATTGCTGGACATTGAATTAGTAGAAGGTTGATAGTGAATCTTCAAAATTTGAGTAGCAGATCTGTAGCCTCGGTAACAAGTCAGTAGAGAGTTGATAATAGATATTTGAAATCTCGATAGTGGATCCATAGTCTCAATAGTGAGTCAATAGAGAGTTGACAATAGGTCTTCGAAATTTTAGTAGCGGGTCTGTAAAGGGACAGTAATAAGTTATTGAAGTCTCGATAGTAGGTCAATATAGAGACTCAGTAATGGATCTTCAAACTCTCGATAGCAAATTTCCATGATAAGTTCTCAAATTTTTGATAACAAATTATCACATATTTGGTAACAAGTCTGAGAAGCAAAAACGATGTCACGTCGTTATTTAAAATACGCTCCCACTTCATCTTCTATGACAGCATGTGGTGTCACCTCATTGAGGATCGCAAGAGTTTTCTCTACCGAGAAATTGAGATGATTGGATCTCACTAGAAAATGGGTGGATCTAAGTCTACGAAGAGATAAAATTCAAACCTTGTTTGGGACAATATACGGATACTGTCTGTTTTGTACTATTTTGTACGGGAGTGTGTCGTATTTTGAAACAATAGTTAATCAAAACAAGATTATATGTATTATAGACGTTGTAAAATCTGCTTCATCACACGTATCGACAGGTGGGTCATCCACCAACCCTGCGTGTGCAGGCAGCATGCATGGCTTCGTAGCTCAACGTGAACGGATACATCTAAAAGGGTTTAGAGACGTCTGGCCGGCACTGATAAATAGATAAACACGTGTGGTCCCCACGTGGCCACGTCAGTTCGATCATTACAACACCGTTTGGATGCCACGTTTAGGACTTCATGAGAAGGAAATATGACCATCTTACAACTTGCTTGATGATATTATTAAACACCTTTGTCAACATTAATTTTAAGAGTGACACCGTATAATCTTTAGTTAAAATAAGACATTAATTATATATAACACAAATGTCCACGGCATCTATGTATTTTGCCATTGATATTCTATATTATTTAGAAACAATAATTTTAAAACGTATCATTTTAAATACTCTAATTAAACAATATGGCATTATATGATCTCATTCGTGGTAGGAATATTTATAAGAAGAAAAAATAGGAATTTTTGTATATAATTATTCGTATATCTAAACATGTCTTCGTAAAACTTTGAAAATCCTAGGGCTGTAAACGGGTCGGATTCGGTAGCGGATTCAACAGAATCTAATTCCGATTCCGATAAGGGGTTAAGAGGTTCCGATTCCGATAATTTCAGAATCACTATGTTCCGATTTCGATCCGATTTCGATTCCATTATCAAAATCGAAACCGAATCCGATAAAATCCGAAATGTATATTAAATATTAATTTTTATTCAAAAGTGAGTCAATAAGTTACATATAATTATTAAAATTTAATATAATCTTATTAAAATTTTATTTTTATTATTTTATCAATTTATATATTATATATTATATTTTATTTAACTTCATTTTATTTTATTTTATTTGTATATAATTATTTTTTATCGAAATCGGATTAACGGAAACAGAACCAACTGATTCCGATTCCGATTTCGATAAGCTACCGGAATATCCGATTCCGATTCCAATAGCTTATAGGATCCAAAAACAAGTTCCAAACCCGTTAATTTTTATCGAAATCGAATCAGAATATCGAAATATTGGATTCCGTTTACACCCCTAGAAAATCCTTATGGGGTGTTTAGTTGCATGATAATTTTTTGTACATTTTCATGATAAAAAATTATATTAAAATAAAAAGTGAACTAACTTATGACATAAAATTATTATGTTTGGAAGGATGTGATAACAAAAAAGAGTAATTACCATTCATGACCAAACAAAGTGGGGGACCACAAGAAAAAAGAAAGAGGTGAGATCCTCTTTTTTTGTTTAAGAAGAAAATCACTTTCAAAATAAAAAATTGGCAAGATTGCCAAACACCTCTTTTAACAAGTTTTCTTACCATTTTAAAAATTAAAATAAAAATTTTCATTATCATACAACCAAACACCCCATTAAATCCATGTACTTTCAAAAAGCAGGTGTCTTAACAACACTCAGAATGCTGTTATTCAGGTATCCTTAAATTTCCTTGGTAATAGTACCCCTAACTTTTTTTTGAGAGAGATAAAGAGGGTATATGAGAGAGAATATAGAGATAATATCTGATAGAGGTTTCTTGTCATAAAAATTTAAAACAATTTACCTAATCCTTTTAAGGGTATATAAGCAGCAAGAACTTATTTTTCACCAAACAAAAATTTGTAGGGACTTAATATATTCTTTTATTTAATCGATTATAAGAAACAATATTTGAAAAATTCAAAAAATTAAAGTCATTGTATATATATAATGGTCAACCTTAGTATTAGCTAGTACGGATAAGTATGTAGGAAAAACTAATGACATATTTGGTTAGAGCATCAAAAATGGTATTGTATTAATATTGATATTGATATTTCTAAAAATTAGAGTATCAATATTAAAATTGATACAAATTGACACTTGTATTATATTACATATTTTATTTTTATTACAAATTTCAAAATTGATACTATTAGTTAAACACCTCTAAGTGATTATTAACGATATCAATTTTAAAATTTTTTTGATAGTGTTACCAAATAGAACCTAAGTAATTGAAACACTCCAAGTCTCCAATCAAGGGTTTCTCTCTCTATTTAGCCTTTAACTGTTGGATATACTTGGTCTGTTCGATATGCAGTTGCCATGTTTGAGTAAACTAGAGTATTAAAAATGGTAAAATCGATATAGGGGAATATATATACCTGTATTACAATTCATATATTCTCTATGCTACAAATTTAAACATTGCTATTGATTTATATCAACATCAATTTCATAACTAATAGTGATAGAGTTTTTAATATTAATTGCTACCAAAGCATGCATGGTGTTATTTGATACCACCTCCAACAGAGGTTGGGGGCGAAATATTAGGCCTATATACAAAATTATTAGTATTTTTAACAATAAAGTGTATCGTTGTTTATCCATTTATATTTACGCCCAAATCAAGTTATCGTAGTTATACCATCTTATACCCTGTTTGGTAACACTATTAGTTAGGTATCTCTATCACTATCAATTTTAAAATTGATATTGATAGGAACTATTAAGAGGTGTTTGATTAATTGTATCAATTTTAAAATTTGTAGTGCAAACAAAACATATTATGTAATACAAGTATCCACTTGTATTACTTTTGATATTGATACCCTAACATTTGAAAATACTAATATTAATATTGATATAGTACCAAAAATGAAACTTTAATCAAACAGGGCATTAACCCGAACAAAATCTAGAACCAAATGGCACAAGGGTAGTCAAAAATCTTGATCTTCCGACAAGCTGCAGCAAGAGGCCGGTTACGTAGAACGAGAAGCATAGATATCCGAAGCCTGCCCGGCGGAGCTCATAAAAAATAAGGAAGATTTCTCTTGCTGTCCTCGATCCCCGACCCCCTCTTCGTGTGTATAAAAAAGAAGGGCAGCAAGAGCTCGGATCGACTTGAATAGAGAGGGTTGACCGGCATAAGGCGGGAATATCCCCCCCGTGAGAGAGAGGATCTCGGGGATTGTCCTCCGGCGAGCGGCCGGAAGTCCACTTCCGAAGAAAACAAAAAGATCCGATGACCATGCGTCCGCCGAGCGTGACGTCATCCAGCCCATCGCGGCGGGGGTGCGGTGTTTGGCAAAGTCGTTTTCCGGCGAAAAGTAAAGCTGACCAGCCCGCTCGGTGGCGTTGCGGGCCTGCCACCGGCTCGTTCAATGCTCCGTCCCACCCAGAAAATCAAACTAAAGAAGTACCTTGCTTGGCTTGATTTCGATGATTTGTATGACCTAAATTAGATTAAATAATATTTGTATATATTATTCATGCAAAATATATATGTATGGAGTTTCATAACTAAAAATATTCATTTTTATAAATATATATTATGTTTTCATAAAATGTTATTTAGAATAAATTAGATAAAATTATGTATAGGTATATTTTTATGCATTAGACTATACGTATAATTTTAGTTAGACTGAGCCAAATGCTTCGAAAATTGTGATTGATTTAAAAAAAAATCTTTACAAATTAATGGGGTGTTTGATTGCATGATAAATTAAATTTTTATTTTTATAACAAAATTTGTTAGCATAGAGGTGTTTGGTGACTATTATAAATTTACGTTTTCAAGAAGAATTTTGTCTTGAACAAGAAAAAAGACGTGATATCTTTTTTTTTTGGTCACATATGCTTTTTTTAACGCATCTCCGGAAACCTGACAATTTTATATTATCGGCTACGGTAAAATATATTTCTAATATACTTTTTATCATAAAAAATATATACAAATTTATTTTGCAAACAGGCAACCCGTAACCAAATCAAATGATGAACATCTCTAGCGGTTTTGTTAAGCTGTTCCAGCGTTGAAATAAATGATTCCCACGCATCTCAACGATATGTATGTGTGTGTGTGTGTATATATATATATGAGGTTGCCAGAGGATATATTATTTGGCTGCGTTTTGGCGGGGGCATTTCTATTTACCAATTGAGTTGATGATTTGGTTAGAATATTGAATTTAAGTGGCTGTTTTTTTTCGTTTATGTAAACAATATGAACTCCTAATTTTCTATCTTAAGATATTTATACATTAATCGAGTTAGTATTTGCTTAAAGTAATTATATTGTGTTTAACTTCCATCCTCTGTAATGGGATTGCCACTAAAAAAATAAAAGTTACAACAAACAACTACTTAAAATTTAAGAGTTTTTAGAATTATAGGATATATATATATTTAAATATTAATCAAGAAGCATAATGAAACAGTCTAAATATTGAAATCTATGGTCAAATCTAAGAGTAGAGAGATATGCTTTAGACCAATCAAAAATCACCTTGAACATAATATTATTTTTATATTTCTTGTAGACACATCACTTTTGATTTCGTAGTTCAAGATATTAAAAGTAATATGATATTTGTGGCTACTACTCTGTCCCAAAGGCCCTAAAAAGTTAGTTACACATCTAATGTGGTATTTATCTTCTTAATTAAATAGAGCCCACCAGACCAGTTAGTTGTCTTGTGGGGGTACACCAGTTAAGACCCCGTTTGTTTTGGTTCTAACCTCTCAATGGGTCCGAGGTTAGATATTGAGAACTTCTGTGAAGAGTCTGAGTCTAAAATAATTTTATCATATTATAATTATTTATTTTTGGAGATGCATAAACCAAATTTTGTGTTCCATCAGAGAGATTGTAGATGAATGAAATTAAGACTTTAAGGGCATGTTTGGTATGAAGATAATTTGGGGATAAACCAGGTTTATCCCTTAAATTGTGGGGATAAACCTGGTTTATCCCCAAAAAATTTGGGTGCCAAACAGGCCATAAATGTTTAGTTAAGTCAAATCAAACACCACCTTAGGTTGTGTTGCGTTTGATTGGTCTATTCATCTTCTAACGTCTAATTCATGGATCAGAGGCTAGAGATTTTATGTGGTTTGAAATATTGTCATATTTAATTTGAAGATTGTATCAAAAGGATGAATACACATCATAATTTTGACCAAAATTTGAGTAGATTAATGAATATATATTAATTAAATTAAGTATTTTTGCCATAATGAAAGAAGTTGGAGATAAAATTAAGATCTCAAAATTTAAGATTCATGCTGCATTTGATCGATCTAAACAAACCTCTGGCCTTGATTTTAGATGTTTATGTATTTAGACTGATTGATTATGTGTCTTATTAACCTTTGAACACCTCTTTTATATATTAATAGAACTTTTAAAACTAATTGCATATTTTATATTTTTATTTTTTAGACATTTTTATAGAGAATAGAAGTGACATATGTAAAATATTTAAGTAAAAGCTAAATTTATTAATATATATATATTTAATCAAATTAAGTGTTTTTTACAAACTAAATTTTGGACATGAAATTAAGGATGATGTTTGTTTTGACTAAATATTAAAATCTCAAGTTTCAATTTTACATCCAATATCTTATATATATGTGTCAAAAAGTACCCAATTTGTTATGACATATTCATTGGTCAGTCCAGTATTTAATGAAAAATTAGTATGTATGTGTCTTATTTATTCTATATTTAATGAAGATTCATGGTCTGAAAATTACAAAAGTTAAAAGGTATAATTTAATTCTATGTGGTTCTTTGTGTAACCATCCAGACTACAAGGAAACCACTTATAATGGCATTACTTGAAAATCTGCTTCGCCAAATGTATATACTTATGGGGTGGGGGTGTTTAGCTACACAATAAATTTTTATATACTTTCATGACAAAAAAATTATATTAAAATAAAGTGTGAGCTGATCATTGACATAAAAACATAAAAATTACCATGTTTGGAAAGATGCGATAATAAAAAATAGTGGATACCATATATAACTAAATAAAGATGGGGAAACCACAAGATAGAAAAAGGTGACATCTTTTTTTTGTTCAAGATAGAAAATTTTTTAATATAAAATTATCCTGGTTGCCAAACGCCCGCCTCTTTTAAAAAGTTTTGTTACAAAGACATACAATTATAATAAAAATATATTTTATTATGCAACCAAAAACCCCATTAGCAATGAGGGCTGGCATGCAACTATGAATACAATTCATGATATACAAATATCATAACAAGAACTAACAAAAGAGACGCCAGTGAAGCTCAGAGAGAAAATAAACGCAAAGATTAATGTTACCATTATGATTTTATGTAGTTGATAGTTTTATTTTGTGAAGACACTTAGGATAGAGGATTGTGAATGCACTTGACGTTGTGTTTTGTTAATCCTCATTTGTGAGCTCTCCTTGAATGCACTTGACGCCTTGAGCCGCCGGTTGAACCGCCTGGTTCAACGCCGGTTCAGCACTTTTGGGATTATTAGATTTATTAAATCCATAAATCAGATTTAAGGCTATAAAAATATGCAAAAAAATCAAAAAAATTCAAAAATTTTACAGGAGCTTCCAGGTAGGTTTCTCAAGCTCGTCTATTTATTTGATCCCATTTTGATTAGAAAATATGCATGATTTAACTTATGTACCTTGATTTGACTAGTTTAACCTTTGGATTTAAGATTAGTGATTCTTCTCAAAAATATTTGAAACCAGATTGAAATTGCTATTTTGTATATTATGGAACATGTTTAGCTTGATTCTGGATGGGTAGAAATATTTTTTATAAGTTTTGATCTTATGTTAGTTATGTATGTGAATATATGCTAGATTGGACCTAGAATTGAAATATAAATATGTGTAGATTTGGAAAAATCATGGATCATCAAATCATACCTTTTAGAACCTATTTAGGTCAGATTGTGGTTAATTACCTCAGAACTAAATTTGTTTAGTTTATGCCAAGCTTGATTTATGGTAATTGTCTTGTATATGCAATTAAGTATGTCTAGTTCGGTTTGTCATTTCATGTATGTAAATCATGCAAATTTTGGTTAGTTTGGTTTCAGATTATGTATTATGTCATGCATGGTGTGGTTATGTTCATATGGTCAAGTTTGGTATAGGTTTGATTTAGATATGTCAACCAAGTTGGTTAGTACAAGTCTTGTCTAGTTTGTGGTAAAATAAGTTGTTTTGCATGAAAGATACTAGAAAGCATGTTTATGTCTTGTGAGCATCATGTGTGTCATTATTTGAAACTTGTTATTAATTCTTGTTACGGCATGTTATGAAGTCCACACCGGCCTATTTTAGTCAATTGCCCGTGAGCAGTGGTAACTTAGTTGAATCCGGCCCTCCCATAGATCCCGGATTACCGTGGTTTTTCCCTTAGTGTCACCACTGCCTAGGTGCACTTTGGGCTAGCTTATTATATGTTACTTCTATATATATATTAGAGCTGGTGAATGTATTTTGTACATGTGATGTGAAGCAAGATGGCCAATTCCTTGCTATTTGACTGTGTTTGAAAGTAATATGAATTTGTGTTAATTGCATGTCATGTATAGGTATTAATACATGTTTAGGTTAGAAAATCAGATCTGTCCTATGTTAGTTTGGTCTTGTTAAGTTAAGTCTTAAGGTCATTTAGATGATTGTTGTCTAGTTTGTATGGTCTTGTGTGTTTTTGTCTAGAAGTGTATTGCATTGGCATAATTGTTTCCTTAAAATTAATTCATGGTTTGGATATGGGTTGTGAGCTTAATATAGAAGACATTCTATATATTTGTATTTACATCTCAATTTAGATATGTTATCTATCATTGCATGTTTATATGTTAGTATCCGATTGGCGGGAAATGGGTGTAAATCCTACGGAGTCCCCGGACTCACCCCGTTGTAAGATAAATTTTTCAGCAGGTATTGGAGATCAAGAGCTTGGCTTGGAGGCTTAGGAGGAGTCCGTGGAGGAACCAGCATCCCTTGGAGTTGAGGCATAGAGATCTTTTTCTCTTGTTAGGTTGCTTGATTAGGATTTGTTAGTGAATATGTAGTGGAACTATATCTAGTTGTTTCCTTTCTTTTGAGATAGAATTGGTGAATGAACTTTGTGTTTGGTTATTAATTGATAAAGTTATGTTGAGATCTTATGATTTTAGGTGTGACTTAGTATTAGAGTTGATTCATGCTTGTTGGGTCATGAAATCCGAGTGATGGATTTCTCCCACTGTCACGACGTTGTGTGTTTTCCGCTGCATAGTTGTGGTTGTATTGTGTTTTTCCGGGTCGTGATAGGAGTTGGCAAAATTGAAGTTGCCAAGTCGTACACACTTACTACATGGCATGCATAGTTACTAAATGCTCGAGGAAGAACTTACAAAGCCACGTGCATACTTACTAAACTATGCACACTTACTAAACCATGTGCATACTTACTAAACTATGAAGACTATCTTGCACCTTCGACCCTTCTCCGATCTAACTCTCAAGACAAGAGGGACTTGGTACCATCCACCTTCCTCTTCATCATTTGGTTGTTATAGTAAACAATATATCTCAGCATGCAGTGCTGCAAAGAATATGAACAATTGTACGAATAATATAACATACTTGAGCTAGAAGTTGACATGGTTGATTTTCTGTGATGGTTTCAAGTTGAGGTATGCTATTGTTCTTAGCCAATGAATCCTATTGCACCTATGTGAAAATTCTCAACATGTGTTCATAAGTTGCTTGGCTTTATGCTGTTATTGCACATACCTCTACATCATTTCTCACTAAGTGCATATACCTCATTGATGTTAACCTTTTTTCATCATTGATGTTTGTTCCATCTACGATGGGTGTACTGTTAAGATTGATGTTGCATGCGTCCCTTGTCCATCCATTCATGATATCCTTTTCCAGCATAGTTCTAATTTTCATATATAAGAATAGATGTATAATATACCTACATATTATGCCACTGAATTCAAACTTCTTACACAAACAAAGAACCTCAATAGCTTCACTTCTGAAAATCTCTACCTGATGCCAATGCTTATCGTCGTTGAATATGATATATGTGTTTATATAGATGGCTACACTAGTAGATCAACACTTTCAAATATTGGTTCTCAAAAATTTCATTCACCTCCGGAGAATACAAGCGGATAGCTTGTTCTAGCATCATTGACTGCACCATGCCTCTTTTGAAGGTATGCCTCATTTTATGACCTATAGGATCTTGCTCATACCTCTGATCCTCAACAATTTTCTCAAAGTTCTTAAAAAATAAACACATTGTTTACTTTATTTCTAAGTATTCCTTCAAGACTTTGTTGATACTTTCACATCTCTGTGTGCTGACCATGCCAGCAGTAAATGTATTTCTCCCATAACCAAAGCTTACTTCTTTCTCTCCTCAAACAAGCCTTTAAGCAATTCAATGTCAATAAGTTGATATTTTTTAACATTTCTTGCCATGCATGTCGGAATGATTCTTCCTCTTTTTAGTCATATATACATTTTTGAAAATATTTCTTGAAGGTAAATGTGGCATTAAAGACATGAGTTAAATGTTTACATGCATTTTGATATATGTGTCATACATATATTCTTTGAATAATTCTTGGTAGCTCTTCGACTATGGCAGTACTCATTGCCTTGTCTTGATTCATTAAGACAGTCAACAACTCCTTACCATGCATGACAATTAAAAGGTCTTGAAAAGCCATCTTAAAATGTCAATTGTCTCATCATACAATAGAGTTGCACCAAGGAAAATAGTCTACCTGTGATGGCTTACCCTGACAAAAGAAGCAAAGGGCCTCCCACATTTTTTGGTCTTATATGTAGTTTGTTGATGGTGGAAATATTCAAGCAATCCTCCAGTGTCAAATTCCAACATCTATTTTTGTTGTTTTGTTCACAAATAATTCCTTATGTAACTTTTCATGAAACCAAGATTCATTCTTCCAACTACTTGGTTGGACATCAAATTGAATAGTTGCCTAAGTTTTATACCACTACTCTTGCCAATGTCTACAACAAATGCCTATTTTTTGCAAATTTTTGATGTGATCTAAGCATATGTTCCTTCGACAGAGTTTCTAGTTCATGATTGTGTTCCATAACTCATTACTTGACTTTATACAATCTATTAACATAAATGACAAAAGTGATACTTACCAAACAACCCGATTGAGTCTCAGCTCGTTGCACAACAATGTCAAGATATCTAGGATCTTTCTTTCTCTAACCATGTTTAGAGCATACAAACCTTGTTCTCATATTGATATCATCTTTGTCCTTCGATAGAGAGTCTTTTCTAACACTAAATCTAAAACCCTTCGCATATTAAGGAATGATGCATACACATCTTCAATAGTTGTAAATAGAGAATCATGAGTCAATGTTGTTTTGGTGATGTTACTAGCTTCATTTTGAACATGACTTTCAATGATTTCATTAACTTAATTTTTATCATGGCTTTCAATGAGGTCATTAGCTTCATGTTCAACATGACTTTCAATGTCTTTGGTGTCCATAGTTAACCTAGCAATAACTGAATTACTAACCCATCCAAAATATTATAAACTGTTTGAAGCTCATATCAGTAACAAAGAAATAGGTGGCTGGGGTATCAATACATCTGGAGCATATGCTTACTAAGGAGTGCATATAGTTAATAAGGAGTGCATAAAGTATATACTTACTAAATGGTGCATATACTTACTAAGGAGTGTATATAGTTACTTAGATATTCATAGACTTACTAATGGGGACGTATACTTATTGAAGTACTCATATAATTACTAACCTCCTGACTTACTAACCCGCACCCATGCTTACTAACCCACACATATACTTACTAATCATCAAAAGAAATACTAACACAGGCATATACATATTCATATAATTACTAACCTTCAGACTTACTAACCCATGCATATATATACTAACCCACACATGTACTTACTAATCATCCAAAAAAATATACTAACCCGCAAGCATACTTACTAAACCACTCATATAGTTATTAACCTCTCCTCCCGACTTACTAACCTGTGCATATAGTAACTAACCTCCCAACTTACTAATGCGCTCACATGCTAACTCGCCCGAGTATATATTTACTACTCATTAAAAAAGAATACCAATGCAAGAGTATACTTACTAAATTGCTCATATTGTTACTAACTTCCCGACTTACTAACTTATACACATACTTACTAAACTTCTCACATAGTTACTAACCTCCTGACTTACTAATTCGTGTGCATACTTACTAACCCACGCATATACTTATTATTGCTTCATATTCTGCCTGCTCATATACATAAGCATGTCCATAAGGCTTATAGAGTTTTGAGTACTTGTATCAGACTCTTGAGAAGAGAAAGGGGTTCCTATGACAACATCAGGGGAGGGTTAGATGGTAAAATGTCTTGCCTAAAATCATGAACTGTGTGTAGAGAATTGCTCCTATCTACAATTTTTTCTCACTATCTCCAATGAAGACTATCTTGCACCTTCGACCCTTCTCCAGTCTAACTCTCTTACTAAACTACTCATATAGTTACTAACCTCTCGACTTACAAACCTGCATGCATACTTACTAACCCGCACATATAGTTACTAACCTCCTGACCTACTAATGCATGCACATACTTACTAACCCGTGCATATACTTACTAATAATCCAAAAAATACTAATGCAAGCGCAAACTTACTAAACTTCTTATATAGGTACTAACCCCAACTTACGAACCCATGCGCATACTTACTAAACAGCTCATATAATTACTACCCTCCTGACTTACTAACCCCATCTATACTTATTAAACTACTCATGTAGTAACTATAGGCACAATTTAGTAACTATATGCACCCTTTACTAACCTTATGCATTAGGGGCAGGGGTTTGTAGACACATCAAATTGGCCTGATTTGGAGCCCCAGACTCATATTTCATTGGCGATATCCTTTATTTGACCATTATTTGATCCGGATTACCTCATGTAGATGAGCTAAGGACGTCGGTGGAGCCCCTCGTGAGTTGAGAATGGACCGATGATTTCTGGAATAATGTCGTAACCTTCAAGCGAGAGCCGCACGTGAACCATGAAAACACGAAGTCTGCTCAATGACTGACCTTCAATGGTCTATACTTTAAGGTCTTGGAAGTCCCGCGTGTGTTTCGTAACGTTCAGGGTTTTTAACAAGTCATGTTGGCAATCGTTGGTCTATAATGGCTTTTCATTATGGCTTTTCGATCCGTGTTGACACGGCTATCCCAGACCACGTGTTAGGCCTTTTCGGTCATCACCGGGCCTTTTTAGGTCATTCGGATCGATCCTAGCCGTATATTTTCATCAACCGGGGCCATACGGCCGTTTTGGTTGATTTTAGGGTTTTCTGACTTTTCCGAGCTTCAGTTCACGTTTACCGGGTTAATCTCAGATTTTTCGATGATTTTGGCTTTTTTGACCATACCATACTTGTTTGGTCATTATTTTAAGTCATCCAGAGTTGACCTGAGATTCCTCGATCAGAACCGTGCCCCTTTGGATCTCCGCCGCCGTTTTTGGCTTTCTGCGAGAGGGTAAACCCGTAGAAAGCCCCGTGTGAACATCTCAGAAGTCATGCCAACTGGTTTACTGACTTGAGGAGATGTAATTTAATTCCCTCTTTCCAACGCAAAAAATGAGAGCCAAATCAGACGTCTCGTTTGCAAGTTATGGCCCGCGGAACACACGCGTAGGAGAGAGAGTGTACCGCGCCCCCGCCTCCCTTGAAATGGGAGGGCGTGGTCACCGCGCCCTCACAATGGGGGTGCGCCCTGCGTGCCCTCAGTCCTGGGGTGCGCCCTACATGCCCTCACTCTCTTTGAAGGGCGGGGCGCGGTCTGTTTTTGGAAATCGAAAATTACCCCAATTAGCACCTTCTAAACCGATTTTTGGAAAGTTTCCCCTGCTAATTATCGTTTATTTTGACTGTGCCCCTGGGTTACGGGTGCGTTCATCTTGTCAATTCCAATTTTTAGCAATTTCTAGAAGGTTCCGGCGATTTTTAGCAATGAAACGCGTAACGTGCCCCCGCCCTCCTTGAAATAGGAGGGCGCACCTCCTTTGAAACGCGGGGGTGCGGTCAGCCATTTTCCCCAGTTTGACCCGGTTTCCATTCTCTATAAATTGAAGGCTATTCCCAATGAACCAAGGTTAACCCTGATAGAAATGTATGCCCTACAAGCCAATCATATATGATATGATTCGACATTTCTAGAAATATCTCATTCAATTAATTAGGCAAATCTTCATTATAAGCTCTTATTAGATGCGAATATAATAATGAAGTCCTTGATCAAATACAATGATGATTAAATCATGATGAGATCATGATAATGAGATTGATCATATAGAGGTATTTGATCTAAATGTTCCTAGTCATAGGATACTTGAGACGGGACATCAAGGATCCGGATAGACTAGTGTATGTGATGTCTTCTCATGTGATGAGGACGACCGATCTCATTGGTCATTAGTGTGGAGACACTGAGATACACATACAGGTGCTCATTAGTTGAATGAGTTCACCGAATCGACCGAATTAGAAACCCCGAATGGTATCTTACCGAACTCGCTCATCGTGGTTTTCTATCATCACGGTTGCATGGTTGGACCTTTGACCCGAGTCGCCAAAGATGCCTTGTTGGGTGGAACTTGTGCTTTGACCATTGACTTATGGATCACAATTTAGATGGTCCTATATAGCGATGGATCGGGTACAAGGAAAATCCGATGGAGGCAATTGAGCGGACAACAAGGGATCATCCACTCTCGATAAGTGAGAGTGAATGTCCTATGGGATAGTACTCCAAATCCCTGGCCAGGGTAGATAGGATAATTGGAAAAGGAGTTTTCTAATTGATTTAATTCCGAGTGCAAGATCTTATAGAGTCGGCATACTAAGGAGTTGACAGTCGATGTCGTACTCCTTTCCGATTGGGACATTGGATGGACGAGGATTTATATCTATGCAGTAACCGATGATGGAAAGGCTCAATGGAGATGAGATTATCCCCATAGCCATTTGGGATCATGGGATGTGGCTTGTACCCTTCATGATCGGTAGGCCGATTAATCTGTTATCGGATAACGGATTTAATTAAATTAAATAGAATTGTTCTATTTTATTTAGGCCTCAACCAAATAGGCTATTGGGCCTAGTGGGTCACACACAAAAGGACTTATCCACAAGTACAGGGGCAAGGATGTAATTTATAGAGATTTTGGGTTTTTATGAAAAATTCCATAATTCTCTATAAATAATAATGGTTTCAGCCAAACCCCATCAAGCCAAGGGTGAAAACCACGTCCCAAGTCTCCTCCCTACCTCCTCCTCTCTCTAGAAGGTGTCCATGGTCGATGGAGCTCCGTTCGGGAAGAGTTCTCGAGGCCGGCGCGAAGGGAGAACCTGCTGTGGATGAAGTTCGTGTGGATACTGCTGGAGACCGGACGCTTGAACGGTTTGTAGAGCTTGAGAAGCTCATCTCCTTCCTCTCCATGAGATTATTTGAATCCCTATCAGGTATATTTGAACCCGATTTGATCGGTTTTCGGTTTTCGTCGTTCGGTTCTGATTGAGACGGATTCTAAAGGAACCCATAGGAATCGTCGCTTCCGCTGCACCAAATTTTAATGGACGATTCCTTACAGTGGTATCAGAGCCAGGTTCAAGTCTCGGTCGAAACCGACGTCGAATCGACATTATTTCATGTTATTTGTGTTCCCGAATCTGTGCAAACGTCTGTTTTGACGAGGCAACCATATTCTGTGTATGACTCAGATAAAATATTGGTTGGCTTTGATAGAATCTAGTGATATAGGGATTTCCAACACCGCAAACCGTTTGAAGTTTGGATCTCTGTAGAGTTCGGGAGAAGCCTCAAAAGTTGGTGTTTCTGTCATGCCCGAACCAACACCCGGATTTGGGGATTTTGTGAAATCTCCGTCCATAGAAGAAATTGAGGCTTGGAAAAGGTTTAGGAGATGGGTAATATGATTACCTAACCTTTCCCTTTGATCTCCAGCTTTGAACGACGGCGGAGGATGAGAATTTTTGAGTTTTCCGACGAACTAGGGTTCTTCGAAATCTGGCGGCGCCGACTTGTTTCTTCCTGATTTCCCGTTGATAGAGAATTTTTCTATGAAGGGATATATACATATTTGGAAACTTCATATGATGAGGATTCCAAATTGTATTTTTTGAGAATATTTGGCTTCCTGGATAAGGAGTTATCCTCGTTGCAAAATAGAGATTTCTGCTACGGAATTTGGGTGACCGCCGCCTCTTCTTCCTCAGTTTACGGACGATTGAGATTTTTCCTAGATAAGTGGCCAACTTTTTTCGATTCCTTATTGGATAAGGATTCCAACGCATATTTTTCCAGATTTTTCGGAGTCCGGTACAGGGAGATATGCCCGAGTTAATGAGATTAACTCTCCTCCGAATGAACAGTACCTGCTCGGGGGAGGCTCGGAGGCTGGCGCACGCGTCTCTTGAGCCCGGCGCATTCTGCGGCGCACGCCGGACGGGCGCAGTACGCCGCCGCCCGCGGCGCAATGCGCCACATTATTTATTTAATGATTTTAAATTGTTTAAATCATAGAAAAATCCTAAAAATTGCCATAAAATTCCATAAAATTTCTGAAAAATTCTATAATATTATTTAACATGTTTTGAAGTGTTTAATGACATGTTAGATGATGTTTAGCCCTATTTACATAGATTCACTCATGGTTAAACTTTAAAATTGTTTTAAAAGTTTAACTTAAATTATTAGTGTCTTAATTAATTCTGTAAAATTAGATTTTACAGAATATAAATTGGGACATTAATTTCTGATCTTGCACAGTATTGGGAATGCATGAATGTTCTAAATAGTTTAGTTTTGTATGTTCATTTCATATAAATTGTTTATACATTGTTGTCATGTTATTTTCATGTTATTTATTTCATGAAAATTCGACATGCATGAAATTGAGAATTTCAAAATAAATTATATAATTTTATGCTGATATATATGATATATCTCATATAATTATCACGTATGCGCTCTATGTTCATGTGATGAATGTTAGTGTGTGTATGGAGGTGATCATGGACTTAATTGTGCTTGGCTTGTGATTGCTTTTAATTGTGTTGGTTATGTTATTAAATGGGGCCTGCGTGTGCCTCCTCTCTCTCTATACAATCCGATTGTACATTCTACCTCCCTCCATTAATGTACTCCCCTTGGTTAAAACCAAGGTTTCTTATTGAGTTATGTACATTTGTGGGGTCTGCATACCCTTAAGCCGCTTATAAGAGTTAGAAGCCGGTTCGTGGAAGGTTGGAGAGCGGGACCACTTGGAGAAGCACCCTTCGAAGTGAGAGCATACCAACTCAAGCATCCGAAGTAAGGATTTGCACATAGAGGGGTGCCTTAGGTGCATGCTAAGGGTTAAGTCCATGATCACCTAATTTTTATGCATATTTGATATGTGGTTGTGTGCTATCTTTTATACCTTAGATATATGATATTCCAAAGGTATTATATATACTTAGCACATATTATTGATGAGACTAAAATAAAATCCCTCCTTGTCATAATTAGGTTGATAAACGTGTGACATTAAGAATGACTCACGTAGCCTTCCGTTGTTATGGTCTTGATGAGCCAATCTTAGATTGGATGGGTTTGTTGTGTTTTCCACAAGACTCATTCAGCAAGGGATTGGTGATCATGGCCAAGGCATTTGCCGAACTTTGGGGTGGACCATTGCATGGCCTTGTTGTGTTTCCCACAAGGGCTATGTTAAGAATTCATTCTCATAACGTAACAAGCGGAGTTGACCTAACTAGAGTATATAGCTTGTTGTGTTTCCCACAAGGTTATAACTCTAGAGGCTGAATGACTAAGAATTACAAGGGTTGCAATTGGTAAAAGCTACCTACCTATTAAGTATGGGATGACTTGTTGTGTTTCCCACAAGGTTGTCACCATAAAGTTAATAGGGTCTTAGTCCCCACTAGGATTTCATCGTGATATCCCGTCTTTGCATAATGAGGGTTATGCAAATTCGTCAAAAATTAGTGGGAGCATAAATTAGGATCAAAGACCATATCTTAATTTTAATGAATGTTTGCAATGTTATATTGATAAAATTATATCTCTGTTGTAGAATACGATAATAAACCACCATTAGTATGGCATATTAGATGCCATATAGCTTAATGGATCACACTTCTTAGACTGGTTTAGAACTAAGAGATTGTTCTCATAGTTGACCAATTAACTATTCTACTTGAGAAGTAGGTGTCTTCTAAATTATCTAGTGATATGAAAGAAAGATAAGATCTTATCTCATAGACAAGATGCATTGTTTGCCTTAAATTAGATGTTAGTCTCTATGAGACATAATTATGGAGACAACATGGATAGATGGATATGAGATCCATCATGGCTCATATTGATGAGTTAACTAAAGGGCAACTTAGATCAACAATACATCTTAATTACTTCTTGTTGGTGAGACCAATAGTAAGAAGTAAAATCATTAGATAAAAATATGAGAGAGTTAATAGTAAAAGAAGGTGGTCAAGATAATAAAGCCAGAATAAGACATGATTCTTATACTGTCATGATGATGATAAGTGGAAGAGGAAGTACAAAGTGTTTTGTATATAATGCAAAGGTGGAGCTTGAGAAGCTTCATGTATCCAAGTCATTGGCACTTACTTGTTTTAAATATACACTTAATAGTATTAGATACTATATGTGTATATCATAATATTAGATACTGTGGATGCATCTAATGGTATGAGATACCTGATATGCATCTTATATCTACAAGGAGTTGTAGATGATAACAAGTAAATGAATGCTTAATAAAGAAGATATTGACCTACATATGAAATGGTGCAAAAGTTGCATCATTATTAGTGGGAGGTGCAATTCTTTAATAGCCTTATGGAGATGTCTTAATAATTAATATTGCTATTATATCCTTCTACAAGAACATTATATGATTTCCTACTTGAATAAATGTTGATTTATTCTAAGCTATGGAATTGATAGATGTTCTAATAGATTGAATGGCAAAGTGTTTGCCAGTGGGAGCTTAATAAATTGTTTAATCATATTTGATATGTTAGCTCTCATGTTATGTGTGAATATTCCTTTTAAGAAGAAATGGGTTGATTTAGATCAATCTACACTTTAGCTTTATATAGACATGGAGAATGGGTTAATGAGTTATTAGAACTCGTACATCTAGATGTATGTTAGCCCATATCTAGTAAGGCTAAAGAAGAATATTTCTACTTCATTATTTCAAAGATGATGTCTCTGGGTTTGGAAACATGTACTTTATGATGTACAAAATCTAAGACATTTGAGAAATTATTTGAGATTAAGAATGAAGTAGAGATACTAATGGGAAGAGTATTAGAACTATTTGATGAGATCAAGGAGGGGAATACTTAAGTACATAATTCACATATAATTGAAGGATAATAGAATCTAATGGACACCTCTTTACACATTTTAGCTTAATTGAGTAGTTAAAATGAGAAGTCATATTATGTAAGACATAATATGAACAATGACAAGTTTTGCAAATTTCCTCTTTGTCTAATTTTGGCTAAGTACTCATTATAACCACTTGTTCTTAATTGGTACCTTCTAAGTCTGTTCTGATCATTCCATATAGGATATGGAAAAGGGGTTAAAACTTGACCTTAAGCAAGTTAAGGTTTCGGAATGTCCGACCTGGTGAAGAAGTATAACTCTAACAAGTTGGAATATAAGACTATGAAGTGTTGCTTGTGGCATATTCAAAGGAAACTTTTGGATATTAAATATACGACCCTTATGTATAAGGGTATGTGTTGCTCAGCTCACTATATTTCTAAAGGAAAAGTTCCTTCTTAAGAAAGATAGTGGGATCAAGGTATATATGGAAGTTGTTCTAGTCCCACAACCCAATAACACTTCTATTAAGGTGCTAGTTAATAATTACACAAGGACAAATGATAGGTCTTTACTTGTGTCCATTCTACCTAAGAGATATGTGAGACGTATCTCTGATAGATGAAATGAGGCATAAGATAATAAGGATATTGATCCTAGGATCTATATAGAACCAATATGAGATATTGATTCATTAATGGGAAGAGACAATAAAATCCGATATAAACTTTATCTATTTTAATCAAGTTTAGAACTTGATAGATCCACCTAAGGATATAGTATCCATAAGGAATAAATGGATCACTAAAGAATAGATTGGAGTGGATTAGAAGGTAGATACCTTCAAAGGTGAGAATAGTTGAAAAGGATATCATTGAAGTCAAATGGTTGACTATGATGAGATCTTTTACCTATTCCATGGATTAATCCATTCGGATTTTGATTGTAACACTCTATGATTATGAGATAAGCTAATTGGATGTTAAGATAGTGTTCCTCTAAAGTATTTTGAGGAATAGGTGTATATGATACAACTATAGAGAATTAAATCACAATAACATCCAAGAAGAGTGTGTATTAAGTTCATTTATGGACTAAAGTAAAATTTCCCATAAATCATATATAAGGTTTAATGAGATTAAATCTTATGACTTCGTTAAGAACGAAGAGGAGCCTTGTGTATTCAACAAGATAAGTGGGAGTGCTGTTACTTTCTTGACATTTTATGTTGATGACGTACTACTCATTAAGAATGAAGTAGGTGTGTTATCATAAGTGAACCTAGCTATCAAATTGATCCTCCAAACACAATTTGGGTTTTGAGATCTATGGAGATAGATCTAAAATCAATGCCCGATTAATGTACGCAAATATCATAGTCAAAGGGTTTGACATGATAAACTCCAAGATAGGTTTCTTACCTATGTGGTGTGGAGTTGATCTCTGTAAAGTGTTGTCTTTATAGACTTCTTGAAAGATAAAGAGATCACATAAATAGAGCCCTTATGCCTTTGTCATAGGGTCTATTATTTATATGATGCTACGTACATGATGTGATTAATGCTCTAAGTGTTATGAGCATTCATCAAGAAGATCCAGGTGAGAGTCACTGGATAGTTTAGAGATATATCATTTGGTACTTGAGAAGCACTGAGAATGTATCTCTATACACTAGAGGATAAGACTTGAAGTCTTGTAGTTTTACAAACACAAGCTTCTAATCAAATAAGTTTGATATTAAGTCAGAATAATGGTGGTGCAGTGAATTGAAAGAGTTCTATGTGATAGAACACTGTAAGTTCTACAACATATGTAAACAAGTTTACATGGTGGTTGCATACTACTTGAGAAGTAGTCTAGATGAAGTTTTTCATCTACATATTTGATATGGGATTGTCTCAATTTTCTCTGAAAGTGTATCATTGTTTTGAGAAAACAATGGAGTAGAGCCAATGTCTCATCAGAAGTTTAGAACTTCTGTGGCGATACCATACAATCAGAAAGATTGCAACTTATAGAGATATAATTAAAGATAAAGTATCTACCGTTAATAACATTGCAGATCCACTAACTGAAGCAGTTACTCAAAAAGTGTTTGAGCTTCACCTCGAGCTGATGTAGATCAGCCAGATGGGTGATTGGCTTTAGTGCAAGTGGGAGATTGATAGAAATGTATGCCCTACAAGCCAATCATATATGATATGATTCGACATTTCTAGAAATATCTCATTCAATTAATTAGGCAAATCTTCATTATAAGCTCTTATTAGATGCGAATATAATAATGAAGTCCTTGATCAAATACAATGATGATTAAATCATGATGAGATCATGATAATGAGATTGATCATATAGAGGTATTTGATCTAAATGTTCCTAGTCATAGGATACTTGAGACGGGACATCAAGGATCCGGATAGACTAGTGTATGTGATGTCTTCTCATGTGATGAGGACGACCGATCTCATTGGTCATTAGTGTGGAGACACTGAGATACACATACAGGTGCTCATTAGTTGAATGAGTTCACTGAACTGACCGAATTAGAAACCCCGAATGGTATCTTACCGAACGCTTCTATCGTGGTTTTCTATCATCACGGTTGCATGGCTGGCCCGTTGACCTGAGTCGCCAAAGATGCCTTGTTGGGTGGAACTTGTGCTTTGACCATTGACTTATGGATCACAATTTAGATGGTCCTATATAGCGATGGATCGGGTACAAGGAAAATCCGATGGAGGCAATTGAGCGGACAACAAGGGATCATCCACTCTCGGTAAGTGAGAGTGAATGTCCTATGGGATAGTACTCTAAATCCCTGGCCAGGGTAGATAGGATAATTGGAAAAGGAGTTTTCTAATTGATCCAATTCCGAGTACATGATCCTATAGAGTCGGTACACTAAGGAGTTGACAGTCGATGCCGTACTCCTTTCCGACCGGGACATTGGATGGATGAGGGTTTATATCCATGTGGTAACTGATGATGGAAAGGCTCAATGGAGATGAGATTATCCTCATAGCCATTTGGGATCATGGGATGTGGCTTGTACCCTTCATGATCGGTAGGCCGATTAATCTGTTATCGGATAACGGATTTAATTAAATTAAATAGAATTGTTCTATTTTATTTAGGCCTCAACCAAATAGGCTATTGGGCCTAGTGGGTCACACACAAAAGGACTTATCCACAAGTACAGGGGCAAGGATGTAATTTATAGAGATTTTGGGTTTTTATGAAAAATTCCATAATTCTCTATAAATAATAATGGTTTCAGCCAAACCCCATCAAGCCAAGGGTGAAAACCACGTCCCAAGTCTCCTCCCTACCTCCTCCTCTCTCTAGAAGGTGTCCATGGTCGATGGAGCTCCGTTCGGGAAGAGTTCTCGAGGCCGGCGCGAAGGGAGAACCTGCTGTGGATGAAGTTCGTGTGGATACTGCTGGAGACCAGACGCTTGAACGGTTTGTAGAGCTTGAGAAGTTCATCTCCTTCCTCTCCATGGGATTATTTGAATCCCTATCAGGTATATTTGAACCCGATTTGATCGGTTTTCGGTTTTCGTCGTTCGGTTCTGATTGAGACGGATTCTAAAGGAACCCATAGGAATCGTCGCTTCCGCTGCACCAAATTTTAATGGACGATTCCTTACAAACCCCCCATGCCTAGCTCGTCCTGAGGTCATCTAAGCTCCCTCCCGAGGCCGTCCCAACATCGAATGCCGATCCGACATCGAGAGATCGATCCCGAAGCGAAGAAGAAGGCTTGATCCGTGTGCTCTACATCGTAGGACTTCATCGGCTTCTAAAAACATTCAAGACTTATGCTGAAAAAGTCTTCAACATAAGAATCTTTCCTCTCTTCACCCTCTTTCATTTTATTCTAGCAGCACTCGATTCCGACTTGCCGTCTATCTGTGGTCATTGCTGCACTGAGGGCGTGCATCCATGTTATGTTCTTCTATATCTATCCACTTTAAGATTTACTACAGGCTTGTATGAACAGATTTCTAAGAATTCATAAACAGGAGATCTCTTCCACTATGAGTTCTTCATCCATAGAAACAAACGGTACTTGATTCTGACAATAGGGTCATTCGTAGAATTTTTTGCACCAAAGTTGCGCCAGAAGGGTGCAAGGCTACCCGAACCAGCCTTCTTCAACCAACTCGGCTTTAATTCAAGCCAATCCACTTCTTAAGTTCTTCCTAAGTCATTTCATTCAGTCTATTTATTTGTTAGAACATATTTTAGTTTAGTTTGCATATAACCAAAAACATAAAAAAGGGGTTAAGGTTCACCCTGAAGCCAGTGAGTTCGGTTTCAATTGCTTCCTTTCTCATCTTCTCTTTACAATTACTACACTTCCCACAAGTCTAATCCATCCCTTCACTTGTTTCTTTGTTTAATAGTTGCACAAATCGATCAAGCTAGCACCGGTTGGACTCTTCTTCATTGGCCGGCCAAAGAAGAAGAAGGTTGAACTCACATCTCAATCTCCCGCGCTAAGGTACACACGGTCATCTAACTTAATCTCTTGTTCAATTCTATAAAGCAGAGCCCGCGGCTCCTGGTGACCACCTCTTTTATTCATGCTTTAAGTCAATTCATTTCTCACTCTCCTCCCACATGTCCCGAATCATCTCCGGTGCTCGAGCGATGCCGTGAGATGAAAGTTCGGGGATCAATGTGAATGTGGGACCGAGGTGAGGATTTTACCGCTTTCCAAGTGTTTTCCGATTCACTCCCTTTCCCCTATTCTATCATCACCCTTTTCTTGAGGTGCTGATCTGGAACCCATTTTCGGAGTCGACAGGGTTAGTACTTATATGCGTAGGTTTGTAATGAATAAAAAAGTTGCTACAATATCTCCTCACATCTTTGGATAGATCAAGCATAACTCTCTAAGTGTGGGTGACTAGGTGGACACCGCTAATTAAAGACTGAGGGAGTTCCCTCCTTAGGGCATCTAAGGTGGTTTTCCTCATATGGGTTTTGAGAATAAAATAGTAACTATGTGCTTTGGTGTCAATGGCTTATCATTTTGTGGTCTTTTTTTTTACTTTGCCGAGTGAATGAATAAGTTACAGGTAGCTTATTTTCTCTAGAGTTGTAGTGGTGTCTTCAAATGGATTTGCACTCGCCTTACTGTATCCGTCTAAGGCTCTCGTAGACTTGCACTACCAGTCAGATACTTCTTACATCAGCTTCCTCTCCAAAGCTTTATCTTCATGTTGCCTCAATAGCTCTCTTCTCTCCAAAGCTTTTTTTGTCTCCATAGCTCCCTTCTATCTGTAGAAAGGATATTCTCATCACCTCAAAAGCTCATTCTCTTTGAAGTTTCACTTGCCTCTAGAGCTCTCTTCTATCCATAGCAAGGCTCTTCTCATTGCCTCGACACAACTCTCTTCTCTCTGTAGCTATGCTTAGCTCACTTATGTCTAGACACAAGGGTGAAGGTCATGAAGATCTGGGTGCAAAGATGATGGCCCATGCCTTCAAAATTTTGATCGCATCATGGCAGGTCCAAAGGTGTCTTGCATCTTGATGTGCATTAATGAGAAACATAATAGGTTGGTATGGGCATGTTGACACCATTTGATCATCATGCTTCATCGTTAGTTTGCTCATGGCCGTCACCTCAATCCGGTGCAGTGAACCTTCATTGACATGGCATGCACTTATTGGAGATTGAGGAAGCTCCATCTTCTGTATATCTGAGGTGATCTGAACTCTTTCTCACGTAATGGCAATATGGCATGCAAAAATCTAATCCATCTTTTTACAGAATTTTTGAATCCATCCAAAAACTATAATAATATAATAATCTGGTAGATTGAGCTTCGACACATGAATAAACACAAACATATTCTTATTTACATAGGGTGAGAAATGTAGAAAAAATATGGACGTGTCAAGTTGAAAACAAAAAAGCAACCAAGTGTTCAATAAGCCTTTTTGATGTGGTTGAGTTTCACAAAGCAATTTCTACTATGCTCTCTTTAATAAGGTCATCATCTTTTATAAGTGATAAAAACATAGGTATTATCTTGTTTCCAAAACAAGGTATAAATACCATTAAACAGTTGCAGAAAATACCCGCATTGTGCTGCATACCCATCAAAATTTTATATAACTTTAGATGGTGCCAGTCTACCATAAAAGTGTTGGTGTTTCAAATAGGCACCACAAATGATCAATAAACATCTATTAACTACAAAATACCTAAGAAAGTTGGTAATGTGTTCCTGATGTACAACATTGCATTCATCGGTCCAGAATCTAGAATACCCTCAGGAAAAACTACTTAACTTATTCAAGAGGTAAATTGTGATAACATGTATCTAAAGTTCTCAACAAATCAAATTCACTTTCAGTAAATACTGTGTGACAGAAGCCATATCTAACAAGTGCTTCCCACATCTACAAGCAAACACATAGACAATGTGGAATCATTTAGATGCGAGAAATTGCTGAAGCTTCTTGTCACACAATGCTGAGAAAGTATAGAAAAAAATATAAAGACAAGGTACAGAGAATACAACTTAAGATACAAGTCTTGCCCATTGAAAGAAAGGATAAACATCTTACTCTGGCATATAAGCAATAAGAATAGATCTCAAGAATTACTATATATTTCAGTTGGAGAGTAAAGAGTGCTGCACAAACTGAACCGCTTAACATATTTATTCAAGGAGTCAAACAAAGGATATGTAAAAAAATGAAACTCAAATTAATACAACGTAGTAACATACTTTCCACTAGGTGGCCAGATTTGTGGTTAATAAAAATATGAACATCAAGGATGAAGTGATTGAATACTCCACGAGCACAATAAACAATGTGGTTTCCAAATTGTGGAGAAATTTTTGTTGAGATGCCACTCTAATTCTCATGGCCATTCCTTCATCAACATAATTAGTCGCATATAAAATAGTGAAAACTGAAAATATAGGTCCAACCAATTTCTATCATGAAAAATTTCAAAGAGATAACCAAAGAAAAATATTAAAGGGAGACAAAAAAGAAGAAAAAGAAAGAAACACCTTTTCCTCCATATCCTCAAGAACGGCGGCTTGGTAGATGGGTGTGCTAGTTCCAACATGTTGAGAATAGCATCCCTTTTTCAGGTAATGCCTAATTTGGCCAACAAGGAATTGGAGAACTGCCTTGACAGACCTTGTGATGGACTTCTTCTTGGGGGCGCCCACCTCTCCTGCTGCCAGCTCTCTTCTTCACCTCCCCTCACCAGGACATCAATTTATGGAGTTGTGAAAATGAAGAAGTCAGAGTCATGGTGAAAGATGGAGGCTTGCCGCCACCTTGGACATGCTACTACCGGTGAGGAGCCTCATGAGGAGGCATCACATTGGGGGAAGTCCATAGGGTATATGTGTTTTGTATCCTCAAAATCTAATGTCTATACCATGAATTCATGGGATGATTTATCCCTTGTTTTATCCCTAATTTTAGAGATATACTGAATTGAGTTAGACTAGGTTAGAATAAAATTTAGTTATCTACTAAATGATAGTTTAAGGATAAAATTGGTTTATCCTTCTTATGCCCATACCAAATGGGGCCTAATAGTCATGAGATGACTCAACTATATAAGAGTACTCGTAGTGCTAATATCTGCTTCGTTGTGTGTTACTTTTCTCCATCTTACAACTGCGCATCATGATTTTGTTCTTCCATCGCATGTGTATATTGCTCTTCTTTTGTGAAGTGTATTGTTGTAGGCTATATCTCTAGATTTTTAGACCTCCTTGGGCCAGCAATGATTCTTTCATTGTCGAATGCTCCATCACTACTACTCTTTGGAATCGAATTGTCCGACATCTTGTTTTGAACTTAGATATTTGGCTTTAATGTGTCTTCTCATCCCTCCTAAATTATTTTTTAATATACAATGTCCAATGGATTAGTTAAAACCTGTTTACCTTTACCAAATGACATCTTACCTTGGCTAGAAGACTCTCCGATCTTCTGTCTCTTAGCCAATGAAGAAGGAATCAGAAATTTCTCAACTAAGGGTACATTGTTTAACTTTGCTCCAGCCTATTCTCAAACTTCTGTGCTAAATTCAAGTTCCCATAATCTTTCTTGATCATTGACCCAAGCCTGTAATGTATTTTACACATTGACTATCTAGTCCAAGTTTATGTCTTTGCAATTTATGGTGACAAACTTACTTTTCCATCTGTGTTCATGAGAGAATGTTGCCCTTTATATTCCCACTTGGAACTCACTTCTTCATACATCAAAATCTTTTTCAAACTCAAATTTTTTCATGTCCCTATAGATACGCGAATTCGGCCAAATTGCAGGAACTACAATCTTATTCTTATAGACAACACTTTTCTCAAGTTGGGGGCACATGTGTCTCAAGTTGGGGGCACATGTGCTCCAACTAAGGGCACATGGGATCCCCACTTTCTCTTAATCAGTAGCAGATCTTGGACAATTTTAGGCAAATTTCTCTCCTTTTCCCAAGCACTATAGATTGGGGACTCATGAGTCCCCAAAGAGGGCACATGGGTTTGCATTTTTTATTTTGGTCATTCCAATCCAGTGTCCAGTAGGATTTCCAATACCCTATAAATATGGATGACTTGTAGACATCCCGAAGGTTGGACAGCATGTCATCACACCCCATTCTTGAGTTTTTAAATATCTAGAGAGATAATTTAAATATTTTTAGAGAGAGGAAGTCTGGTTCATGCTCGTCGACATTGCCTCTCCTCTTCACTCTTCGTAGAATTCTTGAAGTACGTACTAATTAATCCACTTGAAAAGAAAAGCTTTCTCTTCTTGTCCTCTTCCATTTGCAACAAACAAGGGTTGAATCAAATCTCCATATTGTCATTGGCAAGCTCCATAGTGAAGCCATGCCACTACAAGCCTACGTCAAACTGGTTTTTGACATTGACACCGAACTCTATCTTTTCTTTACTAATTTGGTTCACATTTACTTTATTTTTCTCCCAGCTTCACATTTGACAACAAAGGACATTTTAATTGCACTTTATTTCACTACATGATTTGCCAAAGATGTCTTTCTAAGCATATCTTGTGCTTTGACTATTGATTCATGGATCACCCAGTTTGGTGGTTCAGTAAAGTTAATGGATTAGGTATATGGGAAACCTAGTGGACGTAATTGTGCAGACAATATGAGATCGTCCACTCTCAATAAGTGAGAGTGAATATCTTATAGAATAGTACTCTAAATTTTTGGCCAAGGTAGAGATGATAATTAAAAATGAAAATTTTCAATCTATCTGATTCTGAGTATATGATCCCGTAGAGTCAGTATGGTAAAGAGTTGATAGTTGATGCTATACTCCTATCTTACTAGGATATTAACATTGTTTTGGATGAAATTTTGTATCCATGTAGTAATTGAAGATGGAAAGGCTCTTTGGAGATGAGATTATCCCCAAAATTATTTAGGATCATGGGATGTGACTTATACCCTTCATAATTAGGATTTGTCATTTAATTGGTTATTTGATAATCAATTTAATATGAAAGAAGTTCTTTTATTTTAGCATCCACTAAATGGGTTTTTTGACCTAATGGGTCACACACAAAGGACTAATCCTATGTTTGAGAGTAGGGGTGTAAACGGTTTGGTTCGGTTCGGTTTGGTCACTTTTTTTCCAAACCGAAACCGAACCGATAAGGTGAACCGAACCGAACCGAACCGGTTCAGTGAGCCCTGAACCGATTGTGATTCGGTTTGGTTCGGTTCGGTTCGGTTCGGTTCATCGGTTTAATGTATATTTAAATAAATAAAAATAAAATAAAATAAAATATACATTATAATAATTATTTAAGATTAATATAAAGTCTAATACCGTATTTATAATATATAATTTTATCTTTATACTAATTAACTTACATTTATAATAAAACATATTTAAAATTGATATAATATATATTTAAATGTAATATAATATGTAAATAAAGTGGGTCAAACTTTATCAAATCGGGTCAACCGGTTTACCGGTTCGGTTCGGTTTGGGGAGGTGCCGAACCGAACCGAACCGATAAGAAATTATCGGTTCGGTTCGGTTCAAAAAACCGAATGCATAGCCTTTCAAACCGAACCGAACCGAACGGTTCGGTTCGGTTCGGTTCGGTTTACCAGTTTACCGGTTTACCGGTTTTACATGAACACCCCTATTTGAGAGTAAAGGAGTTATTTATAAGAAATGATGGGTTTTTGTGAAGAACTGCACCTTCTATATCAATGAAGTGGGCAAGGAATCTATCAAGTTAACTGGCTTCATTTCATCCCTACTTTTTCTAGGACAGCTTCCCCACTTCAGAGGATGCCATGAGATGGGGGAGCTTCATTCGGAGTGAGTTGTCAATACCAGTGCAAAGGAGAACTCAACTTCGGAGACGGTTTATGTGGATATCACTAGAGACTACTGTTAACCCTGCCCAAGGAAAAAAAATAAGACACAGGACAATGGTCATGCCATGTCATGAACCCAACAAATCAGTGGGAGCCCCAAGTCTGATCAAAGTACTCTCCTTTTATAATCTATGAAATCACAATGGATGCTAAATGAAGCCAATCTAGTCAGCACAAATCTGCATGGTAATACAAAAAAAGAAGAAGAAAAAATGGGGAATTCATGCACAGGATGACTGAAGGGCTGATTACAAATAGTGTGATTATCATTAAAAAAAATGTCAGCAAGCAAACAATTAGGAAGGGGAGCCGATAATTATTGGTGATTTATTAAACCGGTAGACCATGCCCCCCGGAAGAGGTGGCCGCCGGTATATGTCATCTTCATTCAGGCCGAACGCCAACGGTCCTCCAATGGAGGGGTTGACGACTGCCTTTTTCAATAATTATCCTTTTTAAGTCAACCGGCCATGGTTCCCGGAAGGGTGGTCGGTGACAAATGTCATCTTCCTTAAGGTCGAACACCAACGGTCCCCCAACCGAGGAGTCGACGACGACCTTGTCTATTCATTAAACCCCGTCATGTGCCAATTAGTCCAGTCTATCCAGGAGCGCAGTCAACTGGTTTTAGCCCTACGCTAGACACACCAATACCATGCCATATCTTAATAAAACAAGAGTGAGTTCAAAGCACCACGAAGTCACATAACAGTCTGATGTCAAAAGAAAAAATGGAACAAAACGAAGCATGAGCATAAGTGGCTACAATCAGGATCCGAAAAAAAAATGATGAATGAACGATGACAGATGGACAAAGAGTTCTGCCAAACATCCAAACCTGAGCCCGACAGGTCATTGGAAGTCTCTTAAAAGAAGGGGGTGCAAATAAGGCAGAAACGTACCGGTCTCCGGAGAGGAAGCTACCAAGTAGGCTTGAGGGTTCGAAGCCTATGGGGGTCATGACTCGAAGGCAGAATGAGGAGAAGGGCGTGCGTGCCACCTCCAACCACCCCGCCCGAGAGCCGGCGGAAACCCGAAGAGACCTGTTCAGAGGAGAAAGGGAAGGGCACAAGCAGGTGCGCGCAATGGTGTCAACGACGAGCACATGACAGGAACTAGCAATAAAAAAAAGGAGAAGAGAGGAGAGAAAGGTGCAGGGCCAAGAATACCTCGGGGAGGCACCGCCACAGCCCCGTGGAAAGGGGGTCGAATGCGCTGGTGTTATTGCAAAAAAAAAAGAGAGAGAGAAAGCGAGAAACCTGGACAGAAGTGCCCCCCCTCTAGAAGCTTCTGCTTCGCTGTGCGACACCCGCGCCATCGTCTGCCGCGAGGACAGTTTTGATTAAAAAATCAAATGAAACGCTGTCAAGGAGCTGCCCAAGTCAATTTTGACCTCAGTCAAAATTGAAGGGCAGGAGGACTGAGATATCTCCACGACCCCCTCGACGCAATTAGAAAGGGTGAATCGGATGCCATGTCCAAAAAACAAAAACAAAAGGGAGGAAATTTGATTTTGGTCAAAATTGAAGAGCACTGGATCTTCGGTTTGAAGTGGTCAACCAGATTTTGATAATTATTAAATGGAAAATAGTGTTGATAAGAGGTGCAGTAAATGAGGACGATGGATTAAACATTTTTTTT
This sequence comes from Cryptocoryne crispatula var. balansae, assembly GCA_036172225.1. NCBI lineage: Eukaryota > Viridiplantae > Streptophyta > Magnoliopsida > Alismatales > Araceae > Cryptocoryne > Cryptocoryne crispatula. The sequence goes on along the minus strand of CM069918.1, from coordinate 41,580,983 downwards.
CTCTTTCTTTTGTTCTCTCTTTCATTTATTGATTATGAGGTTAAAAATGATGAGAATGCGTTCAAAAAAAAGGGGGAAAAGAAAAATAAAAAAAGAGGGAATAAGAAGATATCCGTTTGATGAAAGAAATATGCATATAGAAAAGAAAAAAAGAAAAGAAGAGAGAGGATGATAATTACAATACGTAGAGGAGGAGAAAGCCTTGTTAAAAAAAAGAAGAAGAAGAAAAGAAGAAAGAGAAAAGAAGATAAAAAAAGATGGTTTCTGTTAGAAAAAAAAGAGAAAAGAAAATTGAGAGAAAGAGAGAAAATAAAATCAGTAAAAAAAAGAGAAGGGGAGGATAAAAAAAGGAGGAAGAGAAAAAATGTAGAATGGGAAAATGTCAGCAAGGAAGAAGAAGTAAATATATATATAGAAGAAATAGACATTGAGTTATGTCATGAGTTAAAGGAGAATTTTTATTTCATCTTGTATCAAATGGGCCACTAACTTGGATCTCATTAGGCCGAACTTGCTTCTTAACATATCCAAGTTTGTCGGAATTTTTAGAGAGATTAGGATCCCCCTAATGAGCCCCAAATGGGCTTAACTAATGTTGATTTATCCATTGGACCCATGCACATACATATGGGCCTTTATTTTGACCATTTGGGCCCCAATTTTTCAAGGGGGGAGGGCCCAAAAGCTGTCCCAAATGGGACATCCGAAAATCCTCTTGCAAAAAAGATTTGGGGGACATTTTGTGTAATTGGCCACCCCAACCCTCCATAAAGGTGATCAAAACCCAAAATACCCCCACATTTTTCCCTCACACCCACCATAAAGCAAAAAGCATGATGAAGTATTTCCAAAGTTACCCTCCCCTCACCTCACACCATCAAAAACAAAGAAAAGTTGGGGCATTTGTGGACCAAAATGCCCTCTCTTTTTTGGCATATAAAAAGCCAAGAAATCCTCTTGGAGAGGAGAGAGGCAACATTCCCAAGGCAAGGTCCATCTTACGCAAAGCACAAGGCTCCCCCCCCTTTCCCATCGTCCAAGAGAGTGCCAAGGAGGGAAGAGAGGTTCAAATTCCATTTTAATGGAATTGGCTAAGTCCCAAGGTACACCATGGGTCCAATTACATCATCTCACACCATGATGGGCATGAGGAAGCATCAAACATGCAATGGCCCATTAGACAAGCAGGGGCATCAATCATCCCAAAGTCCATTGGGCAATGGGGATACTCATCTCATCAAAGCCCATTAAGGCTCTCAAAGCCCAATTGGCCATCATCAATAGAAGACTAAGACCATGTGCCCCCATTTCAAATGAACCAAGTCCAATCAATTAAGGCCCAAGTAGGCCTTAACCAATATGAACAAAAGACCAATCCAAAGCCCATTAATGTGGGAGTTAGGCCCATTAAGGTCTACAAGGCCCAATCAACCATCTTCAAAGGAAGCTCAATACCATGTGACTCCATTCCAAGTGCATCAAACTCGGTCCATTAAGGCCCAATCCGGTTTTAACCGAGATGAGCATGAGATCGATCCAAGGCCCATTAACATGGAAAGTGGGCCCATTAAGTCCATGATGGCCAAAACTCCAACTAAGCCCACATGAACAAAAATCCAACTCCACTATGAAAGAGAAAACCTCCCAACGGTTCAAGAAAGACCACCCAACGGTTGATGGAGGAAAGAGAAAACCTCCCAACAGTTCAAGAAAGACCACCCAACGGTTGGTGGAGGAAAGAGAAAACCTCCCAATGGTCCAAGAAAGACTACCCAACGGTTGTTGGAGGAAAGAGAAAACCCCCAACAGACCATCAAGGCCCGTCAACTCGGTTAATCCCCAATCGGGAAATACCGACTGGCGGATGAGAGAGAAACCCCCAACGGTTGGTGGAGGAAAGAGAAAACTCCCAACGGACCATCAAGGCCCGCCAACTCGGTCAATCCCCAATTGGGAAATACCGACTGGTGGATGAGAGAGAAACCCCCAACGGTTGGTGGAGGAAAGAGAAAACCCCCAACGGTTGGAAAGAGAAAACCCCCAATGGTTGGTTGAGGAAAGAGAAAACTCCCAACGGATCATCAAGGCCCACCAACTCGGTCAATCCCCGATCGGGAAGTACCGACTGGCGGATGAGAGAGAAAACCCCAACGGACCATGAAGACCCACTGATTCGGTCAATCCCCGATCGGGAAGCACCAGTTAGTGGATGAGAGAGAAAGTTCCCAACGGCTCACCCAAAAAACCCCAAATTTCATCAACCCGGCTTGCTCTCCGAACGAGCAATGCCGACGAGCAAAATTTCAAGGCCCATTAATCCGGTTAATCCCCGATCGGGAAATATCGGGTAATGGATGAAAATCTCAAGCCCCATTAATCCAGTTAATCCCCGATCGGGAAATACCGGGTAATGGATGAAAATCCCAAATTTCATCAAATCGACTCGCTCCCAAACGGGCAATGCCGATGAACAAAATTTTCAAGGCCCATTAATCCGGTTAATCTCCGATCGGGAAATACCGGGTAATGGATGAAAATCCCAAATTTCATCAAATCGGCTCGCTCCCAAACGGGCAATGCCGATGAACAAAATTTCCAAGGCCCATTAATCCGGTTAATCCCCGATCGGGAATTACCGGGTAATTGTGGACGCCGGGAAAGAGGGGGGGGATAGCCCGCGGAGGAAGGAGAGGTACGTCCCCGCGCGTGTGTCGCGTGCGCTCCTTTCTTACTTACGGTCTTGATAGGGTGGGTTCGTGTTAATCACGCCATAGACACGGTCGTGGATGATTCCGACGGACCGTTCTATTGCCTGCTTTCCTTCCTTCTTTCCTTCTCCGCACTCACCTTGATCCCCGGACTACTCAACCCTTGATGTCACTTGGGCATCGAAGGATCGGTCCGGGTCGTGAGGAGAATCGAGGGGAAAGAAGATCAGATAGCCGGTGGCGTTTTCAACACTAACTTGACCTATAGACCGAAAGGGGAAGGGATGGTGTGGTCGCCAGGAGCCAGAGAGGCTCCGATGATAGAAATAAAAGAAATGAACTAGTAAAGGAAGTGAGGGTGACCGGTTACCTCGATAAGCTGGGAGATTGCGGTGGTTCTATCTTCTCCTTCCTCGGCCGGCCGGGGAAGAAGAGCCTTGGAGAAACTCGCTTGCCTGAAAAGAAAGTATGAATGAAAGCACCACGATTAGAACTAAAGACGGAGCAGGAACTATTCGTAAGAAAGAAGAGCAATGACAAAAGGGGTTGAACGAACCGGATTAGGACTAACTCCTAACCCCTTCTCAAGGGAGGATCTAAATGACCTATGAATAAGATGCGTTATGCTATACTAATGCAACATGCATAATGAAACCCAAATGAACAATAAAGGAGAGAGTAAGGTAAGGAAGAAGATCGTAGAGAAGCCCGGTGCTTCTGGCTTCTGGAAATTGCAGGCGCTCCGGCGACAGGTCGCCTGGCGTCGCGTCGGGGGAGCGCTCCAGTCCTTCTGCGGCAGTCTTCAATGCAATCTTCTCCCGGTTCCAATGACGAAGGATCGGATCCCTAGCCTATCTTGGAGATTCCTTGGCACTCGTCGTATGGTTTGCAATGGTCTTTAATGGTATGATGGCGGGTGTCTTGAATGGTTTTGAGTGGTATTGAATGAACGGGGTGGAAGAGGTGTAATGGAGAATGGATAGGCTTGGGGATGGGATGGTAGACTCTAATGGGGGTTGGAAGGTGGTGGAAGGGTGTTGGGGAAGCTCAAGAAAATTCTTGGGAGTTAAGGCTCTGGGAATCCCTCTTTTTTTTGGAACCTTGGAACCTCTTAAATGTGGGAGAAGGGTCTCCTTTTATAGGTGCGCAAAAAGTGACCCTAGCGCTCCGTCCTGAGGGCGCCTGGCGTCGCGGCATGGGAGCGCCTGAAAATCCGCCGACAAGTCGGCGGATCAGCACGTCCGACCATACATGCCGCCACCTACCACCCCGCGTGTCGCGGCGGTTGTCGGCGGAAATCCCGGCGCTCCGACGAGGGGAGCACCTACGACCTACGGCTGTCAGACTGCAAATCCGGCGCATGCGGAGCCTGCGGTGACAGTTGTCAGGCGGGAATCCAGGTGCTCCGACGGCGGAGCGCCTGGGTCCCCAGTACGATTTCGACAACGCATCGCTGACCGTCTGAAAAGCCGGCTGTCACGCGCGGGATTGCAGGCGCTCCGGCAGAGGAGCGCCTGTACTTTCGTACGCCTGCGGGTACGGTGGTCGTCCGGTCGGTCAAAAGGGTGAAAAGGCGGGAGATGCCAAGCGCTCGACGTTGCGACGCCGAGCGTCGCGGCGTCGGGATGCCTCCAGATTTCCTGAAATTTGCTCGTCTTTATGTTAAACCGACCTCTCTGATCGGGAGAAAACAAGTGTTAACTATAGAAACGAGATTGCTCTTCCTGAAATCGGGCCGAATTCGCGTATCTACAGCTTGCCTCGCCTTGACGTTGGTTTTGCAAGGGAGCGGCACGGAGTGTAGCGGAAGTGACCGTAGCGAGGTGGAGCGGAGTGAAGTGATGGCGGACTGAAAAACTGGCGTCAAGGTGTAGATTTAGATACGCGACTCATGACCTGACCAGGTGAATTGAGCCTTCTCAAGTTCCGCAATTGCCTTTTGTATCTTCTAGACTGCTTTCGTGGTTGATTGGAGACGAGATGTGCCGTGGGCACGAGAGAGGAAAATAAAAGCCTGCCCCCGCGTGCGGGGAACCTCCGAGCGCGGCTCGTGAGTTCATCTTGGTTAGCGGCCCAGCTTTGTGGTGTGCTTGTACCAAGAAGGGCTGAACAGAAGTTGATTTGAAATCAAAAGAACCTCCAATCAACTGGAATTAAGTCTTTGGGATTCATCCGGGTCCTTGCGGGAACATGATCTGGCTCGGATTGGAATAACTTCTCATCTCAATATAAACACTCGTTTGCTTTGTCAGAGAGAATGATCTTCATGAAGACAACCATAATGATGATAAAATGCAGGTGATGTATGCGGATGCATGCTGGGTGAAAGAAAGAAATAGAAATTAATATTAAGAAACATAGTTGAAGATATAGATCACGAGTGGTGGGTCAGGATACTGATCAAGAACCGTCGTCCCCAAAGCTCGTGATTTTGGCTTATCCGCAGGTTCATTGAACAACCGTTCCGTCCTTGATTTTGTTGGAGGGGTTCTCGGGCCCGGCGTTCTTAGAACTTGTGGTCCTCAACATTTCAAGTATTATTATACTTAATATGCAAGAAAATACTGATCTTGACCATTTCTCATCATTTTTCTCTTCTTCTTTTCGGATTTCTTTAAAGCGCTCCTTCGACGAGACGCCAGGCGTTGCAATGTAAGAGCGCCTGCAACCCTGCGCAGCTTTCCGTCAAGGGCCTGTCGCCCGTCTCGTCGTGGGTAATGGGGAGCTCTCCCTCTCTCTTCCCCGCCCCTATTTGACCCCTAGGCCGCCCAAGGAGGGGAGAAATCTTCTCCACTTCCTTGGGCCACCCCTTGCTCCATCTTCTCCCCATTTCTTGCTCTTCACCGCTGCCATGGAGCTTCCACACCGACCCGATGTTCCTTTGAAGGCGAAGAGGCTTTCGGCCATTCCGGGCACATTCGTAATCGGGTCTCGGCGGGAGTGGTAAGTTTCTACCTTCGTTTGTCTTTGAAAGTTCGTTTTTTCATCGTTTTGCTTTCTTGTGGGCCCTCTTTAGGCCGATTCTTTCTTCCATTTCTGCCCTTTTACGGTTTTCTCGTCGGATTCATCCAAGCGCTCTCGTCTTCACGACGCCGGGCGTTGCGTCGTCGGAGCGCCCGCTATTTCCGATGACAGTTCCCGACCCCGTCCGAACTTGTCTTGTGCAGGAGTCTCCCCTTTCCCGGGTGCGCATTGCCGGGGGCTGTTCGACTGGATGAACCGCCTCATCATTTGCCTCTTTTACCACAATCGTGCCTTCCTCCGCGAGTGGGGCCTCTTGGGTCTTCTCACCCATGCTTGCAACATCATGAAGTATCATTGGGACTTCTCCCTTCTCGGTGCTCTAGTGGAGCGTTGGCATCCGGAAACCAACACTTTCATCATGGGCTCCTATGAGTGTACCGTTCTCTTGGAGGAGGCCGAGATCCTTCTTGGTCTTCCGGCGGTCCCCGCCGTCGGGAGCTCTTTACTTTTGTTCCCACCGATCTTTTGTCTTCTCGGGAATTCCTCGAGGAATTCATGAGTCCTACTTCAGCCCGTCTAATCATCCCGGGGGACAGGATCGGTGTGGAGGGCCTCCCGAAGTGGACCATTGGCGCCATAGAAGGAGCCGGGCAAGGACATTGACCTTCTTCCGGCATGAAGGGGGCTGCCACCCTTCTTGTCTCCACCCTTCTCTTCCCGGCCGAAGACGGCCGGATTCACCCCGGGTGTCTATCCAAGCATCCGGGGTGTTTGGCGGAGGGAGAGGATCATCACTTCGTCCTCGGCTTCTTGTATGACGGCTTATCCTCGGCCTCGCATCGGCCGGCCTATGCATGGTAGCCTTCTCCTCCTAGCGTCGTGGGCCGATTGGCACTTTAAGTTCAGTGTGGCCGACCATCGCGTGTCTTCTTCTCGTTATTTTCTCCATAGCCCTCTCCACACCATTACCCATATCTTAGGCATGGAAGAGAGGGTTGTGAACACTTGCCCATCAGTGAAGACCCGCCAGGATTGGCGTGCATACTTCTTAGCCAACGACCTCTCTGCCTTTCTATGCCCTCCTCCTCCCATGATAGGGAGGGAGGTTCGAGTCTGCCACTCTCCGGGTGTGGATTTGAGGTTGATTACTAGCTCATCCTTTGTCTTGTACAACCCACACCGCCGTTTCCCTCGGATCGGTGCCCCTCGGTCTAGGGTGCCTTGCCTTTCTCATCTTCCCCGCGATCAAGGATCGTCATTTTGGTACCCCTGACGACGCGGAGGAGTGCCGGAGCATCATTGAGCTTTGGAGAGCCTGCAGGATTTTCCAGGTGGGCGAGGATGTTCAGGAGGAGGGTGACCGAGTGGCGCGCTACTCTGCCCGGTTGCGTGTCCTTCTTATATGATCGGGCTTGATCTGTCGTCTTTTCTCGGGCCGTGTGTGGCCGATTATGTTCTCGTTGTTCTACCGGGCCCCGCGTGGTCGTCTATGTTGTTGCACTTTCAAGCCGGGTGCGGCCGCTTATGTTGTCTTTGTCTTTTGTGGCCTCGCGTGGCTGTTTGTTGTTGTACTGTCAGGCCGGGTGTGGCTGTTTATGTTGAACTTGTTTTCTTCCTGCAATATTGTCAGAATTTTCCAAAAGAGTGCATGTGCATGTATGTGTGCATTGAGTAAACAGATGTTAAAAAGTCAAAAATGTTAAGGCAAAGATTTTTGGCTACCGAATTTCCGGGCGCTCCGAAACGAGACGCTTGGCGTCGCGAAGTGGCGACGCCGGGCGTCCCGAATCCGGACTACCGGGCTTTTTCGCCGGCCCTTCACATTCCTCTCGATTTTCGACCCGCTCGTTGATGGAAGGTCCTCGGGGTTGGTGGTTTTGTAACTTTTGAGATTTTTAGGGAATTATAGAGATTTTTTCAGATTTTTTTTGGAATTTTTCAAAAAATTTTGCCTTCACTATATATACAGAGTTACTGTAGTAAGTTCATTTTCACGCGAGCATTTCCCAGTTCCAGTTGAAAAAGGTCGCGCCTTCCGGAGCTCCGTGCGTCTTCCTTCTTCATCCAGGTCAGTCGGTCTCTTCTTGGAAGTTGTAGAATAGATTATGATCCTTCCGATGACATGAGTTTTCCGAGATTTCCGAAATTTTTCGCCCGATTCCGCCGGTGCCGAAGCCGGCCAAATCTAGCTGGCCGGGCGTCGCGAAGCGGCGACGCCTGGAGCCTGGCGTCGCGAAGGCAGAGCGCTATTCAAGCGCTCTGTCTTCGCGACGCTTTAAAAAGCGTCGCGAAGTTGGAGCGCTAAGCTAGCGCTCTGACCTCGAGACGTCGGCACAAGCGCTCCGAAGGGGGAGCGCCTGCTATTTCCGAACACTGGGTTTTTTCTGATTTCTGTTCATTCCTGTATGACACTAACCTGTTGATTCTCTGTCTTGCAGATGGCGCGGCGACCACGCACCTCCCGAGCACGCCGGAGGCCTCGCCCGCCAGCCCCGGAGTCGCCTCCCCCAGTCGAGGAGGTTCCCCTTGTCGCGCCAGAGGCCCGCCCGCATCCCCGTCTTGAGGTAAGCCCCTTATCTTGCCTTGCTCTTGATAATTCACCTGCACTTTTATGAAACTGACAAGATATTCTTTTCTATATGCAGGGCAAGCTCCGCTCCCGCATCTCGTGGGAGTTAGTCCTTTGTGTGTACGAGGGGCTGCAGGAGTTCCCGTGGCGGCGACCGAATGCCATGGGCTTCGGTCTGCTCCTCTCCTGCACTGCGATCTGGGAGGATCTCTCCCTGATCCAGGCCCTGAGGGAGCGGTGGGACTCGGTCTCCCGCTCCTTCATCTTCCCTTGGGGGCACATGGTGCCCTCTTTGGAGGACGTGACCCGTATTACGGGTCTACGTGCACACGGTCGGCCGGTGACCGGCAAGACCTATGAGGATTACTCCGGTTTTTGCCGGGACCTCCGGGGTCTTGACACTCCGACCCTCCCTGGCGGCACGAGGATGCTAGAGCGGGAGGCCATCGGGCACATGGTGGGGTTCCGCTCGGCAGCGGTCCCCAAGGAGGGTGCCCTTCTCTCAGAGGTCAGGAGTCGCCTGACCTCTGAGGTGAAGGAGAAGCTTTGTGGCGAGGAGGGCACGGAGCAGGCAGACAGGGACCTCCGTCGGTTCCTGTTGTTCTTGCTTTCCCGACTTTTGCTGGGCAGCAAGGGTGACAGGATCCACCTGAGGTGCCTGCCCTTACTCGCCCGCCTTTCGCGGGTAGGCGAGTATGCCTGGGGTGCTGCCATGTTGGCACATCTCTTTGCCTCCCTTGCCATGGAGTCGGGCCCTGTTGGCGTCGCCGGCTTCACTCCCTTTCTCCAGTAATCACTTTTACACGCCTATTTTAAATAAGTTGCATATTTCGTACCTGTGTATCTGACATGTTTGCCATTCTCAGGTCTGGAGTTACCTGCACTTGCCCCTCCGGCGGGCGGTGCGACAGACGGGACCTGTTCGTTACCCGCTCCTCCGGCAGTGGGTGGCACACCGAGCCGCATCTCCTCACCGGCACTGTGTGGAGAGTTTGCGGAAGGCCCTGCTCCACCTTCCCCATGACCGGGTAAGTGTTTTCGGCTTCCGCTCCTTAAACGCTTTGGCTTGTCTTGTCTAGTGCTGCTTTTTGACATTTGTTTGCTTCCCTTGCAGGTGGTGTGGAGGCCCTATCTCCAGGACGATGACACTGCCCAGCCTTGGGTGGCGGAGTCCCAGGCAGTGTTTGGTAGGGACACCTACCTGATCTGCCTGAACGAGATTGAGCCCCTGTGGCAGCGTCTCTCGATGCGGTCACTGGGGTTCAATCAGGAGTGGGTGACTCTTCCTCCCTACCCGAAGATGGGGAGGAGCACTCGCGGGCTGGTCCACAAGGTGGACTGGCGAGAGTCGGGCCGGCTGGCCCTGGAGATCTGGGATCGGGGTGGCACCCCGGTGGTCTCCCAGGCGACCGACTGCTCGGAGTATCTCCGACAGTTTACAGAGTTCTACGGTCACCTGTTCGAGGTGACAGACATGGTACGTTGCTTCTCCTTCTGATTATTCTTGTGCTTGCTTGTTCTGTTCTGACCAACCCTTCCTTGTAGGCGACCCAGACAGAGCTCACCCGCCTCCGTGACCAGATCACGGAGCGGGATGACAGGATCCGGGAGCTGGAGGCCCAGCTCGCTCAGGTACGGCTCTTCTCCTGATTTTTATTCATGATGATTCTTTCATCGCCTTCACATCGTCTTTTCTTTTCACCGTGCTGCGGCTCCATCTCCGAGGTCGCAGGGAGAGGTAGGGCCGCGTGGCATCTGGCGGCCTCCGCGAGCGCGTAGACGCTGCCGCACCTCTCAGGGGGCACCCTCGATGGAGGAGGAGGGGGAGCCATCCGTCCGCAGGCCGTCCGAGCAGGGGGGTGAGTCGGCGGCCTTCGAGCCGGTTGTAGGGAGTCCGGCATCGGTGGGGCCGGCGGCGTACTTCCCAGAGGCGGAGGTTCCGTCGGCGGCAGAGCCGACAGTGGAGGTCCCGGCAGAGGGACCATCAGAGGCGGAGACCCTTCTCCGCGAGGAGGTGAGTTTCTGCTTTTCTTTCCTTTTGCTGTTTGGTTGCCTTGCTCTAATCTTTGTTCCGTGCAGGTTCGAGAGCTGCGGGCCCGAGTGGCCGAGCTAGATGGTGCACGAGGAGCTGCCGAGGAGACGGAGCGAGCCCTCCGGGATCAGGTATGCTCCCTGGTTTGCTTTATTTTGCTTCGTTGCGGTATCTAATCCCGTTCTCTGCAGGTCGCTCGACTTCGTGCCCGTGTGGCCGATTCGGAGAGTCGACTTCCTCCGTCCGACTCCGCCCTTCTGACGGGGGTGAGTCTCTCGAGTTTGTTTCAGCCTTGTTCTTTTCTTTGCTTGTTGTTGATCTTCGTTTGACCTTGCAGCCAGAGCAGTCAAGGGCTCGGGTCCTCCCCGAGAGTGAGCAGATCCTCCGGCTGCGGATCCAGTATCTGGAGGAGATGCTGGCAATGGAGACACGGCGGGCGACAGAGCTGTTGGAGCTGGTCCGCTCTCGATCACGTGGTCGGTCACATCGAACCGACTCTCGGCGGACGACGCTTCGCGGCCCGAGCCGGTCGGGCACTTCTTCTCGAGCGGGTGGTGAGAGGACTCCCCTTCCCCTTCCTGTAGCAGAGCCGGTTCCCCAGGAGCCAGCGGTGGAGGGAGGCGGCGATTCTGATGTGCCGGCCCCCTCTGCCACATGATACACTTTGTATACGCTTTGAGCCCATAGTGGATTCTTTTGTCCATCCGCTTCTTCTTCTTTTCTATCTTCGCACCTTGTTGACTGTCTTACTGAACCACAAGAGCGGTTAGATTTTGGTTAGGCTTAGCGTCTTGCAACATGTCAGGAGGCATGGGCCTTTTTAACTAGGCAAATGAGAAATAGAACTATGCAGTGCACAAACGAAACGAGCATGACATAAAATTAAACATGAATGCAACTAGACATGCGGTCAATTTACAAGCACTAACTTTTTAGTTTTGGGTTTTAAATTTTATAGATTTCTTCGGGGTTTTGGATATTCAAATTTGTAGGGGGGATTTTGAGAATTTTGCAGATTTTTTTGTTCTTTTGAAATTTCTAGATTTGTTTGGATTTTAGATATATATTTTTTTTTCGTTCGTGGACGAAGTAGACGCTCTTCACCATCTGCCTTGCTTGCAACTAGGTTCCCCCTTTCATAGTAGGGTAGTGGCTAAGGATAAGTGCCACGTGTAGGTGATGTGCCTCCTTCCGGGATTCTTAGGCTTTCTGCCTTCAATAAACCAGGATCCTGCCGGGGCTCGGTTGATCAACCCTACCCATGGTGGTCGAAGAAGGAAGAGATTAAGGTAAGCCTTTGGCCAAACTCAAGGGATATCAAGCGGGTTCCCGTACTGACGCCCATCTGCCAAGTTTAAATCCTTTTGGGTCATTCCTTCTTGCCCATTTTGTGGCCCACATTCGGACAGGTCATTTTTGCCTGAGGGGTTCATTGCCCATCTTTTGGAGCCTTTTCTTTTTTGGGGCTGTTTTTAAGCACTCATTCAGACAGGTCTATGCATTTTTTCGGTTGACCTGAGGGGTTCATTGCCCATCTTTTGGTGCCTATAGGATTTTCCCCTTTTCTTAGATGGTGAGCATTTTCGGTATTCCTTGCCCGAAATCCCTTGAATCTTTCCTCGGGCCGAAGCGAGAGAAGAATAGGGCATGGTTGATCTTCTTTGCCCAGTGCTACCTGACTTTCTTTTCTGGCTTTGGCCATTGAATCCCGGAGTCTAGGCGTGCGATGTGCATAGTGTGATGCCTATCCTTAACCCTCATCTGAACAGGTGGTCCTAATAGCAAGCAAGGATAGGTGGGAGTAAACTTCTTCCACGACTTTTTTGGTATTTTACATTTTTTTTTGTTGTTTTTAGGGAAAATATTTCTTAAGATAGAGTCCATTCCAAGGGTGAGTCAATTCGTCTCCATCTCGCGTTAACTAGCTTGTAAGAGTTGCCGTGGTAGGTTTCCGAAATTACAAAGGGTCCCTCCCAATTTGGCTGAAGTTTTGAGCGGGGACCGCCCGGCTTTATGAAAATCCTTTTAAGCACAACCTCACCGATTTCGAATTTTCTCTCAACCACCCTTTTCTGATAAAATCTTTTAAGCCTATTCGATAAGTCCGGGCATGTTCGGCGGCGGCCAGCCTCTTCTCGTCCAAGAGTTCGAGCCGTGCTAGGAGAGATTCCTCGCCGATCATCCGTAGGGATGTCTCGATCGATCCGAACTCGGAGGGAAGGGATGAGTACTTCGTATGGGACTACCGCCTCCATTCCGTATGTCAAGGCATAGGGAGTCTGGCCCGTCGGAGTTCGGACCGAAGTGCGGTAGGCCCATAGAGCATCGATCAACTTATCTGGCCAATCCGCGAACTTGCTGGACTCACATGTTTTCTTAACAATTTTTATCGTGGAATTGTTAGTGGCTTCGCTTGACCGTTGCCTTGAGGGTGATATGGGGATGAATGATGCAATTTTATGCGATACCCGTTGCAAAGGTCTTGCAGCTCTTGGGAGATAAACTGGCGCCCATTGTCGGTGACGATGTCGCCGGGGATTCCGAATCTGGACAGGATGTTGCGCCTGATGAATGTGCACACTGTCGATGCCTTGATTTCCGTGTAAGCTTCTGCTTCGGCCCATTTGGTGAAGTACTCCGTCGCGGTGAGAATAAAAGACTTGGTTTTGTTCGTGGAGTTGGGATCACCAAGGGGACCGATGATATCAAAAGCCCACATAGCAAAAGGCCAGGGGGCATGGATAGGATGGAGAGAAGATGCCGGAGAGTGGATCTTATCGGCATGGAGTTGACATTGGTGGCAGTGCCGAACAAAGATTGAACAATCCTCCTCCAATGTGGGCCAGTAATACCCCTGCCGAATGATTTTTTTGGCAAGGGCTTGGGCACTAACGTGGCCCCCACATACCCCCGAGTGAGCTTCTTCAAGCACTACTTCGGCTTCTTTTTCATCCACACAACGCAACAGAACTCCTGTCATGCTTCTTTTAAACAGTGTTCCACCCAAAGACTAGATATTTACGGGAAATCCTTCGACACTTTTCTTTCGTCGGCCGTAAGCTCGGGCGGGTAGGTCCGATTACGGCAATATTGAGCAATCTCATGGTACCATGGCCTCTCTTCTTCTTCGTTTAGCTCTTCAACTTCAATGATTGACAATTCCTCCTTTTGCTCAAGCAATTCCTTCCTCGCGAACTTCTCTTGGATATCGAGAAATCGAGCATCCTTAATAGCAGGTATCATTTTCCGCCGGACGTAAATGGTCCTATCGTATACACCTTGCGGGATTGATAAAGAGGATGCCAATGATGCTAGAGAATCAGCAAGGATATTCGAGCACGAGGGATATGGACAAATTCGAGCTTAGTGAAGAGCTTGATGTAAGAAGAAGTGAGTTCTTGATAGGGTTTGAGTCCGGGATGAGATGTTCGATATCTGGAGAGTACTTGCCGAAGAATCAGCTGGCTGTCGCCTATAATTCTCAAATTGGTGGCTCCGTGGAAGCGAGCAGCCTCTAATCCAGCTAGGAGGGCCTCGTATTCGGCAATGTTGTTGGTGGCGGGAAAACAGAGTTGGAAGGCCTGGGGGATAACAACCCCTTCCGGGGACAAAAGGGCAACTCCGATTCCCCTTCCTTGGGAATTTAAAGCACCATCAAAATAAAGGGTCCATAGTTCAGAATGGTGGAGGGACAAGAGCCCTTCGTCGGGCGATTCGACCGGACCGGGTTAAAGTTAGGGATGGGATGGTGAGCCAGGTGTTCGGCAATGGCATACCCTCTCGATTGATTTCGTTGGATGTAAGTGATGTCAAATTGGGAGAGAAAACTTTGCCACACGGCGAGTCGGTCAGTGAGGACAGATTTCTCGAGGAGGAATTTAATAGGGTTCATCCGGGCGATGAGATTGACCTCATGAGCGAGAAAATAGTGCCTGAGTTTTTGTACCACCCAAACCAAAGAAACACAGGTTTTCTCCATGGTGGTGTAATTCATCTCACAAGGGTCAAAGATTTTAGAGAGATAGTAGGCAGCCCGCTCTTTCCCTTCCTCATCTATTTGTGCCAACACGGCACCTAAAGATTCGCTTAGAACCGAGATATACAAAATTAAAGGCTTGCTTGGATTCGGGGTTGGAGTACGGGAGGGCTAGAAAGGTATTTCTTCAAATCGTCAAAAGCCTCCTGGCACTTTTGATCCCATTTAAACTCTGTTTTTGCCCCGGTTAACTCATAAAAAGGCTTACACCTTTGAGAATGCGTGAGATGAACCGGCGGACAAATTGCAATCTTCCAATCAACCCCCTAAGTTCTTTCAAATTCTTTGGTGGGGGCATATTAATGATAGCCTTGGCTTTATTGGGATCAATCTCAATTCCCCTTTTGCTAACAATGAAACCCAAGAATTTGCCGGATGCTACACCGAACACACACTTCTTCGGGTTCATTTTTAATCGAAACTCTCGAGCTCTTTGCAAGACCTTTCTTAAAACTTCAGAATGTTCATCTTGGGTTCGGGATTTGACCACTAAATCATCCACATACACCTCTACACATTGATGCATCATATCATGAAAAATTGCCATCATTGCCCTCTCGGTAAGTAGCTCCCGCGTTCTTTAATCCGAAAGGCATGACGACATAACAATACGTTCCCCAAGGTGTAGTGAACGATGTTTTCTCCTGATCCTCTTCCGCTAGCCGAATCTGATTGTATCCGGAATATCCGTCCATGAATGAAAGGGTTTCAAAACCGGCCGTATTATCAACAAGCACATCGACATGAGGGAGGGGAAAATCATCCTTAGGGCAAGCTTTGTTTAAATCTCTAAAATCAATGCATATGCGGCCTTTGCCATCTTTCTTCATTACTGGGACGATGTTGCACACCCATTGAGGATAGAGTGCGACTCTGATGAATTTGGCTTGGTGCAATTTATCGACCTCTTCTTTCATTTTTAGGGCCACTTCTGGGTGGAATCTTCTAAGCTTTTGCTTTACCGGGACAGACTCCATCCTTAAGTGTCAAGCGATGTTCGACCAATGAGTTGTCTAGTCCCGGCATATCCCGGTAAGTCCATGCAAATGTATCCCGGTATTCCCGCAAAGTCCCTATCAAATCTGATTCTTGGGAGGGAGATAGACTAGCACCGATGAGAACAACTTTTGGATCATCTAATGTTCCGAGATTAAGCTCCTTTGTAGGCTCATCAGCAGAAGCTAAGGGTTCTTCGAATCTCCTCAAGCCTGAAGCATAGGCATCTGCTATATCCTCTTCCTCATCTGTATCAAGGTCCTTTTCTGAACCGACTTCATATACTCCCAAGGATTGATCCATGTTTTCTTCGTCCTCATAGAAGACTTCATCCAACCGAATATTGTTATCCCAAAATCCTGGCAATTTCGCGCATTCTAAACTCTTGTCAGCCAGTTGATACAGATATCGATTTGGTACCCTCTTACCCTTAGCCTGGACTCTCTTGGACACCGACCCTAGGGGGAATGACTGAGACGACGATGGAGAGGAGATATTAGGAGAAGTGATATTTACAGGAGGTGAAGGGTAGAGCAATTCGCTCAAGGACTCGGTTTCTGAGGTTGGAAGGTCCTTGGGGGCAAGGACGGATGTTTCCTCGATCGAAATGCGAGTCGTGAGAAGGACGTTTCTTGGGGTGGTGCCAACCATATGTACGGGACGGGTTACGGCACCGTTTTCGCTACGAAGGGAGAGGAACGTGAAAATTTGAGAAAGATTTTGGATGGGGTTGCGACCCTCTCCGCTTAGAGATGAGTCGGTTGACCTTAGGAGGGGGGAATCTGGTGAATTGAGTGGGTCATCGGGGTCGTCCCGGGATTGAACTTGTTCAATGGCCAAAGTGGCAAAGGCTTTGATTAATGTAGAATGGAGTGGGCTCTCGGGCCCAATGGTGATGATTGTGCGGAACGGTAGTAATTCTCTCCTTACGTGGGCCGAGAAGGGCCTGCCATAGAAGGGCATTGGGAGCCCATGGGATAGACTTAGTTGAGAGAGGGACTCGGCCCCGGAGAATGAGAGGTTGAGGGAAGGCCCTCGTGGAATGATTAGGGGGGAATGGCAGATTTGACTGTCAAGGTGCTTACTGATCCTTGGCGACTCAAGTGGTTCTTTCCTTGATTCTTCCTCCTCGACCGGAAATAATAACGATAAAGGTAAGAACAATTCATCCTCACCTTCGTCGACCTTCTGCCTTTTCCGTGGACGATTGTTGATGTCGTTGAGATAGCCCGGCCCCTCTTCTTTGATCCGGATCACTTCCCCTCTTAGAAAGTATTTTGCAAGTCCTTCTGCCACTGCCTGTTGTCCAGGCCTCTTGCCGTTTTGGATTGTCCCATCGTACCCCAGGCCAGCCTTGGAGAGTCGGTTGGCGGGGCTGATAGGTTCCGTGATGCCTTGCAAGAACTTGCCCAATCCTTGGCCCTCTTGATACCCCAGAACCCTCATGATGTGCCATCCTATCGGTTCTTCTGTGTTTTTCTTCTTTTGCTTTGGCTGCCATCTTTTCCTTGGTGGTTCTATTAATGTGAAAACTGGCTGGCTAGGTAATCCAATATCTAGTGTTACTGTTACATAAATGGTTACCTTTACAATTTGCCCCTTGGGAGGGAACTTGTTACACTGATGATTAGTTGATGCTATCGCCCCCAATGCTTCGAGATAAGGACGACCCAAAATGACCCGATAGGTAGGATCCATCTCTAGCACATGGAAATCGACCGTGATCGTCTTGGGACCGAGCTCGATGTCAAGACAAATGGTGCCGTGAGCGGGCCGCTTCATGTTATCGAATGCCGTCACGTTGATGTGAGAGGGTTGGATTTCCGTCTTCGAAATGCCGCAACAATTCAATGTTTCGGGAGGTATGATGTTCAAGGAGGCACCGGTGTCCACCAAGCATGAATCTATCGGTGTGCCTCGAATGTTTCATCGTTAAGCACAATGCACACCTCCCGACTTCGGGAGCCGCCAACTCCTCATTAGTGAAAGTTAGGGCTGGATGTTCACTCCGGGGAGCCAAGACGGCGGTGATTCTCTCGGGCGGGAGGCTTTCACCGACAAGCACCTTTTGTAAATACCGCCGAAGTACCTCTTGATGCACTTTGGACCGTTTGATCAATTCTAAAATAGAAATTCTGGCTGGCGTTTTATCAAGGTGTTTCGGCAGATCATATGTAGTTCCCGGTACCGGTTCCTCGACCGGTTCCTCCTCGATCTCTCGGGGCTGCTTGTGCTGCACCGGCTTGGGGAAAGACGCGTTGGACCATGCGTCCGCTTCGTAGGATGGCAGCAAGAGGTGGTGTAGGCCCGGCGGATGATGTTTCGATGGGGACCGGCATGTGATCTAAATGATCGGATCGGGTATGCTTAGGTGGAGGCCGTGGGGTATTGATAGGGCTAAGCGGGGTCATTACTGGGCCAATGGGCCGAATGGGGAGGGGTGATGGTTGTGGTGTTTTTAGTGGCATGATGTGTACGGGATTGATTAACGGGGGTGTTGGTCTAATGATGGGCGGTAGGGGGGGTATAGTGGCTAAGGGAGGTGGCGCACGGGGTCGGATAATTGGTCCGAAGGGGGGAGGAGTCGTGGTGGTAGACCCTTCTGCGGGTCGCGGCAGTTGTACGAATGATAGGTGGTAGGTTAGGAGAGGTATGGGGAATGGATAAGATGGCCCTATCGTGGGGGTGAGGGGTGTATGTGTGGAAGGAGGCGGTGGCCGGGTCCATTTGCCAATCTTGTCCTCGGCGGGACGATTCTTCGGCCGGGGTTAGGATAGGATTGATGGGATGGCGAGGTGGTGCTGCCATTGGAGCGGGCGCATGGTTTGGCAAAGGATTGCGCACTATCCCGAGGCCCTGATCATGTGGCGGTTGTTGTTGCGGTGTTGTTGTTGTTGTTGTTGTTGTTGTTGTTGCCGCCGTTGTCGCCCTCGAGGTCTTGATCGTTGCGTCTTCAATGACTCAATATATACCCCCATTTGTGCCCAATCAATACTCCCTTGGTCATGAAGATCATGAATGTAGTCTCCGAACCGAAAACAATCCTCGATCATATGACCCGGGTAGCGGTGATACATGCAATACCGTCCGGTGTTTGCCGTGCTCGGCCGCATGTGTCTTTCTTTTGGGAGCTCTATCCGTTGTGCGGCCATCAAGGCATTAAAGATGTCCGTAAGTGAGTAAGGCAATGGCGGGTAATTCTCTCGTCGGGGACCGGTTTTCCTTGGTTGGTGTGCAACCGGAGGAGGGGCCTGGTGGTAGGTTTCGGGGCCCCGGGTTGTGGTGCTCGGGGCATCAAGGGTTGTTGATTCCGGGGGTCGATATTGTTGGACTTGGTACCGGGGAGGCCGTGGGGGAAGTTGAGGTCGAGACTCGGTGCTGGAGGACCGGAGCATTTCGTTAGGAGGAGGGTTTCTATGTTGATTTGGGTAATTGTTAGGCGGATTTCCCACAACGCTAACATGCTCATGGCTTACTATTCCCTCAGTTACTGCTCCGGAGGTGGAAGGAAAGGTTTTCTTGGTAACTCGAGGTCGGGGATCAAATAAGCTCATAATAGGTGAATCCCGAAGTTGGGTCTGGATGTACCGCGCCTTTTCATATAACTCACTCATGGAGGTGGGATGGTGAAGGGCAAGCATGTTCTTCATGGCTGGAGTTGCATTCGTTATGATCGCCTTGACTCGCTCTTGCTCGACATCGGATCCGTGAGCTTTTCCGCCATGGCCCTCCATCTATCCGCATACCCGATGAAATCCTCATCCGCTTTCATTTTTTCAGCCACAAGGTCGGTGATGGAGTAGGCTATTCCAACTCGGCCTTGATAAATCTCCAAAAATTTGGACTTCACCACATCAAAGTTCCCGGCCTCCGTTGAATCAAGTGAATAGAACCACTCAAGCGCCGAGCCCTCCAATGATCTTCTAAATAGAAAAGCAAGGGCTCTCGGATCATTCTCGCCATGTGACGGATTCGTATAGAAAGTCCTTGACGTGGAGGAAGGGATTGCCGGACCCATTGTATCGGCGGAACACCGGCATTTCGGAATGAGGAAGATGGAAAGTAGGGAGCGACGGGAGAGATATTTCAGGGGCAACTTTGGTGCCGACCAGGCGGCGAATTTCTTTGTACTGCTCCTCCATCTGACTTAGGCGGTTTAGCATGGCCTGGTTAATAGAGGGCTCTCGAACAATCGGGGGAGGAGGGGGTGTTTGATACACCGGAGGGGGGGCTAAGTAGGCCGAAGCGGCCGGACATGGAATGTGGGTTGGTGGGCATGCTGCTTGACGGGGAAGATTGAAATGATTAGAAGAGAAGACTGGTGGCCGTGATGGTGCGGCCAAATTTGGATCCGGGTGGTTTAGGATAGCCACCGGATGAGGAGAACTTGGGGGTGATGGCCCGGTATAGGAATGGCCATGGGCGGCCGCATCGGGTCGACGTGCTACTGAGCGAGGGGTAGAAACACGTAAACCACCGGTGAGGGGGTCATGATCGGCGGGCGACTTGCCCTTGAGAATAGCCTCGATGGCTTGAAGTTGGGTGGGGTCGGCATGAGAGAATGCCTCCCAAAGGGAACCCGGGTTGGGTGGAGGAGAAACTTGATCCGGCTCAGCGGGGGCTCCTGGTTCGTTAACGGCATAGACTAGGTCGGGAAGGAGTGACGGCTCGCCTTCGCCCCAAAGTAGGCTCGTTCGTACTCGCTTGCTCGCAACGTTGATCCATGATCACTCGTCCGGACTCCGAGCGACACGGGCATAAAGCAAAGAAAGACGAAGTTTTCTTCTTCTTCTTGGGTGTTTTCTTTTGAGCAGATTTTTCTTTTGGATTGTTTAATTCTAGAAGACAAGTTTTTATCCGAAAACAAAGTTTTCTTTGACAAAGATTTTTTGGATTGCTTCTTAGAGGTTATTTTCTTTGATTGTCGTGATCAGAGAAGTTTTTACCTCAAAGGAACAACTTCTTTTGGTGACTTTTAGATTTTTTTTTGTAGGAGAGAGTCTCCCCCCCCCTTTTTTTTTCTTTTGGTTACACAAACAAGTTAAAGCAAAGACTTGGAATGCTTAGCGCAAATTTTTGTTCCAACCTTAGATTAGTGGCTTGTTTAGCAAAGTATTGTCCACTCAAATAAATGGGTGGGACCCTATGCTCACACAACGCCGAGCAACGTAAGGTGGAACAATTTCTCGCACGGCTAGGTAATGGGTAAACTTCGGGTTTTGGGGAAATGGTACAACCAGCCCGATCGGTGAAGAGGGAATCCTTCACGTCTGGGGACTTACGGAGGCCTTGGCGGAAACCAACTTAGTCAACCGAGAGGGGGAAGAGAAGTCGAGATCCACCAAGAATGGTGTTTCGGATGTGTATGGCTTTGGGAGGAGAGTGAGCCCCCCTTCTCGGATGACCTACGAGGACGGATGGAACCGGTACCTCGATGCAAGCTAATGCAAGAGAATAAGCAAGGATGAAGGAGCAAGCAAAATAAAATAAAAGCAACACAACGTGAGAGAAGTACAAGGAAGCTTAAGAGATGATGGTGCACAAAGAAATTTAAACACTAAGACAGGTTTGCATGCTGAAAATTAGAAAGTAGTAAGAGTGATGATGGTTGGAAGTGAAACAAGAAGCGAGGAACTAAAAGCGTTTCGGGGAATTGCGGGCGCTCCGGTACCGCGCCGCCAGCGTCTCGGTATCGGGACGCTTTTAACGGAATCAGCAAATTTTAAGAAAAGCTATAAAGCAAGGGTCCCGCGGGGACATAAAGGTGATATGATGCTGAGAAAGCAATAAACGACAATGCTTTTTTAAATGAAAAGGTATTAAAAGTAGAGTTGACTCGCGCGGGAGTCGGTGCTTGTAGATGCTTCGAGCTCGCGGAGCTCGGTTTGCAAACGTCCTAGCAAAGGGTAGCAGCTGGTGCCCCTTTGATAGGATCAACGGAAAGAGAGGGCCACGCGGGGCCGATGATGTACCACTCACGCGGTGAGTGGGGAAATGGGGGGGGGGGTAGCTCACGCGGGAGCCAAGGAGTAGTGGCCCACGCGGTGAGCAAGAGAGGTTCTAACTTTTAAAGGAGGGGGACGAAATACAAATAAACGTGGAGATAAAGAGAGTGAATAGAAGACTTACTTGATGGAGGAGGCTTTCATTCAAAGAAATATGGCAAGCGACTTTCCCTTGGCTTTAGAAGTCCCACCGTGGTCGCCAAAGATGTGGACGCCGGGAAAGAGGGGGGGGAGAGAGAGATACGCGGAGGAGGGAGAGGTACGTCCCCGCGCGTGTGTGTGTCGCGTGCGCTCCTTTCTTACTTACGGTCTGATAGGGTGGGTTCGTGTTAATCACGCCATAGACACGGTCGTGGATGATTCCGACGGACCGTTCTATTGCCTGCTTTTCTTCCTTCTTTCCTTCTCCGCACTCACCTTGATCCCCGGACTACTCAACCCTTGATGTCACTTGGGCATCGAAGGATCGATCCGGGTCGTGAGGAGAATCGAGGGGAAAGAAGATCAGATAGCCGGTGGCATTTTCAACACTAACTTGACCTATAGACCGAAAGGGGAAGGGATGGTGTGGTCGCCAGGAGAGAGGCTCCGATGATAGAAATAAAAGAAATGAACTAGTAAAGGAAGTGAGGGTGACCGGTTACCTCGATAAGCTGGGAGATTGCGGGGGTTCTATCTTCTCCTTCCTCGGCCGGCCGGGGAAGAAGAGCCTTGGAGAAACTCGCTTGCCTGAAAAGAAAGTATGAATGAAAGCACCACGATTAGAACTAAAGATGGAGCAGTAACTATTCGTAAGAAAGAAGAGCAATGACAAAAGGGGTTGAACGAACCGGATTAGGACTAACTCCTAACCCCTTCTTAAGGGAGGATCTAAATGACCTATGAATAAGATGCGTTATGCTATACTAATGCAACATGCATAATGAAACCCAAATGAACAATAAAGGAGAGAGTAAGGTAAGGAAGAAGATCGTAGGGAAGCCCGGTGCTTCTGGCTTCTGGAAATTGCAGGCGCTCCGACGACAGGTCGCCTGGCGTCGCGCCGGGGGAGCGCTCCAGTCCTTCTGCGGCAGTCTTCAATGCAATCTTCTCCCGGTTCCAATGACGAAGGATCGGATCCCTAGCCTGTCTTGGAGATTCCTTGGCACTCGTCGTATGGTTTGCAATGGTCTTTAATGGTATGATGGCGGGTGTCTTGAATGGTTTTGAGTGGTATTGAATGAACGGGGTGGAAGAGGTGTAATGGAGAATGGATAGACTTGGGGATGGGATGGTAGACTCTAATGGGGGTTGGAAGGTGGTGGAAGGGTGTTGGGGAGGCTCAAGAAAATTCTTGGGAGTTAAGGCTCTGGGAATCCCTCTCTCTCTTTTTTTTTGGAACCTTGGAATCTCTCTCCTGGAACCTCTTAAATGTGGGAGAAGGGTCTCCTTTTATAGATGCGCAAAAGTGACCCTAGCGCTCCGCCCTGAGAACGCCTGGCGTCGCGGCGTGGGAGCGCCTGAAAATCCGCCGACAAGTCGGCGGATCAGCACGTCCGACCATACCTGTCGCCACCTACCACCCTGCGTGTCAGGCGGCGGTTGTCGCCGGAAATCCCGGCGCTCCGACGGGGAGCACCTACGACCTACGGCTGTCGGACAGCAAATCCGGCGCATGCGGAGCCTGCGGTGACAGTTGTCAGGCGGGAATCCAGGTGCTCCGACGGCGGAGCGCCTGGGTTCCCAGTACGATTTCGACAACGCATCACTGACCGTCTGAAAAGCCGGCTGTCACGCGCGGGATTTCAGGCGCTCCGACAGAGGAGCGCTTGTACTTTTGTACGCCTCTGGGTACGGTGGTCGTCCGGCCGGTCAAAAAGGTGAAAAGGCGGGAGATGTCAGGCGCTCTGACGTTGCGACGCCAGGCGTCGCGGCGTCGGGACGCCTCCATATTTCCCTGAAATTTGATCATCTTTATGTTAAACCGACCTCTCTGATCGGGAGAAAACAAGCGTTAACTATAGAAACGAGATTGCTCTTCCTGCAATCGGGCCGAATTCGCGTATCTACACCATTGAGGACAACTCAAAATGTGCACTCATTTGGATTGGCCTAACAGGCTGCGTTTTACGTTCCAACCCCTTCTTATAGTTTCTATGGTCATTCAAGACGGTTGAAATAGGATATAGTTTCGATTGGACAAACTAAGCACAATTTGTGTTCTTACTCCCTTTTTGTGTGGGTACACGTGTTTAGGCCAATATGAACTGTTAGAAATTTGGATCAGCCTTGCTGGCAATGAACTCTTCTTTCGGTTTCACTATGGCCGTTTTGGACAATTCGTACTACTCGTTGCAATGTTGAATCACCCCAACAACCAATGTTTTGAGAACTGACCTTCTCTCCAGTTTCCAAGGCCGTTGCGGCCCGTCCATTACCCATTAATGGTTTGAATCGGCCAATTCTGTCGTTGTGTAGTACTGACCACTATTTTCACTTACCATCGCCATTTTTCGTTTGCCGGTTTGGATTAGCATAAACCTGCCACGGTTTAGGTTCTAGGGCCATTTGGGGCAATTCGGAATGGTTACACATTTGGATTGTCCTACCAGCTGTGTTTTGAGTTCTGAATCCTTTTCACCATTTCTGTGCCCGTTTAAGACAATCGAAACGTGATGTAGTGCGGATCGACAAACCAGCCATGTTTTATGTTCGATTGTTCTCCCGTGTTGTTACGTACGTTTAAGACATTGCAAACCGCTTGTACCGGGACTTGCCTAATCGCCCACGATTTTTGTTCCATCTCTTTAATCTGGGTTTCGTGCCCTCCTAGAACACTCCATACCTGCTACGGGGTTGAATTATCCTTACCACCCACGTCGTGAGTTTTAACGTATTTTGGGTTTCCCAGGCCCCTTCCGCCGCCTCAAACTTGTGAACGGTTTGGTTCAGCATAACTGGCCGTTCTTTGAGTTCTAACTTCCCTTTTCGAGTAACTGTGGCCATTTGAGATTCACCTATTTGGATCGGCTTAAATCTGCCATGGTTGAGGTTCTAACACTTTTTCTTCGATTGTTGGGTCCGTTAAGGATAGTTGAAACCGGTTACTCATTTGCATATAAACCAAACCGGCCATGTTTTTCAATTCTAACTCTTCTAAGGGTTTCTCAATTCCAACTCTTCTCTCCGGTTGCTAGGGCTGTTGAGGACAACTCAAAATGTTTGCTAATTTGGATTGGCCTAACTGACCATTCCAACCCTTTATTACAATTTCTATAGTTGTTCAAGACAGTCAAAATAGTCTCCAGGTTTGATCGGACAAACTGGCACGCTTTGTGTTCTAACTCCCTTTCAGTGCTGGTACGCGTGTTTAGGTTGATACGAACCTATTACGAGTTTGAGTTTGCCTAACCGGCAAAGAACTCTTCTTTTGGTTTCTCTACCCCCATTTTGGAAAACTTGTATTACCCGTTGCTACGTTGCATCACCCCAACCGCTAATGTTTTAAGATATGACCTTCTTTCGGGTTTCCAAGGCCGTTACGGCCCCATCCAGTACCTGTTAATGGTTTGAATCAGCCAACCCGGCCATCGTGTTTTTTAGGACCATTTGGCAATGTTCAGAATGGTTACACGTTTGGATTGCCCTAACCCGATGTGTTTTGAGTTTGAGTTCTTTGTACAGTTTCTGTGCCCATTTAGGACAATCAAAATGTGCTGAAGTCTGGATTGGACGAACCAGCCATGTTTCATGTTCTCCGTCGTTAGCACCGGGATCCGCCTAACCACCATGATTTTTGTTCCAACCCCTTCTTTGCCCTCCTAGGACTATCCATACCTACTACGGGGCTGAATCATCCTCATTACCCCATGTCGTGAGTTCTAACTTATTTTGGGTTTCCTAGGCTCCTTTGGCCCATTCAAACCTGTGAACAGTTTGGTTCGGCCTGACTGGCCATTCTTTGGCATCCCTTTTCTGGTTCCCATGCTCGTTTGCAGCTCACCAATTGAGATTGGCCTAAACCGGCCATGGATTGGGGTTCTAACTCTTTTTCTTCGGTTGTTGGAGCCGTTAAGGACAATTCAAACCACTTGCTTGTTTAGATATATATATAAACCCATTCTGCCATGTTTTTTAGTTCTAACACTTCTTGGAGTTTCTATAGTTTCCGGTTCATGTTCTAACTCTTCTATCCTTTTGCTAGGGCCATTGAGGACAACTCAAAATGTGCACTCATTTGGATTGGCCTAACAGGCTGCGTTTTATGTTCCAACCCCTTCTTATAGTTTCAATGGTCATTCAAGACGGTTGAAATAGGATATAGTTTCGGTTGGACAAACTAAGCACAATTTGTGTTCTTACTACCTTTTGTGTGGGTACACGTGTTTAGGACAATATGAACTGTTAGAAATTTGGATCAGCCTTGCTGGCAATGAACTCTTCTTTCGGTTTCACTATGGCCGTTTTGGACAATTCGTACTACTCGTTGCAATGTTGAATCACCCCAACAACCAATGTTTTGAGAACTGACCTTCTCTCCAGTTTCCAAGGCCGTTGCGGCCCGTCCATTACCCATTAATGGTTTGAATCGGCCAATTCTGTCGTTGTGTAGTACTGACCACTATTTTCACTTACCATCGCCATTTTTCGTTTGCCGGTTTGGATTAGCATAAACCTGCCACGGTTTAGGTTCTAGGGCCATTTGGGGCAATTCAGAATGGTTACACATTTGGATTGTCCTACCAGCTGTGTTTTGAGTTCTGAATCCTTTTCACCATTTCTGTGCCCGTTTAAGACAATCGAAACGTGATGTAGTGCGGATCAGACAAACCAGCCATGTTTTATGTTCTGATTGTTCTCCTGTGTTGTTACGTACGTTTAAGACATTGCAAACCGCTTGTACCGGGAATTGCCTAATCAGCCACGATTTTTGTTCCATCTCTTTAATCTGGGTTTCTATGCCCTCCTAGAACACTCCATACCTGCTACGGGGTTGAATTATCCTTACCACCCACGTCGTGAGTTTTAACGTATTTTGGGTTTCCCAGGCCCCTTCCGCCGCCTCAAACTTGTGAACGGTTTGGTTCAGCCTAACTGGCCGTTCTTTGAGTTCTAACTTCCCTTTTCGAGTAACTGTGGCCGTTTGAGATTCACCTATTTGGATCGGCTTAAATCTGCCATGGTTGAGGTTCTAACACTTTTTCTTCGATTGTTGGGTCCGTTAAGGATAGTTGAAACCGGTTACTCATTTGCATATAAACCAAACCGGCCATGTTTTTCAATTCTAACTCTTCTAAGGGTTTCTCAATTCCAACTCTTCTCTCCGGTTGCTAGGGCTGTTGAGGACAACTCAAAATGTTTGCTAATTTGGATTGGCCTAACTGACCATGTTTTACATTCCAACCCTTTATTACAATTTCTATAGTTGTTCAAGACAAATAAAATAGTCTCCGTGTTTGATCGGACAACCGGGCACGCTTTGTGTTCTAACTCCCTTTCTCGTGCCGGGTACGCGTGTTTAGGTTGATACGAACCTATTACGAGTTTGAGTTTGGCCTAACCGGCAAAGAACTCTTCTTTTGGTTTCTCTACCCCCATTTTGGAAAACTTGTATTACCCGTTGCTACGTTGCATCACCCCAACCGCTAATGTTTTAAGATATGACCTTCTTTCGGGTTTCCAAGGCCGTTACGGCCCCATCCAGTACCTGTTAATGGTTTGAATCAGCCAACTCGGCCATCGTGTTTAGTGCTGACCACTATTTCCGTTTTCTGCGGCTCATTCACCAAGCTTGAATCGGCCTAAACCTCGCCATGATTTTGCGTTTTAGGACCGTTTGGCAAAGTTCGTAATGGTTACACGTTTGGATTGCCCTAACTCGATGTGTTTTGAGTTTGAGTTCTTTTTACAGCTTCGTGCCCATTTAGGACAATCAAAATGTGCCGAAGTCCGGATTGGACAAACCACCATGTTTCATGTTCCGTCGTTAGCACCGGGATCCGCCTAACCACCATGATTTTTGTTCCAACCCCTTCTTTGCCCTCCTAGGACTATCCATACCTACTACGGGGCTGAATCATCCTCATTACCCCATGTCGTGAGTTCTAACTTATTTTGGGTTTCCTAGGCTCCTTTGGCCCATTCAAACCTGTGAACAGTTTGGTTCGGCCTGACTGGCCATTCTTTGGCATCCCTTTTCTGGTTCCCATGCTCGTTTGCATTTCACCAATTGAGATTGGCCTAAACCGGCCATGGATTGGGGTTCTAACTCTTTTTCTTCGGTTGTTGGAGCCGTTAAGGACAATTCAAACCAGTTGCTTGTTTAGATATATATATAAACCCATTCTGCCATGTTTTTTAGTTCTAACACTTCTTGGAGTTTCTATAGTTTCCGGTTCATGTTCTAACTCTTCTATCCTTTTGCTAGGGCCATTGAGGACAACTCAAAATGTGCACTCATTTGGATTGGCCTAACAGGTAGCGTTTTATGTTCCAACCCCTTCTTATAGTTTCAATGGTCATTCAAGACGGTTGAAATAGGATATAGTTTCGGTTGGACAAACTAAGCACAATTTGTGTTCTTACTCCCTTTTTGTGTGGGTACACGTGTTTAGGCCAATATGAACTGTTAGAAATTTGGATCAGCCTTGCTGGCAATGAACTCTTCTTTCGGTTTCACTATGGCCGTTTTGGACAATTCGTACTACTCGTTGCAATGTTGAATCACCCCAACAACCAATGTCTTGAGAACTGACCTTCTCTCCAGTTTCCAAGGCCGTTGCGGCCCGTCCATTACCCATTAATGGTTTGAATCGGCCAATTCTGTCGTTGTGTAGTACTGACCACTATTTTCACTTACCATCGCCATTTTTCGTTTGCCGGTTTGGATTAGCATAAACCTGCCACGGTTTAGGTTCTAGGGCCATTTGGGGCAATTCAGAATGGTTACACATTTGGATTGTCCTACCAGCTGTGTTTTGAGTTCTGAATCATTTTCACCATTTCTGTGCCTGTTTAAGACAATCGAAACGTGATGTAGTGCGGATCAGACAAACCAGCCATGTTTTATGTTCTGATTGTTCTCCAGTGTTGTTACGTACGTTTAAGACATTGCAAACCAGTTTGCAGGTGGGACTTGCCTAATCAGCCACGTTTTTTGTTCCATCTCTTTAATCTGGGTTTCTGTGCCCTCCTAGAACACTCCATACCTGCTACGGGGTTGAATTATCCTTACCACCCACGTCGTGAGTTTTAACGTATTTTGGGTTTCCCAGGCCCCTTCCGCCGCCTCAAACTTGTGAACGGTTTGGTTCAGCCTAACTGGCCGTTCTTTGAGTTCTAACTTCCCTTTTCGAGTAACTGTGGCCGTTTGAGATTCACCTATTTGGATCGGCTTAAATCTGCCATGGTTGAGGTTCTAACACTTTTTCTTCGATTGTTGGGTCCGTTAAGGATAGTTGAAACCGGTTACTCATTTGCATATAAACCAAACCGGCCATGTTTTTCAATTCTAACTCTTCTAAGGGTTTCTCAATTCCAACTCTTCTCTCCGGTTGCTAGGGTTGTTGAGGACAACTCAAAATGTTTGCTAATTTGGATTGGCCTAACTGACCATTCCAACCCTTTATTACAATTTCTATAGTTGTTCAAGACAACAAAATAGTCTCCAGTTTGATCGGACAAACTGGGCACGCTTTGTGTTCTAACTCCCTTTCAGTGCTGGTACGCGTGTTTAGGTTGATACGAACCTATTACGAGTTTGAGTTTGCCTAACCGGCAAAGAACTCTTCTTTTGGTTTCTCTACCCCCATTTTGGAAAACTTGTATTACCCGTTGCTACGTTGCATCACCCCAACCGCTAATGTTTTAAGATATGACCTTCTTTCGGGTTTCCAAGGCCGTTACGGCCCCATCCAGTACCTGTTAATGGTTTGAATCAGCCAACCCGGCCATCGTGTTTAGTGCGGACCACTATTTCCGTTTTCTCGCGGCTCATTCACTGCTTGAATCGGCCTAAACCTGCCATGATTTTGCGTTTTAGGACCGTTTGGCAAAGTTCAGAATGGTTACACGTTTGGATTGCCCTAACCCGATGTGTTTTGAGTTTGAGTTCTTTTTACAGTTTCTGTGCCCATTTAGGACAATCAAAATGTGCTGAAGTCTGGATTGGACAAACCAGCCATGTTTCATGTTCTCGTCGTTAGCAACCGGGATCCGCCTAACCAGCCATGATTTTTGTTTCAACCACTTCTTTGCCCTCCTAGGACTATCCATACCTACTACGGGGCTGAATCATCCTCATTACCCCATGTCGTGAGTTCTAACTTATTTTGGGTTTCCTAGGCTCCTTTGGCCCATTCAAACCTGTGAACAGTTTGGTTCGGCCTGACTGGCCATTCTTTGGCATCCCTTTTCTGGTTCCCATGCTCGTTTGCATTTCACCAATTGAGATTGGCCTAAACCGGCCATGGATTGGGGTTCTAACTCTTTTTCTTCGGTTGTTGGAGCCGTTAAGGACAATTCAAACCAGTTGCTTGTTTAGATATATATATAAACCCATTCTGCCATGTTTTTTAGTTCTAACACTTCTTGGAGTTTCTATAGTTTCCGGTTCATGTTCTAACTCTTCTATCCTTTTGCTAGGGCCATTGAGGACAACTCAAAATGTGCACTCATTTGGATTGGCCTAACAGGCTGCGTTTTATGTTCCAACCCCTTCTTATAGTTTCAATGGTCATTCAAGACGGTTGAAATAGGATATAGTTTCGGTTGGACAAACTAAGCACAATTTGTGTTCTTACTACCTTTTGTGTGGGTACACGTGTTTAGGACAATATGAACTGTTAGAAATTTGGATCAGCCTTGCTGGCAATGAACTCTTCTTTCGGTTTCACTATGGCCGTTTTGGACAATTCGTACTACTCGTTGCAATGTTGAATCACCCCAACAACCAATGTTTTGAGAACTGACCTTCTCTCCAGTTTCCAAGGCCGTTGCGGCCCGTCCATTACCCATTAATGGTTTGAATCGGCCAATTCTGTCGTTGTGTAGTACTGACCACTATTTTCACTTACCATCGCCATTTTTCGTTTGCCGGTTTGGATTAGCATAAACCTGCCACGGTTTAGGTTCTCGGGCCATTTGGGGCAATTCAGAATGGTTACACATTTGGATTGTCCTACCAGCTGTGTTTTGAGTTCCGAATCCTTTTCACCATTTATGTGCCCGTTTAAGACAATCGAAACGTGATGTAGTGCGGATCAGACAAACCAGCCATGTTTTATGTTCTGATTGTTCTCCTGTGTTGTTACGTACGTTTATACGAACCTATAACCAGTTTGCAGCTGGGACTTGCCTAATCAGCCACGATTTTTGTTCCATCTCTTTAATCTGGGTTTCTGTGCCCTCCTAGAACACTCCATACCTGCTACGGGGTTGAATTATCCTTACCACCCACGTCGTGAGTTTTAACGTATTTTGGGTTTCCCAGGCCCCTTCCGCCGCCTCAAACTTGTGAACGGTTTGGTTCAGCCTAACTGGCCGTTCTTTGAGTTCTAACTTCCCTTTTCGAGTAACT
This sequence comes from Cryptocoryne crispatula var. balansae, assembly GCA_036172225.1. Classification (NCBI taxonomy): domain Eukaryota; kingdom Viridiplantae; phylum Streptophyta; class Magnoliopsida; order Alismatales; family Araceae; genus Cryptocoryne; species Cryptocoryne crispatula. The sequence continues at coordinate 41,550,117 of CM069918.1, read as the reverse complement.
GTGGCCGTTTGAGATTCACCTATTTGGATCGGCTTAAATCTGCCATGGTTGAGGTTCTAACACTTTTTCTTCGATTGTTGGGTCCGTTAAGGATAGTTGAAACCGGTTACTCATTTGCATATAAACCAAACCGGCCATGTTTTTCAATTCTAACTCTTCTAAGGGTTTCTCAATTCCAACTCTTCTCTCCGGTTGCTAGGGTTGTTGAGGACAACTCAAAATGTTTGCTAATTTGGATTGGCCTAACTGACCATTCCAACCCTTTATTACAATTTCTATAGTTGTTCAAGACAGTCAAAATAGTCTCCATGTTTGATCGGACAAACTGGGCACGCTTTGTGTTCTAACTCCCTTTCAGTGCTGGTACGCGTGTTTAGGTTGATACGAACCTATTACGAGTTTGAGTTTGCCTAACCGGCAAAGAACTCTTCTTTTGGTTTCTCTACCCCCATTTTGGAAAACTTGTATTACCCGTTGCTACGTTGCATCACCCCAACCGCTAATGTTTTAAGATATGACCTTCTTTCGGGTTTCCAAGGCCGTTACGGCCCCATCCAGTACCTGTTAATGGTTTGAATCAGCCAACCCGGCCATCGTGTTTAGTGCTGACCACTATTTCCGTTTTCCGCGGCTCATTCACGCTTGAATCGGCCTAAACCTGCCATGATTTTGCGTTTTAGGACCGTTTGGCAAAGTTCAGAATGGTTACACGTTTGGATTGCCCTAACCTGATGTGTTTTGAGTTTGAGTTCTTTTTACAGTTTCTGTGCCCATTTAGGACAATCAAAATGTGCTGAAGTCTGGATTGGACAAACCAGCATGTTTCATGTTCTGCTTTTAGCACCTGGGATCTGCCTAACCAGCCATGATTTTTGTTCCAACCCCTTCTTTGCCCTCCTAGGACTATCCATACCTACTACGGGGCTGAATCATCCTCATTACCCCATGTCGTGAGTTCTAACTTATTTTGGGTTTCCTAGGCTCCTTTGGCCCATTCAAACCTGTGAACAGTTTGGTTCGGCCTGACTGGCCATTCTTTGGCATCCCTTTTCTGGTTCCCATGCTCGTTTGCAGTTCACCATTTGAGATTGGCCTAAACCGGCCATGGATTGGGGTTCTAACTCTTTTTCTTCGGTTGTTGGAGCCGTTAAGGACAATTCAAACCAGTTGCTTGTTTAGATATATATATAAACCCATTCTGCCATGTTTTTTAGTTCTAACACTTCTTGGAGTTTCTATAGTTTCCGGTTCATGTTCTAACTCTTCTATCCTTTTGCTAGGGCCATTGAGGACAACTCAAAATGTGCACTCATTTGGATTGGCCTAACAGGCTGCGTTTTATGTTCCAACCCCTTCTTATAGTTTCAATGGTCATTCAAGACGGTTGAAATAGGATATAGTTTCGATTGGACAAACTAAGCACAATTTGTGTTCTTACTCCCTTTTGTGTGGGTACACGTGTTTAGGCCAATATGAACTGTTAGAAATTTGGATCAGCCTTGCTGGCAATGAACTCTTCTTTCGGTTTCACTATGGCCGTTTTGGACAATTCGTACTACTCGTTGCAATGTTGAATCACCCCAACAACCAATGTTTTGAGAACTGACCTTCTCTCCAGTTTCCAAGGCCGTTGCGGCCCGTCCATTACCCATTAATGGTTTGAATCGGCCAATTCTGTCGTTGTGTAGTACTGACCACTATTTTCACTTACCATCGCCATTTTTCGTTTGCCGGTTTGGATTAGCATAAACCTGCCACGGTTTAGGTTCTAGGGCCATTTGGGGCAATTCGGAATGGTTACACATTTGGATTGTCCTACCACCGTGTTTTGAGTTCGAATCCTTTTCACCATTTCGTGCCCGTTTAAGACAATCGAAACGTGATGTAGTGCGGATCGACAAACCAGCCATGTTTTATGTTCGATTGTTCTCCCGTGTTGTTACGTACGTTTAAGACATTGCAAACCGCTTGTACCGGGACTTGCCTAATCAGCCACGATTTTTGTTCCATCTCTTTAACTGGGTTTCGTGCCCTCCTAGAACACTCCATACCCGCTACGGGGTTGAATTATCCTTACCACCCACGTCGTGAGTTTTAACGTATTTTGGGTTTCCTAGGCCCCTTCCGCCGCCTCAAACTTGTGAACGGTTTGGTTCAGCCTAACTGGCCGTTCTTTGAGTTCTAACTTCCCTTTTCGAGTAACTGTGGCCGTTTGAGATTCACCTATTTGGATCGGCTTAAATCTGCCATGGTTGAGGTTCTAACACTTTTTCTTCGATTGTTGGGTCCGTTAAGGATAGTTGAAACCGGTTACTCATTTGCATATAAACCAAACCGGCCATGTTTTTCAATTCTAACTCTTCTAAGGGTTTCTCAATTCCAACTCTTCTCTCCGGTTGCTAGGGTTGTTGAGGACAACTCAAAATGTTTGCTAATTTGGATTGGCCTAACTGACCATTCCAACCCTTTATTACAATTTCTATAGTTGTTCAAGACAGTCAAAATAGTCTCCAGGTTTGATCGGACCAACTGGGCACGCTTTGTGTTCTAACTCCCTTTCAGTGCTGGTACGCGTGTTTAGGTTGATACGAACCTATTACGAGTTTGAGTTTGCCTAACCGGCAAAGAACTCTTCTTTTGGTTTCTCTACCCCCATTTTGGAAAACTTGTATTACCCGTTGCTACGTTGCATCACCCCAACCGCTAATGTTTTAAGATATGACCTTCTTTCGGGTTTCCAAGGCCGTTACGGCCCCATCCAGTACCTGTTAATGGTTTGAATCAGCCAACCCGGCCATCGTGTTTAGTGCTGACCACTATTTCCGTTTTCTGCGGCTCATTCACCAGTTTGAATCGGCCTAAACCTGCCATGATTTTGCGTTTTAGGACCGTTTGGCAAAGTTCAGAATGGTTACACGTTTGGATTGCCCTAACCCGATGTGTTTTGAGTTTGAGTTCTTTTACAGCTTCGTGCCCATTTAGGACAATCAAAAAACGTGCCGAAGTCCGGATTGGACAAACCACCCATGTTTCATGTTCTCGTCGTTAGCAACCGGGATCCGCCTAACCACCATGATTTTTGTTCCAACCCCTTCTTTGCCCTCCTAGGACTATCCATACCTACTACGGGGCTGAATCATCCTCATTACCCCATGTCGTGAGTTCTAACTTATTTTGGGTTTCCTAGGCTCCTTTGGCCCATTCAAACCTGTGAACAGTTTGGTTCGGCCTGACTGGCCATTCTTTGGCATCCCTTTTCTGGTTCCCATGCTCGTTTGCAGTTCACCAATTGAGATTGGCCTAAACCGGCCATGGATTGGGGTTCTAACTCTTTTTCTTCGGTTGTTGGAGCCGTTAAGGACAATTCAAACCAGTTGCTTGTTTAGATATATATATAAACCCATTCTGCCATGTTTTTTAGTTCTAACACTTCTTGGAGTTTCTATAGTTTCCGGTTCATGTTCTAACTCTTCTATCCTTTTGCTAGGGCCATTGAGGACAACTCAAAATGTGCACTCATTTGGATTGGCCTAACAAAGTCGCGTTTTATGTTCCAACCCCTTCTTATAGTTTCAATGGTCATTCAAGACGGTTGAAATAGGATATAGTTTCGATTGGACAAACTAAGCACAATTTGTGTTCTTACTCCCTTTTTGTGTGGGTACACGTGTTTAGGCCAATATGAACTGTTAGAAATTTGGATCAGCCTTGCTGGCAATGAACTCTTCTTTCGGTTTCACTATGGCCGTTTTGGACAATTCGTACTACTCGTTGCAATGTTGAATCACCCCAACAACCAATGTTTTGAGAACTGACCTTCTCTCCAGTTTCCAAGGCCGTTGCGGCCCGTCCATTACCCATTAATGGTTTGAATCGGCCAATTCTGTCGTTGTGTAGTACTGACCACTATTTTCACTTACCATCGCCATTTTTCGTTTGCCGGTTTGGATTAGCATAAACCTGCCACGGTTTAGGTTCTCGGGCCATTTGGGGCAATTCAAAATGGTTACACATTTGGATTGTCCTACCACCGTGTTTTGAGTTCGAATCCTTTTCACCATTTCGTGCCCGTTTAAGACAATCGAAACGTGATGTAGTGCGGATCGACAAACCAGCCATGTTTTATGTTCGATTGTTCTCCCGTGTTGTTACGTACGTTTAAGACATTGCAAACCGCCTTGTACCGGGACTTGCCTAATCAGCCACGATTTTTGTTCCATCTCTTTAACTGGGTTTCGTGCCCTCCTAGAACACTCCATACCGCTACGGGGTTGAATTATCCTTACCACCCACGTCGTGAGTTTTAACGTATTTTGGGTTTCCTGTGCCCCTTCCGCCGCCTCAAACTTGTGAACGGTTTGGTTCAAATTAACCGGCCGTTCTTTGAGTTCTAACTTCCCTTTTTCGAGTAATCGTGGCCGTTTGAGATTCACCTATTTGGATCGGCTTAAATCTGCGATGGTTGAGGTTCTAACACTTTTTCTTCGATTGTTGGGTCCGTTAAGGATAGTTGAAACCGGTTACTCATTTGCATATAAACCAAACCGGCCATGTTTTTCAATTCTAACTCTTCTAAGGGTTTCTCAATTCCAACTCTTCTCTCCGGTTGCTAGGGTTGTTGAGGACAACTCAAAATGTTTGCTAATTTGGATTGGCCTAACTGACCATTCCAACCCTTTATTACAATTTCTATAGTTGTTCAAGACAAATAAAATAGTCTCCTGTGTTTGATCGGACAACCGGGCACGCTTTGTGTTCTAACTCCCTTTCAGTGCCTACGCGTGTTTAGGTTGATACGAACCTATTACGAGTTTGAGTTTGCCTAACCGGCAAAGAACTCTTCTTTTGGTTTCTCTACCCCCATTTTGGAAAACTTGTATTACCCGTTGCTACGTTGCATCACCCCAACCGCTAATGTTTTAAGATATGACCTTCTTTCGGGTTTCCAAGGCCGTTACGGCCCCATCCAGTACCTGTTAATGGTTTGAATCAGCCAACCCGGCCATCGTGTTTAGTGCTGACCACTATTTCCGTTTTCTGCGGCTCATTCACCAGTTTGAATCGGCCTAATCCTGCCATGATTTTGCGTTTTAGGACCGTTTGGCAAAGTTCAGAATGGTTACACGTTTGGATTGCCCTAACCCGATGTGTTTTGAGTTTGAGTTCTTTTTACAGTTTCTGTGCCCATTTAGGACAATCAAAATGTGCTGAAGTCTGGATTGGACAAACCAGCCATGTTTTTTTGTTCCAACCCCTTCTTTGCCCTCCTAGGACTATCCATACCTACTACGGGGCTGAATCATCCTCATTACCCCATGTCGTGAGTTCTAACTTATTTTGGGTTTCCTAGGCTCCTTTGGCCCATTCAAACCTGTGAACAGTTTGGTTCGGCCTGACTGGCCATTCTTTGGCATCCCTTTTCTGGTTCCCATGCTCGTTTGCAGTTCACCAATTGAGATTGGCCTAAACCGGCCATGGATTGGGGTTCTAACTCTTTTTCTTCGGTTGTTGGAGCCGTTAAGGACAATTCAAACCAGTTGCTTGTTTAGATATATATATAAACCCATTCTCCCATGTTTTTTAGTTCTAACACTTCTTGGAGTTTCTATAGTTTCCGGTTCATGTTCTAACTCTTCTATCCTTTTGCTAGGGCCATTGTGGACAACTCAAAATGTGCACTCATTTGGATTGGCCTAACAGGTAGCGTTTTATGTTCCAACCCCTTCTTATAGTTTCAATGGTCATTCAAGACGGTTGAAATAGGATATAGTTTCGGTTGGACAAACTAAGCACAATTTGTGTTCTTACTCCCTTTTTGTGTGGGTACACGTGTTTAGGCCAATATGAACTGTTAGAAATTTGGATCAGCCTTGCTGGCAATGAACTCTTCTTTCGGTTTCACTATGGCCGTTTTGGACAATTCGTACTACTCGTTGCAATGTTGAATCACCCCAACAACCAATGTTTTGAGAACTGACCTTCTCTCCAGTTTCCAAGGCCGTTGCGGCCCGTCCATTACCCATTAATGGTTTGAATCGGCCAATTCTGTCGTTGTGTAGTACTGACCACTATTTTCACTTACCATCGCCATTTTTCGTTTGCCGGTTTGGATTAGCATAAACCTGCCACGGTTTAGGTTCTAGGGCCATTTGGGGCAATTCAAAATGGTTACACATTTTGATTGTCCTACCACCGTGTTTTGAGTTCGAATCCTTTTCACCATTTCGTGCCCGTTTAAGACAATCGAAACGTGATGTAGTGCGGATCGACAAACCAGCCATGTTTTATGTTCGATTGTTCTCCCGTGTTGTTACGTACGTTTAAGACATTGCAAACCGCTTGTACCGGGACTTGCCTAATCGCCCACGATTTTTGTTCCATCTCTTTAATCTGGGTTTCGTGCCCTCCTAGAACACTCCATACCGCTACGGGGTTGAATTATCCTTACCACCCACGTCGTGAGTTTTAACGTATTTTGGGTTTCCTGTGCCCCTTCCGCCGCCTCAAACTTGTGAACGGTTTGGTTCACCCTAACCGGCCGTTCTTTGAGTTCTAACTTCCCTTTTTCGAGTAATCGTGGCCGTTTGAGATTCACCTATTTGGATCGGCTTAAATCGCCATGGTTGAGGTTCTAACACTTTTTCTTCGATTGTTGGGTCCGTTAAGGATAGTTGAAACCGGTTACTCATTTGCATATAAACCAAACCGGCCATGTTTTTCAATTCTAACTCTTCTAAGGGTTTCTCAATTCCAACTCTTCTCTCCGGTTGCTAGGGCTGTTGAGGACAACTCAAAATGTTTGCTAATTTGGATTGGCCTAACTGACCATTCCAACCCTTTATTACAATTTCTATAGTTGTTCAAGACAGACAAAATAGTCTCCAGGTTTGATCGGACAAACTGGGCACGCTTTGTGTTCTAACTCCCTTTCAGTGCTGGTACGCGTGTTTAGGTTGATACGAACCTATTACGAGTTTGAGTTTGCCTAACCGGCAAAGAACTCTTCTTTTGGTTTCTCTACCCCCATTTTGGAAAACTTGTATTACCCGTTGCTACGTTGCATCACCCCAACCGCTAATGTTTTAAGATATGACCTTCTTTCGGGTTTCCAAGGCCGTTACGGCCCCATCCAGTACCTGTTAATGGTTTGAATCAGCCAACCCGGCCATCGTGTTTAGTGCTGACCACTATTTCCGTTTTTTGCGGCTCATTCACCAGTTTGAATCGGCCTAAACCTGCCATGATTTGCGTTTTAGGACCGTTTGGCAAAGTTCAGAATGGTTACACGTTTGGATTGCCCTAACTCGATGTGTTTTGAGTTTGAGTTCTTTTACAGCTTCGTGCCCATTTAGGACAATCAAAATGTGCCGAAGTCCGGATTGGACAAACCACCCATGTTTCATGTTCTCGCTTTTAGCACCGGGATCCGCCTAACCACCATGATTTTTGTTCCAACCCCTTCTTTGCCCTCCTAGGACTATCCATACCTACTACGGGGCTGAATCATCCTCATTACCCCATGTCGTGAGTTCTAACTTATTTTGGGTTTCCTAGGCTCCTTTGGCCCATTCAAACCTGTGAACAGTTTGGTTCGGCCTGACTGGCCATTCTTTGGCATCCCTTTTCTGGTTCCCATGCTCGCTTGCAGTCCACCAACTGAGATTGGCCTAACCCGGCCACGCATTGGGGTTCTTACTCTTTCTCTTCGGTTGTTGGAGCCGGTAAGGACAATTCAAACCAGTTGCTTGTTTAGATATGTATATAAACCCATTCTCCCATGTTTTTTAGTTCTAACACTTCTTGGAGTTTCTATAGTTTCCGGTTCATGTTCTAACTCTTCTATCCTTTTGCTAGGGCCATTGAGGACAACTCAAAATGTGCACTCATTTGGATTGGCCTAACAAAGTCGCGTTTTATGTTCCAACCCCTTCTTATAGTTTCAATGGTCATTCAAGACGGTTGAAATAGGATATAGTTTCGATTGGACAAACTAAGCACAATTTGTGTTCTTACTCCCTTTTTGTGTGGGTACACGTGTTTAGGCCAATATGAACTGTTAGAAATTTGGATCAGCCTTGCTGGCAATGAACTCTTCTTTCGGTTTCACTATGGCCGTTTTGGACAATTCGTACTACTCGTTGCAATGTTGAATCACCCCAACAACCAATGTTTTGAGAACTGACCTTCTCTCCAGTTTCCAAGGCCGTTGCGGCCCGTCCATTACCCATTAATGGTTTGAATCGGCCAATTCTGTCGTTGTGTAGTACTGACCACTATTTTCACTTACCATCGCCATTTTTCGTTTGCCGGTTTGGATTAGCATAAACCTGCCACGGTTTAGGTTCTCGGGCCATTTGGGGCAATTCGTAATGGTTACACATTTGGATTGTCCTACCACCGTGTTTTGAGTTCGAATCCTTTTCACCATTTCTGTGCCCCTCTAAGACACACGAAACGTGCTGTAGTGCGGATCCGACAAACCAGCCATGTTTTATGTTCTGATTGTTGTCCTGTGTTGTTACGTACGTTTAAGACATTGCAAACCGCTTTGTACCGGGACTTGCCTAATCAGCCACGATTTTTGTTCCATCTCTTTAACTGGGTTTCGTGCCCTCCTAGAACACTCCATACCTGCTACGGGGTTGAATTATCCTTACCACCCACGTCGTGAGTTTTAACGTATTTTGGGTTTCCCAGGCCCCTTCCGCCGCCTCAAACTTGTGAACGGTTTGGTTCAGCCTAACTGGCCGTTCTTTGAGTTCTAACTTCCCTTTTCGAGTAACTGTGGCCGTTTGAGATTCACCTATTTGGATCGGCTTAAATCTGCCATGGTTGAGGTTCTAACACTTTTTCTTCGATTGTTGGGTCCGTTAAGGATAGTTGAAACCGGTTACTCATTTGCATATAAACCAAACCGGCCATGTTTTTCAATTCTAACTCTTCTAAGGGTTTCTCAATTCCAACTCTTCTCTCCGGTTGCTAGGGCTGTTGAGGACAACTCAAAATGTTTGCTAATTTGGATTGGCCTAACTGACCATTCCAACCCTTTATTACAATTTCTATAGTTGTTCAAGACAGTCAAAATAGTCTCCAGGTTTGATCGGACAAACTGGGCACGCTTTGTGTTCTAACTCCCTTTCAGTGCTGGTACGCGTGTTTAGGTTGATACGAACCTATTACGAGTTTGAGTTTGCCTAACCGGCAAAGAACTCTTCTTTTGGTTTCTCTACCCCCATTTTGGAAAACTTGTATTACCCGTTGCTACGTTGCATCACCCCAACCGCTAATGTTTTAAGATATGACCTTCTTTCGGGTTTCCAAGGCCGTTACGGCCCCATCCAGTACCTGTTAATGGTTTGAATCAGCCAACCCGGCCATCGTGTTTAGTGCCGACCACTATTTCCGTTTTCTCGCGGCTCATTCACCGCTTGAATCGGCCTAAACCTCGCCATGATTTTGCGTTTTAGGACCGTTTGTCAAAGTTCACAATGGTTTCACGTTTGGTTTGCCCTACCCCGATGTGTTTTGAGTTTGAGCTCTTTTTACAGTTTCTGTGCCCATTTAGGACAATCAAAATGTGCTGAAGTCTGGATTGGACAAGCCAGCCATGTTTCATGTTCTCGCTTTTAGTACCGGGATCCGCCTAACCACCATGATTTTTGATCCAACCCCATCTTTGCCCTCCTAGGACTATCCATACCTACTACGGGGCTGAATCATCCCCATTACCCCATGGCGTGAGTTCTAACTTATTTTGGGTTTCCTAGGCTCCTTTGGCCCATTCAAACCTCGTGAACAGCTTGGTTCTACCGACCGGCCATTCTTTGGCATCCCTTTTCTGGTTCCCATGCTCGTTTGCATTTCACCAATTGAGATTGGCCTAAACCGGCCATGGATTGGGGTTCTAACTCTTTTTCTTCGGTTGTTGGAGCCGTTAAGGACAATTCAAACCAGTTGCTTGTTTAGATATATATATAAACCCATTCTGCCATGTTTTTTAGTTCTAACACTTCTTGGAGTTTCTATAGTTTCCGGTTCATGTTCTAACTCTTCTATCCTTTTGCTAGGGCCATTGAGGACAACTCAAAATGTGCACTCATTTGGATTGGCCTAACACGCTGCGTTTTATGTTCCAACCCCTTCTTATAGTTTCAATGGTCATTCAAGACGGTTGAAATAGGATATAGTTTCGATTGGACAAACTAAGCACGATTTGTGTTCTTACTCCCTTTTGTGTGGGTACACGTGTTTAGGCCAATATGAACTGTTAGAAATTTGGATCAGCCTTGATGGCAATGAACTCTTCTTTCGGTTTCACTATGGCCGTTTTTGGACAATTCGTACTACTCGTTGCAATGTTGAATCACCCCAACAACCAATGTTTTGAGAACTGACCTTCTCTCCAGTTTCCAAGGCCGTTGCGGCCCGTCCATTACCCATTAATGGTTTGAATCGGCCAATTCGGTCGTTGTGTAGTACTGACCACTATTTTCACTTACCATCGCCATTTTTCGTTTGCCGGTTTGGATTAGCATAAACCTGCCACGGTTTAGGTTCTAGGGCCATTTGGGGCAATTCGGAATGGTTACACATTTGGATTGTCCTACCAGCTGTGTTTTGAGTTCGAATCCTTTTCACCATTTCGTGCCCGTTTAAGACAATCGAAACGTGATGTAGTGCGGATCGACAAACCAGCCATGTTTTATGTTCGATTGTTCTCCCGTGTTGTTACGTACGTTTAAGACATTGCAAACCGCTTGTACCGGGACTTGCCTAATCGCCCACGATTTTTGTTCCATCTCTTTAACTGGGTTTCTGTGCCCTCCTAGAACACTCCATACCTGCTACGGGGTTGAATTATCCTTACCACCCACGTCGTGAGTTTTAACGTATTTTGGGTTTCCCAGGCCCCTTCCGCCGCCTCAAACTTGTGAACGGTTTGGTTCAACCTAACTGGCCGTTCTTTGAGTTCTAACTTCCCTTTTTGAGTAACTGTGGCCATTTGAGATTCCCCTATTTGGATCGGCTTAAATCTGCCTTGTTTGAGGTTCTAACACTTTTTCTTCGATTGTTGGGTCCGTTAAGGATAGTTGAAACCGGTTACTCATTTGCATATAAACCAAACCGGCCATGTTTTTCAATTCTAACTCTTCTAAGGGTTTCTCAATTCCAACTCTTCTCTCCGGTTGCTAGGGTTGTTGAGGACAACTCAAAATGTTTGCTAATTTGGATTGGCCTAACTGACCATTCCAACCCTTTATTACAATTTCTATAGTTGTTCAAGACAGTCAAAATAGTCTCCAGGTTTGATCGGACAAACTGGGCACGCTTTGTGTTCTAACTCCCTTTCAGTGCTGGTACGCGTGTTTAGGTTGATACGAACCTATTACGAGTTTGAGTTTGCCTAACCGGCAAAGAACTCTTCTTTTGGTTTCTCTACCCCCATTTTGGAAAACTTGTATTACCCGTTGCTACGTTGCATCACCCCAACCGCTAATGTTTTAAGATATGACCTTCTTTCGGGTTTCCAAGGCCGTTACGGCCCCATCCAGTACCTGTTAATGGTTTGAATCAGCCAACCCGGCCATCGTGTTTAGTGCTGACCACTATTTCCGTTTTCTCGCGGCTCATTCACCGCTTGAATCGGCCTAAACCTCGCCATGATTTTGCGTTTTAGGACCGTTTGGCAAAGTTCGTAATGGTTACACGTTTGGATTGCCCTAACTCGATGTGTTTTGAGTTTGAGTTCTTTTTTACAGCTTCGTGCCCATTTAGGACAATCAATCAAAATGTGCCGAAGTCCGGATTGGACAAACCACCATGTTTCATGTTCTCCGTCGTTAGCACCGGGATCCGCCTAACCACCATGATTTTTGTTCCAACCCCTTCTTTGCCCTCCTAGGACTATCCATACCTACTACGGGGCTGAATCATCCTCATTACCCCATGTCGTGAGTTCTAACTTATTTTGGGTTTCCTAGGCTCCTTTGGCCCATTCAAACCTCTGAACAGCTTGGTTCTACCGACCGGCCATTCTTCGACATCCCTTTTCGGTTCCCATGCTCGTTTGCATTTCACCACCGAGATTGGCCTAAACCGGCCATGGATTGGGGTTCTAACTCTTTTTCTTCGGTTGTTGGAGCCGTTAAGGACAATTCAAACCTCGTTGCTTGTTTAGATATATATATAAACCCGTTCTGCCATGTTTTTTAGTTCTAACACTTCTTGGAGTTTCTATAGTTTACGGTTCATGTTCTAACTCTTCTATCCTTTTGCTAGGGCCATTGAGGACAACTCAAAATGTGCACTCATTTGGATTGGCCTAACAGGTTGCGTTTTATGTTCCAACCCCTTCTTATAGTTTCAATGGTCATTCAAGACGGTTGAAATAGGATATAGTTTCGATTGGACAAACTAAGCACAATTTGTGTTCTTACTACCTTTTGTGTGGGTACACGTGTTTAGGACAATATGAACTGTTAGAAATTTGGATCAGCCTTGCTGGCAATGAACTCTTCTTTCGGTTTCACTATGGCCGTTTTGGACAATTCGTACTACTCGTTGCAATGTTGAATCACCCCAACAACCAATGTTTTGAGAACTGACCTTCTCTCCAGTTTCCAAGGCCGTTGCGGCCCGTCCATTACCCATTAATGGTTTGAATCGGCCAATTCTGTCGTTGTGTAGTACTGACCACTATTTTCACTTACCATCGCCATTTTTCGTTTGCCGGTTTGGATTAGCATAAACATGCCACGGTTTAGGTACTAGGGCCATTTGGGGCAATTCAGAACGGTTACACATTTGGATTGTCCTACCACCGTGTTTTGAGTTCGAATCCTTTTCACCATTTCGTGCCCGTTTAAGACAATCGAAACGTGATGTAGTGCGGATCGACAAACCAGCCATGTTTTATGTTCGATTGTTCTCCCGTGTTGTTACGTACGTTTAAGACATTGCAAACCGCTTGTACCGGGACTTGCCTAATCAGCCCACGATTTTTGTTCCATCTCTTTAATCTGGGTTTCGTGCCCTCCTAGAACACTCCATACCTCGCTACGGGGTTGAATTATCCTTACCAGCGAGGTCGTGAGTTTTAACGTATTTTCGGTTTCCCAGGCCCCTTCCGCCCCCTCAAACTTGTGAACGGTTTGGTTCCACCTAACTGGCCATTCTTTGAGTTCTAACTTCCCTTTTCCAGTAACTGTGTCCTTTTGAGGTTCAGCTATTTGGATCGGCTTAAATCTGCCATGGTTGAGGTTCTAACACTTTTTCTTCGATTGTTGGGTCCGTTAAGGATAGTTGAAACCGGTTACTCATTTGCATATAAACCAAACCGGCCATGTTTTTCAATTCTAACTCTTCTAAGGGTTTCTCAATTCCAACTCTTCTCTCCGGTTGCTAGGGCTGTTGAGGACAACTCAAAATGTTTGCTAATTTGGATTGGCCTAACTGACCATTCCAACCCTTTATTACAATTTCTATAGTTGTTCAAGACAGTCAAAATAGTCTCCAGGGTTGATCGGACAACCTGGGCACGCTTTGTGTTCTAACTCCCTTTCAGTGCTGGTACGCGTGTTTAGGTTGATACGAACCTATTACGAGTTTGAGTTTGCCTAACCGGCAAAGAACTCTTCTTTTGGTTTCTCTACCCCCATTTTGGAAAACTTGTATTACCCGTTGCTACGTTGCATCACCCCAACCGCTAATGTTTTAAGATATGACCTTCTTTCGGGTTTCCAAGGCCGTTACGGCCCCATCCAGTACCTGTTAATGGTTTGAATCAGCCAACCCGGCCATCGTGTTTAGTGCTGATCACTATTTCCGTTTTCTGCGGCTCATTCACTCGCTTTGAATCGGCCTAAACCTCGCCATGATTTGCGTTTTAGGACCGTTTGGCAAAGTTCGTAATGGTTACACGTTTGGATTGCCCTAACCCGATGTGTTTTGAGTTTGAGTTCTTTTACAGCTTCGTGCCCATTTAGGACAATCAAAATGTGCCGAAGTCCGGATTGGACAAACCACCCATGTTTCATGTTCCCGCTTTTAGCAACCGGGATCCGCCTAACCACCATGATTTTTGTTCCAACCCCTTCTTTGCCCTCCTAGGACTATCCATACCTACTACGGGGCTGAATCATCCTCATTACCCCATGTCGTGAGTTCTAACTTATTTTGGGTTTCCTAGGCTCCTTTGGCCCATTCAAACCTGTGAACATTTTGGTTCAGCCTGACTGGCCATTCTTCGACATCCCTTTTCAGGTTCCCATGCTCGTTTGCATTTCACCACCGAGATTGGCCTAAACCGGCCATGGATTGGGGTTCTAACTCTTTTTCTTCGGTTGTTGGAGCCGTTAAGGACAATTCAAACCATTGCTTGTTTAGATATATATATAAACCCATTCTGCCATGTTTTTTAGTTCTAACACTTCTTGGAGTTTCTATAGTTTCCGGTTCATGTTCTAACTCTTCTATCCTTTTGCTAGGGCCATTGAGGACAACTCAAAATGTGCACTCATTTGGATTGGCCTAACAGGCTGCGTTTTATGTTCCAACCCCTTCTTATAGTTTCAATGGTCATTCAAGACGGTTGAAATAGGATATAGTTTCGATTGGACAAACTAAGCACAATTTGTGTTCTTACTCCCTTTTTGTGTGGGTACACGTGTTTAGGCCAATATGAACTGTTAGAAATTTGGATCAGCCTTGCTGGCAATGAACTCTTCTTTCGGTTTCACTATGGCCGTTTTGGACAATTCGTACTACTCGTTGCAATGTTGAATCACCCCAACAACCAATGTTTTGAGAACTGACCTTCTCTCCAGTTTCCAAGGCCGTTGCGGCCCGTCCATTACCCATTAATGGTTTGAATCGGCCAATTCTGTCGTTGTGTAGTACTGACCACTATTTTCACTTACCATCGCCATTTTTCGTTTGCCGGTTTGGATTAGCATAAACCTGCCACGGTTTAGGTTCTAGGGCCATTTGGGGCAATTCAAAATGGTTACACATTTGGATTGTCCTACCAGCTGTGTTTTGAGTTCTGAATCCTTTTCACCATTTCTGTGCCCGTTTAAGACAATCGAAACGTGATGTAGTGCGGATCAGACAAACCAGCCATGTTTTATGTTCTGATTGTTCTCCTGTGTTGTTACGTACGTTTAAGACATTGCAAACCAGATTGCAGCTGGGACTTGCCTAATCAGCCACGATTTTTGTTCCATCTCTTTAATCTGGGTTTCTGTGCCCTCCTAGAACACTCCATACCTGCTACGGGGTTGAATTATCCTTACCACCCACGTCGTGAGTTTTAACGTATTTTGGGTTTCCCAGGCCCCTTCCGCCGCCTCAAACTTGTGAACGGTTTGGTTCAGCCTAACTGGCCGTTCTTTGAGTTCTAACTTCCCTTTTTCGAGTAACTGTGGCCGTTTGAGATTCACCTATTTGGATCGGCTTAAATCTGCCATGGTTGAGGTTCTAACACTTTTTCTTCGATTGTTGGGTCCGTTAAGGATAGTTGAAACCGGTTACTCATTTGCATATAAACCAAACCGGCCATGTTTTTCAATTCTAACTCTTCTAAGGGTTTCTCAATTCCAACTCTTCTCTCCGGTTGCTAGGGCTGTTGAGGACAACTCAAAATGTTTGCTAATTTGGATTGGCCTAACTGACCATTCCAACCCTTTATTACAATTTCTATAGTTGTTCAAGACAGTCAAAATAGTCTCCAGGTTTGATCGGACAAACTGGGCACGCTTTGTGTTCTAACTCCCTTTCTGTGCTGGTACGCGTGTTTAGGTTGATACGAACCTATTACGAGTTTGAGTTTGCCTAACCGGCAAAGAACTCTTCTTTTGGTTTCTCTACCCCCATTTTGGAAAACTTGTATTACCCGTTGCTACGTTGCATCACCCCAACCGCTAATGTTTTAAGATATGACCTTCTTTCGGGTTTCCAAGGCCGTTACGGCCCCATCCAGTACCTGTTAATGGTTTGAATCAGCCAACCCGGCCATCGTGTTTAGTGCTGACCACTATTTCCGTTTTCTGCGGCTCATTCACCAGTTTGAATCGGCCTAAACCTGCCATGATTTTGCGTTTTAGGACCGTTTGGCAAAGTTCAGAATGGTTACACGTTTGGATTGCCCTAACCCGATGTGTTTTGAGTTTGAGTTCTTTTTACAGTTTCTGTGCCCATTTAGGACAATCAAAATGTGCTGAAGTCTGGATTGGACAAACCAGCCATGTTTGTTTCTGCCTAACCACCCATGATTTTTGTTCCAACCCCTTCTTTGCCCTCCTAGGACTATCCATACCTACTACGGGGCTGAATCATCCTCATTACCCCATGTCGTGAGTTCTAACTTATTTTGGGTTTCCTAGGCTCCTTTGGCCCATTCAAACCTGTGAACAGTTTGGTTCGGCCTGACTGGCCATTCTTTGGCATCCCTTTTCTGGTTCCCATGCTCGTTTGCAGTTCACCAATTGAGATTGGCCTAAACCGGCCATGGATTGGGGTTCTAACTCTTTTTCTTCGGTTGTTGGAGCCGTGAAGGACAATTCAAACCTGTTGCTTGTTTAGATATATATATAAACCCATTCTGCCATGTTTTTTAGTTCTAACACTTCTTGGAGTTTCTATAGTTTCCGGTTCATGTTCTAACTCTTCTATCCTTTTGCTAGGGCCATTGAGGACAACTCAAAATGTGCACTCATTTGGATTGGCCTAACAGGCAGCGTTTTATGTTCCAACCCCTTCTTATAGTTTCAATGGTCATTCAAGACGGTTGAAATAGGATATAGTTTCGATTGGACAAACTAAGCACAATTTGTGTTCTTACTCCCTTTTTGTGTGGGTACACGTGTTTAGGCCAATATGAACTGTTAGAAATTTGGATCAGCCTTGCTGGCAATGAACTCTTCTTTCGGTTTCACTATGGCCGTTTTTTTTTGGACAATTCGTGCTACTCGTTGCAATGTTGAATCACCCCAACAACCAATGTTTTGAGAACTGACCTTCTCTCCAGTTTCCAAGGCCGTTGCGGCCCGTCCATTACCCATTAATGGTTTGAATCGGCCAATTCGGTCGTTGTGTAGTACTGACCACTATTTTCACTTACCATCGCCATTTTTCGTTTGCCGGTTTGGATTAGCATAAACATGCCACGGTTTAGGTTCTAGGGCCATTTGGGGCAATTCAGAATGGTTACACATTTGGATTGTCCTACCAGCTGTGTTTTGAGTTCTGAATCCTTTTCACCATTTCTGTGCCCGTTTAAGACAATCGAAACGTGATGTAGTGCGGATCAGACAAACCAGCCATGTTTTATGTTCTGATTGTTCTCCTGTGTTGTTACGTACGTTTAAGACATTGCAAACCAGTATGCAGCTGGGACTTGCCTAATCAGCCACGATTTTTGTTCCATCTCTTTAATCTGGGTTTCTGTGCCCTCCTAGAACACTCCATACCTGCTACGGGGTTGAATTATCCTTACCACCCACGTCGTGAGTTTTAACGTATTTTGGGTTTCCCTGGCCCCTTCCGCCGCCTCATACTTGTGAACGATTTGGTTCTGCCTTTCTGACCGTTCTTTGAGTTCTAACTTCCCTTTTCGAGTAACTGTGGCCGTTTGAGATTCACCTATTTGGATCGGCTTAAATCTGCCATGGTTGAGGTTCTAACACTTTTTCTTCGATTGTTGGGTCCGTTAAGGATAGTTGAAACCGGTTACTCATTTGCATATAAACCAAACCGGCCATGTTTTTCAATTCTAACTCTTCTAAGGGTTTCTCAATTCCAACTCTTCTCTCCGGTTGCTAGGGTTGTTGAGGACAACTCAAAATGTTTGCTAATTTGGATTGGCCTAACTGACCATTCCAACCCTTTATTACAATTTCTATAGTTGTTCAAGACAGTCAAAATAGTCTCCAGGTTTGATCGGACAAACTGGGCACGCTTTGTGTTCTAACTCCCTTTCAGTGCTGGTACGCGTGTTTAGGTTGATACGAACCTATTACGAGTTTGAGTTTGCCTAACCGGCAAAGAACTCTTCTTTTGGTTTCTCTACCCCCATTTTGGAAAACTTGTATTACCCGTTGCTACGTTGCATCACCCCAACCGCTAATGTTTTAAGATATGACCTTCTTTCGGGTTTCCAAGGCCGTTACGGCCCCATCCAGTACCTGTTAATGGTTTGAATCAGCCAACCCGGCCATCGTGTTTAGTGCTGACCACTATTTCCGTTTTCTGCGGCTCATTCACCAGCTTGAATCGGCCTAAACCTGCCATGATTTTGCGTTTTAGGACCGTTTGGCAAAGTTCAGAATGGTTACACGTTTGGATTGCCCTAACCCGATGTGTTTTGAGTTTGAGTTCTTTTTACAGTTTCTGTGCCCATTTAGGACAATCAAAATGTGCTGAAGTCTGGATTGGACAAACCAGCCATGTTTCATGTTCTGCTGTTAGCAGCTGGGATCTGCCTAACCACCCATGATTTTTGTTCCAACCCCTTCTTTGCCCTCCTAGGACTATCCATACCTACTACGGGGCTGAATCATCCTCATTACCCCATGTCGTGAGTTCTAACTTATTTTGGGTTTCCTAGGCTCCTTTGGCCCATTCAAACCAGTGAACAGTTTGGTTCAGCCTGACTGGCCATTCTTCGACATCCCTTTTCTGGTTCCCATGCTCGTTTGCATTTCACCAATTGAGATTGGCCTAAACCGGCCATGGATTGGGGTTCTAACTCTTTTTCTTCGGTTGTTGGAGCCGTTAAGGACAATTCAAACCAGTTGCTTGTTTAGATATATATATAAACCCATTCTGCCATGTTTTTTAGTTCTAACACTTCTTGGAGTTTCTATAGTTTCCGGTTCATGTTCTAACTCTTCTATCCTTTTGCTAGGGCCATTGAGGACAACTCAAAATGTGCACTCATTTGGATTGGCCTAACAACGTTTTATGTTCCAACCCCTTCTTATAGTTTCTATGGTCATTCAAGACGGTTGAAATAGGATATAGTTTCGATTGGACAAACTAAGCACAATTTGTGTTCTTACTCCCTTTTTGTGTGGGTACACGTGTTTAGGCCAATATGAAGTGTTAGAAATTTGGATCAGCCTTGCTGGCAATGAACTCTTCTTTCGGTTTCACTATGGCCGTTTTGGACAATTCGTACTACTCGTTGCAATGTTGAATCACCCCAACAACCAATGTTTTGAGAACTGACCTTCTCTCCAGTTTCCAAGGCCGTTGCGGCCCGTCCATTACCCATTAATGGTTTGAATCGGCCAATTCTGTCGTTGTGTAGTACTGACCACTATTTTCACTTACCATCGCCATTTTTCGTTTGCCGGTTTGGATTAGCATAAACCTGCCACGGTTAGGTTCTAGGGCCATTTGGGGCAATTCAGAATGGTTACACATTTGGATTGTCCTACCAGCTGTGTTTTGAGTTCTGAATCCTTTTCACCATTTCTGTGCCCGTTTAAGACAATCGAAACGTGATGTAGTGCGGATCAGACAAACCAGCCATGTTTTATGTTCTGATTGTTCTCCTGTGTTGTTACGTACGTTTAAGACATTGCAAACCGGTTGTACCGGGACTTGCCTAATCGCCCACGCTTTTTTTTCCATGTCTTTAATCTGGGTTTCTGTGCCCTCCTAGAACACTCCATATCTGCTACGGGGTTGAATTATCCTTACCACCCACGTCGTGAGTTTTAACTTATTTTGGGTTTCCCAGGCCCCCTTCCGCCGCCTCAAACTTGTGAACGGTTTGGTTCAGCCTAACTGGCCGTTCTTTGAGTTCTAACTTCCCTTTTCGAGTAACTGTGGCCGTTTGAGATTCACCTATTTGGATCGGCTTAAATCTGCCATGGTTGAGGTTCTAACACTTTTTCTTCGATTGTTGGGTCCGTTAAGGATAGTTGAAACCGGTTACTCATTTGCATATAAACCAAACCGGCCATGTTTTTCAATTCTAACTCTTCTAAGGGTTTCTCAATTCCAACTCTTCTCTCCGGTTGCTAGGGTTGTTGAGGACAACTCAAAATGTTTGCTAATTTGGATTGGCCTAATTGACCATTCCAACCCTTTATTACAATTTCTATAGTTGTTCAAGACAGTCAAAATAGTCTCCAGGTTTGATCGGACAAACTGGCACGCTTTGTGTTCTAACTCCCTTTCAGTGCTGGTACGCGTGTTTAGGTTGATACGAACCTATTACGAGTTTGAGTTTGCCTAACCGGCAAAGAACTCTTCTTTTGGTTTCTCTACCCCCATTTTGGAAAACTTGTATTACCCGTTGCTACGTTGCATCACCCCAACCGCTAATGTTTTAAGATATGACCTTCTTTCGGGTTTCCAAGGCCGTTACGGCCCCATCCAGTACCTGTTAATGGTTTGAATCAGCCAACCCGGCCATCGTGTTTAGTGCTGATCACTATTTCTGTTTTCTCGCGGCTCATTCACTGCTTGAATCGGCCTAAACCTCGCCATGATTTTGCGTTTTAGGACCGTTTGGCAAAGTTCGTAATGGTTACACGTTTGGATTGCCCTAACTCGATGTGTTTTGAGTTTGAGTTCTTTTTACGCTTCGTGCCCATTTAGGACAATCAATCAATGTGCCGAAGTCCGGATTGGACAAACCACCCATGTTTCATGTTCTCGCTTAGTACTCGGGATCTGCCTAACCAGCCATGATTTTTGTTCCAACCCCTTCTTTGCCCTCCTAGGACTATCCATACCTACTACGGGGCTGAATCATCCTCATTACCCCATGTCGTGAGTTCTAACTTATTTTGGGTTTCCTAGGCTCCTTTGGCCCATTCAAACCTGTGAACAGCTTGGTTCTACCGACCGGCCATTCTTTGGCATCCCTTTTCTGGTTCCCATGCTCGTTTGCATTTCACCAATTGAGATTGGCCTAAAGCGGCCATGGATTGGGGTTCTAACTCTTTTTCTTCGGTTGTTGGAGCCGTTAAGGACAATTCAAACCTGTTGCTTGTTTAGATATATATATAAACCCATTCTGCCATGTTTTTTAGTTCTAACACTTCTTGGAGTTTCTATAGTTTCCGGTTCATGTTCTAACTCTTCTATCCTTTTGCTAGGGCCATTGTGGACAACTCAAAATGTGCACTCATTTGGATTGGCCTAACAGGTAGCGTTTTATGTTCCAACCCATTCTTATAGTTACTATGGTCATTCAAGACAGTTGAAATAGGATATAGTTTCGATTGGACAAACTAACCACAATTTGTGTGCTTACTCCCTTTTCTGTGGGTACACGTGTTTAGGCCAATATGAATTGTTAGAAATTTGGATCAGCCTTGCTGGCAATGAACTCTTCTTTCGGTTTCACTATGGCCGTTTTGGACAATTCGTACTACTCGTTGCAATGTTGAATCACCCCAACAACCAATGTTTTGAGAACTGACCTTCTCTCCAGTTTCCAAGGCCGTTGCGGCCCGTCCATTACCCATTAATGGTTTGAATCGGCCAATTCGGTCGTTGTGTAGTACTGACCACTATTTTCACTTACCATCGCCATTTTTCGTTTGCCGGTTTGGATTAGCATAAACCTGCCACGGTTTAGGTTCTAGGGCCATTTGGGGCAATTCGGAATGGTTACACATTTGGATTGTCCTACCAGCTGTGTTTTGAGTTCGAATCCTTTTCACCATTTCGTGCCCGTTTAAGACAATCGAAACGTGATGTAGTGCGGATCGACAAACCAGCCATGTTTTATGTTCGATTGTTCTCCTGTGTTGCAACATACGTTTAAGACATTGCAAACCAGTTTGCAGCTGGGACTTGCCTAATCAGCCACGATTTTTGTTCCATCTCTTTAATCTGAGTTTCTGTGCCCTCCTAGAACACTCCATACCTGCTACGGGGTTGAATTATCCTTACCACCCACGTCGTGAGTTTTAACTTATTTTGGGTTTCCCAGGCCCCTTCCGCCGCCTCAAACTTGTGAACGGTTTGGTTCAGCCTAACTGGCCGTTCTTTGAGTTCTAACTTCCCTTTTCGAGTAACTGTGGCCGTTTGAGATTCACCTATTTGGATCGGCTTAAATCTGCCATGGTTGAGGTTCTAACACTTTTTCTTCGATTGTTGGGTCCGTTAAGGATAGTTGAAACCGGTTACTCATTTGCATATAAACCAAACCGGCCATGTTTTTCAATTCTAACTCTTCTAAGGGTTTCTCAATTCCAACTCTTCTCTCCGGTTGCTAGGGCTGTTGAGGACAACTCAAAATGTTTGCTAATTTGGATTGGCCTAACTGACCATTCCAACCCTTTATTACAATTTCTATAGTTGTTCAAGACAGTCAAAATAGTCTCCAGGTTTGATCGGACAAACTGGGCACGCTTTGTGTTCTAACTCCCTTTCTGTGCTGGTACGCGTGTTTAGGTTGATACGAACCTATTACGAGTTTGAGTTGGCCTAACCGGCAAAGAACTCTTCTTTTGGTTTCTCTACCCCCATTTTGGAAAACTTGTATTACCCGTTGCTACGTTGCATCACCCCAACCGCTAATGTTTTAAGATATGACCTTCTTTCGGGTTTCCAAGGCCGTTACGGCCCCATCCAGTACCTGTTAATGGTTTGAATCAGCCAACCCGGCCATCGTGTTTAGTGTTGTCCACTATTTCTGTTTTCTGCGTCTCATTCACCAATTTGAATCGGCCTGGACCTGCCATGATTTGCGTTTTAGGACCGTGTGGCAAAGTTCGTAATGGTTACACGTTTGGATTGCCCTAACTCGATGTGTTTTGAGTTTGAGTTCTTTTTACAGCTTCGTGCCCATTTAGGACAATCAATCAAAACGTGCCGAAGTCCGGATTGGACAAACCACCATGTTTCATGTTCTCGCTTAGCAGGGATCTGCCTAAGCAACCATGATTTTTGTTCCAACCCCTTCTTTGCCCTCCTAGGACTATCCATACCTACTACGAGGCTGAATCATCCTCATTACCCCATGTCGTGAGTTCTAACTTATTTTGGGTTTCCTAGGCTCCTTTGGCCCATTCAAACCTGTGAACAGCTTGGTTCTACTCGACCGGCCATTCTTCGACATCCCTTTTCGGTTCCCATGCTCGTTTGCATTTCACCACCGAGATTGGCCTAAAGCGGCCATGGATTGGGGTTCTAACTCTTTTTCTTCGGTTGTTGGAGCCGTTAAGGACAATTCAAACCTGTTGCTTGTTTAGATATATATATAAACCCATTCTGCCATGTTTTTTAGTTCTAACACCTCTTGGAGTTTCTATAGTTTCCGGTTCATGTTCTAACTCTTCTATCCTTTTGCTAGGGCCATTGAGGACAACTCAAAATGTGCACTCATTTGGATTGGCCTAACAGGTTGCGTTTTATGTTCCAACCCCTTCTTATAGTTTCAATGGTCATTCAAGACGGTTGAAATAGGATATAGTTTCGATTGGACAAACTAAGCACAATTTGTGTTCTTACTCCCTTTTGTGTGGGTACACGTGTTTAGGCCAATATGAACTGTTAGAAATTTGGATCAGCCTTGCTGGCAATGAACTCTTCTTTCGGTTTCACTATGGCCGTTTTGGACAATTCGTACTACTCGTTGCAATGTTGAATCACCCCAACAACCAATGTTTTGAGAACTGACCTTCTCTCCAGTTTCCAAGGCCGTTGCGGCCCGTCCATTACCCATTAATGGTTTGAATCGGCCAATTCTGTCGTTGTGTAGTACTGACCACTATTTTCACTTACCATCGCCATTTTTCGTTTGCCGGTTTGGATTAGCATAAACCTGCCACGGTTTAGGTTCTCGGGCCATTTGGGGCAATTCAGAATGGTTACACATTTGGATTGTCCTACCAGCTGTGTTTTGAGTTCTGAATCCTTTTCACCATTTCTGTGCCCGTTTAAGACAATCGAAACGTGATGTAGTGCGGATCAGACAAACCAGCCATGTTTTATGTTCTGATTGTTCTCCTGTGTTGTTACGTACGTTTAAGACATTGCAAACCAATTTGCAGCTGGGACTTGCCTAATCAGCCACGATTTTTGTTCCATCTCTTTAATCTGGGTTTCTGTGCCCTCCTAGAACACTCCATACCTGCTACGGGGTTGAATTATCCTTACCACCCACGTCGTGAGTTTTAACTTATTTTGGGTTTCCCAGGCCCCCTTCCGCCGCCTCAAACTTGTGAACGGTTTGGTTCAGCCTAACTGGCCGTTCTTTGAGTTCTAACTTCCCTTTTCGAGTAACTGTGGCCGTTTGAGATTCACCTATTTGGATCGGCTTAAATCTGCCATGGTTGAGGTTCTAACACTTTTTCTTCGATTGTTGGGTCCGTTAAGGATAGTTGAAACCGGTTACTCATTTGCATATAAACCAAACCGGCCATGTTTTTCAATTCTAACTCTTCTAAGGGTTTTTCAATTCCAACTCTTCTCTCCGGTTGCTAGGGTTGTTGAGGACAACTCAAAATGTTTGCTAATTTGGATTGGCCTAACTGACCATTCCAACCCTTTATTACAATTTCTATAGTTGTTCAAGACAGTCAAAATAGTCTCCAGGTTTGATCGGACAAACTGGGCACGCTTTGTGTTCTAACTCCCTTTCTGTGCTGGTACGCGTGTTTAGGTTGATACGAACCTATTACGAGTTTGAGTTGGCCTAACCGGCAAAGAACTCTTCTTTTGGTTTCTCTACCCCCATTTTGGAAAACTTGTATTACCCGTTGCTACGTTGCATCACCCCAACCGCTAATGTTTTAAGATATGACCTTCTTTCGGGTTTCCAAGGCCGTTACGGCCCCATCCAGTACCTGTTAATGGTTTGAATCAGCCAACCCGGCCATCGTGTTTAGTGCTGACCACTATTTCCGTTTTCTCGCGGCTCATTCACCAGCTTTGAATCGGCCTAAACCTCGCCATGATTTGCGTTTTAGGACCGTTTGGCAAAGTTCGTAATGGTTACACGTTTGGATTGCCCTAACTCGATGTGTTTTGAGTTTGAGTTCTTTTTACGCTTCGTGCCCATTTAGGACAATCAATCAAAATGTGCCGAAGTCCGGATTGGACAAACCACCATGTTTCATGTTCTCGCTTAGCACCGGGATCTGCCTAACCATCCATGATTTTTGTTCCAACCCCTTCTTTGCCCTCCTAGGACTATCCATACCTGCTACGGGGCTGAATCATCCTCATTACCCCATGTCGTGAGTTCTAACTTAATTTGGGTTTCCTAGGTTCCTTTGGCCCATTCAAACCTGTGAACAACTAGTTTGGTTCAGTCTGACTGGCCATTCTTCGACATCCCTTTTCTGGTTCCCATGCTCGTTTGCAGTTCACCAATTGAGATTGGCCTAAACCGGCCATGGATTGGGGTTCTAACTCTTTTTCTTCGGTTGTTGGAGCCGTTAAGGACAATTCAAACCAGTTGCTTGTTTAGATATATATATAAACCCATTCTGCCATGTTTTTTAGTTCTAACAATTCTTGGAGTTTCTATAGTTTCCGGTTCATGTTCTAACTCTTCTATCCTTTTGCTAGGGCCATTGAGGACAACTCAAAATGTGCACTCATTTGGATTGGCCTAACAAAGCCTGCGTTTTAGGTTCCAACCCCTTCTTATAGTTTCAATGGTCATTCAAGACGGTTGAAATAGGATATAGTTTCGATTGGACAAACTAAGCACAATTTGTGTTCTTACTCCCTTTTTGTGTGGGTACACGTGTTTAGGCCAATATGAACTGTTAGAAATTTGGATCAGCCTTGCTGGCAATGAACTCTTCTTTCGGTTTCACTATGGCCGTTTTGGACAATTCGTACTACTCGTTGCAATGTTGAATCACCCCAACAACCAATGTTTGGAGAACTGACCTTCTCTCCAGTTTCCAAGGCCGTTGCGGCCCGTCCATTACCCATTAATGGTTTGAATCGGCCAATTCTGTCGTTGTGTAGTACTGACCACTATTTTCACTTACCATCGCCATTTTTCGTTTGCCGGTTTGGATTAGCATAAACCTGCCACGGTTTAGGTTCTCGGGCCATTTGGGGCAATTCGTAATGGTTACACATTTGGATTGTCCTAC